>JAPZDV010000015.1:8390805-8412653 GCA_029814665.1 Acanthurus lineatus
ATTTGAATTTTTTTTTCCCCCCTCATTTTTCTTTTTGTTTTGAGGTTGCTTCTTTTTGTAGAATTACAAATAATTAGTGTCCAAAGGTAGCAAGATAATGCTAGTGTTTGTGTAGTTATTGGATTCTTGTCAAAGCCTTTGTACATATGCTACTGGAAGATTTGTTTTTGGCTTCGAAATGCTTCCCGTTTATGGTTGCTTATTTGTCTGTGGGCTGCTGTAATTGTTGGGGCATTCTTCCAGTGCGCCACCGCAGCCAAACAGATGTTTCATTTACAGCTAACAATCACACACAGACGGAAAAAGCATGAGTTTATTTAAACAAAATCTTCACATGACGTGCCCTCTCTCCAACACCTAGCAGATTTATTTGAAACGAAACAGTTTGTGCTGATTCTCTCATTTACTTCTCAGCCCCCTCAGTCTGGGGAGCAATAATCTGGCTTCCTGTAGACTAAACATAAAATTAAAAAGCAATCTGGCTGTGCCGTATGTTTTATAGAAATCTTTAAAAAAAAAAAAAAAGAACTCACATCAGCGACTTTTACAGATAAAAGTGCCGTGGCTCGGCAAAGTGAAAAGGCGGATAAAAAACTGAATATATCTTTTTTTTTCTCTTCCTCTTTTCGCCTTTGCATATGTTAGAGCAGCTTGATTAACGGCCAGGCCGTCCAAAAGCTAATTATTTTATTGAGTTGGGGGACGAGGCGGGATCCCACCCTGGGGATTTGGCTTTGGCTTTGGCTGCAAAATAGAAAAGGGCCCCACATGTGATGTGTGATTTCTCCCTCCTCCCAACGCCCGTCCTGCACGGTGACAGCAGGATGAGCCCCAGGTATGGGTGGTCTCATCTCTCGTCTATCAATAAGGAGCTTACTAGCCGTACTGGAAATGGGAGGGAATACAATACCGTTGCAATTTGATTTTAAGCCCCACAGGTCAATCTCCTGAACCCCCTTTTCAGGCAGTTCCTTTTATCATTCTTTCTCCCCATACCTCAACTCTCTCTTTCGCTTTCTCCTTCTGACTCTCTATCACTCCCTCTCTTTCGTTCCCTTTTTGCTTTCCGTAACTTGCCGTCTCTATCACAGTTTTTCACTCTTTTTGCTCTGTTATTGTGATTTTATTCTTTGCAGAGCTGCCTGTCTTGGCAGGTTAGTGATTAAATCAAAATTTGCAGCAGTCACAAGTTCAGACTGGGAATGTCATAATGACATTTCTTTCCTGTTTCACCCTGGAAATGGAAAAGAAAATGTAAATGGTTGTACTTTCACTCTGTTACTGTGATTGCTAGGGCTTTTGTTTTGCATATTTAGTATCTGTTCGTAGCTTGAAATTTGTTACTCTTAATTTTGCGACAAGTTTAAATGAAATTTCACTACTGTAATTAAGATTTAAAAAATAAATAAATAAAATGTATGACTTGTGGGCAGAATAGTTGCTTTTGAGATTATTATGAGTTTTTTTGACCTTTTTATCTTGTATTATTTGCCCTGATTTGAAAAAAAAACTTACTCACCATACATCCAAGACTGTGTCTTCAAAGTCAATGTCTCCAAGTTTTTCCCTCAAACAAAAAGATGTCCAACTTTAATGTTATGTAACCATAAAGCAGAAGCATCTCCATATGTGTCATTGATGATTAATTCAGCAAATAAAGACCATAAAGTCCACCTATAATGCATCATGCACATGCAGGTCTGCACTGCCTGCATGTGTGCACAATCTGTATGTGCATGCTTCTGTGTGTTTGTGTATGTGCCTGCATGTCTTTGTCTTTTGTCTGTGTCGCTGTATCTGTAGTATCTGATTGACCTTGGGCCCCTGTCAACAAGATGTGGCCCCTGGGCTGTGAGCTCCCCCTGAAAAAAATAATAGAAAAAAAGAAAAAAAGACTACCTTACTCGGCCACTCTGTATTGAAGTCGAGGTGCATGGTGTGGACAACAAATTGGCTCTTCCATGTCTCCCTCTCCAAATGCTAAGGTTAGGCTTTAATTGTGGCACCTGGGTTGGGAAGCAGCGGCGTTATAGACAAAATAGCAATGCTCGTGTCAGTGGACGTGTTGTGAATAGTTCACATAATACCAGTGTATACACAGTGGACACGGAGCCAGCCACCTTTGCTCCTCTCCCCTGTTCTCGCTGAATAAGAATCTGACATAAATTCTGCACATATAAAATTAGTAAATGCCACTGTAGCCGTAGTTAAATATCACACAAACCCCCCGGGAGGGGTGGCGGGGGGGGAGGTGCCAGCAAGTTACCTTGGCCTATTTTTTTTTTTTTCTGTGTGTGTGGGGGGAAATAGCCAGGGGGAGTGGAGGGAGTTTGACTAAAGGAGGAAAGAAGGGATTGCGGGAGGTTAGAGAGAAAGAAAAAAAGGGCGAAGGGGAAGGAAAGAGGGAGGGGACAGAACAGCTGTACATCGTCAGCGGAGGGCCGCATGCGACTCAATGCTGCTTTCAGATATGGAGCTGTCATGCTTCACACTCCATCCTCTCCCCCTGCTGCTCTCCTTCCTTTCTTCATATTGAAACTATCAAATAAACCAGCGTCGTGCAGAAACCTCTTTCTTCAGCCTCTCATATGGCATCATTAGAGGTTAAGTGCAGTCTAATCTCTCCCCTAATAAAGTTACTTTGAAGTGAGGAAAAAGGGTGGAGTGGGGCCAGGGGTTGTTCACACAGACTATTTAGTGAATTAGCTCAGCTGAAGCGTCGCTAGTGAAGGCTGGAACTCTGTACAGTGTGAAATCTGAACCACCCTCATATAGTTACAGCGATCCTCGACACAGAAGAGGAGTTATTCGGGTAAAATGTTGCTTAGTGATGAATTTATTTACAAGAGAAATGTTTTTAGTTCAAGAATGGCTCTTGTTTGCCATTTTTAGCCTGTTTTACATTGTTCTAGCTGGATTGTGAATATTTTACATCTTGAAAGAAGGACAGATCTACCAAGTTTTTGCTGTGAAAGTAAAAGAAATTTGAGGTGACGAAACTTACATTTACATTAATTCTCTTCCACCTCCAAAGTACAGCAGAGAAAACTTTAATGCAACTTTTTTCATTCACTTGCTTCCACATTTTCTTTCCATCAGATTCTCCTACTTTTGCGTCTTCTTTCCCACACTCAACACACTGCTTTTCCCCGCCTGGTCCCCTCCATTCCTAATTTTTATACCAACTTGTTGCCTCTATGAAGCCTGGCACTGGCAATGTGCCAGCGCTGGGCGGGATGCCACCCCCACCTCCTCCACCACCACCACCTTGTTAATTTACCAACAGTTCACTGACGGGGGTCTTTACAACGGTTAAGTGACAAACTGACAGCCATTAAATCCTTAATGTAGCACAGCGCCACGGAGCAAAGAGTCGACTGTTCTGTCTGGCACACATGATGATGATGGTACTGCAGCCGGCAGCCGTGCCTGCTGTTGGCATTTTGCCGTAATTGGAAGTCCTGGGTCACAGCCAACACCAGCAGCCAAGAAACAACAGGTCTTAGAGCTTCAGTCCCTCCAGCAAACAAATACAGACAAGCAGAATCACTGAACAAGTGCAAATTTCCTTACGACTGATGTGTGCATATCGTACATATTGAAGATTTAGTCCTATTTTGACATTTTAATTTGGAGATGCTCCATTTTGTCAGTTTAAATGCCAAAATTTGCTTTAATAATTCCTTAAAAAACTTTGTAACCTTCTTTTTTAAAGTTCAATTTAAAAATGTTAGGATTGTAAGGGCTGGTTACTGTTCAAAAATAACAATACAATACCAGTATCAATACCAGTAACCTTAAAGTAAACACCAACAGAGCACTTGTTATTATGCCTTTCTTTTCTTCTTCATCTAACATGTGAATACATATAAAAGACTTTCCTACACCACAGACTGTGTGTGTTGTAGCTAGTGCAGTCATGGTCTAATCACATGTTGCATTAAATCCAAGAATTCTTAAAGTTCTTGGCTCAGATCAAAACCACACAATTAATTATTTTTTCTAGATCTGGGAACAAAAAGGATCAAATGTAGGTATCGATTGACTGGAGAAGTTTTAGTAATGCTTGGTACCAACTTATTTTGGTTGATTGATTTTGGTAAAGAACCAACACACAGCCTTTGGGATATTTTTCTAGCTTTTCCTTTATTAATAGAAACATAACATAATAATATAATATAGAATAATTTACTCAAAGAGCAGTTATTGTTAAGGCAGCTTACCTGATACAACACAGCCCAATGTGGTAGTGATTTGCAGAGTAAATGTTATTGCACTAGCATGCATCAACACCACATGTTCTCTGTGTCTTTTGTTAGAAATTTCGCTGGAAGGGGGGAGAGATTCTTTCTCCAAAAGGATCATGTTAAATTACTCCAAACCGTTTAGTGTCCAATGCACAAAAATGCCATTTCTTGACCATATGGAACCCTTTATGTAATGTTTTCCTTGTTGATATACAGAATCTCTAACAAATGATAATGGTTTGCAGCTGCGGGATGGATGAGGCGCAGCGTCGGGTCGATGGCTTGATGGCTTCAACATGAGCTGTGTGCCCAGTCCTAATGTTGCTCTCCGCCGCAACAATACCTATCTTAATGTGAAGTTTATGACTTCTTTATTGTACCCAGTTTGGTTAAAGTGGCAGATGGATCCAGAGGGGGGGATTCTTTAAAATTGCAATGAGAATGTGAGTGCAGTGGTGAACGTGAAGGAGCTTCGAGAAGCTCGGCAGCAAGCTAAGCTCAAATCAAGTCCTATCAATCCACTATTGATGTTAAAATTGATGATAAGTGAAGTAAACATTGTCTTGGAAAAGCATGTAGGAAAAGAGATCTGGAAAAAAATGATTCCTATCTAATGAATAACGCTTTGTCACACTGAAGCACGTAGTCCCTTTTAGCTTGTTTCCTACTGTCGTCGCATTGATCTGATCTTGCATATGTACGCACAGAGAGATTGATTTTGTTGATTTTGAAAAGCTCAGAGCCTTGATTATACCTAGCAGAGTGTGACAGAATCACATCAAAACAATAATGGAGCATTTCTTAGATGACTGCCTGCACATGTGTGCGGATGAACAGCTGGCAACCTGCTAATCACTGATTTATATGCATATAGTTTTTAACAACAAATCACAGCGGATGGATATAGATGTTCGTGCTGACGTGACAGCTCCTTCACGTCTATTGTCACCTCTAAGAACGCGGGATATCTAGTTGTGAAAAGGTGGGAAAAATAGGAGATGCAGGCAACTTCCTCTGTCAGTCACTTCTACCGTGGCAAACTCGTTCCTGCAAGGGACACAAGCTGGATGAGAGGTGCTTTGATGAAGAGGAAAGACTGGAACAGAAAAGAGGAGATTGGGGAAAAGGGGGGAAAATGGTGACAGCTCTTCTAATGTAGTATATAAAAGCGTGTCTTCTGGGAAGGGTGATATACTGCTGGTGACCACCAGAAAAAAACGTAGGCGAAGCGGTGACAAATTGCAATACAGAGCAAATGGCCACGTTTTTCAGAGGGCCCAATTTGTCGTCTCCAATAAAGGCCATTGGTGCTCAACAGTCTGGGCTCATTGCCCAATAGCAGGTTAGTGCCAAACTGATTGGATGTAATGTCTGACAGCTGTCGGGGGTCTACGCAAATTGAGTCAACTTCTATGTGTCATGCCAAGTTTCTGTACATCAATATGTATAAGGTGAAGAGGGAGGCCCAGAAAGCAAAGGAGAGTGAGAGCAGGAGAGGCTGCTTTACAACAAACTGCATGACTGCCTGTTGTGGTAACAAGAGGCCCCATCTGGCGCTGCTTTAGCTTCCCCAGGCTCAATGTGTAGACGCAGAGGAGAACAGCGAAGGGGGGGGGGTTAGCATGTGAGGTTGGAGGGTAGGGTATGGAAGGGTAGTTGGGGGTGTTGTTGGCTACAGAGGGGGCACCTCGGGCTCTGTAGGCAGTTGGGTGAGAGAGTGTCTGGGTCAAGAGGGTCGACTCTATGTACTACCTCAGGGGCCCGCAGTGTGACAAATGGGCTAATGTGGTGGTGGTGGAAATGGGTGGGCATGACATTAGCCCCTGTAGGATGGTTTTAGTGAATACATAGAGTATGTATGCACGTGTAGCCTGGCCTGAGCATGATATCCTAACATGAAAAAAGTGAAAGAAGTATGTTTTTCCCAAATATAAAAGTATAATATCAAGATGGACTGTTTAATGGAAGGGAGTAGGGGGGTTGTTATTGTTAGTTATCCTCTGTTTCTGCAGGTTTAATGCAAAATTCCTATTTTTGTATATGTTAGTGTGCCAATAACTGACACTTACCATAAGTTTTGCATTTGCTCAGTAAATTTGCAGCACAGAACTCAGGATTACAGAGTTTCTTCACTTTATAATACAATAAATTTCATTTATGTAAGATATTGAGTGTCTTCTTGTGTGGTCATAACCCGCATGCATTCAAACCGTTTTGTGCATTCATCCTTGCTCAAATTGCACATGCAATAATGTGTTGCACATGCAATAATGTGTTGCCAAACTGTCTTACTCATGTGCAATAGTAACACTCCTCTTTTCCATGCTCCCCCCCTTCTCCTTGCCCAGGGGTGTGAGGTGGATCAAACCCGTGAGCTTTTAGTGGATTTCAGATCTCTGTCACAGATTATCCAGCCATTAGCAGTTTCTGTTTGTTTGATTTTCCTTTATCGATTAAAGGCAATCCCCAATCAAACAAAGCTTTATTGATGAAACAACACAACCTACCGGTCCCTGGATAAACACAACACAGCTGGTTGTGTACCATGTCGATGTCAGGGTGGCGGGGGGTAACGACACCAATCTGTTGTAGAAAAGTCTTCACATTTCATCATGACTGAATCTACTGCTGTGGTTTCCCCATAAGAGACTTGTAGAGGTATTATCTCTGACAGCACAAGCAAAGGCATGTGATTAGATGCCATATTGTTAGCGCTGCCATCTTTTACATACAATATTTATCCTATTGATTTCTTTTGATTAAAAATCTAAGCAGTCAGCGTTTGCTTGTCACTGAAAATCTTCACATTTCCCCTCCTTTGTGAGGGATGTGTGTCATGTGGATTAATATTTCAAAGTGTGGTAATTCATTTATGACAGGCAACGGTTGTTACCGGGGAAGAAAAAAAAAAGAAAGAAGTGTTTTCTCAGGGCATATGGAAAAAGAACAACAAGCATGTTGCTGTTGATGTTTTCATTTATGTGTTTGTCAACGAGGCGCCGCGAATTGGCAATGAGGGAGCCGGAGAACGCGAGCGAAAAGACAACGTGCTAAATAATACAACAAATTACACGGCAACTTTCTTCCTCTGTGTCGGGAGAACAGATTTGAATATCTATTATTTACACAAACATCTTGTTAGCTAAAGAGTAAGCAGTTTGTTTACTAAATATGTGTTTTGGGGTCGGATGAAAACACTGCAGTTGCATAATTCATGGAGCCTGGCATTGTTTGTTCACGTAACTCAAGCGCTGTAAAATGTTGTGGTGTCAGGCACATCCCTGCACATTAAAAATAGACTAGCGCAACACAGCAAAAGCTTCTTTCCAGTCACTTATTCATACCCGCTTCCACACATTAATATTGCAGATTGTGCACTGGCACGCCAAGGCTTTGTGTGTGTATATTTGTGTGTGTACGCTTGCACGTGCCTGTTTTTTTGCCCTCTGTTTGCTAATGCGCCTTGTCTCAGAAAACAGAAGCGGAGGATTTCTATGCTTCTATCCTTTCATTCCTCCATTCCACCCCCCCCCCCACCCAAAATTAATCCTCATTTTAAATGTCTGCTCTGGTAGCAGATCAGGCCAGGTGAGAGATTGTCTTCTCTTCCCGCCTTCAGGGCATCTCAAGCTCCATTTAATCCAAATGCCAATTTGTAGCACACAAATAGGAAGAGGCTGCAGCCAGCTGCCTGGTTGGCTGGCTTGTTTGGGCATTTTGTGCACATACAGTACAAAGTGTGTGTATGCCTTTGCATGTGTGCGTGCGCATGCACACGTGAGTCCCCCCTTGCATGAGGGTTTACACTGGGCCCTCTCAGCTTGGTGCATCTATAATTGGAGAGCAGGGAGCGTCCAGAGGTGTGGGGTTGTCAGTCACTGTTTAGGTTGCCCTGGGGCCCCTGGCACTCCTGTGGGTATCAAAGTGGTGCTAATTAAATGTGGGCCCCGCCGTACGGCCCTCCACATCACGGGGCCAACGGAGAGCCCCCGCCCGGCTGTCCTCCCCGTGCCTTTGAGAATCCGCTGCTTGCACTAATTACCCATTGTCCATTTGACTTGCTCATTCTCACACACGTTCAACCCACAGACACACACATTTCATCCCTTATCCCTCTACCAACCCCCATCCCCATCGCCAACCTCCCCTCCACCCACTCCTATATTTATTATTTTATATTTTCCCTGGCCACTCTGTCTTTGGCTAGCCGGCCTAATTAATCTTATGGAAATCTCCTCCAGCCAAGGTTGGCCTCCGATGTTTGTAATTTGATTTGGGGATGATAAAAGTGAAAGCCGGGTTCTGGGATGCTGAGGGAACAGTGTCATTTCTCTGTCCTCTCGCCCGTCCCCCTCCACATCCCAACACTCGGGAGACGCGTGGGGGCTATCAATCTTTCCCACGTGCCCAGCAAACTGATATCCCAGAAAATTAACTTCAATTAATAACAGAAATCCCCTGATGCGGCTGTGGAGGCAAGCCGGGGCTTTGAAGGAGAACCTTCAAAGATGTCTCTCTGCAAGTCTTTTATAGACCAGCTGGGGAGGGGTTTTCTTTTCATTATCATCAGCCACCATTTGAACACTCACTTTTTTTTTACCGTCTATGGCTCTGGACATTTAAATAAAGCCGCTGTCAACACAACATATCGATTAGATTCCCTCTGGCTAGAAAAGCAAAAACAAAATGGCTGCTCATTATGAAACTGCACAACCGTGGCCTCCGCCTTTGTGTGCTCAATAAGTCTCTCCAACAAGACCTTGATTGCATTAACTGAACAATCAGGCTAGCTTAATGCTGTTTAGAGTTATGATGAGTTTTGAAACCTTTGGGTATATGAACATTTGACTCTTATGTCATGTTTGGAGGCAGCTGCATCAGCCAATGAAACAGGCTTTTTTCATTCTATCGATTTAACTGTAGATTTTTCCTTGCTCATGTTCACACAGCGTATAATCAAGATATTTTTTAATAAATACAGATTAAGATTTAGATTTGATCAAGACTGACCTATAAAATAAGTAGGTATTGTATAGAGCTCAATATGAGCTCATCACAGACACACTGGATCTCCAAGTATAAGTGAAAGAGATTGAAGTCCTGAAATGTACTTTAGTCTCTCAAGGTACTTTAGATACTTTGTTATTTCTGTAGTTTGTCCATCAAACAGTGCTGACAGATTTTTCTGAATTAAAATGTCATGCTAAGTGCCTATTTTGGTAATACTTCATCAAAACGATTGACAAGTTTTTGGCCTAAGGTAGAAGAAGATGAGTCGTACAACTCCTCTTACATGCACATGCAGCTTACCTCTTTGAGTGATTATAGTGAAAGTGTTTACGTAAAGACTTTTTGTGGAATTTCTATTTCAGGTAGTTTCCATGTCAGCACTGTTTAAGAAAAAACAACATCAGCCTCTGTGCAGTAATCTCCTACATCCATCTTAAGGATTGACCTAAAGAACATGTAGGCAACACTAATGGAGGGTGCTCCTTCTTACAGCATGAGAAAGAAGCAGGATGCTGAATTTAAACATGGCAGAGAGGGAAAACTGTCAAAGGGTTGATGTTGTTATTTTTTAGTCAGTGCTGACTTTTAGTTTTCAAAAACTGAAACAGAAATGAACTTATTAACTAACCAAGAGTATTTCCATTAAAAGCTGCAACAGTATTCTTTTTTTCTGAATATCTTTGACCTGAGAATAACTTAAGCTTCATTTTTAAACACTCATAATAAATATTTTTATAATGTGCAGTCATCTTTGCAGTGTTATTGTATTGAAAACGAAAAAAAAAAACCTGCCTGTAACTGTAAATGGCCCGTGCTCCTGGAACAAATTTCTCTGTGCTGGTTGTGTCCTCACATGCCCCTTTAACAGCTATTCCCTCAGAAGCAGCTTTACTTTAAGTGGCACAAATACAACAAATACACCATGCTTATCGAGCCACAGTCCCCCGCCACCCCCCTACAATAAAACACAATTCTGTTTTTCTTCACCCCCGCCTTCCGGAGTTCTAGTATGCCATGGTGGTCACGTCTAGGGAGAGAGAGCTCTCTGCTTATTTATTTGTGGCTGTTTCCTCGCCTGTCAGGATAAAGAGGGCAACACGGAGCCAGTCTGAGAACATAATTTCACTCTGAGTGCCTTAGCCTGAAGCGCTGAGCGCCGGCACACACATGCACATCCAGCAGACACATACACACTGTAAACACAGGCACATACAAACACAAAACACACACACAAGCTCCCAAGCAGTGAGAGTGGCTGTTGACCTGCTGAATAATGCTTTTCGACTGCTGAAGCAATGCAATGTGTATGTGTGTTTGTGTGTGTGTGTATTTGTATTTGTGTGATTATTGTGTGTGTGGCTGGTTAGCAGCTTAGCCCTCCTGCCGACTCCTGTTAAGGGCTAAAGGGATCCATGTCAACAACAAGCAATAAAGAAGATGCTTCATCCAGAGGGAAACACACACACACGCACACATGGAGGCACACAACATGATGCACATCCACAGTCCGTGCACGTATACACACATAAACATGTGTACACACAACAGACTTGGCATGTCTCAAATAAAATATAGATAGAGGTGAGAGTGTTTGAAGGGTCTATTAGCGCGGGCTGTCGGGGAGTGATAGGGGTGGGATCAGTGTCACAACTCCACTCCGCTCGGCTCGGCCGCGCCGCACACTGTGGGGAGCTTGGAGAGCTGCCAGCTGCCTGTTTACAAGCCAGACGTGCGTTTGATACTGGGCTGCTACCACTTGATAGCAGCCAAATCCCCTTTCCAATGAAAAATAAACTACAGGGCTTCTTCTGAAGTGAAATAGGCCGACGCAGAGCAGCTCAGCTCAGCCAGGATGCTGTCTGAGAGCTGCTGAGTCATTTTGTTTGGCCGCCCCTCGTGACTGTGTTGGATGATTTAACGGTTTTGCTGACTGTTGACTGGCTGGTTGACTGTTTTTTTAGCTGACTGAGTAGATCAGCCAATAAGTCCAGTATTTATCAGCCATAAATGATTAGTTTGGAGCCTTCAATTTTTATTGTGTGAACTGACTGTTGTAAAATATCTCTTGTTTCCAAATAAAAATAACTTGTTTCACAACTTTATGTATTGGAGAGGGACCCTGTTCTTGCTGGGGGTGTAATGTTCTTTATTGGTCATAATTTTGGAAGTGGCGCTAGTATTTGGGAAAATTCCCAAAAGTCTGAACTGAAGCTGAACTAGAGTTTTCTGAAGAAGACAGCAAAAGTAAATAATAAATGTACTATGATAATAATAATAATAAATCATTGTTTTACAGTTTATCTTATTACATTGCAGGCTGTCACACTGTAATAAAGACCGCTTGTTCTTGCACATTCCAGTTTATCTTGGCATATTACCACAACCTGTTGCTTAGTTTGATATCATTGGTTTTGCATCACACATGAGCATGTGCATCTTTGGGTGCATGCACAAGGTGAAACCAATAGGGATCATGGGAAAACAGCTCCATAGCATAACTGTTGGACAAAACTCCACAAGAAAGTTCTAACTGACACTGAGTGAAATGTAAATGCTTCCTGTTTGATTGACACCTTTCTGCCCTTAATTTATCTCACCCTTTCAACCCCATTTCTACCAAACCACCCCTGTCTTTTACTGCATGAATGGTGCTTTAACCTCTTGCCCTCAGTTTCCTTATTTTTTAAGGTTTCAGACTATAGTTCATTGTACCTGGATTATTTTTACAAGAGGTTGTTTTTATTCAAAATTTTCCACAATGACCTAAAAGAGGAGAGTCTTGCCTATTAACAGACATATTACATGTTCGCATTAATTTGACTTTTCATAGTAATATTAGGCTGTGAAAGTTGCACGTAATGTTAGCATCCTGCAGGCAGATGGTGGGTGGTTAATCAAAGGTTATTCAAAATCTGAATCAACCATTTAATCTGAAAATTATCTCTGAAAGATGCTCTCATAATGAGATCAATTAAGTTATTTCACTGTTGTAACTTCTATTTTCTACAATGAGGAGTAGATTTTTTATTTTTCCACTTTTTCCACAAAAAAATTATGATTTTTGGGTTTGGTGTGTGTTGCTCCACGCAGCTTCTTGCTGTGCCTGAGGCAGTGCCTCTCCTCTGGGAAGGTTTGTATGCAGTGGTTGGCCCTCAGCTTATTGATCACTCCTTATGTCTCAATGATCTCCACCTCATGTTATTGGAGGGAAGCCGTTGGGTCCACATGCTCACTGATTGGTTGTAGAGCAGTGTGATTAGGTGGAGTGCAGTGTGATTGCATGTGTGTGTGTCTGTGTGTGTGTGTGTGAGGCAATTTGTGACCGTGTTAGTGTGTGTGCATGCTGTAAATCTCCATGTGCCTCTGTATCTCCCTCTTTTTGATCTATAACCACTCGTTAATTAGCAGCGATGTTAATTAAAAACCCACTTCCTTTACATTCAGTCTGGCAATTGAGGTTTTATTCACTTACCTCTCATGTGCGTCTCTCCTTCCCGCCCACCTTCTCTTTTCTTCAGAATCTAACTTTTTTCCCTTTATATCTCTCCCTCCTTCTCTCCTGCTTTCCTTATAATAAAACATGTAAGATTAAATTAGGGGTTTTGATATAAAAGCTGACAATGCATCAGATATCAGGTTAAAACAATCGCTGTAAATTAAACATCTGGATGTATACGTGGCTACAAAGGCCTCTGGTCTGTGTAAAAGAAGAGCACAACACTTTCTTTCCTTCTTTTCTCCTCGTGCCTATGTATATTGTAGCATTAATCATTTTCTCCGAGCTGAATGTCAGAGAGTCTACCTGCTAGCCCTGAATAAACACTGTCATCCCTCTGCAGGAATAACCTTCACATATTGCTACTGCCATGTGTGCGTGCGTGTTTATGTGTGTATGTACTGTTCAGTGTGTGTGTGTGTGTGTGTGGGCACACGTCCTCATGTCTCTCTCTAAAGGTTAGGAGGGCAAGTAAATAAAGGAACAGTACATGGCAGGCTGTGAGAGTTCGCCTATGTATCTGTACATTCTCACCAGCCTTTTATAGCACCGTGTTGTGTTCGATTAGTCTGAGGCAAGGCAGACTATCTCTTCTTACACACACACTCACACACACACACACACACCACCATTCTCTTTTTTTTGTCTCTCTGCCTGTGTCCCTTCCTCTCCTTCCATCTCTCCCTCCAACTGTATCCCTCGTTTGTTTTCATTAGTGTGATTGCCCCAATGTCTCCCTGACCTTCAGCCATCTTTAGTGCTCTCACACTCACACGCGCACACACTCACACACACACACACACAAACATTCCTCTGGATGATCACTTCTGATTTTAGGGCTCATATTTTCTTCCCATCTCTCATTCTTTCCCTGCGTCTGTGGCAGCATGCTGCTAATAGCAATGCAGTAGACGTTTTTCCAAGCTGATAACTCTTCCTCTCATCTTACATTCTTGTGGAACAAAGGTCCTAATTACACTCTCACTCCTTTTTTTTCTTATTTTTGAAGATTTCTAAATACAGTTTGTTACAGTGTCTTCTTTCTGTGAAGGTAACATGATGGCGACAGAGTAAAGGAGGGGGCTGTAAAAGAGAAAAGAGGACAGATGAGAAGGACAAGACAGAGGGAGATGTATTGCTGAGTAGACATGACCTTCACCAGTGATTAGGGACAATTAAGTCGTGAGCGGCAGTTTGAACCGTGAAGCCACTGGGACAGAAAAGACATAGAGGGAAGGAAAGAGATGAGGGTTTTTCCTGTTGTGAAGGTGTGATCATTGACGTACGTCCATGTACATTTTCAGCCATATTTTCTGCTGTTCTTTGTATCAGTATTTATCAGCAGCAGCAGCGTGGTGACGAAAAGGTTGTTGTGTGGGGGGGGATGAGGGAGGGATGATTAATATTAATTCGAGGGCTGATTGAAGGCAGCACTCGAGTGAAGTGGCTCATGATGATGTCTCCTGAGCAACTCCCACGCACTGCTCCCGCCATGAGTGGAGAGGAGGAGAGGAGAAGGGAAGGGAAGACAGGAGAGGAGAGGAGAGGATGCTGGTAAGTGACAGCGTGAGGAAGACGGGAGATGTGCCGCCCTCCCTCCGTCTGCCCACCCACTCCACCTTCACTACGTCGCACAGGAAGATGCACAGGCAATACTGTGTTTCATCACAGAAAAAAAAGATTTCTCCTTATCTCTCAAAGAACTTTCAAATGAATAATTTCTTACTTTGTGCATGTTTGCTACAGTAATATTAATTATGGTATGGAACAAGTTTTTTTGTTTGTTAATGACACACTCATAAAAGCCTATTTTTCAAGTTGAAACTTTGCAGTTAGATTGAGGAGGAAAAAAATGAGTTTTACATTCATGTAACTATCTAAAAGAAACAAAATCACATGTTAAAAACAAATCTATTCATCCCTGCAAGTTAATGGTCATTGGTTTGAGTTGGTTTCGATGTGCATTGCTGGTGTTTTGCTCATCGTAGCAAATGTTTAAACCAAACACAGGACACAAGGGCTGTGCTGGTACGTGCTTGTTGCTACAGGCCTGTGTAAGAAAGAGAGGAAAGTCTAGTGTGAATGATAGATTTATCATATGCCAAAATAATTTGTAATGTTTTATTGCACTGATTTTACGGCTCTGGAAGCTTGGTGGCTGTCTGTCAAATCGATGATCATAAGGTGAAGAGTAAAATAACACCCTTATTCCAAAGTAATCTAAGGCTGCATGGATGTATTTTTTTCCATAATTCCAGATGATGTCGAACTGCAGAAAAAAGTTGAGCCAGGTTCTTTTTTTTTTTTTTTTATTTTGCTGCTGGATCCATCTGCATGTGGACTTCCAGGCACAAAGGTCTCTTGAGAAGAAGTTGAACAGAGTCGCGTTGGCCAATCAAACACATGCAAGTGCACATTCGTGTTAGAATTCTGTGTGATGCCAACACCGCTTTTCTACATTCAACCTGACATTTAACCCAAAGGAATATTAAGTCATTGCTGTTGTAGGAAGTTTTTTAAGGCTGATAAGTTGTGAAATCCTTCCCTATCATGTTACAAACTGCTATGCATCATTATGGCAGTTTATAAGGAGTTCAACTAAAAGATCCATAACTCAAAACATCCTTTCTTGCCTATATTTTATCATCTAAATTTGAAAATATAAAATACATGTTCAACTGTGGATATCAGTATGTACAAGTAGAGGATGATTGATTTTCAGCTTGTATTGAATAAACACAATAAACATTCAATATATTTAAATCAAGTTGACATTCTTCTATAAGCTTTTTTCATAAGTTCTGACCCCATAGTTACATGTATTATATTCTTTCAAGTGTCAGCCAATTCTCTCTCTCTGTAACTTCTAAAAGCTGACCAGAGGTGCTGGGTTAAGTTATGCTAATGTTGCAGGGATCATCAGAGTGTCCGGGGAGATAACATGTTTTAAAGTCCACATCGCTCAGAGGTTGAATTGGCATGAAGGCTCGAGGTTTGGATTGGTACCGGCGGTCCACATGGTGCAGGTAGACAGGGCTCAGCCATGTTGGGAGGGGAGGCCGCAGGGTCTGGATTGGTTAAAGCACAAGGCAAGGAAAGGGCTCCCTCAGGTGTTCTGTGAAATTAAGAATGATTATAAAGCAAGAAAGACCAGAAGCGGTGCTTTGGTACAAGGCTCGCTTAATGAACATAGCTGGGGGTAAAGGAGCGTGGAGGAACAGATGCTAACAAATTACCAGAAAGGTGGACAGAAACGCGGAGTTAGGAAGTAGTCAAAATTTGTTCTACTCGAGGTTTCCGTCTTAAAAAGACCTCCCAAAATGAGCTGAAGAATATGAAACGCCTAAGTGTTGAACACAAGCAAAAGCAAGCAACACATCCAGTTAATCTCAGTGATGGTGTATTTTGCTTTCGTGCAGGTCATTGACTCTCAGATATTTAACTTAAAGCAAGTGAAATGGCTGCTGAAAGGTAAGCGAGAGGCGAGGAGGTGTTGCAGCGTCCATCAGGGGCTGACATTTATTTTGGCTGGGACAGCTAAGGTAATTAACTTTTAGACCTTCCTGTTCGTGGCTGCTTCTCCGAGCAGGTGCGCCAAAGAAAACAAGCCAAAACTGCCCACCCTCCCATTTCGCCCTTTCAAACACATCCACACTAATTTGCACACACACATACACACACACACTCTTTCCCCGGTTCCGACTAAATCTCCTATGTTGCGCTTTTCCCTCATTCTTTACCTTCCAATCTGCCCTTATTCCAACTTTCCCGTTCCCTCTTTCTTCCTGCCTCTCTCGCTGTTCAGCAGGGTGTCTTCAAGCTCCAAGTCCTTATAACCATCTATAGTGGCTTTCAGTTTCCCTCCATCAACACAAAAAAAGTGCTTCCTTACTTTGTAACAAGTTTGCACTCTGGGGAGAAGTGCTCAGTAGGCCTACGAGTTAACTTCAACCACGGTGACACTCCAGACTTGCTTAACGCAGCACTTTTTTTCTTTTTTTTTATCAGCCTGGCAGTTTTTTTTTTTTGCGTCAAGATGACTGACAACATACACCCATCTGCTGCATGTTTGTACGCTGTATGTGTCAGGGAGACTACAAGAGTTTTCCATAAGTTCAAGTTTTCACAGGTCGAGCTCTTCTTAGACTAACTTTGGCTTTATGTGTTTGATGACAAGATGAATAATGAATAAAAATGAATAACTTCCAAAATGAGGTAATCGCATATCTTAAAGATATGTCACCGTGCTTTCTTGTCAGTCGTGGCATGCACAAGCGCCACACCTGTGAGCAGCACTTGGCGTCTCCCTTGAGAGATGGCTTATGCAGACTGCGGGCACTGCAGGTGTACTTTGTAAACTGCCCTTGCTTCCAGCCATATCATCTTTAATAAGAATAATGATTCCTAAAGGCTGTTTTGTTTATTTGCTGGCCTGGAAACAGGATCTGGCTTCTTTTTTGCAAGGAGGCAGATATTTCAAATCTAATGGTTGGCAGATGCACTGGTCTGTGCCTGGCTACGCAGAGAGAGTGAGGTGTTTGTTTGCACAAGCTGATTTCTCAGACTAAACGGGTATCGCGTCCTACCAGCTGCTTTGGATCAAAACAGTCAGCCAGAGGTGGTGGAGGGGTGGGTGGATAGGAAGGGCCCCCGTCCACCTGGCAAAACAAGATGGGCCCTCGGTGTGACAGCGAGTATAACATCTCCGCTAACAAACGAGCAGTTTACTGAGATGGCACATCTGAAAGGCGAACACTGTGTTGTCTTAGCTGTAAATTTAGACACAAATCAGTTTCATAGAAGAGAGGCCATAGAGTTTTTTAAAAAAAGAGAAAGACAAGAGGAGAAAAAGTGAGCTTCTGCTTTGTCTTCGGATCAGGGTCAGACTGAAATATGGGATCTAACGGAGGTTACAAAAGCCAGATGCTATATTTAGTCTCGAGGAGTCACGAGCAGAGAGAAAGTGTCTTCACCTCCTCTTCTCTTTACTCTCTGTCTGTCTTTTCTGATACACACACTCTGTGGTTGTGATGACAGCAGCCTTGCCTCACAAATCTACTTCTCAGGGAGGTATTTTGTCAGCAACAGTGCTTGTGTAGGCATTTGGTTTACATTAAAACCATGCTTTCATTGTGCATGTGAATGCATCGCTGTTTTTGCCGTCATGCTCCGTCGGTCGTAGTCAGACACCATCAATTTGCTGTCGTTGGGTCTGAAAGAAATAGTAAATCACATTAGTTATTCAGATAAACAACGCGGGAACGGCACCCCAGAGAACTGTCGGGTTCACTCAGCAGTTTTCCCCTGCAATGGCACAACGAGAAAGAAAAACACGGCCAGTGCGCTCATTTAATGGCAAGTCATCTGTTAATTTTAACGACGGGTTTTAGCCGGTGCACAGGTGCGTCGAGGCAGAGGTGAACCCTCCCAGTTCACTCTCACAAAACTGTAAGCAGAGCGAGCAGGAGGGTGAAAAAAAGTTTGGGAAGAGAGGAGGAAGATGAGGAAGAGGAGTTTGAATGACTTCTATGTGTTCCAACAGGTTCCTGCATCTCCAGGAAACCTGTGAGTCTCATTGGCCAGCGGGCCGCGGCCTTGGGGAAAACTGAGGAAATGTCCTCATTTTCTGTTTTGAGAGGCACACCTCTGTCCATGTGTGTGCATGTGCGCACATGCAAAACACCCCATGTGCATGTGGGTTTTTTTTTAGAAAATCACTCATTCATCAGAACAAGTGAATTGTGCTTATTTTTCAGTCAAACTTGATTATCTTGGAGAAAATAGAGCAATTTTTGAAAACAAAAATTGACATTTATCGCAGTGTTTTCTAATACATAATTACAATAATACTGCTAGTTTTCTCTTGCCAGTGAGAATTGTCCAAACACAGTAATTCCATACACATTACAGATGATTTCTTTATGAAACAAGCATGCATTAATTACTCCATCAAAATATACCGGTGTCTCAGATGTTGTTTTAATGATACACCCTGTCTTTTCATGGCATATTTTGTTAGAAAAAATCTTACAGATTTTGCTCAACCTCCATACTGTTTCTCTTGCTAAATTAGAAGAAATCAATGAAAATCTTTCACTGTGTGTTAAAACAATAAGAGGAACAAAAGAAATTCTTGTAAATTCTTTCAATTTTGCTAAAAATGAAACAGATTAAAATATAAAAATAAGTCTAGTTTAAGTTATGTGAGCAAAAAGATATCACCAACTTTTACCTCCATTTCATTTTTGGATGTATTTTCCACCATTTAAAAAAAAGACTATTGAACATTATGACACAGTTTATTTTTGTTAACATTGAAAACTCACAGTGAGTAAACACATTTCTGCAGTGAGTGAATTATCACCTCCTCTCCTCTCCAGCAGCAGTGTTTATCTCGTCCCTCCTGCTCCTCGCTCGCATGGTGAGCACACAAACGTCAAATGGTATCAATCTCTTAAAAAGCCGTAAGGATAGCATGGCTGCAGGCCACGGCATGGCACGCGGCTTTGCTGCACTATCTCCCCCCTTTATCGCCTGCCTGTTACTGCTGGTGCCACTTCATAAATAAAGCCATTACACTGGAGAGAAGCAAGGGGACAGGACTGTGCGTTCACACACACACAAACACACTGACACACACACACGCACACTCTGGGCAGGTACTCAGTCTCCAGTCGCTGGGGAGCTTTAACCCTGACCAGCTTAGTTCAGAGGCGAGGGGCTTTATGGGACATTGGGGAGCAGCTTGCATGGAGTAAATAGAATATCCAGTGGTGTCTGTCCCAATCTCAGATTAAGCCACCAAAATCTCAGCAGTTTCTCACTCTGACAGAGACGAGTGGAGACACATGAATGTGTACATACACTTTGAAAAACAACAACAAAAAAAAACATACGCAGAGTGGTGTCTGTGAACGGGTCCCAGTGCAGCTTAAGGGTTTTATGCTGACACTAAAGAATGTGTTCATCTAGGACTGAAGGGCCTTTCTCTCCCTGTCTGTTACCTGCCTCTCTGCCTCGCCATCAGACTGACTGACTGGCTGACTGAAGAGTAGTGTAGTGGGGATCTGACAGGGATCTCCATGTGATCTGCTGCAGCTCCCACAGGCCCCAAAGCTTAAGTCAGGCTTGCAGGGTGGGCCGTGAGTTTAAGAGAGCCTTGTGTCTTTGCTGAGAAGTCCAAACAAGGTGTGTGTTTTGTCAAAATGCACTCCGATGAAAGAAACACCATTTCCCCTACTGTTTCAGTCATCGGAGGTTTCTCTGGTTACTGTTCTTTCCTCTGCAACTGTGCAGGAGAGCAAACTAGGAGCTGAATGATTCAAAGCAAAAGTCAGGGCTTGTTTGAAGAGGACTGGCCCTCTTCAGACGTGCGGTCGACGGAAAGAATTGGACTTTGGTGGAAAAACGAGAGAAATGGAGCGCACACAATGGTTTCAGAGCAAGTACAAGATTAAATCTGTGCCACTCTCTCCATGTTTTCCACCGCCTCTGTCCTGGTGATAGAGCGTGAGGTGAAGAGACATAATTCATAACGCGAGCGTAGGGAGTTCATGAACCGATCTTGCTTGAGAAGGAAAGAGTAGGTGCAAAAATATAGGATTCACCCATGATCCATGGAGAGAGAGTTCAGGGAGGAGTGGAAAGTTAGGGAAAAAGGGAGAGATAAAGGAAGCAAAACAGAAAAATAACAGCGGTATTACTGGACAGAGGGCAGATTACAGGAAGAGGAGAAGTGATGAACGTGAAACTCAGATCATCCCTGCAAGAAAAAAAAAAACAGAGGAAGACTGGTTTAAGCTAATTTGGAAAAAAAATCTATTTTATTTGACACAGTGTAAGATCAAAATAATTATCTTTCCGTCCCTTCGTTAGCTCGGATAGCTCTGGAAAACACTTTTACAAGTCACTGATAATATTTATAGTTTTTACATATGGACTCACAGCACGCTCAGAAGCGGTTTAGGTTTCTCCGTGACGTGGGTTTTTCACACAGCACAGGCATGATTGAATTTCAGCCTTGCACGTAAGTGTTTTTTGATCTACTAGGCTTGATCCTTGCACACCAAAGCATCACGGCACACACACACACACACACATACACACACGCTATAGTGTATGCACACACAAGCACACACATCACATTATACGGCATCAGCCCCTGCTCAAAGTGGATCATTATTTACTAAACAGGTTGCCTAACAAGAAAAGACTGATTCCCCTGCAGGCTTGTATAAAAACCCTGGAAGCATGGCGGCGGAGCAATATCCATCATAATTGATGTGTTGCAAAGCAGATTACACACATTAGCGCACACTGTTCTAGCTATGACAGCTTCAACTGAACATGACAAATTCCATAATGTGGAAAAAAAAAGGTATTTTACTCTCTCTGGGTATTAAAAGGCACGACAACTAACAAAGAGGCATTTGCATTTGCAGGGGTAAATGTGAGAGTTTGTGTTTCTGTGTATGTGTGTGAGTGTGTGTGTGTGTGTGTGTGCATCCCTGTCGAACTACACCTCCTCCATGCTCTCATCTCTCCTTAATTACATTCTTTCTGTTCCACTCGGGGTGGAGGGTCCTGTAAACTGTTTCGAGCTTGGCAAAGCTTCTCCCCTGTTCGGTGACAAGACTTCATTCAACACAGCTAATCCTAACGTAGCATTAGCTACATGGGTGATGCGTTTGAGGCCACTGACAGCTGCGGCATTATTTACTGAACGCAACACAACAGATAAGCCCATTGAAAGTGCAGCAGCTCATTCATTGTGGGGAGGCATTAAGAGTGTCTGTAGCTGCCTAATCAGTGGGCTGGATGCTGGAGGAATAAATAAGCTTTGGGAAGAGGGGCGGCTTGACTCGCTCACTCACTCCCCTCCTTGCCTCTTACTCACTCACTCACTCACTCACTCTCTCAGTCACTCTCCTCTCACTCTTCTAATCAACTCAACAGCATTACGGCAAATCTGCTACTGGAATTCCAGCTGGATGCCTCGTTTTCTGTATGAGTTCTGTTAAATCAGAAAAGGTTGTAAAAAATGAATCATTACTCACATGTGATGCTGTTTTCACATTTTTTAAAAATTATTATTA
>JAPZDV010000015.1:8412753-8477999 GCA_029814665.1 Acanthurus lineatus
CATTATTAATATAATAAAATAAATATTATTATTATTATTATTATTATTATTATTATTATTATTATTATTATTATTGTACTGTTTTTGTTTTAGGATTATTATTATTTCTGTTATTTAAATTATTAATGTTTTGTTGCTTTTTTCTTTTTTTTATTTAGAATAACATTTTGTTGCTTGAATAACATTTCGTATTATTTTTGCCAGTAATTTAAAATGGCAATACTTTTTCATTATCTGAATTTTAGTAATAAATAACACTTGGCATCTGTTATTTCCTATTTTCTTTTTTTCACAACCAAAGCTCCCTCTGTGTTGATCAGACCATGTGCTGTTTAAGTCACTCAGAGGACATAATTTAATGTAATATCAAGCGGAGTCTGAAATGTCTTTTTTATTCATTTATTTTTTTTTTATGTTGTTAAAAGTAATACATATTCCTGTAATGTTCTTTAAGAATCTTTAAATTTTCTTTAACAAATCTTCTGATATTTTACAGAAATGATCAGATTCTCAGCATCTTCTTTTTTGCCTTTAATTAAACCAAACATATTAAATAATGTAATTTTAAATTATTTTGCTCAGCGCTAATTGTAAAATTCATGTTAATTGTAAAAAAAGGCCTTGGCTGCGCTGTTTGTTTACGTTTGACCGAGCTTTTTGGAGCCACGTCGTTAGCCACACACCCACTCCTGCCTACCCACTAATTAACACCCCATGTTAATCACTCTCAACTCAGCCAATAACCAGTGACATGGCATCATGCAGATCACTACATCATACCACAGCACAGCAGCACATCTGAGCCAAGCGATCTTTTCCCTTTTTCCTCACTGTTTGTTGTAGAGACATCTCAGTGAGTATTTTGACTTATTTGACAGAACGAGAGAGAACAGTTTCAACTGTTTTAATGAACAAGTAGTTGGTATTTAGCCAGACTGTCGATCACAAAGTGATACTGAGGTGATACTAATACTTAAGTGGGGACAAAGAAACACCACCACCACCCTCTGCTCCCTCCGAAAACCATCTGTGGCTTCAAACTGACCCACTATGTTTCTACTAGTACTATAATTTCTAATAGAACATTTATTTTTGTCACCATACCGTGTGCCACATGTATTAGATCTAATCCATTAGCCTGATCCTACTTTACATACACTGCTTTAAGTACATGTTGGTGAAATATCTTCCCAGTGAATCTGCCATTCTGGCTGAAATAATGATTTTGATATAAGTTAAGCTGATTTGCCTAAGCTACCGAGTAATTAACTGAACTTAATCATTTCATTTCAATTCATTTCCATTACCTGAATTATTTTGCCAGTCTTTCCTATCTTCTGTAATGTCTGTGTCTGCTTTAAGCTCACCGTTGTCTGGTAGTGAAACAGAGGGGCATCTGAACTCTGTTACAATACTGACCTCTAGTGTCAGTTTGGCAGGCTCTGGCTGCTGTGTAAGTTTTTAAATGTGACATTTTAGCAGGCTCATTGGTAGTCCTATCTAAGGTAATGAATCCGCTTTGGACAAACTGCCTGGTTTGAAGCTTTAGCCTCCAAACGCCTGGAGCAGGGATTGCCCAGGATAGGGCAGAGGTAGATTAGGAGTCAGTGTAATGAGAGGCAAAGCATCTCTTTAGCTCACCCTTTGTCTTTGCCTCCATCCACCAAGCCTTGCAGGAGAAGGAGAGAGATACTTCTCTGGCCAGTGGCAGCCACAGAGGCACTGGCTTTATTTTTCATCCTCCTCCTCTCCTCTCCTCTCCTCCCTGCCGGCTTTCTTCTCTTTTCCTATAGAAACCTATTTTTTTTCCGTCATTTTGTTCACGGATGCTGACACTTGCTCGTGCCAGAGCAGGATTGTCAGATCTTCTGGAATATGGAAAAACACGGACGATTGCCAGCCGCATTAGTGCACAGCACATGGGTAATAGGCATAATAGGGTCAGGCCTGCATTTAATAAACAATTACCCATCTATAATAGATGAGTTCGGCTCCTAAGGCCCAGCGCCTGGCCTGGGTCGAGAAAGGGAACAGGAGTGAGAGAGTGAGAGAGAGGAAGGAGAGGGAAGATGAATGAATAATGCAGACAAGATGCCCATCAGAGCGCCCAAACGCAGGGGCCCATGCAGCGCCAATTATCTTCCCCTGCTAATGATGATCATCTTGATTCTCTCCCCCCAGCACCCTCATCTCCCCAACCATCCTGCCACCCTGCACCCCTGTGTAGAAATCTGACATTTACCCAGCTGCCCTTGCACCTCGCCAATGTTTCCTGCTCCCTAAGTTGCAAAAAAATCAGGAGTTAGGAGTCAAAGTTAAGTAGGAGTTGTTTTTAAATGTTGCTCTTTATATTGTTGCCCCTTATTTTATTTTGAAGGGGCAACACTGCGGTGTCCTGTTGGCGGGGGCACAGTGGCCATCGCTCTTCTTTTGAATTACAAATCAATCAGGGACCTCTCCTCAGCAGCTTCCATTCAGTCCAAGGTCACCCAGATTACACAAGGTTAAAGTGTGTGTTCGAGTGTGTGTGTGCATGCGAGGAGACCTGGAGGGTGGAGGGTGGGGGGGTGCGAACTGTCGCTAGTTGGATTAGCATACAACTCTGACAGAGCCGGGGAATTAAAGGCAGCACAGAGGTACGACGGCCAGGCAAAACGGTCCCCGCTCTCTGCTGTATTTGAATAGGGAGCCTAAGATACGTGAAAACAGAGAGGCAGCGGTAGAAGCTCTTTGGCCCCAAGGATCAGAGTGTGTGTGTGAGTGTGTTAGTGTGTGTGGGACCTGTGGTTCCCTGACAGACTGCTAGTTAAGTAGATAGGGCCTCTGTAGACTGCTTCAGTATGGGCTTTGGGAAAAATACACAGCCATTTTGGCTCCCTCAGGGCCCAGGTCTCTGGTAATAATGGGATCAGAGCCATGACCCTCCCAGGACACCGTACCACTGTTGGATATTCTATTAGTTTCCTCTGCAGTGAAAAGATGTCCGTGCTCAGCTACTTTTCTCCCTCAGAATCACATTTGTTTTACTTTTATGTAGCTTTAACAGTGACTAATCAAATTATTTAAAGTTTCCAGGAAGAGACTTCATTAAAACAATTGAACAGAGTGCACTGCTACTTATGACTATTGTAAAACCTTCCAGTATATAAAGCTATGCATTGTGGATATCTTCTAATCATATCTAATGTACTTTATGCATGCAAGGATATTGTAAGCTATTAACATAGGCACAAAAAAAAAAGCGAGCCCCATAATTGTTCCTTTTTACCATTTAATCCCAGCACTGGAAGATACAGCAGAGATCACATTAACATTTACATTTCAGAATCCCCCACCTCCTTGATACAGCTCCAGCTTTCAGCCCCAGCATCTCATCTGCCTTTACATAATATCAGCCCGTATTAATGCTACATATGGAGCTCCACTGTCTGGAGCTGTGTAGATTTACATTTTCCTAATGATGTGCTTTCATTTCTCCTCCGCTATCCCCCTGTCCTTCCCTTCACCTCCAGCCCACAGCCCACGGTGATTTAAAACACATACAACTGTACTGCCGTTTTACTGCAGAATAACACAAAGCGCGGGTTGAGACACCTTTGGTCGCCCCGGCCCCATCTGTTGCACATCTGGAAGTGGTGCGCCGCACCAATAATTGGAAGTCAATTTGTTTGAAGTTATGTATTTGGCATCTGGCTCGATTCATAAAAACTCTGGAAATCGCATTAATTTTATAGCATCTCGAGAAAGGCCCAGCCACTTTATTTTTTTTTTTCATCTCTCTTGTGTTCCATCGTTAATGCAAGTGGGGCCTTGCTGGTCTAGTGACGTGGGAGTTTGTCGAGCACTGGTCAGGGTGTGGTCCTTAATAAAAGCAGCATGGAGGCTAGTGCCTGAAAGAATGGTGGGATGGATTGCTGCAGTGTACTGGAGGGACAACACTGATCGCTGTAGTTTCCAACCATTAAATGTAATGCCTGAGTTTTGGCTAAGTTTTATAATTCACCTTTAACTTTGACCTTCGCCTCAGATCAGTTTTTATTTTTCCTGAAGGGAAAAACTCATCCAAGGCCTAGTTTGCCACATTTCCAGCAGACGGGCTGACTGATTGAGAGGCGGCATGGCATTGTTTGTCACACAGCTCTGAGTCACGGCTGAAAATAGATATGACACTTGATGTTTGGTGCCTCACTGCTGGCTGTCATATTGTTATTCCCTCTCAAATTTCACCTAATTTGTGCACAAGTCTTGTCACAGTCCAGATCCTGATGAGGGCTTTTAGGTGGTTATTTTTTTTTCCCCCCTTAGCTTCCTCGTATGTGTGGCAACGACGTGCGATGAGATACACATCTGTGCATGTGTGCATCCTATGCATATCTCTGCACGTGCACGCGCATTTGTGTTTTGCACACAAGCGCATTTGATTGGGCTTGTTTGTGAGTTCGAGGAGTGTGTGTGGCCCTGTGCTCTCGTTAGTGTGTGTATGAATGTGTGTGTGTGTGTTTGCCTTGCTCCAAAGTGATCCACCTCGGCGGGAGGTGATTAAGAGTTGCCAATGGCAGGCTCGACAGGTGAGTGCATTGTAGCACGCTGGCAGCTGTGGCATCTGCACAGGTGACAGCTTCTCCCGCTCAGTGGCGGTGTCAGTGTTGGTGGGTGGCAGGAGGTCTGACAACGTTGTTTTGGTGACAGAACGACTCCGCTGTGAGGTTCACGACATCACTTGCTGCCTTTAGATTTGTCAGTTTATACTGGGAAGCATTGGTAGTACCATGGAGTCCAATACACACTGCCAAGGCTCTATTCCCTCTGTGAAAGCACTGTTTATTAACACCGGTTATTTGCTAAGACATTTTACTTTATTGGCTTTTTTAAATAATCCACCACAAATGTGCTCTGTTGTACCACTTTCTACCTCGGGTTTCTTTTTATTACCACTCTGCACTGTGTGATGACAAACACAGCTCATTGCTGCCACCTGCTGCTGGAAATATGACACAGCAGCTTCCCTTTCATCCTGGGCAGTGAGGTAATTCTATGAGAGGGACCGTTTTGCTGTGCATGCAGGAGTAATACAAGAAAAAAAAAAGAGAAGTAAAATTATTTTACAAGGTGTACAATTTTTGGCAGATGTTCTAAAAAAAGCTGGAGGCCAATCTGTTTCTGATGAAGGAGATTAGGTAAAGAGAAGAGGAAGTGAGGGAGAGACGTGGAGAGCTTTGTGGGATTACAATCTTTCTCAAACTAGTTTTACATGTTTGAATTTATGCTCCCCTCTTAACATATGCAGCTAATGTCTCTAACATGACGGCGTTATCGGACGCCTCCGCTGCCCCCTTCTCTTTTTTTTTCTTTTTTTTTTCCAGTCTAAAGTAGACACTTTCAGTTCCTGTGAGTCTCCAAACCGTGGGCTGATGAACTGTGATATTCCAAATAAAAAAGTCGCTTGTTCTGATGTCACCGTTGCCTCATACCACCACATTTCCTTTTGAAGCCTGTGCATTTGAACTTTGTCCATGATAGCCTTTGATATGGAGAAAAATGAATTAATTAGGAAGTTTAATCTGACTTTCTTTTCCAGGGGTAGGATGCTTTGTCTCTTGAGGTAGCCTTAAAAAGAGCATTTCTGAGAATTTATACTGGTGTTATTTTTTTTTCTTTTTCCACATTCTGTCAATACTTTCATTAAGGTAAAGGGTATTCATTTGTATTATTCTACCCCTGACTTCTGTTTCTCATCCATTCCTTCGCTACACTAATTGGATTTGTGTATTTTTCACAAGTTTTGTAAGACGAGAAAGGAGGGGAGGAAAAAAAATCATTGAAAATGAAAATGTAAATTGAGCCTTTTGAAATTTCAGTCATGCTGACTTTTTCTTAGATACTCTTCATGTTTTTTTAGCATAGTGAAAAATCTATATTTACCTTCCATAACTGCTTTGGCCAATTACCCGTAAACATCACTCACCACTTTGTAGTTGGAGTGACTGTGCTCCTCAATGATTGATTGGTTCAGGCTTGTTTGCGGCTAAAGAGGAGATGCGAGCGAGGGACGTTTCGATTTCATTACAGAGAAACACGAGCTAATAACATTCTGAAACATTCATTTGAGGCTTTGATGAGAAATTCATTTGGGAAGTATTGGCGTGTTTTTTTTTCAGTCTTCTCTGTTTGCTGTATTATTAATGCATGACTTCTGTAAAGCTACATGTAAATGATTTTTGAATGCTACAACTGCACAAAAACAGCAGTTTTTTGAGATTCATGCTGATAATGATCTCAAACTTTTTGATGACTATCACAAACAAACTTTTCTTGGTAAACTTGATTAATGACACAAAAAGTTTGCAATCGTGTTTCTATAGGCTGAGAGGTCGTATTTCTTCATCCTGCTTACCTCAAAGGAAACTTTCTCAGCTCTTAGCTAGCAGCTCTTACAGCAACTCTTTATCCCTCGCCGTTATTCATCCTCAAGGGCTCATCAGCTCACAGTGGGCTCATCAGAGTTATTACTCCTCCTCTACTTGTCTTTATTATCCAATTTCCCTCCTCTCGCCTCCTTTCTGCCACTCATTGCCAATCAGCCACCTTGTAAGCGAGCCCTTCACCTTCCGCTATAAAACTTTCCTAGTTTTGTTCACTTTTTTTTAGTTCTATTGTTGTCCAGGAAAATTATTTAGCATTCATGTCCTAAAGCAGGACCAAATAACTATTTTGCAAGTCACAAGTAAGTTTCAAGTCTTTGCAGTGAAGTCCCAAGTCAAGAAAGGCAAGTCTTAAGTTAAGTTCCAAGTCTGAAACTTTGAATTTTGAATCCTAAAAAGGTCATAATGAGCTTATCACCAATTTTAATGGCATTTTAATTACAGACCCTCACCTTTTTTTGTGCAACTTTAAAGTCAAACAAAGCTGTTGCTGCATCAGTGTCTGCAATTTCTGCAGTTTTGCTTACTGCAGTTAATTTTTTTGTGATCATCTGATAGTTATTTGTATGTCAAAGAAATTCATTTGGTGTAAATTTTTCCAACTGGAGCTTAGTAATGTGATGTTAGATCTTCATGGTTCTCTTCTGATTCTTCTGAACTTGATTGGAATTTGTGAAATGCTGGTTTAAAAATGTAGATCTAAAAGTGGATCTAGAGATAAATGCTGTTAAAATTGGTTAAATCAGTTAAATAAAAAAAATATTGACATGCAGAACACTTTTAAACATGTACTTATAAATGTTTGAGTTTGAAGGAAAGTATCAAGTATTTTAAAACTCAAGTCCAAGTCATTAATGTTTCAGTCCAAATCGAGGTGCTCCTTTGTCTTTTAATTTTGTCAAATATAAACTCAACAGAGGTGTAACTTTAGTCGAAGTCTTGTGGTTTAAACAAATGTTTCTACCATCATGCAGATTCATAAATGAATGACAAAATGTGAGTTATTTCTGATTTATACTTATTCGCTGAACAGAACTAGATTACACTTATTTGTCAACAAAAATTATTTTGTCAAAAAAAAGGTTGGTGCCGTAAGTGTTTTGTATGGACGGTGAAATGCAAAATACTTTGGTGTTTAAAATTCAAGTCATATCTTATTTTCTAATTTTTCAAGGGAGTTTATGTTACTTGAATTATTTTTCTGTATTGTATGGTGATTTGTGAGTGCAGACCTTAGGTAAGAGTCTTATGTGAGATGACAAGAAGAAACCAAAATCAGGTATATCAAAAAAGGGGTTTATTATATTTTTCCCACCCCTGCTAAGAATAAAAAAGGTAACATGTTAGATAATATATATCTTTTTTAGGAATAAATGGGTTAAAACATATATAAATACACAAACACTTATTTAACAAAAACATGTAAAAGGCACAGACAAAAACAAGGACATGTTAGGCAATGCGGTGAGTACACCAGTTATATGTTTATATCGTTTTTAAGACCAAAATGGGAGTTTGAATAAGGCACATCAAAATCCTGACTGCAACTATTAAACATCCTTTTCCAAAGCAGTAGTACTTTCTTTTAAAAAATGGCCATTTTAGCTTGTTGTCAGTGATTTTTTTTTTTTTTTGCATATATTACAGTGTACAGCTACCGCAGTGTTAACCAAAAAAACAAAATACAGTAGACATGGTCATACATTTTGTACTTTAAAGGCTGATAAATGTCTCCCTTTTTTCTTTTGAGTCTGTTTCTGCTCTGTCTGGGAGGCAGAGAAACATTGATAGTCTATATTAATGCTAACAAGAACAGGTGGTGGAGCAGGAGGTCCGTGAACTGTTCCTGGTCTCTCTGAGCTTTTGAAGAATGCAAGTTTTTATCGAGCTCTAACACCCACCTGATCAACAAGAACTACACTTTATATACAGGTGGCACTTTGAGGGGCACTGTCAGGTGTGTTAGCTGTCATTTAAAGTATTTGCAACCCTGTGTGTGGTCTTTATTATATGCCCAGAGCATTGACTCAGTCTTTTAAAGGCTCTGTTTATGCCCTTTATCACTGGGGTTTACAACCAGGTTGTCACATGGAGAAAAAAGAGTGTGTAAGTGACGGAGGGGAACCCTTATAGTTCGTCACCCTCAGCAGAGCTGAAGCTGCTCCTGCGGCTGCTGTCTTTGGACGCAGCTCCAGGCGAGCCTGCGGAGAGAAGCGGGTCAGTGCCGAAGGGCGAGAGCGGGTCATCCATCAGGATCTCGTCCAGCCGATGCTCCTCCTTGAGCGTGGCGCTGAAGAAGTCCGTGAAGTGGGACAGCGGGTCTGAGAACGTGGTGCAGCCATCGGCGCCAGGAATGTGATCCTGCGGTGCGGTAGCAGCGGGGATGGACGGCACTCCAGACACCACTATCCTCTGGAGGTAGTCGCCGTTTGGGTCCTCCTGGTAGAGTGGTGGCTGCTGGGGTTGTTGGGCCTGGGGAGAAGATTGCTGCTGTTGCTGCTGCTGCTGTTGTTGTTTGAGGAGATGGGAGGATAGTTCGACTGTCCCCAAGGCTGTAGCCATGTTTGGGAGGCCATGTGCTCGTGCCTGGATCTCAAGCTCCTGAAAAACAAAGAAAGAGAAACCATTAGTCACAGATTCATTTCTGAGGCTTTCTTTGGAAAATAACTCCACACCCACTGCATGCAATTCAACATGAATAAACACCTCAAAATGTGCAAATGCCAATAAAAACACAATTCCCGCAAATATCACATCATTTGCGATGACAACATAGTGTAAAGTTAAAATGGGACAGTCATCAACCCCACCTTCTCCTCCACATACTGAGGTTAGCCTAAAGTGAGCTTCAATTGGGAAGTTTGGGTGTTGACACACACCCTTCTTCTCCCACACACACACTCGTCACAGTATACGATCAACACTTATAAGTATCATCACAAAGGCCTGTTTGACCTCTTGTTGACTGTCCTTTTTATCTTCGATGCTGGTCAGCGTTTCCTGAACAGTGTTGTCATCTTTGGTTTTGTGTTCTTCCCATCATTGGTGTAAACTCAGATAAACCACAGTCTGTTTGTGTGCATAAAAGTATGCAGCAATATGAGCAACCATCTATGTATGCATGTGTCATTTGGTTTATCTTCAGTTAGTGCTCGTCACTCATTTCTGACCTGCTCTTTTACTGAAAGAGCCACATTCATTGTCTTTGTTCTTCAGGTAATTAGCACTAAGCTCTGAGATTAGACAACAGATAGAAGAGGAGTGGAAACAACAGCTTTTAAGGGGAAGGGGGTTGTCAAGTTTAGGTTCTGGGGTCATAAAGCTTTGGAGTTGGAAATGGGTTTATATTTAAGAGTCGTAAAAGGCTTTAGAGGTGGAAATTAGCAGAGGTGTTAAGTAGCAAATGATGATTGAGTCTGCTGTGGTTGACAGTGAGACCTTTATCTGAACTAAGATGATCTTTGGCATACAGAAAAAGGCCTGGGAGAGGCTGTTTTTAAATAAATCAGTTATATAATCATGGAGTTTACTTAAAATACAAAGACATTAGTGGAACATTTGGGAGCAAACTTAAAACTAGTAAGAGGAACACAGGTTTTGTGTTTAGGGAACATGAGAAGCCATCAAGTCTAAGGCTGTTTACTTTTCATATTATACACTACTATCACATAAAAAATAATACCAAATGTTAGTTATACAGGTCATTGTGCATGCACATGCATTCAGTTCTGTTCGTGATTATGCAGAAAGTCTGAATTCAGTAAGCTTTGTGGTTTTTCTGTTTTAGGAAATTGAAAATTGCAAGTCATCACTGTCTGTAAAAAATGGACAATATTGGCCTCTGTGACTGCAACAAAGTCGTTCACTCATGAAACAAGAACTATAGAGCTCATTTCCCTCTATCTTTAGCCAAAAAATCATCAATCAGCACTTGTATTGAGACCTAAAATGGGAACTTGTGTTGATTTGTGCATATTAGTCTGCCATTCCGCCACATGTTAGCAGTTTTTCTTTCAGTATTGTTGTGATTTATCTGTATTTGATCACCATGAAGCACACCAAACATATGTAGACTGTCACATTTTATTACCTGGATCCTCAGCAGCAGTCTCCTGTTGGCTTGCTCCAGCTTCTTCTGACGGCTTTCCAGCTCCCGAGCGTGCTGCTGCTCCTTCTGCAGCCACCTTATGTACTCCACTGAGGCCTTCAGGATAGTGCCTTTGTTCCAGCGCATGTCGCTGCAGAAAGAAACGTTAAAGATAACCTTTTACACAGAACCCCCTGATGTCGGCAGAATATCCTCTGCAATAATAAAAAAAAAAAAAATGGGGAGAAAAGTTTTAACACAGAGGTTTTTTCCCCTTTTTATGATATGAATAAGAAAAGGTGATTTACATGGGGCAATTATTCATCCTTGGACATTACATGGGGACACTGAATGGGAATTTTAATAGAATAGTTAAGTAGGTATGTGGAAAGTCCATTCCCGTACCTCCTTGTTCAGTAAAATTAATCCTCGAGTAAAAATAGGTGAGAGAAAATGAGCTAAGTAGGAGAACAGGGGGAAAAAAATGGAGCTTTGGACTCGGGGTGCTAGAGTGCAAGTCATTCTTTTGCAGATATTATTGCTTTTTTTAAAAAAAAAAAAAGGAAAAGGGGAGCTGCAGTAAAATTGTCCTTTTCCACGCGAGTGAGACGTTGGTCTGATCAGCGCTAATAATCTCTTTTTATCCCCTGTTAATGGCACGACGACAACGCTAACCCTCCATTTAAATTTGAAGCAAAGTTCAATTGCGAAAGATGGCCGCTGGATTTCTATTCGGCTCCCGCGCTCCATCTGTGTTCCAATTGTGCTTCAAACTTTGATTCAAATGGTGTGGCCTGCTTCTTTGCATTTGACCCCTTCCTCATCATTCATGCTTTGAGCTGAACTGCTGGGACCCAGCGAGAGGGATGTACAGCTCTCGGAGCGTAGACTACAATGGAAGTTCAAGTGCACCCTTGAAATATGACTGAAATGTGAGTACTCATTTGAATTCAGTGAACAACCTTTAGAGTGTCTTTGTGCTTTCAATTTAATATGCTTCCAAGTCAGACAAGGTCTTGGAGTTGTCTCAGTGACATAAAGTGAAGCGAAGCAGAGGCCATTGTTTCAATAAATACATTTGGATTTTGCAACTTACGGGTCATTCGACTTTGGTATGAGCGTCCCCAGCTCTTTAATCCTGTAGTTGATGTTGTATCTTCTTCTCCTTTCAACTAAAAAAGAACAAAAAAATGAGCAAAAGATGATTAGAGCATTGTCAGCTGCTGCGCCAAAGGCTGGCCATAGCTCATTTTCAGATGATACACCAAGAGGGAGTTGAAAGGCAGCAAGAGACACTCACTCAAATTATGGTTGTCTTTTTTCTGCCTCTCTTTGGCCATCACTCTCGTGTCGTGTTCTGTCATAAAAATGAATCACAGAGGGGAACGGATTGATTAGCGACGCACACTAATTTAGGAACTAAAAGACAACGAACACAAAACATCACAAAAGGTCCTGTGAGGAGACACACAGTCAGTTGTTTTTGAGGAGAGTTCAGCCCCGAGGTCAGCCAGACTGTGGAGTTTCCACACATCAGACTGCACCATAGATACAAGTCTGACCTCCTTACACACACACACACACACTCTCTCACACACACACGCTGAAAGAACCCAGTTTATCCCCCTCCAGCATGTCTGAAGCTCATTGTGGAAGGAAAAAAATGGTGAACACTTTTAAACTGCTTATTCCATAATTAAGACTGTTTAGCAAATTTTACTAATCTGTGCAGGAGAGGGACAAAAAATGCCAGGGCATCCATATTTGTATTCACATTCTTCCAAATTACATAATTGAGGACCTGAGATTGGATTTCCCAATTTGTCTCTGTTGATTCAATCAAGACAATTTAAACTCTGTGTAACAGCCCATTGTCCTCTCCGCCCACTCCCAAATAAAAACGGATGGCAATTTACTTATTTGCCCGTTGAGAGTGAAGGGTTCTTCAGACATACTTTCTATTTCCTAAATCAATTAGGCGTCTTTGCTTGATGCATGACATTAATAAGAAATGTCTTAAAGGGCCCTTTGTGTTTTTTATACCGTGACGAAAAGTCCACACGTTTCTATGGCCTATTAACAGAACCGATGACAATCAGCGCAGTGTTTGTCAAACACTGGACCAAAGTCTGCTTTACACGATTGTCTGCTGTTTGCCTGACGCACGTAACTGAATTTTAGCAGGATCAGACACACATGCACACAGCGTTGCCTTTTTTTAGCTAACACAGGTACACCCAGGGTTTAGCCTCAGAAGAAATCCTTTTTTAAGATAAAATTGCCATATATTTTCTTTTAAGTCTCTTAATCGACATTATCTAACACAGTGGTTATTAAACTTTCTGTCATGCCCCCTTTACAAGCAGAAAAAAGCCCCCTCCCAAACCATTAACAAGGCAGGGAAAGCAGCTAAGCCACCCTTAAACCTCACCCCCAGAGGCTCCCAGCTCACAGTTTGAGAACCTCTGATCTATCAAGAAGAATTTGTGTGTTTCTTAGCGTTTACAGTAATGTGAGCATGTATTAATTCATTAATAGGTTAGTTGTTGGATCAGTGCTATGGTATGGGTTCATACCTGTGTATTCCCTTTTTACAGTGAGCTTTGTGGGGTTAGATGTGGGACTCATTCCACCATTAGGGGCGTTCATACCTTGTTCACCCCCATAGACGTCCAGCATGCTGCCACTGAGGGACACCTAGGAAGGAGAGAGAGGAGGAAGGGGAGAGAGGTGGAGAAAGGGTCAGTGGCAGGGGAGGCATGTAGACACATATGCATATAAACACCCACCCTTTTAATCTTTAACAAAGGCAACAACACTGATAGTTGTTTTTAGCTGCTGTGTGGCTTTGACCAGAATGACAAGAGGTGAGTGGAATGATCAGAGGCCTGCAGAGAAGGTTGTCAGCCCCCCCCCAGGCCCTTAGCTTTGGACTTCCCAGCAGGGATCTGTTGTATCCACGTCTCCCTCTGCAGGAAAGGGATAACCTAGTGCTGTGGTCAGGAATTGTTTCCAAGCTTGGATTGCCCGCTCATCTCATACCACAAATAGTTAAAAAAAAACTTGGCAAGAACTTAACCATGCAAAAACTGGGTCAACAAAGGCTTGTTGTGCAGCCTTACCCCTTTAAACCCTGACCTTTAACCCAGGCTTGCAGCCCTCTGAGCTTTGTCTTGACCAGACATAACGCCCCGATCTGCTAATACCACCATTTTCAAAACCCTTCCACTTAAAAGGGCTCCTAACACAGAGATACCCTCTGTGTTGAAAATAGCATCCCATTGGATGAAAAGGCTAGCCAGGTCAACTGCTTGGACAGAGGCAAAACTGTTTTCCTACAGGTCTGGGAAAGCAGGGCTCAGTTCTGCGATAGGATGTCTTTTCATGGACTGGAGAAGATGTCAAGATATAGCGTGCTGACACACATGTGTGTCTAATTCGCATTTGTGCTTTTATGGGAAAATGCTACAGAAGCCACCATGCATTCCAAGATGCGCACAGCCAATTTTATCCACCGTATGTGTTTCAAATCTGACTACGAGACCGGTTAGTGCGATAAGGCTGCATGACATGTCAAAGGATGGGAGGGGGGTTGAAAGCAAGAGGGGTAAAAAAAAAGAGAAGAAACAAAACAGAGGAAACTGCAGACATTTCAGATATCTTCAGTTGGTTTGGTTTGCATGTGCATTTTTTTTTCTCATTATCTCAACAAGATGGCAGAGGAGGGAGAGGAGGGGATAGAAGTGCTTATCTAAATGAAAGATTGCAACAATCCCCCCCTACTACTCCCATTGTAATCACTTCAATCCCTCTCCCGTCTGTGTTCCTGGATGTGTTGACATGGCGAAACGACGTGATGCATCGTACTGTATGACTAATTAGGATGAATTGATCCATTTAAGCATGGTATCATTTCTGAACAAGCCCATGGGGAGTGTATGCATTAGCCCATTCCAATGGCTCAGTAACTCTCTCCAACAAAAATCTCTAGCTCCTCGCTCCTCTGTCGCATTTCTGTCCTCATTTGAAACCTACTGGCTCTCCCATCCCTCCTTCTCCTCTTCCTCCTCCTCTCCTTCCCCCCTCTCACGCCTTATCTTTTCACCCCCCCGCCTCCTCCCTCTCATTCCTCCTCTGTCACAGTGTCTGTAGTGTTTTGCTCCGTTATCCGTGTGTATGTTTCTTTGTCCGACAACCTGGGTCTGTCTGTATTTAGGGAGTTAGGCCGAATTCCAAGTGTTCCCGTCCCACAAACTGGCTCTGTATTTGGTTCAGGTGTTGCTGTGTTCTCTGGCCAAATGGACCCCTTGTCCTAAATGTTTTTTGCTCAGAGTTTTTAAATTCCTTCTAGGCTGTGAATCCCACTGTTTCTCTGTGGTGCCATTTCTAGTTGGATGTCTTCCAAGGATTGGACTTCAGTCGGACAGTCACTATAAATGTAGCTTCTACTAATGGTTTAGTCAATAGGTATAAGCCTCTACATAAAAACTTCCTTCTCTCTCAAGAAGATCAACAATCTGCATTGTTGATCTTCTTTAGTAAGGTGAGAAATGTTGCTAAGCCCCAATGAACTTTGACTCATCTCTAGATTTAAGCTGACCTCAAATTAAGACTGGTCCCCTTTTTCCCAAGCTAGTCAAGCCTGTGCCAAGATATTTAAGTGGAGGAACCCCACTTTTAAGTCCCTATTCAACTTAAAAAGAAAGAAGTCATTAGTTGAGGAACTTAACTTGACATAAACCCAACCACAGTGACATGAGCAGGTTAACAAGCAAAGGATTTCTTGGAGAAATCAATACAAAAGACCTTCAAACTGTTGATAGTCTGTCGCATCTCAAACAGTGTTAGTATGTAGCTGTAGTCAATGTGATTCATACTTACATTGTTTTGCATTATGATGTTAGGCTCCATGCAATCCAAGCCTCCATCATTGAAACCGGATTCAAGACTAATTAGGTCATCAATAACTTCATCCATTGGAAACTAAAAGAAAACAGTAATTTCAGTGTACTCATGGACAGACTGACGATGTTTGTACCAGAATTTCAATACTGTCCAAGTCCGATCTTTTTGAAATCTCAACATTCAAACCAAAATAGACACAAGCAAAGGGGGGAGGGGCTGTCTGGAGACTAATCCAATAACAGACAGGTCCTCCACCACCATGACATCCATAAGTTAGTTAGCAGTGTTGGCAGGAGAAAAACGCATCTGTTATCAAACTAGTTTCCTCCTTTGAAAGGGTTCTCTCATCAGAGACTGAATGTCTGAAGTTATTGATGAGCACATCAGAGAGAGAGGGAGATCAATAATGGCATCACTTTGTTTAGATGATTAGCTTGGACTGCTCTCTGAGATTCAAACCCAATCCAGATGGAAATTTTACAAGTTATGGACACTTGTGGGTTATATAATTTGTCCATCTATCCAAACAAACTGTCAGCCATGATTTATCTCTCCTAATGACAGTGTTTAAAGGAAAAAAGACCAGATTTTTAAAAATGGCATAAAAAGTAAACACAGAAGTATTGTTTTTGACAGGATTGCAAAGTTTTGACAGGAAAATGTTGTGTCAAAATGTTGTGAAATTTCAAAAAATTATGACCCACAGTTTGTTCCTTTCACTCTTCTCCAGGAACAGTCTTTCAATTTCAGTTCCATAAGCAGCATTATGTTTATTCACATTGCAACACTTTTATTTTCCATAGGTCCACTCACCTCACTGTCATGGTTAGCCATGGTGAGCAGGGTAACAGGGCTGTTGGGGTTACTGCTGTCGCTGACGGAGGCCATGTGTCCATTCCTCATGATCGGAACGGTAGCCAGCGGCTGGCCAGGGGTGTGTGGATGCGGAACGGCGTGGCCCTGCCCGGTTGAAGAGGAAAGCTTGGAGCCCAGCGTCAGGTACTGCTTGACCTGCTGATTCTGGGTCTGGTGGAGGTGGAACTTAGAGTTCTCCAGGTGGCTGTGTACCTGCAGCAAAACCAAATAATCCCCAAAATTAGTTTTTGAGGTTGGAGAGTGCGCTAATTTCTTTCTCGTACCACTAAAACAAATATGCAAAAGGGTTATCTACAGCAGCTGTCGTCTTTGCGTAAAGATGTTCTGATTCAACACACAGAAATAGTTGCGAGTCAGAATTTTCCACCTCATTAGTCACGGAGAAAACCAACAAACTTAGAGCAGTGCGGTATATTATAGAACTTGAGTTAACGCTCACATTAACGTGAGTCATGTTTGATAAATGAAGCAATAGTCTTTATGAGAAAGGGCTCTTTCGTAAGGCCTTTCCTCAAATATTGTCATATTCTGTAGAGTGAGTAAATGTTTCCGATTGAAAAATGTCAGTGACAAAAGATTTTTTTTCTTTTTTTTATATATATATATACACACAAACAGCCAGAATTCAAGATTGTCAAGCCAAAAATAAAAACTTTATAAAAACGTTAATAGTAAATATGATAACACATTTTAGCAAACAAATACTTCCCAAATATTTAAAAAGTTTTCTAAATTTTAGTGTCCTTACATTTGAAGCTCTGGTTGCGTCCCGCATCGTGTAGTAACTGCAGTCAGTTAAGTGTGGCATTCTCAGAAAAACAGATAATCTTCAGATTGGTTTGGTTTAGGTGTAGCAGCAGGTCAACTTAAGGAATCCAGGTCTGCCTCTGCTATCCTGATGATCTTCTTTCTGACTTCTCGGTGAGTATCTGAACTTCCCAGTCCCTTACCAATGTCTTATAAAGGGCCCTAAGTGAGCTAATTAGGCCCAAAGCTGGGAGAAGCCTTTATGTTGCGTTGCATGATAATCACTTCAAACACTGGAGTGTCAGATCGCCCAGGGTTTGATCACTGCAGGATATCTGCCTTTAGCGTCTATCACTAATTCATATGGACCGCCCTTCTGTCTGAATGACCAATCAGTGGTCAGTTCCCAAAGTCCTCTGCTGCCTGCTCCAGGGGTTGTGGCAGCACAATTGACCCTTGTTCCCCAAATGGGGGTTTTAAATAACTCCTCTAATGCCATTTTTAACCAAGCTTTTTCATTCATTCACTGGTTACAATGTAGACAGTTTAATACTATCAGTTTCCCAAACAATAACTGCAATAAATCTATTTTAAAATCTTTATTACCGTAGGTCGAGGGTTATTTTTAGAGGGAACATCTCATCTAAAAGCATCTAGTTTACTAACTGCTGTAAAGCTCACAAAGAAGCTCACTGTTGTGACTTTCTTTATTAATTCATTGCCTGTGGAAAATTTCTGGGAATACTTCATCATAATACACATATTGTTAGCTGTGATATTATAATATTAGTCTTTTCAGTAGCTGATAGTTATCTTGTCTGTGCCTTTTACACAGTGTATTTGTCACTTCCTCTTAGAAACATTTGGGTCAGAATAGTGTGCTCTATAGACTTGCCCGAACATGTGTCTTCTAAATACAGAAATACTTTTTTCCATGAGCTCAGATAATCAATTAGAAGTAAATGAAAGTCGGATAAGGAATAATGCTGCAGATTTGCAGTATAACCTTATATTTGTAGTTATTTTAATGTCAGATTAAACAATTCATTGTTAATTTCTTTTATCCACCATATAATAGCAATGTCACTTTAAAAGTGCACTCAATTGACCCTCCAAAAAGTGTCATTTATCATGTAAACTTATGATGATAATGAAAGAATCAAAACTACGTAACTTCCGCCGGTGCCAGTTATGAGATAATGCTAAATGCTGAGTTGTAAAGTCATATAACTCACTAAGGCTGTTATACGGCTATTTACCTTCAAAGTGCTGAAAAATAGTGCCTATCATTTAGCCACCATTAGCTACGCATCACAATTTGACAAGAGATTGCCCATGGAAAGAGAACTTACTTTCCCATTTAAACAATTGGCAATGAAGGGCAACGAAGGCTGTGGTGACATAATTTAACAATATTGCATTGTATTGCTTGTAAGCTCAACTTTAAAATTTTAAAGGAGAGAGAATATGTCAGTTCCTCTCTCAAATGTTGCACAGTCTCACATGAATTAATTGAATGAGTGACATGCTAATAAACATATTATGTTCTCAGACTTTAAGCAAGAATTAACATTTTATTGGTTAAATGTCATCTAGTATAGCTAAACCACAGAAGCTGTGGCAAAGTTGCTGTAGGACCTGATACTAAAACTCAGCATTAAATTCTCCTTGTCAGCCAGACTAGCTGCCCTTATTCACCTAACTAAGAGCAGACTCGTCACAATACTCAACTTGTCAGTAGTGACTGGGAGCTCTTATCTGGCTTCTCCAGCCAAACAAGATGCCAGTTGTTAGCCAATCAACATTTTTTTCCACTAGGGATAGCAGGAGGGATGCCAGGACTGCTTCACACCACATCTGCTTTGTGTGACAACAGTTTGTCCTGGTTTCACTTCAGCTTTCTCACTACTGTAAATGCCGGAGACACGCTTGTTATCCACTTAAGGGAATCTGATTAGATTTGAGAGGTAATGGCGCTTCAGTCACCGAGGCCAACCCCGACAATGACTGGCCTGTGCATGTGTGAAGAGGACATGCCTGGAATTATCAATGCCCGCCATACACACGGGACAGGAATGAGATAAGAATCTAATCAATCAAGGCTCAAGTTTTGGATTGTAGTGCCGATGCCGATGTTTGAGACGCTTCAGTTTTTCTCAATACAGCTAATGACACCTGTTGCAACAACTGAGGCAGTGTTCGCGGTTACAGACCGAGGAGAGGTCACATGCAGGTTCACTTTCCATTTACACACGTGTGCAGAGTTATTCTTGACATGCAAAGCTGCAGAACATTATGTAGGGCTGAAATTACCAATTTACTTGCAACAATGATTTCAGTCAATGCATTTGATTTTTACCTATCCAGAGAGTCCATTATAGTTTTTCATATACAACCACCAGTTAATGAAACAAAACTTAAATGCATCCCTTCATTTTCATCCAGCAAAGTTTCCTTTATGTTTCATTAGGTTTGAATAATGTGCCCAGTTAAAAGGTAACACAAGGGGATCAGCTACATAAATGAGCCCAAGTTAAAGGACATGAGGGGATTAGCTACATCTGCCTAACTTCATTATCTTTATTAGAGGCATTTAAACAACTAAAATCAAGACATCAGAAAAGGATAACAGTCTCATTGCACACACTATATATGGATCCCTTTCTTTTGTCAATAAAATATAACTTGATAACTAACCGTGGTTTTAACCACACATGACTGTAGCAAGTTTGGCAAATACCACACATATAAACTGTGCTCCTGTGTGAACGTCACTTGTGTTTTTCCAGCAGTTATACAGAATATGTCTTTGATTCACACAAGCAAGTACACAGAATTATAATTAAGAATTTTAGATATGATCTATTACAAGTCCCTTATCTTCAAGTGAAATTAACATCTATATCCCACAATGCAAGACATACACAAGTATTCAGAACTCTGTTTCTAATTAAAACAATAAATAGATAATTACACAACTTTAGATTACAGGCACACACACTCAGTACTTTTAATGCAATTGTAATTTCATCAGCTTCAATTTGTGAGACGCATTTAATAGCAGTGCAATTTACCTCAGAGTTAAAAGGTGTATTTCTTTAGTCCCACTCAAATGCTGCACTCGCAATGCCATTGTAACAGACAAGCTCACAGGTGTTTCTCCAAAATGAAAAGCTCTTGCCTAACTCAGTTTCAGTCTTGCCCAAGTTCTCCTTTCACTTCAGAAAAATCCAACAACTTATGTAACACTGGGTGATGGTGACATTAACTAGCTGTACAAATGAAGGACAAAACCTAGCAGGAGGTTTGGATTCATTTCTGCAAAATGTTGCATTTTTACAACATGTCGACAGAGTTGGGGAATGCAGAGTAGCAATGCTCAATAATCTTTTTCCCATCTTGACTCCACAGAGATAAGTTGAAAGTGGAACAAGAAGCCTTCACAGACATGCTAACTGTATTTTTTTGCTGAGCCTGCTAACCATTAAATAGCTGTAACCACACACCCTAGATTGTGAAATGTGAGGGAAGATAAGACTTGGATAGTAAACCAATGGCAAAGTTTGCATTCCACAGTGGATCTTCAGTTATCTGGTTGTAAATGCATGCCTTTTACAAAGCATACACAATTTCTCTTGCATGCAAACACAAACAAATGCACACATAGTTTCACACATACACTATTCCTATATCTTATCGTAACCCGATTTGCCTGAAGTGTAGTTGAGTCGCTCCCCCTACCTGTAGAAGCTGGATCTCTGTCAGCGTGATCACTTTGACCACACAACAGCGACTCATGGCTCCCAGAGTGGCAGCGTCTTCCACCACAGGAGCTGCAGATTGTTACAGAAGAACAAGAACTGTCACGTCGACAGCCGTGTCTGACCAAGACAGGGGGAGAAGAAGAGAAGAGGAAGAAGAGAGGTGCTACAGCCTCCTTCCTGAGCTTTTGCAGAAATATCGGAAAGGAAGGCATGACACATCAGCTTATTTTGGAGCTGCACGGGCCGTTTCCTGTGTGTGTGTGTGTGTATGCGTGTGTTTTTTGGTCAGGGAAAGGCCTGACAGAGGCAGAAATACAGATGGCAGTTAGGGGGGTTGGAGTGTGTGTGTCGTGGGTTTATTAAGTTGACAGAATGTGAGTTCCTGCTTGTGGATCACCACACTTTCCTTCCTGCAGAACATCCAACCCAGCTCAGCACATTCTGCCAGGTTATCTTCACGACACCCACTTCCCTTGGAAGGCTTTGTAACCATCAAACTACAGTCACAGAATTCAACTAGGGGAAAAACACACAAAATGTAATTGTGTGTGTGTGCATTTGAACTGAGATACACTCATGTACACTCACACAAAGTTGTTATCATGTCCTAGTCACTGTCAGACCACAACAAAGACTAACACAGGCCTTCCCAGAATGGCTCTCAGAAAGTTCCTAGACACAGCAAAACTGAACGAGGTCATTTCGAATCCTCCCTGTCGTCTCAACCTTTAGATAATAAAACAATCAGCTAAATCAGAAGCCAAGAACTTAAATACAGGAAAGCAGAGTTCAACCTTTTAATCCTAACAAGAATTCAAAGCAAAACAAGCTGGAAGAACATTCAGATAACTTTCTGCAAGGGTCTGCTTGCAACATTCACCTGCAAAAATATTAGCATAGGAAGCTAACAATGCTATCACACAACAGTGTGGCTTTTTTTGAGATGTTCTGCATTCTAAAAAGCAGAAAATCACAGCTTTAAATAAACTGTTTATTCAGGGATTATTGCGAACATGAACTTTTTTTCTATATTCTGACATACTTAACACGTCAGAACTTAAATTGAGGACACTGAATGTAATGAGGCACATCAAATTGCAATGATTCAGTTAATTCAGGCCAGTCCAGATGATGTTTTGTAATTAACGAAACACTTTAACACTATAATGCACAGTGAGCTCATGTCTCCTTTCATCTGTTAAATTGCCGTTTGTGCCACACGTGTCCATGGTGGATGATTTCACTAAACAGAGAATGCTAGTGTTGATAGTATCTGTACAAAAGGGGTTCTAATTATAGCGAAACAGACTAATAGCCTGCACAGTCTTAATCAGCTGAATGGGTGAGCATTATTTACGCTACTGTGGCTAAATAATTTTGCTCTTTGAGGGTCAAAAAGACACATAACGCACATGGACGTGGTACTTGCACCTCACTGTTTTTTGTATTACTACAACTTCTCCATTACCCATGTGTGTATTTGTCTCCTTTTTGTTTATTTGATGCTGTGTTTGCGCAGTCTTGCCAAATTCCTAGCTGGCCATTTTTGGCTCATCTTGGGGAAAGCCACAAGTGCTCACCTTTGTTAGTCCCGCTGCACGGCATGTTTTAAACATCAGGGACTTCCTGTAAGAGTTGGCCTGCTTCTGAGACAACACTTCAAAGTGCAGCTCCCACATCTGAGGACTGTTTTATCCTGCTAGAAAAGGAATGCATAATGGACACGGCACCACTGCACTTTTAATGATTCTCATATGAATTAAATATTATAGCCATTTTAACTGGATTACACATGAAACTATGTGTGTGCTTACCTTGATGAAATATTGAATTTATGAAAATAGTCTGCCTCCACAGCAGTGTAAAAAATAATTACAGCCCACAACTAAAGTAAAGATGGAAAATGACTTTGGTATCTAATGTAGATTTGATTGTAAACAAACATGACACTTTGTTGATTCACATTGAATATTTCTTCCCAAAACTTACTGGGTGTATTCATTAAGGGGAATTCCAGTATTTTTAAACCTGGGCTTTATTTTTTCATGTTTTTATGTGGATATGACTAGTACTTCCCAGAAGTTTTGTATTTGTTTTAGTGGATCGCCTGAGGGGAATCGCAATATTACCGCAATGAATGCAATTCAAACAATGACCATCTTTACTGAGCCCACTAAAACTTTTAAAACTTTTTTATCATCTATAAGGATTTTATTGTCAACAAATATTTCCCTAGATATTTGTTAAGTGCAATGTCAGATGCTTAAATAACTGCAGCCTATAACAGGAAAAAAAGTAGACATGGTAAAGGTGGCTGTAGGTGCCCCAGTTGACTACATTGCAGCAATTGCAACCATGTTACAGCTCCCCCCTGAGGCAATCCACCAAACTTATGGTAAGTACCAGTAATCTCCACACCAAAACATGTTAACATGTAAACAAAGTGCTCAGGTTTTAAAAACTACCTGACTTTCCCTTGAAGGCATTAAAGAGATTTTAAAAATATATTCCCTACTAGAAGCAAAGCTCAGCCATGTATTTTTTTTTGTTTTTATTATTGTCCTGAAGCTATTATTTAAATTAGCTTGAAGTATTGACGTGTGCAGCATGTGCAGCATGCACAAGTGCGTTTGAAGTTGCAGAACACAAAATACCTACAACATATCTTTAAGTAGATAATGTGTAAAAAAAATTACACTGAGTGCTATCAAACTTTGTTGGGGAGAAACTGTAATGAAAGTATGCATTACTACTCAAACTACAAGCTCATCTTTTAGTAACCAGTATTTGGAATGATTGTGACAAAGTTTTTTAAAGCTAACAAAAAGATAAATGTGCTAAACATGAATGCACATTCCTTAAACAAGCTCAAAATACTACAGTACACTAATGGAGTATTTCTATTTGTTAAAAGCTCATTTACTTTTAGTTTTACAAATAACATTACATTACATTGCATTTCAGCATTATCAGTCCACTTAAAGTGACTGAGAGTGAGAGAGGGAGAGGGGTGAAGAAGAGGAGGATGCATTGCAGTCCGACCTCATCGTCATGCAGAGGAGATGTAATTAGTTGAAATGGAATAATACAATTTTTGCTGCTAAATCAGTTAGAGCACGGTTATTTCTGTGTGCAGTGGAAAAAAAGCTTGTTCACAGGAACACCTGAGACTGCAGACCCTCAACACACATGCATATTTGCACACAGTCTTGCACAGAGACACATAGAACTCCATGAACACTAATAAAGAGTAGCTCATCACGTGTATTATTGGATGTCCTGTTGTCAGATTAGATAGTGGAACTTAATGTACAGTATGCAACCTAAACTAATGAGTGTGTTTATGTGGTTTCAGTCGCTGCTAATGGTTTGTAGGCTAATCTTCCCTTTTCTGTTCACTTACATGCATTGGTGAAGGCTATTATAGCCAAAAAAGGTTCACTGGTATTATGAGGAGTGCTTTACTCAAATTTCAACAAAAGAACATGCTTACTTTATCAGTTACAGGTTGAATCACTTTGATTAACTACCAATGTCTTTCTGACGTTGCTATCCTATGTCTAAGGCCAAGCTTACAAATATGATATTGCCATGACGTGCAAGTCTAAGTGCTCATTAGCTAACACCAAGCTAATAACGTTAACATCCAATAAATGTCAACATGCTGCATTACGTCATATCTGAGAGAGGACAAGACATAAGGACAACTTGTAATGTGGACGCAGGTGTTTTGTATGAGACCAATTTAACATGCAAATATTACTAATTTAAGCCAAAAAAAATGCTAAAACAGATGCCAAAAACCTAATAGCTTTACTTGTGTTCAAACAGAACACAAAGTGAGAGTCAGACACAACAGAATTGCATAAGAGGTAAATAGTAAAAGTAAATACAAATATATAAGAAAGAGCATTTGGAGATCAATCTGAATCTTTGTACATAATAAAAGCCAATAAAGCAAAATATGCACTTTTTACAAAGATTACTTGTAGATTTACCTTTCTGAAAACAAGTCTTAATTGGACCTTTAGTTCAACTTTGCCACTTCATCATGATAAACATTATCACATACTACTTCCCTTTTTGCACAAATGATTTTTGTGTGCACAGCATAAAAATGATTAAATGTTTTTCACACTATAGGCTTAAACCTTTATGGAATTCTTCAACTAAGCTTAAAATATTTAATCAACAAATTTGAACTTACAGTGATAAAAGAACACTTAACAAGTAAAGTAATATGGGAGCTAATCATCATTGTTCAATGACAGGTTGAAGCCTCAGACACAAAGCTGCTGAGCAATTCAGGGCAGAGGATTGTGGGTAAACTGCTGTGTGGTGGTGGTTGTGGTCCTGAAAGGGGCACCTCATCCTTGACCCTCACTGTCCATTGAGCTAGAACAGGATGGACCGGTTGTTAGCGTTGCCTCTCTGAATGATGTCAGAAAGCTGTACTGTAGACAACGTTAATCTCTCACTTTGGCAGACAGTGAAAAGAAGCCCCCGGTGGGCTTCAACTAGAACTATGAACATGAAGTCTTATTAAAATCATGCACCTGATTGACTGTCCGACAGTCGCAGCTCACCAAAGTAAATACCTTTCAAGCCCTTGCAACAGCTAAAAGACAAACTGTTCAGTACACAGAGAAGGAAATCTATGTAAAACTCTACGTAATAGACACTGATGAACTATGTCATTTAGGTCTCAATATACCTTACAGATTTCATGCCTTTATATCAAAGCCACTTCAAAAGAATGCATGACAAATGCAGTATAAATAAACTTACTGTTGACTTCGGCCGAATTATGTCAGAGGTAAACCTGCTTTCCTGAATTTATTTCTCTCTATGATTCAATTAGTTTTGGAGTTAGATTTATGATATGGTCGTGATATCTATATTATACAAAATTTACACGCACGCACAAAAAACATGTATAAGAAGTTCATGTGACATGATTTGCAGCTCACTTCTCTGAAGAGACAAAAATAAAAATCATGTTTTCTTTTCAATTTAAAGGAAAAAAATAGAAAATATTAACCTGGATCAGGATAAAAAAGGGTGAAAACAATAAATCACTTTCAAATGTCTAAATTTCGTATATTTGGCACTGAAGCAATGACATTGGTTTTATTTTGTTTAACTTTAAAAACATACTCAACCATAAGTTTGAAAATTTATTAGAGCCAAAAAAAGAGAAAAATCAGTAGAAAAATCATCAAAAACTGCTTTTGTTACTCACAGCAAACTTAAAAATACACAAAAACAAAGCAAGAAACCCAGAATGTGAGACAGTGACTATAGAGTTTGCCCAAGAGGACCTGATTCCAGATGTGCTACAAGTCAACAAAGCATCCAGTGTTTTGATTCTTTGTCCACTTTGTAAGGATTCAGATAAGGAAATGAATCACGTCAGTAAAATGTCGGCACTGTACTGTATGAGCTGTGTGTTTCTGGTTATGTCTCTGACACTCAGAGTAATTAAGGCCTCTACAGTCTAAATTTTTGGGTTTGACTTATTTCAATCAATTGCCAAACTTTTCTTTTAACCATTTTTCTATATAATGTCACACAATATCTAAAAAAACAATAGTAAAGGTTGACTGTACTTGTTATATTGACTTTGACATTTAACTATACAAAATGCTGGTTCTGACATGAAATACATAACATTCCAGTAGGTCCACTAAAATACTCTGCGTTGTTTGTTAAGTAGGGTTAAACAGGTGCAAAGAGTTACAAGACTTAACTTAGAATAAGACTTAATTTAAAAAAGTTATGTTATTTTATAAAAAAATACAATCCAAAAAACATTAGCTAGTTGTGCTTTTGCTCTTTCGTACAGTGACATTGAAAGAAACTTTTGACTGTCAAGAAAACATGATCTGAAGGAACTGTCCATGCTGAAGCAGAGAACATGGCAAGAATGAACGATCAAGACTCAATAAAAGAGATGAATTGAAGATACAGAGTATTGATTACTCTATCTTAACTCGATTGCAGAAAATTGAATAATGCAAGAGCTGTTTAATGTAAACTAAGCAGAAATTCAATCAACTTTGACCTCACCACAGCCAGTAATATATGATTTGTGCTATGGACAAAGAGCTGTTTGTTTGCTCTGTTCGCACAAGAGGCTGGAGGTTTCAAGCTTCCATGTCACACTTGGGTAAGCTGCATACTAGACCATGACTGCCCTCCAAACCAAGTCTTGAGTTATGAAATCTTCTTGTTTGCACACGTGTTAAGCTGAGATTTAAAGCCAGCACACAGATACTTTCCTCCTTGAGCAGATGAATATGATCTGACAGCATTGTCTAAAATATCATCAATATCATCAATATCATCTATCAATACACACTCAACAAAAGAAATCAGGTGACTAGTGATGTAACAGGAAGAAAAGACCAGAGGAAGCAAAAAAAGAAAAGAAAAAAATTGGGGAAGTTCTTCAAGGCTGTAAAATTTATTGGTCAACCTATCAGAGATTGATGGAGTTAGGCTGTAGTCATGTAAGTCAATAAAAATACACAACATTATGTATCAAGTGAATTATAAGCCATCTATTTTTTGCTGATATCAAATCATTCAAAAATAATGAACTGAAAAAACTGCTATTTTTACCTGCAGTCACATTGTTTCTTGTGATCTAAGTCCAATTTTAATTTAGCAGTTTGTATGTGCATTGTCAGTTTGTATTTCCTGTCTGATATGCAGTCATTTGCCTTGCATTTTGCTTATGTTTTGAGAGAATTGAACGAGTCAATGATCTTCTGAGCGGATTTTTTAATTTGTAATCTATTACTCAAGATAATTTGCTATTGATAGTACTTTGAGTGTTTCCTTGTGATTTTGTTGGTAATATAACTGACCTTTAGAATTACTGTATCTGAAATCTTGAGTAATATTAGAACTGACAACTCTTTAAACTTTGTTTTCATCTTTTGAAAAATAGTTCAGCTGAACTGGGCAAATTCAAAGGCCTGGACCCAGGTAACCCAAAATCATCCCCAGTCAAAATACACCCAAAAAGGGGCAAAGGCGTCCTTCTTTTTTACTAATCCCTTAGGAATAGCCCCACTATTCAGAGTCACCGTCTGTCTCAACTGAGCTGCTTGTTTCACCACTAGAAACTGATCAACTTTAGTGCTTGCTTTGCACTACAATCTCAATACACCATCTATATCTCAGTTTAACATCTAAGAAAACTACAAAGAAAGATTTTTCAGGTTTCTTCTTTAACAGCTAAATGAAGTGAAGATCAAAATCCAAAGTATTTCAGAGCAGTCCCTCTGACTTTTGAAGCCTAACATGGCATCAAAAAGAGGATCTTACTTGTCTCCAACCAGCATAAAGTGCATTTGCAGGCTAAATTTGCCAACCACTGTTCAAAAGCTTTTGGTGGAGATATATTGATCCCCTCTCCCACCCCCTTAATTTGATTGTAGGAAATTAAATAATGCAATAGCTGTTTAATGAGAACTAAGCAGAAAATTAAATCAACTCTGACCTTGCCAGAAATAATAATGTATGGTTTGTACTGTGGACAAAGAGCTGTTTGTTTGCTCTGTTCGGCTATCTTTGTGCCCCTGCCGTTTGAAGGAGAGAGCTTCTGTGGCGATGGGGAGGCAGTGCTCCTCTTCCCAGCAGTGCATTAGGGGAAGACTGAAATGATGGGGCTGAGAGGTAAAGGCAAGCTCAGGCTTTTATCACTTGCAGGTCTTTTCAGTTTTGATATGGATTTGCAACTAGATTGAGAATATATTAAATTCTGAAGCAAGTTTTTTAATTTAAGTTTATTTTTGATTAAGTTAGTTTTTAAAAGGTTTTACTTAAGCACTAAGTTTTTGTTCGAGTTTTAGTTTTCTTAGTAATCTGACAAAAATATGTGTTTACATAGAAAATACAGAAAACAAAATGTACTACCAAATGCTAATAAATCAAGTATTGGTACGTACTACCAATGTATGTTTAGCATAAAGGAGCTACAACTTTAGTTTCATTGTGCAACCTTCTTTTTTTGCAAAATGACAATAAATTAATTTCATATTTAATTGCTAATAAACTATATCTAAAATGAATTTACTTTTATTTTCAGTCTATTTAAAAATAGTTTTTAACCAAGCAATATTGTTTTTGCATAGGTTTTAGCTTATGACAATTACTTGGGTCATTTCATCATAGTTCTAAGCTTAAATCTCACATAAACCTTATCGATAGTGTATTTTCAGGATAATCAACTTAGAATAAATAAATGCAAAGTGCAATTTGTAGCCATTTACTGAGATAATGGTGAAAAATCAAAAAAATCAGCTTAAATCAGCGCATATTTATTTTGTGTTTTAAAATAAATAATCAATATGATTTTTTCTTTTTCCGTTTCCTTATTGGATCATGCCACTCCCCCCAGCTCCCCCTTTTCTTTGCTACAGTTGCCAGTCTCGGACAAATTGGGTAATTAGCTTTGCCTGAGTTCAATTTATGTTCTCCACCATTTAATCACTGCCAGGAACAAGTGTGTTACAGAGTTTTCTCTCATCATTGCCAATTTCTCTGTTGTGCACAACCATGTGCCTCCTCCAGTGCGCATGCCAACCAGTTCTTATATCGCTAAATAAGATTCACCAAATTTGAACAGCTGCACCAATCAAATCTGAACTGGTCCTTTGGAACCTTTACATATGCAGTTCAAAGGGACTGAATCCAGAATTCAACTGGTGTGTTTGGTTTAAATGCACAGCCAAGCTAAAACAACACAATACCTACACATTCATGAGGATAGTTGCTTACATCTTACAAGTGCATCTGTTTTGTTTGGTCATCGAGGCCTCCTCGTAGCCCTTTTTGTACTACTCTTAAAATAGTGTTTTGATTGCTAAAATGGACTTGCCAGTTCATAAAACCAAGGAAAAACATTCATTTCGGATTGCAGACCTCAAGATTTACATCTACAACGAGTGTGCAAAATGTCAGGGTGGTGTGTCTGTGTGAAGGAGTTCACTTTTGGTAGACAAACATCAACTGTAGCTACAGTCTTTCTCTAACTTTTTAACCCAGTGTTTTCGTTTTCTAACCCTATCATACCCTCCATACCATCTGTTTTTTCTTTTTGTCATAACCACACCCTTTCCTTTGTATAGCCAAATTTAGAATATCTGCAAAGTTATCACTGAACGTGATCCAGTATTTCAAAGAGTCATCCAGTATTAACATTTTGTAGTACTCACAGGGACACGAGATAGAAACCTCAGCATGCCAGTGTCAAAGTGTCAGTGCCAGTGTTTGCTTTGTATCCTGATTCATCCACCCCTATCTCCTCCCTCAGCATTAGAAAGATGACCATAATCCATTTGATATTCGCTGCTTATAAGAAAAATATGCAGAAAACTATACTTTTATGATGCATTAACAGCAGCATGACATGCCAGTTAAGCTTCTCTTTTAAAGATCCAATGCAGACATATTTTGAGACTTATAAAAATAACATTCTGAAAATTGCATCTTCATTTTCTACCTCATTAATAATCCAGATTCTATAATTACCTCTTTCTTTTCTTACTGTTTAACTGCAGATCAGAAGAAGTTTTCCATGACTGGCTCCTTAACTAGTTCTGATGTTCTGATGTGCATGTGTTGAAACCGAGAAACTTGACCCCATTCGCTCTGCACATGCATCATTCTTAACAGGGGTCAAACCTCCAAGTGACCTTTATTGGTGACCTATATTTAGGACAACATTCTAATACATGTGCTAATACAAATCTATGAGGCACAGATGTGTTTGGCTAAACCCAGCTGAAGCTCTGTGAACACAGCTCTCTCCTCTGCTCCCACCACTGTCAATGTTCATGCATGCGTTGCATTTATTCTACTTAAGCGTTGATAATGGACGCGTGAACTAAAACGAATGTTGCTTTACTGTTTTTTTTTTCCACGCCGTCTGTGAAGTTTTCTCAATGACAGATCTCATCGGTTAGCCAAAAATTACTGTGAAACTTTGTTGTAATTCTCTAGTTAATATTCCATCCTAATTACTTTCATCTCAGTATTTTTGAGCAAAACAGCCTGAAGTGTGCACAGTTTGCAGCAGTGCGAATGCATTAAGGATTAAAGGAGCTTGCAGATGGTTGTGCATGTTTTAGCCTATTAATGACAAACTGTATATACTTAACATTACAGCTGACCATTTTTTCTGAAGCATACCAGAAGTTTTTTGATTGATTTTCTACTTTCTAAACAGCCATTGGTCTCAGTTCATTTAGCATGTTAGAGAAATCATCTTTCTCAAACTCTTGTTAACATAGGTAATGTATGACCCAGAACATCTCTCTACTGTATCAGTTTTTACGTCAAACGGTTTTAAAGATCTGCCTGACAAGAAAGAGTTTATCTAATTTGGTTTTAGAATGCTCAAATGCAGCTGCTCTGTCCTTTTTATTTGCAGTGCAATGTGATTATAATATAACTCTGACAAAATGTCATAACTGTAGAATTTTTTTACTCTGTTAATGTGTGAGGAAACCAGTGCCCACCAATTTTGGAAAATGGTTGTCAGTACATATAAATGTGATTTGTAGTTACTGGTCTTAAGTGTGAAAATCCTTTGATCCTTAATGCATTTGAGCTGCTGCAAATTGTGAGTGGAGTTAGCATGGCCTACAATAACACATCTGAACTACCCAGAGGTCATGAGTGCATGTTGTGCGTAGGAAAGATTTAAAGCAAACGATCTAGATTCATCCTTTAATTTTTCTCTCCCTTTCTCTGCTTTACTCTCTTTTTCCGTCTGCACCTTATCTCACTCTTTCCTTGTCTACCTCTTTATCTATATCAGTCTCTCTCTTTCTCCATCTCTGGTTATGTTAATGATCTGATGTGCAGGCAGAGAAGGCACCTGTGCGAGGCTAACGTGAGACGACACCAGTCGTTTCATCACAATGGGGAGCCCCAGAGACCAAAAGACTCTCTTAAAAGGCGTTTTTCAGGGTATTAATTGCTTGACATGGCTCACCCAGGTATGGGAAACCTTTCGTGTGGCAATTAAAGGACCAGTGGAGAGAAAGGACTGTGTTGTGCATTGGCTGAAATATTTCAAATTGAGATATTTCTCACAAAGTTATGGTGACTGAGTTAGCCGGCCCTCACTCTTGCATTGAATGTCTGGTTCTGTACATGAGTGGGAGTAAATCTAATGACCTGAAGTTTTGTATTGCACTACCTGGTATCATAGGTAGGATTAGATGGGTTTAATGTATAATAAACCATCAGTGAAGAAGTTTAAACATTTTAAATGCTACTCCAAAGAGTGTATGAGAACACTGGCAAGAGATGTGAACAAATAAACTCAATAACCATTAACCATTAACAGTCATAACAGTTGACTTAGATGCTTGCTCCTCACAAATTCTCACATGAACAATTAGAAAAACTTTTTTTTATGAGTCTACTAGGTTTTTTTCAATAGAGTTTTTAGTTTTAATATACATTTATTGGAATTGCACAGTTTCAATGGGAGCTGTCCTCTTAAACCATATATCCTGAAAAAAACCCCTGTTTTCTGCTGTGTGACAGGGACTTACATATTCTCTATGTCACATACTTAATTAAACAATAATTGCACAACAACAACACGTTGTCTGACATAGAGTTAAGGTTATAGGTTTAGGTCAGACAATAAAATAACATGTATGTAAAAAATGACTTATTAAAAAAATCAAAAAGAAAATGTAACTTAGACACTTTTACTTTTCATTTTATTAGCGCAATCATTATTAGAACTTGTTGGTAAATTTTCAAGCACTTGTATCAAAACACACTTACAGTAAGTTCTAAATAATGTTTTTGTTAGTTTAATATATGGTAATCAATCCAACAGAAATTTTAGGGTTTCATTTCTTTAATGCCGTTCTGAATTTGCTTGAGTCTAAAGCTCTGTAAATCGCATTACTCAGCCCTAAATTTAGCACTGGTGCTTGTTTCATTATATTTTTATGGCTAACAGACCTTTTTCAGCTATCTGACGTAAAGGCACTCTGACAACAGCTCACAAACACATGACACAAAAAATTTTTTTGAAAATATGATTTAAAGTTATACAAAAAAACTTAAAAGTCTGAGTTATTTGAAACTTGAGCTGTGCAACAAATAAACACCATCTCGCTGCAATCGTCAACACTGAGTCTTATTGTTGCACGGGTAGGTGTGTCAGTTTCACTTACCTGTCCATACCAGTTGTATTCCAACATTGTGGCGACCCTTTTGGCATTCATAAACACCTGGGCAAAAACTTTTCTTGTTTGCTTTTGCACAGCAAAAAAAAAAAAAAAAGTCTTGATAATTTAGGCCTGTCGCTCTCTTCTCACCCAACTATACAATTCTTAGTTTCCCCTGTGTAGAGCTGATGTCGTCAGGACTTTGGGGGGCCAGACGAACACACATTTCTGTACACATGCACTGGCAAGCTTACACACACTCACTCACAGACACACACCCCTGACTCTCCTGTTGAATTTTGGCACTCCCAGGGCTTACGACCTGTTGATAATGAACCTGAACCCATTATTTTGAGTCAATGAATTGAAAGAAATAGGGCAAAGAATGAAAGCCACAGGGCCAATTAACGGCATTCTTTGATGTATTACCCTTGCTCGCCACTCAAGCAGACCGCTCTGCGCCTTTTGTCTTTATCCCCTCTGTTATTCATTAATTATTCTGAGCGGGGTCAGAGTTCGTGTGGCTAATTGTGCAAACCGTCTCTCTTTGAGGATGGCAGAAGATTCGCCCAACACTGACACTCCCCCTGACTGTGCCCAGCCACCTTGAATTATGCCAATTATTCCAATTCTTTGATTTTTTTTTCTTTTACTAAAAGCTGTGTCTCCTTTTCCATCCCCTCCCACCCTCACTTTTTAGAGTTCAGCCTTTATCACTGGACTCTCTCTCTCTGTCTTTCTATCTCTCTCTCGCACACACACACACACACACACACACACGCAAATAAATACTTAGCATTTTGGCAAGAATCTCTCAGCACAGTTAAGGTCTTTTAAGGTTAAACTCAGCTCAGATCAGATCATTAGAGACCTCAGGCGACTTCTTTCTCTTATGAATTAACATTTCTCTCAACAGCTCTAAGCCTGCACAAAACATTTCCAATTTAGCACATTATTTTTGATCAAGCTTTTGAAGACATGAAAAAAGCCTAATTTTAATGTACTGATACATTACAAGTTGTTATCAGAACAGTGGACGTTCTTTAGTCAGAATTTCTTCAAGTATCATCTCAAAATTTTGTAAAAGGAAAATTCAGCATGGTGAAAAATATGCTTATGTACATGCTTGAAGCATGTAGAATGACAAGACTGTTACTATTTTTAAGTTGTACACCAAGGACGAAGCTACAAGTAGCAGCTGATTAGCTCAGAAGCACTCCTGCATATTTTTTAATTTGATTTGACTTAAGGTGAGGGGGGACACCAACCTTCCTGTTAACCTGCCATCCCTTGCCAAAGCACCCATGGTAGCTAACAGGTAGGTGGTGGTCCATGCCCAAACCAGGTGCCCTCTTAATCAGACTCATAATTAATGAATTAGTGAGAATTTTGATGGAGTTTGTAACACAGAGACTAACTACAGGCATCATAAATCATCTCACATGATGCCGCATGGCCAATCAAATCTATGCTATCCAACAATCATCACATAATCAGTGAGTGAGACAGGCCCTCGCATGCACGCACACACAATAACACACAAACAAGGTTAAAGACAGAAAGCAGTCAGACAAATAACTGAGTCAGAGAAAACTAATTTCACATGGTGTTGCTTTAAAAAGATAAAAGCGGGCATCATAATCAGAGCTGTTAATCAAGAATGGACATATACTTCCATATTAATATTTCACACAGGAAGTATAAAACCAGTATCTCTCTTTGGTTCAAGACGAGTTATTAAAAGCTGCAATACCAAGAGTGCTACCAAGAACAAAAGTGCAGAGCACCTTTTAGCAAATTTACAGGTTGATTAAACAAGATTTAAAATGCCAATTTGTGACCCTTAGAGAAGGTTTTTGTTTACCAGTGGCCAGAGCAGGAAAAGCTTTTTCTTTTCTCAGTTTTTATGCTAAGCTAAGCTCATAGCCATTGGCTGTGGCTTTATATTTAGCATACAGGCACAACAGGAAACAATCACTTCAACTAACTGTTGTAAAGATAGAAAATAGTCAAAACAAGTAGGCAGGAAGCATACTGATGGGATGTGGTATCAAAGGGGGGACAAAATGTTCTATTATTCAAGGAAACACTTGCATAACAGTAATGTTGGTATCATGTCACATGTTGTGGTCAAGTGCATAATTTCAGAGTTTAAAGCACGAAAAAAAAACAATGTTTGAAAGTTTTTCCAGCAGCCGACCTCCATATTGCCAACCTCCTGCTGTCTTTGTCTTACTAAAACTAACACTAAGTGATCCTGGGTAACAGCATCATCAGCATCACAGTTATCGCCTGTTTCTGTTAACACTGCTGCAAGATGAGGAGGCAGGCTAATTGCTATGTTACAAGAAACACTTAAAATCATAAATTAAGTTTTTAGATGAAGTAGCGACAATTTAAAAGTTTTAGTAAATTTAACAACAGCAGAGTAACACCTTAAATTTTAGAAATATAACCAGATGACAAAAAAATAACTTGAACCTCTAGAGAAAAAGTGAAATAATTAGAAATGGCATCTAGTATAGGCCAGCGCGCCCAGCAACATTAAGCATTAGCCATAAGCACCCCCAGTACCTGGCTGAGAATTTGGCCCTTGACTCTCCAGTTTAAAGCACTGATCTGCAAACTGAATGAAGTCTTGTTCTTAAAGTTCCCATAACTGCTGAAAAGAGTTTGTGCCTCCGGATTTTTCACAGTCTGGGCCAGTTTTAACGGGCCATTGGAAACGCATTAACCAATTAAGAAACTATCGAGAGGCGCATTAATGTTAAAATATCTTGCCCATAATAACTTAGCACATATACTGACCAGATTCTTTCATTTCAATTTTGTTCTCTCCTTGTATTTTTTGTGGAAAAGAACTGGTTGTGCAGATTCTCTTGGAAGAAAAAACAATTACGCATTTATTTGAGATTCCATAAAAATACAGACAACAAAGATAATAATGCCATTCTGCAAGCGATGTCAGAAGAAAATAAGAACTGTAATCAGATTAGGAAAAGTCTATGTAGACAACCCATCTTTAACATGATTTGGAGAATAGACAGCATATAATGGTTTAATTATCAGTCCGGCAGTTCATAATTCCCTTCATGCGAATCATGAATGTGGAGAGTTGTATCAAACATTTGAAAAGGTCACTTAAGGCAGACTCCAGAGCGCTGCACTGTAAAACAGAAATAGCATGAGCTATTGCAAACTTTTAAAATAAGAATAAAATTCCCCTAGTTGGTGGTCCAAGTAAAAGGTTATTTGATTAAGAGGTCATTTTCTGAAATGAAATTGAAGTGCTATCGGTCCTATTATTACTTGATTCGAGTGAATGACTTTATTAACAATTTAACTCTAAACAGAGTGACTTATTAGAGTGAACATTTATTGTATTTACTTGAAAGAATTATGCTCTGTACGGCAACCAATCAGCTATTACAACATTTTGCAAGATCTCAAGTTCTAGTAAAACCCAAAAGGAAATAAGATTATTTGGCTAAATTGGTGTTATCTTCAAATGTCATGATAAACCTTTAGTCAAGACTGTAGAGTGGATGTATATATCATTAGAAATAGTCATTGAAGTCCAGTGCTAGCCAAAAAAGTCAAAGTAAAAAAAAGACTCTGTACAAACAAAACACTAGTAAAAAATATGAGACAATGTTCCCTTTTTTGCCAATAAGTTAAAACCATGTTATTGAGGATGGACAATTGGACACATTAAGTGGTTAGTCTTCAAAATGCAAAGTCTTCCACGACCAACATGGATCTACAGAATCACATATCACTGTGTGTGTATGTGTGTGTTTACATGTGTAAACTTTATAATTCAGGTATATATGGGGGTAATTGACAAGTTCATGGGAAAAATAGTGGAACATGAGTAATATATCTTGCATTACTTGCATGTGCAGTTCCCTTTGATTGTGCAGAAAATTGAAGTTGAGAAATTTTGTGAAATTTCTGTTTAGTTAAAAATAATTGCAAGTCAACACTGGATGAGGAAAAAAACAACAACACGCAGACAGGAAAGCAGTCTTGTCCAATATCTGACCTGTTGACCAATCTTTTGGGATAAAACACCTGTAGCCATGCCAACTATAATTGTTAAGATGGCTATTGCTTTAGCCTTAGAATGCAAAGTGCATCAAAATTGAAGAAATAGAGAATTAAACTAAAATTAGGCTAAAATGTATTTTTATTGACCAAAATTTGACTAAAATTCACAAAAATCAAATGGTTAAGATGTGACTAATTTACATTAATGTCAACAGCTGAACTAAAACCAAACAAAAGAAAGTGCCAAAATGAACACTTCTGTGACAAATAAGCACCATGCCATAATAAAGCCATTATTACTCTGTTAACTCTATTACTTACTAACTAATAACCTAGATTACAACTGCTTATCACATCCCATTAGATGTCAACTACCTCTTCACTTCCTTTGTTGCTTTTTTTGTCCCTGAGTTTCACCTCAGATCACTGAAAGCCCATGCTAACCTTTTGTCTCTTAAGTCCTTTTAGATACGTTTTCTTCAAAGGGAGTCCCCGTGTTGCACCTCTGGCCATGGGCGGCCTGGAAAGGTTAGGTCCTCAGGCCATGTCTGTGTCACTGACGCCACTGGCTAAACACTGTCCCACTCTGACCTCCTTAATTTGGTGTGTAAGTGTGTGAAGCTTTGCCTATCATGACCACTCATCTTGTCTTTCAGCAGAGGAACAAAGGGGGAGAGATGTGATAAAAGGCACTGATAAGATCATGTAGTAGCCGCAAGCCAAAAACAAGAGGGATTCAATGAGGTGACAAGCTTTTTGATTTTTTCGGAGGCCTGCCTCACTGTCTTTTGGCATGAGGATGTTTTAGGATAGATCATATCTTATGGTTGCTTTCTTTATAAGGAAGTTTTTGATTTAAGTGTGTATCTTAGTTTAAATAAAAGGAGTAGTTAAGGAACAAGTCAAAGAAAGTTTGATTTACATTTTATGCCAATGTCTCTATTTTAGATGTGTCTGCTGTTTAAAATACCAACTCTTAGATAAGAACCAGTTACAAATGCAGTAAAGTTAATATACTTTATTTGCAAATAAAGATTTCATTGAAAAAAATCATATCAACTTTGTGATTTGTTTAATGCAATGTTATATAATATATGGCTCTCTGCTGTAATTTGACCTTTCATTTGAAAAATAAATTATAAACAATTTTCAGTTATGTTTTAATTGATTAAGAAGAATCTTAAAGACATTTTCTCTCACAACCTGGACTCCGAGGTCATCCATGCTTTTATTTCATTTCCATTAGATTACTGCATTTAATTGTTTTCAGAGTCAACCCAAAAGACAAGATAATTTTACAACAGAGTACAAACACAGCTGCACATCTTTTTAACAAATACGAGAGGACAAGATCATGTTACAGTGTTAACTGAAATATTTTAGATTTTAACTGTGCAAAATGATAGCAGATGAGACACATTTCATCATCCTTGGTAGTCTCTTTGTAGACAGACTAGTCTCAAGGGTGCTGTTTAACATAGCTGACAGGCTGATAGAGCGTCAAACTGATGTTTTAACAAGGAAAAACACAACTTTATGTGTTGCATTTGAAGCCAAATTTACAAGATAGCACAAATGGTTAAGACTTTACCCCCAGTGACTTAAAGTATATACCAAAATCTTAGTTTTTGATCAAATTTCCAAGGAAAAATCACACCGTTTGCTACACTGGTATCATAAACACAAACATACAGGCACATACACAAACACACTAGGGGTTCCCAAGTCCCAATTATGTTGTTCTTGTTCCCCCCTCTGAGCTTATCTTGCCTCCGGGGAGACCTCCAGCCCACTCCCTTCCTTTTCCTTAAACACAGATCCCCAAACCCAGTGGGAAGCTACTACTGGTCCCAACACACAGTCCTTGCTTTCTCCCTATAAAGCACACTGTCCACTTCCCCAGCCACACACTAACACCAGACTACTACTCTCTACACATTGTACTTTTTTTTTTTGCTCCCTTTTGAATCTTATTAGTGCGTGAACTTAGTTTAACTGAAAAAGACTGTCGACTTCACTCAATTAGGCCTAATAGGATTAGGTTGCCGGTATGGGCTTGGAGGTTTAAATAGGACTGGAATTTTGGCAGACACCTGCTTCATCCATTGCATTAATCTTATAAAGGCTATGGAGTATGCAGGGGCCCCGGTGACGCCCAGGGTTGAATGTTTGGATGAATGGCTGTATTAGGTGCATGGGTTTAGCCTTGATGGCATCACTGCCAGAGGAAGTGTGGCCCAGAGGTGAAAGAGATCGTCAGAGGAGCCTAAGTTTAACATGTAGTATGTTGCTAAAACAGCCAAAGTGCATCTTGTTGACCAAGGTTTTAAGTCTCTAACATGGAGAGTATTATGGTTTAGTGAATGTGTATAAAAGATATGGAAAGACAAAGGAGAATACCATATAAGTGATATTACACCATGAGCCTATGGTCAGATCATTGTTATTTGTTAAAGATTGTAGTTAAAACCTAAGTAATTAGTTTTTAAAGTTTTTGTTTTTACATTCTCTTTTTTCCATTTTGACAAAATCTTAAATGATGGGTCTCAGTATAAAGTGCAGTGTTTAGGATGTGTCCCATATGATCCAGCTGTTAGGATTCCCGGTTTTCACCTGGGGGGCCCGAAATTAACTCCCAGAATTAGAACAGTTTCATGTCTTTTAGTCAAATTTAAGACACTGCCATACACTGTTGTACTTCCATAGCATGGTTTAAACTAAACATCAACCCTGATTACACAGTAGTACTTATTTGATCTCTGTGTCAGAATGAACTATAATTGGCACCTTTGAACATCATATGATTTGTATTAATTTATTGTATTGTAGTGTGGGTTCCGAGAGCCGGTCCCATTTTGGATCTGATTCCCTGTCTGCAAATACCCAGATTCAATAAAGCAAACAGGTCTCTTCCAAACCTTTTATCTCAACCCAAGCTGTGAATGTCACGGTTATGAGGCATGTTGTCACCATCCAGCTCCGAAATCGCCTCAGCAGGCATCCAGTTTTTAGTTAGTATTTCTTTGTGGCCTCAAAAAAAAAAAAAAAGGCAGACGTCTACAGTAACAGATCAAACTTCCTGTATCAGCTACATCTAATTTATGTTAATGGATAAAATTAAAAAGTTGGCAGCTGGATTTAGCTAAATACCCCAATTGTTTGTGAGTAAAATTAGACCACTGTTCGACCATGAGAGACTAACAGCATGGCGACTCTTCTCCCTCAGAAGATAATTTAGCTAATCTAGATTTTAAAGATCTCGAAGTCATTTTTTAATTGCATTAGCTTTATTGCTATTAATAAGCACCTTCAGTATTTGAGGTAAATAACAAGTAAAGTATGGGTTAGATATATTTAACTAACTTCTTATTTATTATGCTCCACGTCTTGTTTTTCATGTTGTTGCTACAAGTTGTGAGCATTTGTCAGGCTACCACTAAGAACTATGCTTTATCTGCTGTCTTAGACAAATAACTGATAAAACATCTTTAAGTTAGTTTGCATTTGCTCTTAAATCAGACAATTCACCCAATATGTGAACACATGCATTAAAGTGCAGCCTTTAAAAGTGAAAACAGACCAGTGTTTCTTTTCTTATTCTTATGTCTTTATCAGATTCCAAGAGATTAACTCTGAGAAGCAACTCAGCCTCTTACTACCAGAAAATAAGACAGAGGTATTTTTAATGTGTGCACATTAAATCATGAATATCTTTTATTTATTCCAAAAGTTTAGCTTTCATTAAGATTGTTGGATGAAAGTGGAAGTTTGGTGTTAATTATAATGATAGTTTCACATTATACTAAACATTTTAACAATAATTTCTTATTAGGACACCACTATAGATGTTCAGAATTACAAAACACGCTTAATATATATTCATACAGTGTTGAATGCCCATGCGAAGGCCCCAAAGCTGTAATCAGAGGCTCTCCTTGTGTAAATGCCATAAAAGTTTCCATTTTCTGCCTGTTATTTGTACTACAAGCTGTCATAGCCACACCGTCACATTTAAAATCTTGGTACGCAAATGCAATAAGCCAGCGTGAAAACTAAGAAATGCCTGCAGTACTGCAGACAAAAACCCATTCAGGTGATGTTAGGGATGGTGGTCAAGGGGAAGGAAGGTGTGGATGTATAGGAGATGGGGAAAGATAAAAGTGGTAGTAGAGAGTAGAGAGCTTGATGAGGCTCATGCCATTAAGATAATGACTTAATGGTCATTGTCTTTCAATGCACTGAGAACAATGGCCTTTAACTATGTCACTGATCACTTTACTGCTTCCAGTTATCCACGCTAAACCCACCATCCTACCTTCAACCCAGTATATTTCTGCTTAAGTGGCACCAAAAGCAGAACAAGCTTGCTTCTAACACACATTATCTTTGGTTGCTCACTCCCATAAGTAGCATTAAGAAAGCTTTAGTCAATGCTTTGTCTATGTTTCCATGTGTATTACCAGAGAGTACAAATGTCCTAGAGTCTAGTCAATCCTCTTCCTTACTAATCACCATTCTTCCCAGGGGTGTCATACCAAGTCTCATACCAACACCTCACAATGTCTTTCCCGGAGGTCCCTCCATGTCTCCAGATGCTGTGAATAGCTATCTTGGTGGCCTCCAAACCCCTCCTGCGGCCACCCCACCTTGAGGGATTATGATATGTTTTATCCAAAAGTGGTCTGTGTTTTTGTTCTGCGTGTCAATTATCGGGACAGTCCAATGGCTTGATCTCTGCTGTTCTAAGAACAGTTGGCGTAGGAGGAGGTCAAGGGTGAGCTGAAGGGTTGGTGATTTGTGTGTATGTGTGTGTTGTTAGGATTGAGTTATGGCCACTGTGGGACACTGAAGAAGTGAACATTAAATATTTGGAAGGCCGTTCTGTCTAATCCTATTAGTGTCTTAGATAACCCTGCCATATCAGAAGGGGTCAAGGGAAAGACCTCTGTGGAAATTCTCCCCAAAAGAGAGCAATATCATCACTTAATGATGTAGAAGGAGGCAATTTCTAACAAAAGGTGCATCAAATGATGGCTGTTATGGCGCTTACATTTTATTTTGTTTAGGAAATGAATGATTTATTCATTGCTTCTGATCTAAAGTAAGATTGTTAAGTAGGTAAAAAGCCAGGCTCCATATTTTTACTGGATAATTGCAACAATTTTTGGTTATAGGCTATTAAAATAAGTGAAAGCTTCCTTTTTCTGTAGTTTGAATTGTCATAAAAATGTGTGTCCTTGTGTTTTGGGATCCAAGAGGATTTTCAGAGAACTACACCAACTGCTTATGATCAGAGTTTTTGTGATGAGGGAAATATATTTAGCTAAGGGCCTTTTAGACAACTTATAAGACACAAAAGAAATTAGATTTACAAAAATAAAATTATTGACAGTTCAGTGCCAACCAACCACTAGCATTAGCTCACTAACTACATTACATTACCCATTCTACTTTTATAAGGGGTGAGCTGAGGATACAGATAATTGTATCTGGTCACATAGCAAATGAAATTTAACTCCAAAGCTTTATTGGATTAGCTAATTTCATTTACAGTATGCAGTGTAAATCAGAATGCTAGCTGAGCATACAAAAAGGGTCAAAAACCAGGTCTGATTCAGTCAGTCTGTTAGAAAATGTCCAAAAATGTCAGCTGCAGCTTAATAATTAATACTTCTTTAGATATATCTAATTAGAAAACATACATACAACTGCACATTTTTTAAGCTTTCTTATGATAGGTCATGTGCTGATAATTAAGAGGTTAATGTTTATTTTGTAAACTGGAAATGCCTTGTGATTATAAGCATAATGTTTTTACTGCTGCCAGTTTTAAAATTGAAAAAATTAATTTAAAAAAAGGGACAAAGCTGGACTTTCACTATGATTGTATTGTACAGTAATTGAAATATTCTAAGTAAATAAAAAAGAAATTGCGTGAGTATCATTACTTTTTATATAAGTTTACTTATTATTTAATCAGTACAATTTGTTATTGTACTTATGAGTTATAAAGTTGTATATCTGCATTTCGGGGTCACTGAGTTTAAAAATCTATGACATGCCCACAGATTATTATGAGCAGGGATGTGAACAACACATGAAGTCCCAGCTGAATCTTGCTGAGCTGATATACCGTATTTGGAATAACCCTTAATTGCATGCAGTTGCTGGTGATAGCATGTGTGTTTTCCATTGACATATTTAATGTTTCCAGCACATTGTTCCGTCTATCTGAATCATTGCATGGGACTTGGGTCTGCCTCTGTCCCTCCGTTCATTTATCCATGCATCCAGTCCAGCAAGCAAACGGCAGTCCAGCCAGTCCAGGCGTCGTGCCAGTCCTGATGGGTGGTCCAAACCAATCACCACTGCTCTCAATGCTTTGGCTTGCTGGTGTCCCTGCTGCACCGACGCCCTTCTCTTTTTCTGTGCTTCCTCCCTGTATCACACATTCCTCCAATTTCCTCTCCTCTCTTTCTTCACACCAATCCTGGTTAAGTCTTGGCTCTTTCTTTTTTCCCTTGGCTGTTTTCTCTGCCTTTTCCTCTTAAAATGTTTGCAGTTTTTCTCCTTTTTTTCTATAGTCCAATGCTCTTTCAATATCTCAGTTCCTGTTCTTCTTTTTCCTCCAGCAACGACCATAGCTCCTCTGTCTCACTTCTTTTTCCCTTGTTTTTCATTGTCTTCATTGGTACAGCAAGGTGGCATAAGCCAAAACTTGACCACAGGTCTAAGCTGTAAGTTCTTGTTTTTGGCCAACTTCTGCTCCACTGAAGTGTTTTTAAGGCAATCTGTGAATGTCTTACTAGCCATAATGTAGTTTTAGCTGAACTTGTGAAGGAAGCAACAAAGGATTTACCAAAGCAAATGCTTTATTTACTGTGCTTTGAGGTGGAATCTAATGTTTTTGCACACACAAAGTGACTGCTAACACTAAATGTCCCTGATTTCCACAGTGTGTCCAAGCTGGCCAGCAGAATTTGTAGAAGTTTTTGCATGGCTTCATTCCCCCACCAGACAACATACTTAAGTTATGTGCTTGTTTCCACCGTGACTCACAGGCTCTGCCATGGATATTAGACAGACAAACCTTGAGTTGTAGCGTTACTCACAATGTTGTATGTGACAGCGGTTTCAGAACACACCATATTTAGATTTGGGACGCAATGCTGGCTAACAGAACACCACATTGTGCAATTTAATACAGTAGACTACACTAGAAACTCTGGGGTTTTGATCATCAGTGGAATATATACACATGAAAAGAGTAAAGAGAAAACAAACCAAAATGACTGAGATTATGAGATGAGATCAACATAATTCATAGCATTTAGTGCTAAAATAGCTGTTAGTGCAAACAGTCTGATTAGAGTCCTTGACTTTCTGTGGTGATGATGGTGTTGCACAGAACCTGGATTTAAGATAAGACAGCTCACACTGTTATTGTGTGTTTATGTCTTTCTATTTAATTTTGCTCACTTTGACACGCTCTTTGATCAACACTTTGGTATGCAGTTTGATGTGCATGAGGAGTTTTCATGTGTGACTTGGTGACCGATGATTAAGATGGCAGAATGATAGCTTTGATGGAAAATGTATCACGTTATTCAGAGGAGGGTGTGCAGAGTTTTGTTTTATGATGCTGTGCTCTCAATTTATGTTGCAGTCAAACAGCATGTTTTTAATACAGTTTATGCTAATGTTATACTTTTTTTATATTTATGACACTGTTTGTGTTAGAGGATACTACTGTGCTTGTACTGTTAGTTGTTCTGGAACTTTTAGCTTAACACAGTTCATTTCTTGCAAGAAATGAACTCTGTTAAGCTAAAAGTATGTAGTCTCAGGTAAGATTATCATTTTTACAAGCTGCAGTTTTTCACTGGATTTCTGTTCATCTGTAGCCTGTTGATACTGGAAACTTGAACAGTCTTTCAGAGTGTCTTCTTTGTCTAATCGGAAACAAAAAGTGTCATCTTATTTGAAGATTACTGAAGTCTGAGGAGGAAAAGGTAGCAAAGGAATATTTCAATCTAAAACAAATCATCCAGTTTATTCTGAAAATAACAGTACAAACACAAGAAAAGCAGGAGTTCTTTTGCTGTGACCCTGCTGTTTATAATAGGATCATCACCAAGGAAAAGAATGTAATCTGGCAGGGCTTCAGCAGCCAAATCTGAACCACTGTGCCAAATCTTTAAAACCTACTAGGTTGAGGTTTTGCAAAAATTAACATTAACCCCTGTGAAAAAAGTCTATTCTAGCTTTTATTTGAACATGGGTACAGTTTTTCATAGTCTTAATAAAGGGCCAGGGCTGGAGGAAAGCGCTAAGATTCTTCTTTTGACCTGAATTTCATTAGGTTAATGAAACCCAAATTGTTGACTGACAAGCTTTGAAAGGTTCATGAAGGTTTAAAACAGCAGACAGCCTGTTGATCCATTTTTCACCTGTGTTATGCAGATTTTCATATAGTAATGATCGAAATATTGCCACAAGCATTGATGAGTTTAATGCAGAACAGCCATTTAGTTTAGTTCACATCTCAAACAAAAAAAGAAATTTTAAATTTGTACAACCTTTTAAATCAAATAGTATCCATTTTATTTTGAAAATGAATCCTCCTCCTGGCCTTTTCATTCACCTACATTTACTCTCTTCTTCAGGTATTTTAGCTTAGACCTTGAGGCAGTAGTCTACTCGCAAACACCCATATGCATTTGCACATGCACACAAACACACACATCACACACCAGAGGAACTTTAGCACATGAAAGCCCTCCTAAGGAAGTGAGAAACATACTGCAACAATGCTTTGAAGTCTATCAGTCATCCATCTAACGTAGGGATGTTTTCTGTTCCTCCTCCTCTAATAGTCTGATTCATTTCTCCCTTCAAGAAATTTCCCTAAAGCCTGAGAGACAACTCGAGTCAATGTGGGAGTCATTTGGCTCCTTTCACAATAAGCCCCATCTTATCCCTGATATCCAAAATTCAGTCTCACTTTTGCATCAAAGCAAAGCAGGAAAATAAATCAGATTTTTTTAATACCCAAATGAGGTCTGCAATCTTTGTGCAATATAAAAAAATGCACATATATGCAGGAGCACATGAATACACACACCAAGCTTACATCGACTGGCATACAGTAATTGCAGGAGCCAGTTATGGCCCAGTGATCTGTCAGCACATTGTGTGGGGTACTTAGTTGCCTGGACAATGTTGCTCCAATCCCCACAGACTGAATTCCAACGAAATGACCCCTAAAACACAGGGTTCCTTCAAATGGTTCCCGACGTGTGTGAACAACAGCACAATCTAGCTAGTATGTATCAGCTGCAGATGGTCACACACAAACTTTACGCACACTTGTACTGGCACAGCAAAGAAACTAATGTCAGTAATATCGGTACCTGGGAAAATAAGAAGGTAACTAAGACCTGTTGGTTAACCTTTTTTTCAAAGGGTTCTACAACAATGTGCCATTAATGTTGTTTACATGCAGCAGGTAGGAGGAGGAGGTTCACCAGAGAAGGCCTGCTGTGTTTACGACCTGGTTGGGTTTCATATTTATTACAGCTGATGCATTTACTGGAGCTCTGTAATTATACATGTGACAAAATTGTTTTAACCTGTCAGCTCAGTAATTATATACTTTAGGTGATGTATGGGGCCATTAAGGGAGGTGTGTGAATTAGTAAAACCCACACTAATGGTGGATCTTTTAGACTGGAGGTGCTAGTTGTTTGCTTTGAGATCACTTCTTTGTCTGGACACCATATAAATGTAATGTGAAGAGATTAAGAGGAACAAAGGGGGAGTAGCCCAATGCAAATTAAGAATAGAGCCACAAGAGATACATAAGCAGCCAACTGGGGACCGGCTGAGAGAATAACAATATGAGGGTACGTTCTGAACTTTACAACAGTGGATCCAGATCATTCTGGAGAACTTTTTTAAGTCTTGGATGTCAACAAATTGATAAAAACTCTGATTAAATAATTATAATTTAAGCCCAAAACCTGCAAAAGTAATGACATCTGTACTTAAATGTTTAGGGCTATTAAGCGAATACTAGCATGCTAACATCCTATTACCAATAAACACAGTAAATGCATGCTAGTGTGAGCATTCTAACGTGGTACTTTTAAAATTGCACCATTGTAGCTACCTACCTTCCATGTGTTTTTGGGTGGGCGCCAAACAGGGGTCTGCCGTCTAGTGTAGGTCCCACCATAGGGACACTGAGAGTGGGAATAGTGAACAATGCTGCTGGGCGGAGGGGGGTAGAACTGAGGCCAGCTATGTGGATGTGGTCCAGAATCATATGAGTCCTGTCCAACATCACCTTGTGTGATCTCCCACTGGTTGTCTGGGCCAGAGGATGACTGGAACATCTCTGCCAACCCGAAAAACCGGATCTAAGCAGGGACAAAAAGGAAGTAACAATTCGTCAGTAAATTATCCAGTTATGTAATAAAATTGTAGTACTGACTTTATTAAATTAAAAGCTATTCTTGGAATTGTCAGTGGAAATCTTGTTAAGTAGAGGGAGGAAAGAAGGCATGAGGAAGATACATAGGCAAAGGTAGGAAGTAATAAATACAAATAATTCATATGTCATGCAAGACAGATGTGACCTAACAAAAAGAATGTCAAAGATGTATCAAGACGAAACAGACAGGAGAAGAAGGGTGAATTCCAATATTCATATTACAATACTACCTCATTAGTATGCCAGGAAAAATATTCTGCTGCAGTATGGCAAAAATACAAGGACGTTCAACTGTGACCTGTTAACATTTTGGAGTAAATGCTCCAGCTTTTTTTGGCTATTCTGACCTAGCATTCTTCTGTGTAGCAGACGATAATTCAAATCAACCAAGTTATCTTCAAATGTAATTAAAGTAATATGAGATTCAATTAGCTTTTCACAAAAACAGCTAGTGGAATTGTGAAGGGTTGAAAGCAAGTTTTTATTTTAACACTATGAGTATGTTACATGCCCTTCATTTTTTTCACTCTTACTTGAGTGAGGACCTTAAATAAGTACTCATACTTTTTCTTGTCTTTTTTATGCTCGAACTTGAAAGAAGAATGTGCATATTTTGTCCCTGTGCACAGCTGGATGTGATTGCCTTTACATGTGCACTTGTGTTCATTAGTTAAAATATATGTTTGACCAGGTACTTCAGACATCTTTAGACTGGAGCTGATTCCAACCATTTCCATAGTTTGACCAGTTACTCATCATGAAAGCTGGACAGTTTCTTAAAAAAGCATTAAAGGAACCCTTTGCTGATTTTTCAAGCACATTAGTACATGTTAGTCACAGCATGGTATATCTGACATGTCAACCCTATTTTTAATTTAGTTCTTTATACCCATATGCGCAGAATCTTTTGCTTGCATTTTCAACTAACAGTGGATGCTCAAAGGACAATAATTACATTCGTTTTTTGTTTGTTTACTCTCTTCCTGGGAGCCTCAGTCAATCGCAGTGTTTTAGTGTTTTGGAATTTTCCACTCTCCAGAGGATTTCCTTAAATCTATTCAGTCCAAGCACAATAGTTATCTAACTTGGGATTTATTTGTGAAATAAACAAACGGCTCTTCATTGGGCTGCCGTGAGTTTAATTTTATGAAACTGTAGTATTTCCGTCATGGAGTGAATGGATGGACAAACTTGATTATTGGCGTGACTGAAGTAACAACAAGCAGCATGCCTCAGATCAAAGCATCATGGAGGCTGTGGCTTAACCAGAATCAGTTGATACATGTATATATGAGTAATCAGGAGCCAATTAGATTGAATAAAAACATTGCTACCGTATTTTACAAGCATCCTTTTTCTATGAATTATTATCATAATTTCAAGTGAAAAGTGTATTTTCATTGTTGCAAATCAGAAAATGGAGTTTTCGGTCAAATGAGTGCTTTTCTTAAATTTTTCCACGGAATAGAAAAAAAGAGATTAAATCTTAGGGGACTTAAAAATTGAAATTTAAAAAGTATAATTTTTATTGCATGAATCACATTAAGGGCTTTGCTTGATGCTTTTAATTAACTCAAAACTCAAACTTTCTCTCATTTCTTTTTAGTCAATAAAAGATGCAAAAAAGCTTTACCATTGAGCATCATTGTTGCTATGATACAAATTAAAATATCACACATTTTTTGTTCAATAAAGGTGATGGACCACAGCTTGAGCACACTGAAGAAACATGCCGAGGAGTGGGTGAGATGGGAAAAAGTCATCAATAGCTGAGGGTCCCGAGGGAAGCCAAGTATGAAAGTAAGTAAGTACTTCATATCTAAATTACAATATTTGAGTGCAAATTAGCTGTCACTGCCACTGGCGTACTAATGGAGGATACATGCAAAATAGAGACTCGCACATTTGTTACAATGCAGAACTGAACGTAGCTGAGAAAGGCGAAGAATGTGTCTGTTTTTAATCCAATCTAGTTTCTGCTTCTCTTTTCTTTCTCTTTCTCTCTCCTGATGTGAGAGGTTAATTGGCAAGACAGTATGGCTGCCCAGCTGTCCGAGCATGGTGCTAACAGCGTTTAATTGCCTTTATTCTGTCGCCAACTCTGCAGAATACCTTTGCTGCAAAAAAATCTGCCAGGCAGTTCTAGGCACTGTGTAAAAATGTGTAGATGACGTGGAAGCGGGGCATGAGAAAACAGGTTTTTTTTGTAAACGCAGAGAAAGGGTTTTGTCCACCTAGCTGCATTCCGCCAAGAATGGCGATTTGGAACAAGTGGTTTGTTTGTGTGGGTTTGGCCTGAGTCTTTGTCTGTGGTTTGTGAGCTCCTCTGTTAGTCCATGAGCAAGGCATCTTTTATGAAACACAATTCACTGTCTTCTCACACAAAGAGTGTTTAAAGGGGTTGAGAATCCCACTCAGCTAGTCTAGCTACACAGTTCCTCCTGCTCCATTGTTAACTCATATTTAGGTTTAATGGTTCAAGGACAGACATTTAATATGTACCTGAAGAGCTTTTATTTAATTGTGATACATGAACATTTATAATGATTTTTTAAAGTGATTTTTATTAAATGCATCAGGTCAAGTGTTTGCTTAACAGAAGAATGTAGACTGTTTTGATTGTTGAATACATTATTAGCCGTAAATTTTATGCTAGTTTCTGTATTTTCCAGAGAAAAACCTCATCTTGCAGGACTTTGATAGGAATAAGACTATTTGTTAGCACATGGCATGTTACTTGATTAATACTAAGGGTGCATGATCTGACTGATCTTTGGTATAAACAGGTTTTTGCATTACCTTAGTTAGGTTTTGAGTGTAAATCCTTAAAGTTTCTCTTGGTTTACTTGATTTACCAGCATTTCACCTAAAACCAGCAGTCCACTGTGATCAGTTAAAATACAGATCTTAAAACTGAACCTGTGTTAATTATCTCACGCCCAACACACAGTGTGTGTAAAAGTGTTATAAGTGAGGAATGTTAATTCACAGTTGGCAGTGCTGGGAAAGGCAGCTGCTGTCCCAGATGTCATTCAGCCAATGAAAATACTTTGTGGCTCGATGTGGGTCTCAGCAAGGTGAACCACTAGCAAAAAAAAAACAAGATTTATTATTGGAATTTGAAATTATGCCTCACATGTTCAGTTTTTAAATTCATGAAATCAATAAATATACACTACTTTGTAATGCACCTTGTACCTTGTAATTTATTGGTTCAATATTTGAAATATTAAGCATTTACATAAAGGTAATCCTCTGTAATGTTCTACCATTATCTTTACAGAGGTTATTATGCATCACCTGCTTGTGGGCAACCAAACTTAAATCACAGCCTTTGTGATTGACATGATGTCAGTCAGGGAGTTGGTTGCACATTTCTTAGTACATATTTACTTCATACTTCCTTTTCTTCGGTTGCGTGTTTGTTTGTGTTTTTTCTGCTTCCATTTTTTGTCTTTCCTTACTTCTCCTTTCAGGTCATAATGTGAACTCTCTGATATCTACTTTAATAAAACCTCAGGCCGAAGATGCAGGCTCACATTCTCACTATTGAAAGGTTACAAAAGACCCCAAAGGCAAGTCATCAAAGATTTGATGTGTGTAGAAAGACACTATTTAGACATAATTAACTATTCTAGGAAAAGACCTACACCTGGTTTAGTGTAAACCTGAATCAGGAAGCTGTGCCTGGGAGTCTTGTGTCTTCTTCCACAGCTATTGTGGCATACTACTGATTGTCTTTTGAATGACCACGTAATGCTATAAACAGCATGACTGTGATGTCCTGAACTCATGATACCACCACCTTATGATTCTGTGGTTGTTCTACAAGTGTTCCATGCATTGTTATTTACCTGAGCCTGTGTGAGCTCTTTTCAATCTACATGGGAACTGACAGTAGAACTAAAGGCCTCCTGCTGCCGTGACAAAAGGGGTAACAGGTAAACAAAATTCCTGGAGCCGATTGGAAGACAACAGGTAACAGTGTTGCACTTCTTTACTTACAGCTGCAGGCCAGATTCACCAACCATGAAATAAGTGAGTCACAATCTTGAGAATAACAGCTTAAAAAATGCTTGCAAACAAGCCCATTGTTGGCTTCTGTAAAACATTCAGTCTAATCTAATTTACATCCTCTTTTAAAGGCTAAAAGTTGTGTGGCATAATTTGCTGTAATGATCAACATTTAATAAAAAGAAAATCAATTTTTTTTAATCTCGTCTGGCTATGCGTTTAGGAGTCTGGATATCCGTCTGTCTGGCCGTGTTGCACACCTACACAAATCCTCACCCACCCACGTGGAGACAGGAAGTTTGGAGTATCATTGCTGAGGATTTTCTGAGTGTCTGTGTCACAGATGAGAAAACACACACACATACATACACACACATACACACACACACCGACGTCTGCCTCATTAAAACCTTTCCCATAGATGTGCTACTTTGTACAGCTCTCCACTCATCATCACCTCCAATCCGCTCAACCCTTGCCTCCCTTTGAGCTCCACTTTTTTATTTTCATCAAGGCCTCTCTCCCTCCCTCTCTCTCTCCTTTCTTTCCCTCTATCTCTCTCGCTCCCCCTCTTATCCGCAGAGGGCTTTGTTGCTGGGCTGTCATGTATTGAAGCACCTATTTATTTGCCTTTTTTTCTCCGCTGATTCCCTCTCTTTGTCCCTCCTGGCGTCCCGTTGCGTTTGGAACCAAGGCCGCCGCGAGAGTTTTGTTCCCTGTGTTCAAGACATGAGTCAGCGAGCCAAGATAATGATGAAGAGCTCAGACACGCAGGAGATCCAGCCTCTATCACTGATCACACCGGCAAAGTCTTCTTAACATACACCCCTTACACAATGTCATTATTACAGAGTGTATTCGGTCCGTGTGAAGGGCTGAGGTCACCATTTAGGGTTGTGTTTAAAACTGTGTGCTTTGGCTGTTTCTGGACCATTTGTTCTGAATTTATAAAAGGTTTTTAACATCATCTAACCAGGTTGTGAAAAATATATATATATATGAAAAACTTCTATTAAATTTCAATATGTCATTTAAGTTTCACTGTTGCACTGGGTGCTGATGTTCAAAAACAGGAGAGATGCACGAATCTATGGTGCATATGTAGGCTTCAAACTAAGGCTTTCATCTTAACTGCTGCCTCTGTAAAGCTATAACTTTAAACTGCTCTTTAAACTCACAACCACCAATAAATATCTGATACGACAACATCTATTCTCATGTCTAAGGCAACATCAGCTGGAGCAATAGATCGAAAAAGAAACTAGAAAGAAACAAAGTGGTTAAACGCGTGATAAGTGTGTTATGCTTACAGCAAGTTTGAGTCACAATCAAAACCAAAGTGGTCAGTGCAAAGTAAACATAAAGTCTTAAAATATTTAACCCCTAAGTGTGGATTTATCTTCTAAAACTTGCACAAACTTGTACAAACTTGTACAAACTTGTAAAACTAAGAAGGTAGATTGGGAAAAGTTTCTATCAGTCTCTCAAACACAAGATTACTATAATTTTTCTCCTTCAAATGTAACTGATGGGAAGTTCCATTAAATATATGAACCACACCGATGCCAGACAGTCACCACAGAGCAGAATTTGAAACTCCAAACCACAGAAAGATGGACTTGTTACTTCTGACAAGTCATCTCTGCATCACACTCTGTGGATCTGATGTCTGGTTTCGTTCTTAATATCACATTTCTGGTAATATTACACCACAATACAGTATGAAGTATAACTGTACAGTTGTCTGAACCTTGCTGCAGTTTGACATAATAGAGATTCTTACAAATACAAATTAGTTTGACTTTTAAAGCTAATTCAGTATTTTTTATATACCAAAACAAATTACTTAAATACGCATTCATGGAGCTGCAAGCCTTAAACCTTGTTATTTATTTTTAATTTAGATGCTCACAAGACAAACGTTCATCTTGATTCTTTTGCATTTTTGTCTATTATTTTCAAGATCTGCAGAATTAAATATCCATTCAGTCTGCTGATGCAACCAAGTATGAAACTGCATACCACAGCAGTAACTGATTACTTTTGCAGGATATTGATAATATTGTTATTACAGATATGATATGTTTTAATATAAACTTTTTCATTTTCCTTTTTTTAAGGAATTAAAATCTTTGTTTGCTTAAATACATATGACTTTAATGTAAAATTCGAGCAACTTCAGACTCACCTGACCACATTCTGAAATTATAAACTTTCATAAAACAGCTTGCACACTCACCTGTCACATAAATTTACTGACTGCTAGATAGACAGCATGACCAAAGATGGTGTATTGTAGTCCTTTCAGGAGAAAAATCAAGCTCAGTGCAGCTACAGCACAGGGGAGCTTTGATATGCTTATATACAGTGTCATTATGCTTAAACTGTGGAAGAAACATGGACAGCGTGTGCATTGTCAAATACAATTCAGTTCTATTCAGTATGTGTCTACTTCACAAGTCAATCATATCCATTTTTTGACTTCAAAGAGGGGTTTCAGGAAGAGTCTGCAGACCGTGGATGAACATTCACTTTCACTTTTCATCGGTCAAGGGTGTGCACCACCGCTGAGAGGAGGTTACCACAGCCTCACTTTGAAGTCAGCCCTTAGAGCAGACAATGTTTACGTTCTTCCAGCACATTACCCTCAACAGCCCAAAGCCTCTCACACACATGTCTTAATCCCACTGTGTAAAATGGTCTTCTTATTATAATCATTCATTTATTATTTTTATATATTTCTGGTAAAAATAGCTGTAATATTATTATTATTATTGTTGTTTTTGTTGTCGTTACTATTAATATTAGTTATAGCAGTAGTAGTGGTAGTGGTAGTAGTAGTACAAACATTTAAGGGGACTGTTAAAATAATAATAATAATAATAATAATAATAATAATAATAATAATAATAATTTAAAAATGCTACTGCACGTGATGGAAATGGAAATCAAATCTAAGTTGTCATTTTCAGATTCACCACAAGATGGTGCTGTATGCACCCTGTAACTTCTTTATAAAATACACTGTTCATACTTGTATTTCCTCTCGAAACTGCAACTAATACCCTGCAAACTATAATTTTAAAAAAAGAAGCCCTTAATTATTTGAGAAAGTTTCCATGTGTGTGCTTATCATAAACTGTGTGATATTACTGGCAAGCTATGACTCAGACAAGAATGAGTTGTCAAATTGCAAAAATCTTTTAGTACCCTGTGCAGAAATGTCAAATGTCAAAGCAACACTGCACACCTCCATGAGGCTGCACACTGCTCTAAGTTTGCACCCTATCCACTCAACTTATACCAGCTATATGGCACTGCTCGTATCAAAGTTTCATACAAATTCTTTCACTTATTCTTTCACTTTGAAAAACAAAGCACTTCAGTCTATATTTGAAGTTTTAATATCGCTTTAAAGCCCTTTGTCATAAAGTAAATTGTTTTTTTTTTTAAAGGTTTTTGTGCTCTCTAGGATTTTTCTTTATATTTTGTTCATCCATGTTCATCAAAAATACCCCCTAGTCATCTCGGTTATGACTCATCGTCCCATGAGGTTTCTACACTCGTCTGCCAGCTTTGCGGTATTGCTCACTCTGTCCACGTGGTTTTTCCCACTCACCAGCCCCCCAAAACCGGCACGCACAGCTCTGACAACAACATTCCCGTGATGCAAGATTAGAGAAGTTCACTGGGTTTTTACTTCATATATTGTAAATAATATCAGGTGACTAAAAAACAAAAGAGGAAGTTGCCCATGAGGCCCATTTTCCCGCTGTGTCATTCTGATGTCTCAAAGTTGTGAACATACAACACGCCCACGCTAGAGTAAGATGTTGTCAAAGTGACACCAGAGAAACAAAGGATGCTAAGAGACTTGGTCCAGCATTGTAATTTTTCACAAAGGTAATTTCATTGAATAAAATACATTTTGTTGTAAAAATATGAATAATGCAGTAACAATCATTTAAATTTTCAGGTGCAAAGACTAAATTAAGTAAATATATGATGGTTCTTTATTTTGCTATTTAAGATAACTTAAACCAAGAACAGAAAAAACAATCATTGTAATTTATGAAATCTTTAAAAAAAATATTATGCTGTCTAATATTAAAAACACAGGACTAAAACTTCAGTTTGAAAAGATCTAAAGATTAGCATGCAAGTTGTCTTGAAATCACTCTGACTATACTGGTTAACCTTTAAGTTAAATGATTTTACCTTTTTCTCATTTCCCTGCAGTTAATATTTCTTCTTTACACAAAAAAAATCATACATTTTCTTAATTTTATATTTTTATATCCATGGACAAGAAACATATGTATTTAAGAACCAGAAAACTTGCCACTATCATCTACCTGTGAAGCAGGATGCTGCTTATGGAGAAGAAAATGTGATGGGTTTCTTTCCCACTCTATTAATATCAGCTAAGGCAGTTGTTATAAACCACATGTGCAGTCACATAACAGCACTACTTAGATTGAATGATAATATTATTTTGTTTTTGTTTGTATTTGGCACAGAATTGAATCTGAAAATCTCAATTACCTGTAGTTGTAGGGCTATGGAAGACAGGTCCCCTTGGTATAATCTGCCTGCTTATCAGCTTCAAAGTTCAACTTCAAGTCTTCAACTCTTAATTGTTCATCTACCCTCTACTGTTGTTTAATCATTACTGAAAGCACAGACTAGTGAAAGGGTCCCAAATTTAAACCAAATTTTGTTTCCTCTTTTTAGTGCCCAAGAGCGGGGTGCAAAGGGAAGCTTTTAAGTCAGCTGTCACTGCATCTAAGACAGAAATAATCACAGATTCTAGCAAGTCATCGTGTTAGGTAATCATGGGTGCCCCTATATGAATATAAGGGTGCCCATATAGAAAGAGTTAAACTAACCAAAACGCAAAAATGCAAAAGAAGAAAAAAAGGTTTGCTTTGTAATGCAGTCTGGTGTCTGTGGGACTTTGTTATGATGTTGTCTGGAAATTTTTAACGAAACTATGGTACTTACCTGGTAAATTACGACAGACACTTTAGCTGATAACGCAGCATGCACACTCTGATGTTGTTGTCAAGGTCAATACTTAAAATAAAGGCTTGACTTTCAAGTGTAGTATGAATGCTGTTGATTTCAAAAATCTTGAGACAGTTTGTCCATAACTGATCAGCGCTGCTCGACTTGCAGAGACAAAACACACAAGTGTTTTTGGTCAGCTTTACAGAGCAATGACTTTTCATTCCTGGGGAAAAGGGCTCAAATATTGCATTCACGGTCACACTGTAATCTGCATAATGACAATGATGAACAGCCCATCAGGGACGATTTGAGAGAAAAAGCCTCCAAATTCCCCTTCAGATGCATGTTGATTGTGTTTATTCATGGCAGTTAGGTTGATGAGGGAGCAATATGGAGGAGGTTGGATGGACACTTGTTATGCGTTACTGTTAAAATAGCAGACATCCTCTTGACAAAGAACAAACAGCAAAGGCAGACTGAAATCAAGGCGTCTGTGAAAGCTCTCAGGAATGCAAATTCAAAAGCACTTCATTACTTGCTTTTTCCCTGCAATCTTGTGTCTGAGAGACTGAACTAAGTGGTTAATCAAGCCAAAAACCAAACCATGTCTGAGGGGCAAGAGAGGAGACACCTATGCTCACAGCCAAGGCCATAGCTTTGTGTATGTGTGTTCACAACATGTATGTAAGTACGTGTTAAAATACACAGGATTGCAGTGCGCATGTGTTTTAAGAGGAGTTTTTGACCATACATGCCATATATTTCTGATAGTATATCATACCATATATTTTGGACCATACAAGCTTTTGCATGGTTGTCAGACCACACAAGCCAGTAGATGTTTGGCTTGTAATGGTGAGGATTAACTGAGTTGGAAGCTTAATATGCAACTTTTTATTACATTGTAGCAAATGAAAGGATAACAAGCCCATGTTACCAACGGAAAGATGAAAAGATTCTTCAATCAAATAAATTTTGAGCTTTTTGTCCACCTGTCTTTCTCTCTTTGTGTCACAGAACTCTCAAGCAAGACACTTACATGAGTTACTTTCTTTTAAGTTCTTTTGTAGTTGAGAAAAGCCTTATTAGAGTTGATAGTTGAAATAATTGGTATTTGGCAGGAGCAAGATAAGAGTCTTTAGCCATGCTAGCATATCTGAATGGGTTCATACATCCAATTGAACTGAAATGGGAGTGCTGCTGTTCAGAGAAGAAAGTGCTCCTAACAAACAGGTCAACTTTTAGAAAAAAGATTAGAGAAAAAACAGATTGATAGGTTATAGGGATAATAAGCCCGTTAAAATAAGTTTTATAAACACAGGCTACTTGCTGGCAGTTAGCTAATGTGACACATGCATGTACATTAGCCACAGTTGCTGCATGTAGCGAGGACGGCCATTGCAGTTATTCGATGTTCAAGTAAACATGAACCCGATGACATTGCTATGCTTAAGGCCATGCTACTGGCATTGCTAACGGTGAATTTACATAAAATAAGTGTTGTCTGCCAGAAGTTAAGCTGAAACCCTTTCTTTCCCATTCCTCACATTCTCAAAACGTGAAAATGTAAGATCAGTAAAGGATTCTCTATTGAACCTTTTCATGTTTGAGCAAGTTTCAGTTTTTAACTTTCGCTGCTTGTTATAAAAACTTGTTTTTACGTTCCCAGCGAAAGCTAAAATGAAATAGAAGAGATACTTATCTGTTTTCTGCTTTTCTGACTTACACACTGTCCCCATTGGAATAAGAAATGTATTCAATATCTTAGGCTCTCTGTGCTTATGTGAAGACTCTTATTCTGTCCTTCACAAACAGGTCAAGACAAACAAAATTAGATACTTTCACCAGCTGCACGAAGAATTTAAAGAACACAGAGCAAGATTTTATACAGATGTCCTCTCAATTACAGGGATTAGCTTGAAATGTTTCTGTAACATGATGTTTAAATAGGAAAATTAAAGAAAGCAAGTACTGTACTGTATGATAGAAATATAGGTTAAAAGTGTTAAGAACGTTAAGGGAATCCAATCTAATCCAAATTAACAAAAAGTCCAAACATGCTGAAGAGTTACGTAAGTATAGAGGCTCTTTCATACATACATTCCATAAGATTAACTGAATAAAATGCCTGAACTCTTCTGGTTAAGGCAGTAGCTTCTCTTATTTCACAGACGAAAGGCCTTGACACGATATTTTGACCATTCACTCACCAAAACTAACAGCACTAAGTTTCATCACATATTTTTACCTGTACCAAATGACAGCTGCTGTATTACATTGTAAAAAGAAAAGCTTACACTTACTGCCATACATTTTTTTAATATTTAACATTCATAGCCCTGCACAGCAAAACGCTGTAAAATAAACACCATGGGCCAAATCTGAGAAGTTTGTTCTCATTACATTGTGACCTCAGTTTTCTACATATAAGGTGTATATGCTGGCAAGATCAAAACAATTATTTTCAAACTTGGTAAAATTTAATGTATATATTATGTGTTCCTCATATTTGAAATGTTCTGGTATTTTAGCTCTAGCTGTAACCAATGCAAGGACCAGTTTGGAGGATTTTGTGGCAAGGTTGCAGACTGCAGCCCCCCCCTTACCCCTTTCGGTGCTTGTAGGAGAACCTACAGATGCCTTCAGGTGATGTAAAATTATACAGTTTTTTCCATTCAAGCCACTGCAGAAAAATGGCAGTGCGATATGGCAGACTCTGTCAGAACACCTGTTTGTCACTACCAAGTCTGAGGCGGCTGCACAATCTGACCTACACATGTACGCTGGTCAGGTGCTAACAGCTGACTCGTGGATAATTGTTACCCAATCAAACCCACAACCACTTGCAGATGCCTGGAACAAATCAGGTGCCCAGTGAGGGTAGCTACATTAGCTTGTTCTAAGCCAACAAAAACCCAACAAATCTGAGTTTAAGGTAGTTATAGCATTATGAAAAATAACTATAAAATTATAAAACAAACAAAAAATCGTCAAAGACAAAGTGGCTGGAATCTGTTTTTGTAATATTTGCTTCAAAAATTACGTCAATGAATAATAAATTATAAAAAAAATCTGCTGATTAATTTTCTGACAGTTGACTAAATCATGTAATTGACTAAATGCTACAGGTTTATCAATTTATACAGTTGACAAAATCATGATTTAAAAAGAAATAACTGTTAATTTTGGATAACTTTCCATGATGTCTGCAGGTCTCTGGTCAGCTGCAATAATCTCAACTGTATCCAAGAACTTGTAATGCACTTGACAAATGACCATGATTTACTTATGACGTAGGGATTTCTCTCCCTGATCTTGTTGTTGTTCGACAGACAGAATGTGCGGAATGCGAGTGTGTGAGTGAACTCAGCGGGAGCTGACACTCGACATTAGATTTATGGGTGGAGATTATGACCCAGGGCACTCTGGCAGAAACAGAGAAAAAGACAAGCAAAGCCAAGGCCAATGGGAGAGACAAGAGTCGGGAGGGAGAGAGACAGGGAGAATGGAGCAAAGGCCATGAAATGAAATGAGGTGTTTGATCTCCCCAGGATAGGTCAGGTCTTACTGGTGGAGTGTCTGATCTGATGTAGAGCTAGTGAAAGAATGGACACCACGAGCTGCACTGCACTGAGCATTTATTATAGCCACACATAATGGAAAAGGAGCATTAGCTCGTGGTAATCTTATTTATTTGTCACACCACCCTCCTTCTTCTGTCCATCTCACTCATGTATATTTTCAACTTTTCTATTTAAATTCTTAGAGAGACATACTGAAATCTCAGTGTCTATATTCTTTGTCTGAAAGTTTCCATGAGAGGCACTTGGTTTTACTCCAGGCCTCTGTTGTATCTTCAAATGGCTGGTTGCTTCTCTTTTCATTTATTCTAATCGATGCAGTCAGTACAGTGAAAAGGTATCTGCCTGCAGACACTAAATAAGAGCCTCTGAAATGAAAACTTTCCCCCTCTTTTAGATGACAATTGTATGTGGCTGTGTCTTCGTCTGGTTTACCTGTGAGTCTTTGATCATGACAGCATGTGACGGTGTTTGATTCCTGGGGTACTTTGACAGTTTGCAGGCTGGCAAAAGGCCCTTTAGTGTCTGAAGTTAGATCAGAGGAGACGGGGCCTGAAAAGCAGGCGTCCAGCTGGGAGAAGATCAGAAGAGACACAAACTTTAGCGAGAACCATTGTGAGGTACACAGTGGCTGCTGGCTCCCATAACTTTCCCTTTTGTATGTTTTTTATACCACTCTCCTCTCCATCTCTTATCTTCCGCTCAGAGTGTTGAATGGCTCAGTTAAAGGTCTGTGAGGTTTTATCTGATTTTGACAAAAAAGACACCTTGTATTTGTTCCCTCTTTGAGCTGTCTCTCAGGGTTTAAGGCTGCTCTATGTGTGTGTATGTATGTGTGTGTGGGTGTGTGTGTGCACTTTCAAAATTGTGCACATGTGCTTCACTGTCTTAGCATAACACCATGAGGAAATCGTAGACAAAATAATGAAGACTGATTAAAAATATAATCTCTGACTTTACATTTCACTTCTGGACAATGAAGATACCCAAGGCTTTCTTCTATGTGTGAGGTCTAATCAGATGTGTGCATGAGGATTTTTAAAAACCCTGAACTGAAATGAGCATTAGTGATTAATCATTTCAGTTACTGTAATTACTGAACATATGCGCTAATGTTTGAAAGTATGTGATCAGTACTGTGGGCCCCAGTCGGTTGATTGGAGGAGACAGGCTCACTTTTCTGGTAAGTGTGGTAATGGTGCTCTCTAGTGGTCCAATGACAGAACAAATAAAAACTTGAAAAAAATGCAAAAAGCTTTGCAAAGAGGTTCTCAGGTTTAGTGTGTCTTTGGTGCTTTCAATGTTTAGGGGTCCTTAGTAATATAAATACCACTTATCAACACATGCAATAGCTTAAAAATTCAGCTAAATCATACACACTACAAATATGCAATGCATTTAATATTATTACAATTTTGTATGTTTTGTATTGCATCAGTATTTGTGAGTTGCATGCAGTAGCTATATGGAGATGCTTATCATTACTGGACATATGCATTACACAATTCCAAAAGTGCTCAGGATCCTCATATCTGTGCTGCAGTTGTGTAAATGTGTGTAGTTACTCTTCAATAAAATGACTGTATCAGTGGCAATATCCGGCTTCCTGCATACCAGTGATGGAAATCCAAGCACGGCAATTGGATCTTTCACACTACACTACTTTTAAGGGGGAAATAGTGTACTTTTTTTTCTCTTCTACTTTGTGACAGATGTAGGTAGTAGTTACTATGTTCATAATTTCACACACAAAACGTAAAAAAACGTAATAGCTGTGCTTTTACTTCCGTTCGATTTTAATTGTAGTACCGTTGCGACAATGAGGTAAACTTAAATAAGAAATTATATATATTTTATTCCTGTTAAAACCAACGATCTTCTTATTGGAGATATGTCTAGATAAAATACGTTAAAATTTGATTGACTGACGAATAAAACCAGCTTGGCACGAGTGTTTTGCTCCACATTCTGTGGCCTCAGATCACCTAAACGAACGGGCGTAACTAATCGATCGACGATAGAGGCGTTCTGCTCGCTCTGTAATCTACCTTTGCTGCCTAAACTTGACCGTCAGTTGAGCTTCACCAGCGGAGTTGAACGGGTCTCTTTTCTGTGCTCGTCCTTACAAAGATGGCAACATCCGTGAAACTGAACACCGGTGCACAAATGCCCATCGTGGGACTGGGGACATGGAAGGTGTGTTTATTTTTATTCTCTGTGTTGTGCAACTTATTATCGAATAACGTTATCACGTTTGGTTAGCTTGCTAGACGTAACGTTACGTATTACCAAAAAGGATGACTGGAGACTGTAAACGTAACATTACATAAACTAACGTAGTCTTTAAAATTACCTTTCGTCCGCAAACCTGCTTTATTTGAAATAAACTCCCTTGTTGTCGGTTTTTATTTAACTGTAGGCTTGCATTTTTTCACCTCGCACAGCATTGACTCGTAAATATCGAGGCTCATGAACTGGAGAGCCGGTTTCTAGAAGCAGCTACATTAGAAACTGTGTGTGGTTAGCTAACTGCACGTATCTGTTCCCAAAAGAGATGACTGGAGACTATTAACGTACTGTTACATGAACTAACAGCCGTAAAAACTCATTTTCGTCCGCAAACCTGCAACTATGTTAATTAAAAGTCACTTGCTGTTACTTGCTATAACTGGTAAAAACCTTTACAGGTAAACTGGAATAGCAGGTTTCTATAAGCAACGCTTCGCCAAAAAAAGTGCAAAATCATCTTACATTGCATTAACTGCATCTCCAGGCTAAAATAGATCAATGTAACCAACAAAAGTCACAATAACCCAAGTTCAGGCTTTGTTACAGGCAGGGCAATTATGTAACCGAAACTCAAAAGTGCTTACGATGCTTTTTATCATCCATGAAACATTTTGAATAGCTGACGTTTATTTCCTTTTATGTGCCATAATAAGTGCAGCAAGGACAGATCAGGGTTTTATGTGTTTTAACGTGAGCGACACTTTAATTTATATGTAAATGAAAAGGCTTCTGTTTGGTTACAAAACTGGATTTTCTTCCATAATTAATATTGGCAGTTGATTTGGTGTCCTAAATTGTAAATACAGTGTTTTTTCCTACTAGTAGTCTCAAACTGGGTTACAAAATCACGAACTAAAACTCCTTCTTAGACAGACAGTGGTATTTTTTGCTCAGTTTGTTCAGGGGTTACACTGATGTAGAATATATCAAAAAAAAACAATGAAAATACTTTATACTGACTCCATATAAAACCTGTCTTAGTCTCCCCCAGGCAAAGTCGCAGAGGCGGTGAAGGCAGCCATCTCAGCAGGTTACAGGCACATCGATGGTGCATATGTTTACCAGAATGAAACAGAGGTAGGAGAAGGCATTCAGGCTATGATCAAGGATGGTGTGGTCAAGAGGGAGGATCTTTTCATTGTCAGTAAGGTGAGTTGTGAGTGCATAATGTTTGCATGTTCTTATTATGTCTGCCACAAACAGGCTTTTTAACTGACATCGCCTGTTTATCTACTGCTTGTATACTGTGTTTTTAAAATTGGATCACTAAGGATTCCCGTGAGCATATTAAATTATGTCCTCTTTGTCTCATAGCTATGGTGCACTTTCCATGAGAAGTCCATGGTGAGAGGCGCCTGTGAGAAGACTCTCAGTGATCTTAAACTGGACTACCTTGACCTCTATCTAGTGCACTGGCCCATGGGTTTCAAGGTAGGCACAGTATTGTCTTGTGAAAAAATATATTACCTCTAATCCATTAAAGTTTTCATGTGTATTTGTGTTTTGAAAGGAAGGTTAAGCCAATATAAATAGGCGATTCTTACCATTGCCAGGAGTTAACCTTTTCTTTACATTTGTCATAACCTCTGCTCAGGTAAACATGTAGTAGTGTAAGGGTTTCTGGCCCAGCTGCACATACGTTGAAGCTCAGAGCTCATAACCTCAGCATTTGTAGTTCATGAAACAATAAAAAAGTTATTCAACCAACATGAAGCAGTAAAAAGCAATAAGGAGGCCAGTAAGATGTCACCAAGGTTAATTTTTTTCTCTCATCTCTTATCTCTTGTTGCCCCTCCATGACTCTGCCATCTCTGTTTCAAAGTCATTGCAGACTAAGTAATGTTTGACTGCCGTTCATAAGAGATGGATTTAATATGTTGTTGTATATCAAAGTGTCTCTGATTGCCAATCACCTGTTGTCTTTTCTCTGCCCCTAATATAAGAAGAAACTATCTCATCTTCTGTTTTGCTGCTGTTGCTACTAAATAGTCGTTGCACAATGCAATTAGACTGTAAAAAGCAATAAAGAATGCTCAAATTAAATGTGCATCATAGCATCATGCCAGAAAAGGGTCAAAGATTTGGCATGTCGTTCCTGGTGTCACACTGACATCGTTGAAGATTGGAGCTTAACAGCTGGGCATAGTGCTGAGTCATTTGACCAGAGAATGGCTGTCAATTGTATCCATTCTCACAAAATAAAAAAGCTGTTGATTTTGGAAGGTGAATTATCAGGAGAATGTTCATCTTTTTGTCATATTACAGGCTGGAGGTGAGCTGTTTCCTCTGGACAGTGCAGGAAATACAATTGCTGATAATACTCACTTCCTGGAGACATGGGAGGTGAGCTAAACAGACAAAAAGTGAAGGCAAACACTATGGACATAATTAAAAACGATGATTCATTACTAAGCCATGAGAACTTTGCTCTGGTACCAGAATAGACACGGATCATTCAGGAAATGTATTTAGTATTTTGTGACTTACAATGCAGTTTTGAGACAGGCTTTAGCCACTGCAAATCTAAACATGATGGTGAAAGACCTGAGATGAATGAGGAGAGAGGTAAATATGTCTTTTATGATCAATTTTCTCAGGCTATGGAAGAGCTGGTGGATGCTGGTTTGGTCAAAGCTATTGGTGTCTCCAACTTCAACAAGGATCAGATTGAAGCCATTCTCAACAAGCCAGGCCTCAAATACAAGCCTGCCAACAACCAGGTAAACAAGGACATTTGCTGACCCAAGTAGAGTAACCTACAGCTGACACATCTTTCTACAAAAAGTTTTATTTT
>JAPZDV010000015.1:8478099-8508188 GCA_029814665.1 Acanthurus lineatus
GAGAGGTAAATATGTCTTTTATGATCAATTTTCTCAGGGGATGGAAGAGCTGGTGGATGCTGGTTTGGTCAAAGCTATTGGTGTCTCCAACTTCAACAAGGACCAGATTGAAGCCATTCTCAACAAGCCAGGCCTCAAATACAAGCCTGCCAACAACCAGGTACCCAAGGACATTTGCTGACCTAAGTAGAGTAACCTACAGCTGACACATCTTTCTACAAAAAGTTTTATTTTCAAAACATTTCACCTGACAATTTTATGTGCAAGCTGCTGTTTAAACAGGTGTGGACACTTTTAAAATACAACATGTTTCAGTCTAGACTCCAGAGCTGCAAGCAGACAAATTTATTTGCAGTCCTTAAAGGGCAAAAGGCCATAATGGCAGTATCTGTCTCCTCATATCACGTCTGAGAACTGAATCTCTTAGTAATGGGCCACAGCAGTTCTCCCTAGAGCAAAACCAATTAGCTGAAGTGACCTTATTTTTTTGCCTGTTTTCCGGAAATATCATTCCCAATCAGTGTTTTGTTTTGTCTGTCTATTTGATTACAGTACCATTTTCCTTTTGCCTATCACCATCACACACACCAAACACAGAACAAGGGACTCTTGTATATTGAATAATGGCCAGTGTGTTCCTTAAAATAATGTTAGATAAGTACATCAGGCTCTATAAGCTCATGATCAGTGCAGTCATAGTGTTCTCTGGTTCCTCTACAATAAATGCATGTAAGAATACTCTTACCCATTGTACCAAGAAGGTACAATGGCAAGTTATGATGAAAAATTATTGAAAATAATTTAAATACTTTTTACATAAATATACCAAACTTGTTCTTAAAAAGCAAACAGAACAAAATGGCTTAAAGCCACTGTAAAACTGTTTTAGTACACGAGTTGTTAAGGCTTGACAGTTAAATAATAAAACTGCAACTTATATTGTACAAAGCAACAAAATGCTTGACCATGCTATTACAGATACAATGTACCTTTTTACCATGTCAAGTATTGTTCAGGGGCCTAAATAATGTGGCACCATTTGCCAACTTAGTATTTTTTATTTAATTGGTTCACTCAATATGCATTGCTGGTTTCTGCCATGCATATTAAGAGCTGTGTGTTTTTTTCCACTAGGTGGAGTGCCATCCCTACCTGACACAGGATAAGCTGATCAACTACTGCCATTCCAAGGGCATCAGTGTGACAGCTTACAGCCCCCTGGGTTCCCCTGACAGACCCTGGTCAGTCAGCATGACAGTAACAGTTGCATCAAAATAACATGTTTCTGTATCACAGCACTGCTAAAAAGTGGGTCATGTTTGGTTCAATGTCATACAAGTATTTCTCAATCTGCCTGTCATATTCTTGCGGTAAGTTTCAACTTGTGACTGTGGTTCCTCTTTGTGTAGTCTTTGTGTATTTTTTCATGATTTAGACATTAAGTAACTGGCTTTTTCTTTTACTTTTTAATTGATAAATCTTAATTATGTGTAGAGCTTTTACTACATAACGACCTCTGACTGTTTTCACATCTGCCTACCTATCAAGCAGTATTTGAGGATTTCACTCAGCGTTATCCTTTTTCCGAGATTATTCATTTAACTTTGATTGTCAGCAATATAATAAACAGTAAACTGTGTTAGCTCTGTAAATTATACAATATGTTATATTGAAACTGCAGGGCTAAACCTGAAGACCCTTCACTGCTGGAGGACCCCAACATTAAAGCCATTGCTGAGAAGCACAAGAAGACACCTGCTCAGGTACAGCCCTCAAATAGGCTCCAGCAAATGAAACAAAGCTAAAAAGAGTTTAAAAAAAAATATTGTGTACACTGAAAAAGAATGCTTGCTCCTTTTTTCTTGCATTTGTATTCTCAGTCACAGTGTAATAAAAATGAAAACAAATGCATGGGCCTTTAGAGTCATTGCATTTATAGTAGAAACCTCTGATCACTTTTAATACCTTTCGTCCCTGCCTGCCAGGTCCTGATCCGCTTCCACGTCCAGAGGAACGTGATCGTTATTCCAAAGTCTATCACTCCTCAGCGCATTCAGGAGAATTTCCAGGTAATTTGTTGAGAAAAATAATAGGATTTTTCCCCATTTTGCGTGACTGACCCACCATCTGACCTTGCTCATGGACTAAGGTCGCTGTTTCCATCATTGCAGGTGTTTGACTTTGAACTAACTGACGAGGAAATGAAGACTATTCTAGGATTCAACAGGAACTGGAGAGTCTGTCCCATGCATTGGTAAGATGTATATCATTGTGCTCTTTCTCTGTTTTTTTTAAACATTGTTAAAAAGATGTAGTTTGCCAAACAAATTTTTTAACTATCCCTTTTGTTTTCTTTCTCTGTAGGGGAATTAAGCACAAGGACTATCCGTTCAACGCTGAATTCTGAAGTGAAAAAAACTGATAATCCACAGGTTTGCAGTGGGTGATGGAACTTGCTTCTCTACCTTGTAGACTGCTCACTTTCCTGTTCTTTAGAGCAGTTTGCAGTGCTAGTGTGGCCTTAGATCAAATTTGTATTTTCATGTTAAATTCCTCAAGAGAGTCTTGATTTCCTTTGTTACCTGTGTTTTATGCCCCAACGACAGCAGAGGCCATGGCTGGGGCCATTACATCTGTGAGTTTTCTGTCAGTACATCTTTTCTTTCCGTTTTCATCAAGGCAACACCTCAGAAAAAGCTTTGAGGGAATGTCTTTCATAATCAAAGGTCATGGTCTCTGTTGTAGGTTTGCCACAGAGAACAGGTTTGTCCTGTTGCAGTGAATATGATTTCAAAACAACCCAAATTAAAAAACAAATGCTCACTTGGCCTTAAGGACGAGGTGATCGGATTTTGGTGGTCAAAGGTCAAGGTCTCTGTGACCTCACAAAACATGTTTTTGGTCATAACTTAAGAACACTCCTTGTGAGAAAATTTAAGAAAAAGTCTAATAGCATTGACATGACATTTTACTGCCCTGGATGTAAACTGAAACTTGATTGGTTGGTTTTGATATACAGCCACAGTGGTATTTTTTAGTTCACTATAAAGCTAGCTTTGCACACACTCCAAAGATGTAAGGTCATTGACAAGTTTCTGAGCTTTAGTTTGAAAAAAAATCTTTGCTTTGCAGACAAATCTTAGTGTAAATTCTCTTATATTACTTTGTGGTCTGTGTGGCATTTTAAGTTACTGAAAAACAAATGTGTGCCATATACAGCACAGATGAAATATTTTAAAATTGAGTGAAAGTTTTGAGTTATTTCTACAAATAGAAATATCAGTTTACGAAAGCATTAACCATCTGTTATGTGTTTGTCATATCAGGAAAAAAAGACTCCAGTACATTCTCAGCCAAACTAAGATAAATCAATTCTTAAGTCAAAGTATATTTTTTATAGCAAAACTGTTTTATATTCAGATATGTTTCATGCTTCAAAGAACTCCTAATCTAACTGAACCTGTTTTTTTCACAATTTCAGTTTATAACCACATTTTTTTCACCAGCATATAGATTTCTTTGCAAAATTACAAGCACCATTTTCTTTGTGAAATACAGAATATATTGACTTATCTCAGGATGGCAAATTAATTCTCAATATTACCCATGAATCATATAATGCACTTCCTAATTACGTGTATTAATCCTGTTATAAAATTGTCGCTTTCACTTCCTGTGTGAGCCGTTTTGTAACGTGCCAAAATAAAGTCCTGTAAATGCAAATAAAGTCAGTTGCTCCAAGTTTTGTGGTTTGTGACTGTCAGTGACCAGTAGGGGGCAGTAAACTGAATAGTAAGAGTGTGAATGGAGCTTGGCAGCTTCAGCTTTCAAAGGTGCCAAGAACACATCCATTTACAGTCACAATTTAATGTGTAAAGGCATTTATTGCTAAGCCCCCCAAGTTATATCAATAATATTAAACTTTGATTATCAAATTAGTGCCTATTGAAAGACAGTGACAGTTATGAGTATCAGGGGTCAGAGGTCTACATTTCGCTTTTATGTGACAAAAGCTCTTCTCTACTGACCCTGTGATCCCTTACATAAAGTAATAAGTTTTTATGATCTCCCTTAGAGGCATAAAATTGAGGCTGCTAAAGAAGATAAACTATCTCAGTTGTGAGTCAGCAAAAAAGTCAGGTGTCCTGCAAATGGTGATCACATACTGCAGGGCATGATTTTTAAGGTTCTCCATCCTAGAGAATAGATTACCAATTTTCCAGACATGAAAAATGAGAGACTATGTAGAAACATTTTAACATTCACCTGTTTTTCTTTAGAAGAGATTGTAGAATTGGCTATCTGTCAGCCCTCCCCAAATGGATAGCACTTCTATCTCAAAGGGTTAAGTTATGTTCAGGATTATATAATTATTCAAATGTAGCATATTGGTGATAGTTTATATAATAAGAGTTTATAAATATAATAAGAGAGTGTGTTCAGTTTTGTGGTATAAACACTGTAAACACACCGTCATGCCACATTACGAGGTTGCACATGCAGGTTTGACAACATTGCAACTTAAGCAGACACATCTTTGATTATGCAAGGTACATTATCATAAAATATTCCTCACTACTGACTGGTTACTGTGACAGATTTTCTTAGTTTTTTTGATTAACATTGAATATCCCCCCTTTGTTTTTGACAGTTAAGCATTGTTAGCTTGGTTGTCATGTTTAGTGGCTACAGTTAATGTGCTTGCTAACTTGTTATGTGACTCAGAATTAAGTTTTGTAGCAGAAGCATTCAAAGGTGCCAGCAACACACTTTCACTTACAGCCACATTTAAAACTATTTTTATGTATATTTTTTCACTTTTTTTCTATTAACAGCATTAGTACTTAGCTTTGATAATTCAACTTGTTAGTGTTAAAAGACATTGTCAGGTGATAGATAAAAATCCACGTTTTTGTTTCATAAAGGTGTCCTCTACTGACAAAACAGCGATATATTTATAATACTTTCCCCGCAAGGCATAAAACTGTGGCTGCCAAAAAGATAAATGACCTCAAGTGTGACTCAGCAAAAAAAGGTACAATGCGGTGCACGTGGTGATCACGGATTGCAGTGTACAGTTTTCAAGATTCCCTCCCGACCTGAAAAAACCCAAAAACCAGTTGTTTGATCAGTTGTTCGGAAATGAAAAACGTGAAAAATTAGAAAAAAACTTAAAATGTTGCTCTTAACCTTAATGTTGTCCTTTAAAATTGCTTTAATGTTCTTCTATTTTACTTTGGCAGAGAATGACCTCTTTACATTCAAATGTAGTTAATGTTTGATCGTAATTTGTCCGCTTCTTGGTGATGTTATGGGTGTTTGGACCAAGATAAGCTTAATAAGCTTTGATTATAAAGCCTAGGTAGTGTAAAAAGACAGATTGACAGACATTATGAGTAAGTGGATAAGAGTCCTCATTTGGACTTCAGAGGACAAGGGTGTCCTCTACCCACCCCATTAGCCTTCATACAACTGTGATTACTTTTTATTACCTGCCAGAAAATCATAAAATTGAGACCGTCCAACAAGACAAACTACCTCTGGTGTGACTCAGCAAAAAGGTCCAATGACTAAGCAAACGCAGTACAAATGGCAATGGTTTCTGTACATCCTGAAAACCTGGAACAAAGTTGATCAAAACGATCAGTTATGAAAAAAACATGAAAAAAGAGAATAAGGAGAAATATCCTGGAAAACAGTTTGTTGTGATAGCAGATCAGAGTCAGTGGCAGTTTACAATCCTACCTTATTATACTCTAACTTTATAGACTTGTTGCTGTTCAGGCTATTTAGTTTTTGGTTGTCAGGCAGCAATGATTATACAATTCATTAAAAAAAATAGATGTGACACTCCTCCTGGCAAAAACAAAAAAAAAAAAAACAGCTGAATGCAAAACTTTGCAGGGCCAAAATTAGGTTTGCTAATTAATGCATCCAACAATACAATTTCTGTAGTTTCTTTTGTGGGACAAGCTAGGATAAGATACATTTAACAAATCTATGCTTAAATAAACAGGTGGATCCAAATTTCTGGAGGGTCAGACTGAGTTCTGCTGAATAATGTATCTTCTAATGATTTATTTGTTTGGTTTTGTTTGGTTTTAGGACACATTAGGGCATCTTGGTTTACCAGCTGTATACAAAAATCAGTGTCCTGTCTGACTTTTGTCAGTAGGTGATGGCATAGAAACTTAAGAAAATGTCTCATGTTCATTTTCTTCAATTTGTTAAGTGTATGCATCATCAAAAGGTCCATCATTAACAAATTTAATTACCTTTTCTTCGTCTGCCTGCAGAGGTAAAACAATACAAGAACAAGGAAATTGCAGCTACAGAAAAGCATCAATATACTAATTAAAATATGTCACATGTCAGTCTCTTTTCATGAAACTTCCTTATGTTGGTTGATCTGGCCTATTATCAATGAATGACCATTGTGCATTTAGATAACATAATTAATGGGGTATGTATTTAATGTGCGCGTATAATGTGCAGCATCGACAGAAGTCAGTGGGCAGTAAATGTCTAACCCTCCTAGAAGAGATAATGTGGAGGTCAATCTGAAAAATCAGCAAGTTTATTGCACTGTAATTGCTCCGCCCAAATAAGAGATATCTCTGCTATGAACCTTATTTGCAGGTACTGTGCATTAAGGCGTCAACTTAGTAACATAAAAAACAGACAGACAAAACAGATAACCATGGAAATGTACCAGGCCCTCTAACAAAAATAGCAAAAAGATAAAGTCCATGCATCCATCTACAATCCAGATGTAAACTGTTTTCATTACAAAATACTCAACCTTAACCTCCATGTTCCCAGACCCACAACAGCCTTTTTTATCATTACATTTAGTGTAACTTAAGGATGTCTATCGCAGTGCAATAAGATTAACCAACAAGCATCCACTTATGGAACATACTTTTTTTACACTCTGTGCGTTACTCACATGACAGCCACACTACAAACGTGATTGTCTCGTAATATAAATCAAGGACATTTTGCTGATAAAACTTTCAGGTAGGGTTTTGTTGCTAGTCTTTGACTTGTAGTGGACTACTTTCTCGGTGGTATCAGTAGTTGTACTTGAGGAAAGGATCTGGATACTAGTTCCTCAAATGTTATGTGCTTGAAATAAATATAGGCCGAATACCCACAATTCATTGTTTGCGCTGCTTAATAATAGGCAAAGCAGATGTTTTTATTCGACTCTAACTTAAAACAACCTGAGTCTTTTTAACAGTTTTTAAGTGCAAATTTATTTCCTTTATTTCTCAATAAATATTGCCATTGTTCAAAATTACTATGATTATATATTAGAGCTGTGCACCAGACATTGTGACAGAAAAAAAAATCCACAGTGCAAAATTTCTGCATTCAGACAATGGAAGCCACCACAGAACTGTACAACCGGAGACCAAATATTGTGCGTTTTACTCCACTTCATTTGGTAGCTTTATGTACTTGAATTATAACTGTAAAAACTATAAACAATACTAAAAATTATTTTTGATCATGCAACATATTTAGAGCTTATTGAGTATAATGTTTTGTTATAAACTGAACCACCAAGAAGTAAATACGCCCACATATAAGAACATAAAATGATGCCAACTTCAAACGTGAACATTTACTGCTTTGTCTTTTCATCATTTTAATAATGTAAATTCATTTGTAAAAATGTCAGGTTTGATTGGACAAAATCAAAAACAGATTGTGACACTTTGGACTCATTATGACTCGTTCTTTCCATATTTGCCTGCCATTGAATCCGCCCACTTCACTGATGGTTTCTACATAAGATAGAAACAGAGTGAAAGAGGTGGCACTTCTGTCTGATATCAGGCAAGAGAGATGGCAACAACAGTGAAACTGAACACCGGTGCACAAATACCCATTGTGGGACTGGGGACATGGAGGGTGCGTTTATTTTTTATATTCTATTTTGTCTGAAACAGTTAATAGTTAACTTGTTAGGTAAGCTAGCTGGACGTGTAAAGAGCAAGGATGACTGAAGGCTGTTAACTTAAGTAAACTAGTCATTAAAACTAACTTTTATCTGCATAGCTGCCTTAATATTAATAATGTAATTTGGCGGTAATGGCACTTTACTGTACAAGAAGCTTTGAGTTGACTTTTTTTTGTTGTTTTTTCTTTCTGTTACTTTTGTTTTAAGCAGGCTTTCCTTTAAGTCACTAAGCAATGTCTTTTGATGTGGTTTTGGCAATGAAATAAATATGCTGAATTATAAATACAGAATTTGATGTCCACCAAAAAGAAAGCAACAGTCTGTATGTCTTTCCACCAAGAATGTGCATGTTTTATATTAGGGAATTTAAATAAAAATTCTGAAAAACTGATGTTGGCCCAAGTGTGCTGCCCTTGACTGCCAGTTGCTCTTTTTGGTTCAAATTCCAATGCAGAGAAGGCAACATCCCAACAAGGTGATTCAAGTGTATCTTTATTTGCCTTCTTTGAGCCAAATAATCAGGATGAGATAAGTACAGAGGACACATTAAACAAAGGTCAAAATGTTAGTGGAACTACAAATAAACTAATCATCAGGGCTCATGTCCAAATAGTCCCAAACTGGAGGACAAAGTCAGGGAATAAAACTCCCTTTTAGACCATGGAAAATGGTATTTTGTTGCAATTTGTGCAATTTGCTTTGTTGAAGTAGAATACAAAAAAAATGTTAACTGTGAAAAGACTTTACACTGACTCCATATAAAATCTTTGTTAGTCTTTCCCAGGCCAGGTCACAGAAGCGGTGAAAACAGCCATCTCTTTGGGTTACAGACACATTGATGGGGCACATTTATATGAGAATGAAACAGAGTTGGGAGAGGGCATTGAGGCCATGATCAAGGAAGGCAAGGTGAAGAGAGAAGATCTTTTCGTTGTCAGCAAGGTGAGTTGTGGGTGAATTAAGTACATATGCATACATTATTATTATTTCTTTCAAAAAATGCATTGAACCTATTTATCAATTGGATGTTAAATGTTTTTTTTAAATAGTGCATTTTTAAGCATCTGCATCAGCTTATTGACTTCTCTGTCCTTTTATCTCATAGCTTTGGTGCACTTACCATAAGAAGTCGTTGGTGAGAGGCGCCTGTGAGAGGACTCTCAAAGATCTTAAACTGGACTACCTAGACCTTTATCTAGTGCACTGGCCCATGGGTTTCAAGGTAGGCACAGTGTTGTCTTGGTAACATTGTTTGGTAAATATCCAGCAATAGGAGGCATAGAGGTGTAGAGGTCAGTTAGAATTATAACAAGGTTACTTTTATGTCTCTTAACTTTTGATCTCTTCCTCCTCTCTTTATCTTACTATGACTCTGCAGTTTCTCTTTCAAAGTCAATGCCGACTGTGTTCAATTGTTGCTTGAACAGAGACACATGGAATTTGTTGTTGTTTACCACAGTGTCTCACAGTGTCAGTCACCTGTCTCCTTTCCTCTTCTCCTATAATCAGATGAAACTGTCTCACTTTGCTGTTTTGCCAGTGTTGCATCTTGCATGTTGCAGAGAACACAATTCCCTCTTTTTCCACTGTGAAAAGGGTCTAACCTCAAGATTCTCTTCATTCTATGTCATATAACAGGCTGGAGGGGATCACTTTCCTCTGGACAGCGAAGGACAAGCAATTGGCGATGACACCTACTTCTTGGAGACATGGGAGGTTAGTTAAATAGATAAACCAACACAGCTGTTTCACACATAAACTTCAAAATGGTAACATTAGGTACTAAAATGTGCTTCTGAATTATTATGACCCATGGGAGTCAAAGAAAGAGGATCTAATCAAAAAAGAACAAATAACTACAAAGCCATGTTGAGGTTTCCATAGTACCATAACAGATGCTAACTATATAAAAGGTTGAAATCCTTAGGGAGTTTAAAATTTGTGTGATCTTAAGTTTAGCATTACTAATATCAAACATAGCTGCATCTGTCCTTTATCATGATTTAAAACAAGAAAAGTTGGATTTTTAAGCTCTTATTTGTTCATACTGGGTGTCAGTTGTTTATGGACTTTATTTTTTAGAAAGTCAAACAGTTACTTTAAAAACACTGAAAGCTACTGGAGTAAAAAGGGTCATATCCTGATATTTTGAGGGAGGTTAGGACTGTTGCAAACTTTAAAAGTGGTGTTGCAGAACCGGAAATCAATGAGAAAGGAAGTAAATCTATTTTTTCTGATCACTTTTCTCAGGGGATGGAAGAGCTGGTGGATGCTGGTTTGGTCAAAAATATCGGCATCTCCAACTTCAACAGGGATCAGATGGAAGCCCTTCTCAACAAGCCAGGCCTCAAATACAAGCCTGTCACCAACCAGGTACCATATGACACTTGTTTACCGAAATTAAGTCACCCTACGAGCGAGCAAATTTATTTGCAGTCCTTAAAGGGCAAAAAGCCATAATGACAGTATCTGTCTCCTCCTGTCACATCCAAGGACTGAATCTCTTTTCATTTGTAATGGGCCACAAAAGTTTTCCCTCAGGGTAAACCAATTAGCTGAAGTGACCTTATATTTCGGCTGTTTTTCAGAGACATTAGTCACAATCAGTGTTTTACTCTGTCTCTTTATTCAATTACAGTGCCATTTTCCTTTTGCCTATCACCACCACACATACCAAACACAGAACAAATCACTTTTATATATTTAACTTGGACATAAATATTAAATAAGTATAGCAGGCTCTATAGGCTCATGTTCAATGTAATCATACTATTTTCTTTTTTGGTGCCTCTGTTATAAACATGCAAGAATATTTTTAAATTATATATTGTATTTTTTTCCCCTCTCTTTGTTTGTCCAACTTGTTATTTACGGGATTTGGTTTACTAACAAGGCCTCTGCTATGCATCCTATTGCCCACTAGGTGGAGTGCCACCCATACCTGACCCAGGAGAAGCTGATCAACTTCTGCCACTCCAAGGGCATCACTGTGACAGCTTACGCACCCCTGGGCTCCCCTGACAGACCCTGGTCAGTTGGCATGACAGTCACAGTTATATCAAAATATCATATAAGGACATGGTTTTTGATGTGGTGGATGTCACTAAAGATTGATAAATCTTCATTATGTAAAGAGAATTAACCCATAAGCATTGATGGTTAGACTATTTTCATAGCTGCCCAGCTTGAAGCAGTGTTGTTGTGGTTAACTCAGAGTTCTGAATTCATTTCTGAGGTTTCTGTCAGCCTTTGATTTTCAGCTAAATAATGGGTAATGAATTATGTAGGTCCTGTCATACTTGATGATTATTCTCATTTACAGGGCAAAACCTGACGACCCATCACTGCTGGAGGACCCAAAGATTAAAGCCATTGCTGAGAGGCACAAGAAAACACCTGCTCAGGTACAGCTCTCACTTAGGCTTGAGCAAATGAAACAAAACTTAACAGAGTTTAAAATAGTTAAGGTGCACGCCAAAAAATAGCTTGTTCCTCTTTTCTTTTTCTCATTTTCAGCAAAGTATAAATGAAAACAAAGACAAGAATATGCTATATATTTGAATACCTTTAGCACAGCCCTTGCATTTCTTATACTTAGCATCGTGACGTCTGATCATGTTGAATACCTTTTTCTCCCTTCCTGTCAGGTCCTGATCCGCTTCCATGTCGAGAGAAATGTGATTGTGGTCCCAAAGACGGTCACTCCTCAGCGCATCAAGGAGAACTTTGAGGTAATTAGTTGAGAAACTGTTCAGATATTTTCTAGGCCTCAGTCTTCTTCACTTACCTGCCCTGTTTGGCTCATGCATGAAGACTGCTTCTTTCATCATTGTAGGTGTTTGACTTCAAACTATCCGATGAGGAAATGAAGACTATATTGGAGTTCAACAGAAACTGGAGATTCAATCCCCTGCAATGGTGAGATGTACATCATTGGGCTCCTTTCTGATCTTTTTTAAAAGTTTTTTTAGGGGCATTGATAAGAAGATGTTGTGTGCCAGGCAACCTTTTATAATTTTCCTTGTGCTTTCTTTTTCTCTCTCTAGGGCTGTGAAGCACAAAGACTATCCATTCGACGCTGAATTCTGAAATGAAAAATTGCTGATTTTCCACAGGTTTGTAGTGGGTGCTGGCGATGCTTTTTACCCTCTTGACAGCAAGTTGTAGTGCTCATTAGGACAGTTTACAATGCTTGTGTGTGCATCAGATTTTTAATTTTCATTTTACATTTCTTAAAGGAAACTTGACCACCTATATTACCTGTTTGTTCTCCTTAAAAACGGTAATTAGTTTTACACAGACCCCAAAGACTGCAAGTCTTTTTCAAGTTTCTGAGCTTTTTTTAAAAAAAATGTCATTGCTTGCTTTCTCACTAAATCTTAGTGCAAATACTGCTGCATTACTTTGTAGTCTCTGTTGCATTGCGTGTCAGATACAGCACTGATAAATTATTATTATGAAGTTATGAGCCATTTCTGAGGACAAAAAGTCATTTACAAATGCATTGACCCCAGGATGTGTTATGTTTGTATACTTACATGTTTGTAGTAGCACATGTAGTTAAATAAAATATTGACAGTTAATTCTTATAACCAAACAGTTTAATCCAGTACTTCAATCAGGTTATTTTTAAAGTAGAAATGTTATTTATCCAGAGATGTGTCATGTATGAAAGAACTCCTCATGTAGCGAGATCTGTTGTTTTCTTATATTTAAAGTTTGCGACCATCTTTCTACAAGCATTTTGATTTTTTTCCCCCAAAACTATAAGCACTATTATCTATGTGAAATACAGAATATATTGCTTTGACTTGTCGCAGGATGCAAATTACTTTGCGGTGTTATTATTTACAGAGTTATTCATGCCTTTTTCTAATCATGCGTATTAACCGTGTCATGAAATTGTTGCCTTCACTTCCTGTGTGAGCTTTGTTTGTGTCATGCTAAAGTCCTGTGGGAGAAATTAAAATAAGCTTATGCAAGTTTCCTAGTCTGTGCCTATGAATTGTGAGACTACGGAAATAAATATAAGAGCTTCTGGAGTTTTCAAAAGTACCAGGTACACACATCAGTAGGTTATCATAATTAAAAGTATTTTGATATTTATTGCTCAACTCTTTTTAGTTTCTTTGTCATGGCAATAATATTAATATTTGATTATCCAACTAGTTGGTGTTCAATGATGTACAGTGGCAGATATTATGAGCAGACAAAGATGCACATTTTTCTTTTATGTGACAAAGCCCTCCTGTACTGACCCTGTTAAGCCTTATTTTAATAGTTTTAATTATCTTCCTGTAAGCCATAAAACTAAGGCTGCCAAAGAAGCCAAGCTATCTCATGTGTGAGTCAGCAAAAAATGTCTTATGTAGTGCAAATTAAAAAAAATTAAAATTGGAAAATAGGAGAAAAAGTAAAAATGCCCTTGGAAAATTACTCTGACATTCCTTTATTTTCCTTTAGCTGAGAATTAACTACAATTAGATCTCCCCCTAAAATGGATAGCACTGCTATCTGATAAAAAAAATATTTAAGTTAAGGATCATGTTAAAGTTGAAATGTAGTTTATGAATGATAGTATTTTGCACGGGCTGTTTTCGGTCATGTTTAAACAAGGTTGTGTAAACTTATAATATCGGATAAGGGAGGAACCATTGTACTGCACAATAACTCCTTCTTGTTTGACTCATACTGAAAAACCCGGTTCGGATATTACAAATAGAAACTCACCTCAAGCAACCCCAGTTTCCAAGGAAACGTAGATACCGGATACGATCCTGACTGCGCTTCCGCCATATTGGAGAGGTCAAGACAGTTTTAAAGTAAACTGAGGAGCTTCTCAACACGCTGGCACGAACCAAAAAGGCTAATAATTATGTGTTGTGGTGAAAAATAATATTCTGTTGTGTTGCATTGTAAAATCTTGGGTTTTTCAAGCGTGTGTTTAACTTTTTTGACCCCCTTGTTTATTCCTATGGACACTGCCTGATCGAATTTAGGCAAATTAAAAAAGTAAAAGTTGTTCAGTAAACATCTTATAACTGGAAGCAGCTTGGGGGCCAGCTACAGTGTTGCCAAGGTTACTTTTTATGTGTCTTAATCTCTTCCGCCTCTCTTTATCTTACTATGACTCTGCAGTTTCTCTTTCAAAGTCAGCACCGACTAAACAGTGTTTGAGTGTTACTATAAAAGAGACGCATGGGATATGTTTTTGTTTATCACAGTGTCTCACCGTGCCATTCACCTATCTCCAATTTTTTCTCTTCCTCTTTTCCTCTTTCCAGTGTTGCATTTTGCAATATACAATGTAATGTGCACGAAATGTGCACAAAGTCTTTAAGGTGCTTTTCCTTTCTTGCAAAAAAGATCTGAACAAATGAACAGAGCTCTCTCAATATCTGAAATAAAAGGGAAGATATTAAAATTTTTATATTAAATTATTGCAATAGAAATTTTACTTCATGAACCACTTAGGCGTCTATTATTATCTTATTTTATTTATTCTCATTATCATATTACTACATACACATACTAACATTTTATTTTATTATTATTCATAATGTGCTTTGTCACTGTATTATACTGTGCATTGTTCTTCTTCTCCTACTAGTATCTCAATACTATATTCTACTTATATTACGTTCTATTAATACTTAACTGTATTTTATTACTTTGACTTTATCATTTAGTCCATGTTATAATGCTGTAACACCGGACATTCCCTTCTAGGTAACAGTTAGGGTGTATCTGATCTTATGTCCAACCCAGTTGTTTGTAAATGTCAGTCTCTGATTAGGCCCATATCGGTACTAATTTTTTGAACTGCTGTAAAAAAAAAAAATATGGAGACCAGACCGACATAATCTTGCTGCTTTATTTTTATTTTCCGATTTTGTTCAGTTTTACCCTCGATGATGCACAATCAATAGATTTTAAGAACTACTATGAATTATTTTTTTCTAGAAATGCAAATTGACAAAGCTGTTTTCTGAGCAAAGAAAGCTGAAATAATCGGGAGGTTGACATTACATGGTCTGTAAAATAATTGACGGTCCAATGATAAACGGCCAAATATGATTTTTTTTTTTTTGACCTTCCAAACATGGCGGCGACGGTAGCAGCTAATGTGTTATCTAATTTTATCTGCGACACATTTGATCCATCCACCGTAGTGCTCAATTAGCTGTTCACTCGGCTCTCAGAGCGTTCAGACCGGGTCGTGCTTTGCAGAGATGGCAACGACAGTGAAACTGAACACCGGGGCACAAGTTCCCATTGTGGGACTTGGGACGTGGAGGGTACGTTTATTTGAATTTTCTACCTTGTCCTAAATAGTTCGACAACAGTTACCTTGTTTTTTAAGCTAGCTGGACGTGTCAAGAGAAATGATGAATGAAGACTGTCAACGTTATATAAGCTGTAAGTTAAAACTAACTTTCGTCCGCACAGTTACTCATATATTAACATAAACTCTCTTGTTAATGGACATTAATTACCTGTAATGTTAAGTGTGGGTTGACATTTTTCCTCATAACTAATACCAACCAGGGCTGATGCACTTCGACAGCAGATTCCTGAAAGTATGACTGACTAGTACAAATGCATGAGGTCAAATTACTTCGTACTGACCTTAGGCCAGCGTCACCTTATTTGACACAAGCATGCTTTGACACTGTAACAGAGAAAGGCTACAATTCCTCAAGTTCAAGAGGTTTTTTTTAATGCACCAGATATTTTGTAGCCAACAATTAAAGTGCTGTTATATAACGTAATCTTTTAAGTACTTTTGGGGATTTGTTAGCCATATTAACGTTATAATTCATTTCACGCGTTTAAACAAGTACAATAGGGACCTGAGAAATATTTTTGTCTATAAATATCTGAGAAGGATGCTGTTACTGCATCACATAATTTGAGTTTACTCCAGTTTTTTTTTTTTTAAATCAAATAGGCAAGTAATATTGGCAATAATAAAATAGATGGTGCAAATAGTAAATTCAATTTTTTTTCAAAGAATAAAATAAAATAAAATGACAGTCTGTATGTGGCTTTCCTCTCACCACTGAAGATATTCATGTGATATTTGAGCAGTTTGAAGCAAAAAGGTGGGACACAAAGCTTCTTTTAGCCAAATCGTCTGATTATATAACACAGAATATGAATGAATAGCCCAGGGAACAGAAATTCACTGTGCCAATTTTGTGCAGTTTGTGTGTAGCTACACTACAGTAGAATATAGCCAAATGTGGATTGTTTACTGATGCAATATAAAACCATTGTTTTAGGCTGATCCAGGTAAAGTCACTGAGGCAGTGAAAGCAGCCATCTCAGCAGGTTACAGGCACATTGATGGAGCATTTTTATACGAGAATGAAGTGGAAGTGGGAGAGGGTATTCATGCCATGATCAAGGATGGTGTGGTCAAGAGAGAAGATCTTTTTATCGTCAGCAAGGTGAGTTGTTTTGTTGCAGGTATTAATTATTATTTATCTGAATTATTGACTAACAAGTACTAACCTAAACCCTAACACTCTTTCACAAATAGGCATCGGAACAGATGTTACCTGTTTACTGATGGTATGTAAATTGTGTTTTCAATAGTGGAGCCCTGAGAATGCATTTGAGTCCATTAACTTCCTTTTCCTTTCATTTAATAGCTGTGGTGCACTTTCCATGAGAAGCCGTTGGTGAGAGGTGCCTGTGAGAAAAGTCTCAGTGATCTTAAACTGGACTACCTTGACCTCTATTTAATTCACTGGCCCATGGGTTTTCCGGTAATCCCACGTCATCTATCACCAAAATTTTCACATCACTTTTAATTGAAGTAAACCCTAAGAAATATAGGGGATTGATTGCCACAAGTATGCAGGTTATTGTTTTTTGTTTTTTTTTTCTTTGTCATTTTAATGTCATGACCAAGCTGGACAACATGTAACAGTAGAAAGCAGCATTGAGACCAGTTACCATGAAGGTTACGTTATTATATCTCTTAATCTCGTATATCTCTCCATGACTCTGCAGTTATCTTTCAAACTCTATGTAATGTATTCTATAATGCAATACTTTTTAAAAAAAAAATGTCATTCAAAAAAGAGCGTCCATATTGTCAGTACCTTAGTAATGCAGTGTTAACCTGTAGACTCTAAATCCCCTTGTCATATTTCAGGCTGGAGGTGAGTATGTGCCTCTGGACAGCGAAGGGCATACAATCAATGCTGATACTAGTTTCGTGGATACATGGGAGGTGAGTTTAACAAACAAACTCACTTTTGAAACTTCTTGAAATTCACTGTTGTGTCCTACAGCAGCCTTAAGTTTGTTGAGTTAGAGGGAACTTAACCAGGTATTTTGGTACTGGCTTTGGCTAGTTGCAAGCTTAAAATGTGATTGTGCAAGACCCAAGATCAGTAAATAAGGATTAGGTAAATGTGCATACTATCATTAATTTTCTCAAAGGCTATGGAGGAGCTGGTGGATGCTGGTTTGGTCAAAGCTATTGGTATCTCCAACTTTAACAAGGATCAGATCGAAGCCATTCTCAACAAGCCAGGCCTAAAAATCAAGCCTGCCAACAACCAGGTAAACTAAGACATGTGCTTACCTAAATAGAGTCACCCCACAGCTCACACACCTTTTTATAACAAAGCAATAACATATTTAATCTGGTAAGAAAAATAATTTAAGGGATTGATAGTCCTGCATACAAAGTACTACTGCACTTTGTATTGTAAAGCAAAACAAAAGCAATACAATCTTTGGTCATGGTTTTACAGATACTAACTTGTAAAGCTTGCAGAGTAGCTTCCTGAAGACTGAAATATGTATCAATTGTGTTTCCCACTTGGTGTTTATGTAATATGGTTAAATCACAGTTTCTTCCATGCTTCCTTCGAGTTGTGTGTTTTTCTCACCAGGTGGAGTGCCACCCATACCTGAGCCAGGAGAAGCTGATCAACTACTGCCACTCTAAGGGCATCACTGTTACAGCTTACAGCCCCTTGGGCTCCCCTGACAGACCCTGGTCAGTTAGCATGACAGCCACAGTTATGTCAAAATAACATGAAAGGACTTGTAGTTTAAGTATCACATCACTCCTATGAAATAATTTATTGAATGTTAGTTCAGTATTTGTCAATCCTTCTGTCATATTCTTGTGGCTCTTTTCAACTTATGATTGGATTTTATTCGTTGTCTTTGTAGTTTGTGTGTAGCCTATTTTGTCATGATTTACATATTAAGTATATGACCTTTATGTTTGTTTTATAAATGATGTTTTTTTCTTGCATAAAGGTAACTTTGTAAGTCCTGTAAGCTGTACTAAATGTTATATTTAATTACAGGGCTAAACCCGAAGACCCCTTATTGCTTGAGGACCCGAACATTAAAGCCATTGCTGATAAGCACAAGAAGACAACTGCTCAGGTACAGCCTTCATACAGGCTCCACTAAATGAAACATGTTGTCTTGTATCTTTAATCACAGGAGAAGAAATTAAAACAAATGCAAGAGCCCTTAATTGTTCTTACACTTACAGTCATGATCTCTTTTCACCTTCAATACCCTTTCTTTCTCCGTTCCAGGTCCTGATCCGCTTCCAGATCCAAAGGAATGTGATCGTGATCCCAAAGTCAATCACTCCTCAGCGCATCAAGGACAATTTCCAGGTAATTAGTTGAGAAATTGTTCAGATATTCTTTGGGGTTAAGACCCTAAGTCTCCTAAGCATACCTGTCCTATTGGCTTGTTTCCATCATTGCAGGTGTTTGACTTTGAACTGTCTGACGAGGAAATGAAGACTATATTAGGATTTAACAGGAACTGGAGAGTCTGTCCCATGCAATGGTAAGATGCTCATCATTGTGCTCTGAAGATGCAGTGTTCCAGACAACCTGTTTAAATTTTCCTTTTGTTTTCTTTTTTTTCACTGTAGGGGCGTGAAGCACAAGGACTATCCATTCAATACTGAATTCTGAGCTTAAAGGTGCTGAATTTCCACAGGTTTGCAGTGGGTGCAGAAGCTTGCTTCTCCACTCTCAAGACTGCTTGCTTCCCTGTTCTTTGGAGCACTTTACAAAGCTAGTGTGGCCTTGAAACCCATTTTTATTTTCATGTTAAATTTCTCAAGAGAAACCTGACCTCCCTCTTTACCTTTTTATCTTCTTAAAACTAGTACCTATTTTTACTTACACTACCAAAACCTAAGGTTATTTTTCAAGTTCCTGAACTTCTTTAAGCAAAATCCCTTTGTTTTGTCCCTAAGACTTGATGTAAATCCTATAGTTTATTAAATGAATTGGTCATTTGGTGTCATTTTATGTATATAATATTGTAAATGAGTGTCAGAGTACAGATGGATGAAATATTTTCATATTGAGTCAAAGATCTTAGTTCTTTCTGAGTATAGATTGAGGTTATAATTTTTAGTATTACATCTAAGTGACAAAAATACCTCAAGTCAATTCACATTGTCAGACTAAAAATAAACCAGTGTTAAAGTCAGAGTATTTTTTTTTTTAAATGTTACTTGTCAGGAGATGTATGAGGTGTCAAAGGACTCTTTATGTGTCTACATGTTTTTTTTCTTATAATTTCAGCATTCCGACATTTAAAATTTGATTGCAAAGTTACAAGCACAGTTATCTTTGAAACACAGAGTGTATTACCTTGACTTGTCTCAAAAGGGCACAGTACTTCTCAGTATTACTTGGGGCTCATACACGGTACTTTCTAATCATATGTGTTAACCCTGCTATAAAACTGTCACTTTTACTTCCTGTGTCAGCTGTTTCATTTTGCACTAAAATAAAAGTCCTGTGGAAGAAATAAAAAATTAGTAAGAAATTCCTAGTTTTTGTTTGGCCACTTAGTGACCTCAGGGGACTTGGAACTGAGACTGACATTGGAGCTTGGTGCCAGGTAAATACATCCTTTCATTGCCACAATTAACAGTATTTTGATATTTATTGCTAAAGTTTTGCAATAGGCCTATCTCTAGTTATGGATGGTAAGTTTGTGTTGAATGAAGGATAGTGGCTTTATGAGTTCACATTTTGGTGTTGTGCTAAAGATGTCCTCTACTAACCCTGTGAGACTTTATATAGCAATTATAACTTTTATATTATCCAATTGTTAGGCATAACATTGAGGCTGCCAAAGAAGATAAATGATCTTAGTTATGAGTCAGCAAAAAGTTCTAAAGACCAAGGTTATTTGGTGCACATGGTTATCACATAATGTGGTTTACAATATTCAGGGTTCCCACCCATCCTGGAAAACCTGGAAAATAATTGACCAATCTTCCAGCCACTGAAAACTTGAAAAATGAGAGAGAAATGCATCCAACTCTAAAGTTTTGTTTTTTGAAACAAAAATAATCATAGCAATACTGGAACATGTATACTCGGAATGAATGAAAATTTACTCAATAAAGTTGAGTAAAAAAAGTCTGGCAACGGAGGACGTGTGCCGACCTTTGGGTGACGACAAGCTTATCAATGATGATGTGAAGTGGAGATGACGCAGCCCATCAACACCTTATATTTCACGGCACTGTCTCCCTCCGCGACACAACGCACTATTGTGCACTACTTTTGCTGTCTCTATTATAAGAGCAAACGGGCTGTTAATAATTTGAAAAATGGCAACAACAGTGAAGCTGAACACCGGTGTACAAGTTCCCATTGTGGGACTGGGGACATGGAGGGTATGTTTTGTTTTTTTTTTAATTTTTCGAAGTAGTCGGTTAAAAGTTAACTTGTGAGGGAAGCTAGCTGTATTTATCAAAAGAAATGTTGAATAGAGACCGTTAACGCATAAAGCAGACTTTAAAACTGTTACCTGCACACCCGTCTTTATATTAATATAAACTCGCAAATTTATGGCATTTTATTTTACATGTAACGACATTTTTTTTCCAACTAAAACTGGTACCAAATGTGGTTAATAACCCCCAACAGCAGTTGTAGAAACATGACTGACGTGTTCAATGAGCTAACGTTTATGATTGTAAGCTAATTTATTTATTCCCATCAGGCTTTATTTCACTGTAATGCACAAAAGTAATTATTACCTAACTTTAACGTGCTGTAACCTAATATTAAAGTGTTATAAAGTGATATTACCTTATATTGAAATACTTGCCACGGTTTTTATTAGGCACAAAACGTTATTATTTTTATGTGTTGTAGGCCCTAAAGAGTACAGTAAGGAAAGCTCGAGCCTTTGTGCTTTCACGTGAGCAACATCTTTATGTAAAATTGTCTAAAAAGTATGCTGTTTATTGCATTATGAGAATTTCTTCCAAAAGATGCGAAATTGTATGGTCAAGTATATACAGTTAAATAGATTAGTTGAAAATAAAGATTTTTTTTAAATTTTGAAATTTTTGTCCAGTGTAAGAAAATTGGCAGTCTGTATGCAGTTTCTAGTGTCAGAAACAATATTAGGTGTTGTAAAATTTATGCTGAAGTAGAGTATCGCAGAATGTAATTTTAAAAACTATTCCATACTTTATACTGACTCCATATAAAACATTTGTTAGTCTCCCCCAGGTAAAGTCACAGAAGCAGTGAAGGCAGCCATCTCAGCAGGTTACAGGCACATTGATGGAGCATATTTATATGAGAATGAAGTGGAAGTGGGAGAGGGTATTCAGGCCATGATCAAGGATGGTGTGGTCAAGAGAGAGGATCTTTTCATTGTCAGCAAGGTGAGTTGTTAACTATGTATGCTTTTCCTTATAATAATAATAATAATAATAATATTAATATTAATAATAATAATAATAATAATAATAATTATTATTATTATTATTATTATTATTATTATTATTATTATTATAACAAATATGTATTGCATTTTATGTTTCATGTATATTCAATAAATATAAACTGTGTTTTCAGTAGTGGAGGCCTGTGAATGCATTTGAGTCCATTAACTTTCTTTTCCTTTTATTTCATAGCTGTGGAGCACTTTCCATGAGAAGTCCATGGTGATAGGTGCCTTTGAGAAAAGTCTCAAGGATCTTAAACTGGACTACCTCGACCTCTATCTCATTCACTGGCCCATGGGTTTCAAAGTAGGCATCAGTATTTCCTTCCGAGCAATTTGTGAAAATATGTTACAATTTTCCAACAAAGTGTGCATGTATATTCAGTTATTTTATAGCGATTTTATTAATTAAAGTAGGCAATTCATAACAGTTGCTGAGGGTTTTTCCTTTCTGTTGTTTTTTCTTTGTTTGTTTGTTTGGTTTTTTGTTTCTCTGGCATCATGGTCATGCAGGAAAACATGATACAGCAGAAAGGAGCATAAAGGCCTATGAAAATGCCAAAGGTTAATTTTTACATCTTTTGATTTCCTATCTCATATCACTCTTTATCTTTCTATGACTAGGCAGTTTCTCTTTCAAACTCAGCACAGACTGAATGATGTTAAGGTCAGAAGGAATATGTTGTATATCACAGTGTCTCTCTCATTGCCAGTCACATGTCTCCTAATTTCTTCTTGGCCTGTAATCAGGAAAGACTCTCTTAGCTTAATGCTTTACCGGCGATCAGGCTGTAAAAAGCAATAAACAGTGTTAAAATTCAAGGTGCATAATATACCACCCCTAAGAGGGGGTAAATAATAGCATGTCCAACCTGCTACTATGTATGCATCACTGCCAACTGGAGTTAAATATAAATAACAGCTGCAGGAATGAATGCCGACTGAGCGCATCCTCATTGAAGAAAAACTCAGGTTTCAATAAAACTTTAGTAAATGTAGTTGATAAAAAATATTCTGTTGTCTATGCTTTCTGCAAGATGTTTTTTTCAAAAGTTGCATGTAAATCCAAGTCTCTATATCGTCCATGTAATAGTTCTGCAGTTCTGGAGACTCCAATTCCCTTTGTCACATTATAGGCTGGAGGTGAGCTTGTACCTCTGGACAGTGAAGAACAGACAATAAATTCTGATACTAGTTTCCTGGACACATGGGAGGTGAGTTCAACAAACACAGATGAATCACACATTATTGTGTCCTTAGAAGCAGCATAAGGTTTGGTAGAGTTCAAGGGATATTTTCCAGGCATTTTAAGGCAATTTAGACTAGTGAGGGCTTAAAAATTTAATGGTGAAAGACCTGAGATCAGTGAACAAGGAATAGGTAAACATGTGTCTTATCATTAATTTTCTCAAAGGCTATGGAAGAGCTGGTGGACGCTGGTTTGGTCAAAGCTATTGGTGTGTCCAACTTCAACAAGGATCAGATCGAAGCCATTCTCAACAAGCCAGGCCTAAAACACAAGCCTGCCAACAACCAGGTAAACCAGGACACTTGTGTATTAAAGGACAGTCACCCCACAGCTCACACACCTTTTTATAACAAAGAGATTACACGTTTTAAAGACTTGACAAATATATGTACAAATTGCTACTGCACCCTGCAATCATACAAAGAAACAAAATCTTGGAACACGTTTTTAAAAGACACTGCAAACCTTCTAAAGCATGTAGAGTAACTTTTTGTGAACTGGAAAATGCGACAATTGTGTTTTCCACTTGGTATTTATTGAACACAGTTTAATCACAATATACTATTGGCTTCTTTTTAACAGTTGAATAATATCCCCACTAGGTGGAGTGCCATGCATACCTAAACCAGGAGAAGCTGATCAACTACTGCCACTCTAAGGGCATCGCTGTGACAGCTTACAGCCCCCTGGGCTCCCCTGACAGACCCTGGTCAGTTATCATAACAGTCGCAGTTATGTCAAAATAACATATTTTTTAAAGGGGTCATATTTGGTTTAATTCCAGTTGAGTATTTGTCAAACCTCCTATGGTTGGTTTCGACTTATGACTGTTAGTCCTGGTTATGTTTTGTAGTTTGAAACTAACTTTGTTATGATTTCCACAGTATGTGTTTGGCATATTTTTTGCTTATTTGTTTACTTATTTATTGACAATTTTTTTATTATGAGCAGAAAATATATTTTTTCACATTTCACACTTTTTCACATCTTCCCACCTTTGAAGCACTGTATGAATGTTGTTAATTTTTCAACTCTTGATTATCAGAAAAATATGAAGTAATACATTGTATACATTGTATGAGTCTTGTAAACTATACTTGGTGGTATATTTAATGTACAGGGTCACATCTGACGACCCCTCACTGATGGAGGACCCCATAGTTAAAGCCATCGCTGAAAAGCACAAGAAGACAACTGCTCAGGTACAGGCATCTCACAGTCTCAATCAAATGAAGTCTTTCTTGTGTCTTTGATCAGAAATTAAAACAAATGCAAGGACCCTTAATAGTTCTTCCACTTACAGTCATGATATCCTCTCACCTTCAATACCTTCTCTTTTTCCCTCCCAGATCCTGATCCGCTTCCAGATGCAAAGGAACGTGATCGTGATCCCAAAGTCAATCACTCCTCAGCGTGTTCGGGACAATTTCCAGGTAACACTTCCAAAATTGTTCAGACATTTTCTAGGGTTAACCTCCTCAGTCTGCTACACTTATTGCACCTCTTGGCTCTTGCATGAAGATCATTGTTAACATTTTTGCAGGTATTTGACTTTAAACTAACCGAGGAGGAAATGAAGACTTTATTTGGAATCAACAGGGACTGGAGACTCTGTCCCATGCCATGGTGAGATGATCATCATTGTGCTCTTTTTCCTCTGTTTTTAGCATTGTAAAGAAGATGTAGTCTGCCAGGCCATTTTTTAAATTTTCTTTTTGTTTTTTTTCTTTGTAGGGGCAAGAAACACAAGGACTATCCATTCAACACTGAATTCTGAAATTATAAAAAGTTGATTTTCTACAGGTTTTTAGTGGATAATGGAGCTTATTTCTCCACCCTCTAGAACGCTTGCTGTCCCTCTTTTATCAGAGCACCTTACCGTGCTAGTGTGGCCTTGCATCAAAATATCATTTTCATGTTCAATTTTTAATGATAAGCTTTACTTCTTCTTTTACCTGTTCTGCCTACACACAACCCAAAGTCTGAAGACCTAAAATCATTTTCCAGTTCCTGAGCCTATTCACAAAACATTTCATTGTTCCCTTTCTCACTGAGTCCTAGTTTAAACTCTACTGTTTACTTTTGAGATTTGGTTTTTTTTTCATATATACCTAATAACATAAATGTGTGTCATTCTGGGTACATACCAAATATTTTTGAATTGAGTAAATGTTCTTAGTAATTTCTTAGGACAAAATGAGTTTGTAATTTTTAGCATCACATATAGGTGAAAAAAATACAAAAATACATAGCCAAGCTAAAAGATTCACCCGTAGGTTAGTCAAAGCAAAAATGTTATACATCCAGGGGTGTATATCATCTTATATCATCTCAGGGGTATTTTATGTTAAGGAATCCTCATGTGTCTAAATCAGCTTTATTTTAATAATTTCAGTAGAGAGCATTCATATTGGATTGAAAAATTTTTGTTTTTGTGAAACAGAGTATATTACCTTGACTTTTCTCAGAATGAGAATGTACCTCCCAGTATTACCTTTCTAATCATGTGTATTTATCCTATTTTAAAATTGTTGCTTTTGCTTTCTTTGTGAGCTGCTTTGTTTTGCACAAGAATAAAGTCCTGTGGAGGAAATTCAAACCAGTTGGAAGAGTTTTCTTAGTTTGTGCCTCTTAGTGACCAGGAGGGGGCAGAAAACTAACTAGTAAGTTTAGCTGGGGAGCTATAGCTTGGTTCTCAGTAAACAAGTCCACCGACTGCGGCAGTTGAGTTTTTCAATATTTAATGCTCAAAGTTGTTTTATTTCTAGTTGAAAGAAAGATAGTGAAGGATATTACGAGTAAGGCAACAAAAGTTCTGATTTTGGTTTCATGTGCCAAAGGTGTCCTCAACTGATCCCATGTGCCATTATATAACAGTGATAAGTCTATATCAACCTCCTGAGAGGCATAAAGTTAAGACTGCCAGGCAGATCAATGTCCGATTTCAGGCCAATCTTAAAAGCAACTTCTACTGAGTATAATGAAAAATTTATAACTCAGAATTTTCATAATCTAGAGACGTCAGGTGATTTCTGATCAATGGACCTGCTAAGTGTCCTGCTCTTGCCAAGGTGATTTTACAAGCAAATATCATGCAGGAACTGGATTTTTGACACTTGTGAATTGATTTGGAAGCAAACGAAATAAGAATCTTGATTCTTATGTGAAACCATTAAAATTCATACTTTTATGGAACTCATTGGGGCAATGCAGAAGGTGATAAAACAGACAAAAGTAATTACATAAAAATGAATACAGGAAAATTATTTAATTGGAAGGGGAAAAAAGAACACTGAAGTGCATATAGCATTGTACTGTAATTCAGTCCAAATGTAGCTAGCTTTTTCTTGAGTTTTGTCTTCCTATGCTAGTTCTACTTCTTCTGGAGCATATCTTAGAGAACAATGTTATACTTTTTTCTGTTCTTTCTTTGATGAAGTAGTTACTTATGTAGTTACTTAGAATAATTGCACAGAAAACATACAAAGACCTTATAAACAAGCATACATTTACTTCTTTTTCTTTTCAGTTTTCAGTGATTTAAATGCATTTGTAGTCAGGTCGAGATTGCCCTCATTTTCTATTTTTAAACTAGGTTGCAAGTAAAACTGGCAAACTTTTACTACAACTATCAATTCACTTCAGTTGTTTAGCAGGCTTTTGTATTTGTTATTCTTCTTCACTTGCCCTACATGTAGTATATTTACAGCAATATTTTAAAGGTGGATCATGCTAACTTTCCTCGTGTAAAGAAGGAATTGAATTTACCCAGTAAGTTCAGCGAGAAAGTTTGTCAATGGCGGATGTGTAACTCCGTGCCTATCAATGGTGATGTGGAGCGGCGATGACGCAGCAGATTGAGATTGAGACCTTGTATTTAAGATCTCTGTCTCCTTCCGCGTCACCTGGCATCCTCGCTGTGTTGCGCTGTAGCGTTGCTGTCACTTCTCGACTGTCGAGTAAACGAGTCTGTCCAGGTTTTCCAAGATGGCAACAACAGTGAAACTGAGCACCGGTGCACAAATGCCGCTTGTGGGGCTTGGGACATGGAAGGTACGCCTATTTGAATTTTTACAATTTAATACTTAACTCGTTAGGTAAGCTTTATTATCATAATGTTACATTACATAAACAAGTCGCTATAACAAGCTGACTTTATATCAGCGATAGTTCAAGTTATTATGTATTGACTGTAAGCTATCCTATTCGTTTCCAACAAGCTCTGGGCTATTTGAAATCACCGTTACGCACAAAAGTAACTATAACCCAAGTTCAAGCGCTACTTCATGGGCATCATTGATTATGTCAATTATTAACGTTAAAGTTTATTTAATGAGTTGTAAATTGTTCAGTAAGGACAGCTATAGGTGTGTGTGCTCTAACATGATCAAGATTGTAATAAAAACATGTTTCTCTGATGTTTCCTGCTTTTATGTTTTCTGCTTTACGCTATATGTTTGATTTTCTTCCAAAAAATTCTAATTGTGTGGCTAAGAAGTATTGGTAATAATAAAAAAAAGATGGGGTAATTGTAAATAGAATTTGTCGGCAAAAAAAAGCTGCAATTGTGAAACTTAGGAGTTTAAGCAGGTAAAAAGAGAGTTACAATAGTACAGAAGTGATGATATAAAAGCATATATGACTCTTTAGTGTTATTAAAACTGAACATATATCTAATCTTGGATGTTTCTTAATTGATGAAAACAAGCTAAGGTGATCTTCCAGGAATGCTGTTCAAATGATAAATTATTGACAAAAGTTACTCCAAGGTTCTTTGCCATGGATTAAATAGGACTGGGGAGGACTGTTTCTGTTGTTTGTGGTGTTCTGGGCCAAAGGTTGACACTTCTGATTCATTGCTATTGAACTAAAGGAAACTGGCCGCCACTCAGTCCTTGACACTTAGATAAACAGGAATACAGAATGGTGAGATTGTTCATTTTGCCAGAGACAAGGTGATTGTGCTTGTTTGCAGGAGTTTGACAAAGTTGTTGTTGGCAGTACAAGTGTGAGGATTATGCTAATAACAGAGATTGGCTGTCAAAAAAATGGCCTTAAGCTTCCTTGTTATAACATTGCAATAGATCTCTAATGGCCAATAATTAATTTGTAATTCACTTGATTTCCCCTGTCTTTCTGCTCTCCTGCATGTTCTTAAGATTCCAAATGTATTCATTTATCCAGGAGGTTGCCTTTATTTAGTATCATTCTTTAAGATAAATCTATTCACTTTTATTTCATAGCATTCATTAACATTTATACATTTGTTAATAAACATTTATTTTATATGAATGTTATGTGAATATGAATGTTAATCCCTTAAAATAAAGGAGAAGAAAAACAATTGGAGTTGACCCCAAGTGTTGTTCTTGACTGTCAATTGCTCTTTAAAAATTTGGATCCAATGTCAATCCCAAGGAGGTGACTTTGCTCACCTTCTTATAGCCCAATGTTCAATATAAGTTAAATGTGGAGAGCACATTGCTCCAAGGCAAAATTTCAGTGTAACTACAAACTAAGCTAATAATTAGGTCTTTGTTAGTCTCCCCCAGGCAAGGTCAAGGAGGCTGTGAAGGCAGCCATCGCAGCAGGTTACAGGCACATTGATGGAGCATATAGCTATAGGAATGAAACAGAGGTGGGAGAAGGCATTGCGGACATGATCAAGGATGGTGTGGTCAAGAGAAAGGATCTTTTTGTTGTTAGCAAGGTGAGTTATGAGTTAATTAAATGCCTATGTCCTTATTGTTATTTGTTCCACAAATAGGCACTGGAACTGATGTTGCCTGTTTATTGACTGTATGATAACTGTGTTTTTAATAGTTTGATTCTCAGCAGTCTTGGTAGCTCATTGACTTCTCTGTCCTTTCATTTCATAGTTGTGGTGCACTTTCTTTGAGAAGCCTCTGGTGAGGAAATGCTTTGATAAGACTCTTAAAGATCTCAACCTGGACTACTTGGACCTCTATCTCATTCACTTTCCTGGGGGTTTCAAGGTAGGTACAATGCCGTCTTGTGAACATTGTGTGAAAATGTATAACCATTTTTTTACCAAAGTTTGTATATATATTCAGATATTTAAACATGTGTAAACCTGCAAAAAATACTCAATGAATTCTGCTTCTGTCAATATGTTTGCCATTTTTTTCTTAATCTCTTCATTAAAATCTATTTATTTTGTTACCATTTGTCTTTTTAAACATGTCACTTTAATGTCATGACCACGCAGAAAACATTTAACAGCAGAGAGCCTCTAACTGCCTTTTGGCCTCTAATTAGGAGAAACTCTCACACCTTGTTGTTCTGCCAGTGTTGGATTTTGCACAACACAAAGATCAAAATCACTATTGCACCTTGCGATCAGGCTGTAGAAAGCATAAATAATGTTCAGATTCAAATCACATTATGGCATTGCCCCAGAGGCCTTGAAGTTGAACAGCTGAATACCTGCGCCGTCTGCAAAAGTCATTTGACCTGGGAATGAGTGCTCGTGTGAACATTCTGAATTTGAAGTTTGTTGGCACTCATTTGCAGGAAAATTTTACTTCAAGTGGCCTGATTAAGAAATCTTGTTTACTATGCTATATGCAATCATTTTTCTACAAAGTTCATTGTGACGCAACCATTCATATTGTCAGTGTCATGGTTATGCAGTGTGAACCTAAAGACTCTCAATCAAATCCCTTCCATTATATTACAGGCTGGAGATGAGCTTATTCCTCTGGACAGCAATAGAGAGACCATCAATTCTGATGTTAGTTTCTTGGATACATGGGAGGTGAGTTTAAAAAAAGTGCCCAATCTGTGTGGTACCAGATCCAAACATTAATCTGTGGGAAACTACAAATAAATGTGTGATTTTTAAAAACTGTGACCAAGTGGAAGCCTACAAAGAGGAGCTAATGAAGAGGGACTATTTACCACTAAGCCCCTAGGGGGACAGTCTTAGACTTGTTAGGGCATTAAATGTGAGAGTGCACAACTTCAGATCAGTAAGGAAGGATTAGGTAAATGTATATTTCACGGTCATTTTCTCAGGCTATGGAAGAGCTGGTGGATGCTGGTTTGGTCAAAGCTATTGGTATCTCCAACTTCAACAAG
>JAPZDV010000015.1:8508288-8534280 GCA_029814665.1 Acanthurus lineatus
TATGTAGTTTTAACTTGTGAATGTTGTTCCTGTTTGTCTTTTGTAGTTTGTAGCCAACTTTGTCATGATTTAGACATGTATTTGGTCTGTTTGTTTGTTGCTTTATTTTTTGATAATTCTTTATTATGAGCAGGGAATTTATTTAGAAAATCCACACATGAAGGCTTTCATGGTCAGACTGTTTCACATCTGCCCACTTTTAAAAATAGTGTTTGAGTGTGATTCAGGGTTAGCTCTTTTCTGAGGTATATCCATTAATTTGCCTGCATGTGATTGTCAGCAAAAAGATAGGTAATTAAGTTTGTAAGTCCTGTTAATTATGTTGGATGATACATTAAATTTGCAGGGCTTCAAAAGACGACCCCCCTCTGCTGGAGGAACCAAAAATTAAAGCCATTGCCCAAAAGCACAAGAAGACACCTGCTCAGGTACAGCCCTCACATTTGCTGCACCAAATGGAACAAAGCTAATCAGTGTTTAAAATACTTAGTGTGCACACAGAAAGAATGTTTGTTCCTCTCTTCTCTCGCATACATACTCTGACTTTATTCTTAATCACAGTGTATTAGAAATGTAAACAAATGCAAGAGCCCGTACATTTACTACGGTCAAGCTATAATCACATTGAACACCTTTTCTTCCTCTGTCCTTCCAGGTCCTGATTCGCTTCCATGTCCAAAAGAATGTGATTGTGACCCCAAAGTCAATCACTCCGCAGCGCATTCAGGAGAATTTCCAGGTAATTAATTACCTGGAAATTATCCTGATATTTTCAAGGCTTAGGCCTCAGTTGTCTTCAGTTATCCTCCTGGCTCGTACATGAAGACTGTTGTTTTACATCTTTGCAGGTGTTTGACTTTAAACTTACTGATGAGGACATGAAGGCTATCTCAGGATTCAACAGAAACTGGAGAGCTAATGCCTGGCATTGGTGAGTTGCACGTCATTGAGCTATTTTTCTGTTTTGTCTGTTAGATTGTTAATAAGATGCAATGTAACAGACAGCCTTTTTTGAAATTTTTCCCTTTGTTTTTTTTTCTTTGCAGGGCTGTGAAGCACAAGAACTATCCATTCAACGCTGAATTCTGAGTTTAAAAAAAAGATTTTCCACAGGTTTTTATTGGGTGCTTGGGTTTACTTTTCTACCCTCTCGATCAGTGTTTTTCAACCACTGTGCCGCGGCACATTAGTGTGCCATGAGAGATTGAGGGTGTCAACAGTTGCTTATTTTTTGCAGATAATAATTAGTTTGTTTTCAAAAAATTGTTTTTTAGACCAATTAGGTGAAATTGGAGTTGTGCCACCTTTCCTGTCCTTTAAAGCAGTTTGCTTGCTCGTGTTCTCTTAAAACACTTTAATTCAATTTTCTTGCTATATTTCTCATGTGATTTCCTTTATAACCTTTTTGTTTCCATAAAACCAGTCACAACACACTCAGAGACCAATGGTAATTTTGTGTGTTTGAACTCATTGAACAAAAATTTAATGTATCCTTTGTTGATTAGTATAAAAGTAAATTCTACCCCATTGCTTTTGTGATTTTGTGGGTATTAGGCTCCAAATAACATAAATATGTGCCATAAACTGCATAGATGATAAATAATTACAGTAAGTGACAGGTCTGAGTAACTTCTGAGAAAGGAACGAAAAACTTCACAAAAGCAGTGACCTTAGTGAGTGTTGTCTTTGCAGTTTTACATGTTTTTAGATTCACATTTATGTTAAAAAGTGTGATATGTGGTAAATTTTTAAAAAGTCAAAGTATCATTTTTTAGCAACTGTTATAACTCCAGAGTTGCATCACACTGTTCATTATAAACCTCTTTCTATTACAATTTGAATTTGTGACAGTTTTTTAAACAGCATTTTGATTTGATTGCAAAATTATAAGCACCTCTCTCTCCATGAAACACTGATTTCTCAGAATGAAAAAGAACTTAACATATCGTGTAACTTGTATCAGTAACACGTCATATATGTCACTTTCTAATCATGTCTATTTACCATGTTATGAAATTATGGCATTCACTTACATGTGAGCTTTTTAATGCTTCAATCCTGTGGAAGAAATAAAAATGAGTTTGTGCTTGTTTCCTCATTTGACCTGTTGGTTACCACTGAGGGGCAGAAAATTGAATAGTAAGGCTGAGAAATTGAATAGATGAGCTGCTGGTGCTTTCGAAAGTGCCAGGCACACACATCGGTATGTAGCCATGATCTCAAATATTTTTATACATATATCTCAACCTTTTTGAATATCTAGTTATGTTAAAATTAGCTTTGATCATCTGGCTAGTTAGTGTTAAAAGAAAGATATGAGTTTCAGGCGACAGAAGTCACCTGGTCTTGTGTCAAAATGTTCCCTTCTTACCCTATAAGCCTGTATATGAAGTTAACATCAACTCCATGAAAGTCATTATATTGAGGCACCCAAGAAGACAAAAGGTCTCAAATGTGAGCCATCAAAAACAGAATGAGGACTAAGTTAATGTGGTACAAATTTTAATTAAAAACTGTGGTGTACAACTTTATTAGCATATCTTGTGTGAAATTATACTGTCAATTAATGTTACTATCAAAGCAAGTTGATTTACATAGCAGATCTCGTACAGAAAGACAATTCAAATTGCTTTAAAAACACTTTGCATTTAAAAATATCAAATGACCGAGAGATTTTATCCTTTAGTGTTCAGTCAATTCAGTGTATTAAATCTTTAGTAGAAAGCAGTCTGGGAAAGTTGTCCTGTTCAAGCCTAACAAGTACAAATAATTATTCAGTCTCAGTCTTGATAAGGACAGTAGTTGGGATGCAAGTTGTCTGATGGGTTAGTATTCCGTATTCAGTGGGAAGTCTTTATGTTTGGAGGCCCTGTAGAAAAAAAGAACACACATGGTGATGATAATGTCCAGTATCCAGTAGTGTGGTTTGTAGTTAGATATACTCTGTTTTTTTCTCATTTTCCTCCTGTCTACTAACCATAGCATTTCAAATCCTCTCCAGTACTTGTTCAAGCTCAGCATGGTCTTCATGTCCTCTTCACTTATCTCAAAGTCAAACAACTGAAAGAAAAATAGTGGCTTAGCAGCACAGCACTCCACTCAATACCTGTATTCCCCTAAAATGATCCACTGTGGAACAAAAGCAATTAGAGTACAAAATCTTTCAACCTGGAAATTTTCCTTGATTCGATGTGGTGTTGCTGACTTGGCAATGACAATCACGTTCCTCTGGATGTGGAACTTGATAAGAACCTGGTGAGAGAACAGTTTTAAAAGTCCAAATCAATTAATTAAACATTATTTACGCATCTTTAGAACATCTTCGCATGACTGCACCACGCTGTCCTTTTTAACTTTTTGCTACCACCATGTGACAGGATTAACATTTTCCCCTTGATAACTTTTGTTATTTGGCACTGAAGCAAAACATTGAAAGAAGTTAATTGAATACAAAGTATTTGTGTTTTTTTTCATCACTAGTGTGCAACCACTGACCTGAAAGGCTACAAATTTCACTACAATGTAATATCTGTTTCTTCACTACAGTTCATTCTGCCCCAACTGCTGTGTGACCTTTAAATATCAAATATGAGGCATGTTGCACAAGAGTAAACTGAACAAATGTACTTTGTTTTAAAAACATTTTGCATCCTTAGTCATGTGAACCAAGTACAATGTTCATTATCTTATTTTAAAACTACTTTACAGGACAGAGCGTGTAATATCCAAATTAATAAGGGTCTGTTGGATCTTTAGTGTCAGAAACCATGTTTTTTTCAGTGATTACTTTCAGAGTCAGAGGTTTTTCATGATCATGATAACAGAGCTAGCATAGCTAACCTGAACCTTCATATGTTCCAGACAGTGATGGGCAAACTGGTGCTACAAGATGGGTTCAATTTTTTTCCTTTCTTACTTGTGCTGCAGTCTTGTTGTACTTCTTAGCAATGGCCTTTATCTTAGGATCTTCCAGCAGAGAGGGCTCATCAGATGAAGCCCTTTCAGAAATAAGAACCAAAAAAGTGAGACGGTGTGACGGTTAATATTCTTAGCAAAACACTTATTTCTGTGCAGGCTGTGTATGATAAGTGTGTCTCACCAGGGTCTGTCAGGGGAGCCCAGGGGGCTGTAAGCTGTCACTGTGATGCCCTTTGAGTGGCAGAAGTTGATCAGCTTCTCCTGGGTCAAGTATGGATGGCACTCAATCTGGAGGAACATCCAAACACTTTACCTTTAAAGTTCCTCTCTCTCATATTGCAGGGCCTCAGTTTTGATTTGTACCTGGTTTGTAGCAGGCTTGTACTTGAGTCCTGGCTTGTTGAGTATGGCCTCAATCTGGTCTTTGTTGAAGTTGGAAATGCCGATAGCCTTGACCAGCCCAGCATCCACCAGCTCTTCCATAGCCTTTGAGACACATTACTGTCAGTGTTAGTGGTGTGTCTTTTCTATTAATCTAATTGCATGTCATTTTTATTGAAGCTGCTTCAAGTTGGCTGCACCGTAAGTTTGTCATTGCTTTACATACTTAAGAGTGCTAAATTGCTTAAATTACCTCCCAAGTGTCCAAGAAGTCGCTGCCATCAGGAATTAACTGGCCTTGCCCATCCGAAGGGAAAAGTTCATTCCCTGGCTGCAGACAAAAATAAAAGAAGCAATCACAGAGGAAAAGCATGAAAACATGAGTTTAAATTTAGAGAGGCCATAACATCCAACAATTCTCTGTTTGACAGAACAATAAAAGGCTAAAGGGAGAAATTGACCAGAACTGACAGACAGACTGCTGTTTACTCTGGTTGGGTAAGGACAGTGGTATCCAAACCTTAGCACCCATTGGGAAATGCATAAGATAAAGGTCCAGGTAGTCCAGTTTTAAGTCACTGAGCGTCTTCTCGCAGACTCCCCTCACCAGAGCTGGAAGGTGGAAGGTGCACCATAACTATAAAAAACAAATACAGGCTTTAATTACCATGAGACACTTTGTCTCAATAGCCATGTTTGGAGTGAGCTGATTTGTACCTGTAAACATTACCTTACTGACAACAAATAGTTCCTCCCTCTTTACTGCTCCTTGGTCAATCATTGCATGAATTCCAGCCCCAACTTCTTTTTCATTTTCATACACATAAGCACCATCAATGTGCCTGTAACCAGCTCCTATTGCCACCTTAATAGCCTCAATGACTTTTCCTTCATCTGCCTGCAAAGAGATGATGCGAAAACAAAAAAATATACAGATAAGTATCAATAATTGAGTAACATTTGTGTCATAGGCAGCAGTTGCTAGGCATGAGTTTGTGTGTTTAGAAAATATGAGTGGTAAGAAAAGAATGTAAAGTCCCTGCAGATTAGAGGATTGCAGGTTGCAGATTAGTGTGCAGTAACTTGTGTAAAAGTATTTACCCTCCTAAAAGAGATCATGAGGTCAGTTTATGGAATTTGCTAGTTAGTGCATTGTTAATTGGCCAGCCTAAAGAATAGATATCTTTACTTTTAACCTAATTTGCAGGCACAGTGGATTCAGGCAGCAAGGAAGTGAATTCATAGCATATAAAACATAGACAATATAGATAACAAATCAAAGAAATCAAAGAGAGATTAGAAAAGGAGTACATGCATTGGTCTATTCTCTAAAGCTTATCTATTTAAAATATAAAATGTTCAGCCTTACCCTCCATGTTCCCAGACCCATTATAGGCATCTTTGCTCCATTGTTGAGTGTAACTGAAGGTATCATGTTGGATCCTCTGTTGCAGTTTAACAGTGTAGCAGGATCACCAAGCGGCTGTTGGTGTAAGCAGATTCTTCACATTACGCTCAGAGAGGAGGCAGTCTCTGGTGCTAGTATTTGAGAACAGGGGGGTGGGGTTGATGATTGTCAGGAATTGATTAGTCACAAATGCCCAGCACATTATGTTTTTCTCAGTATTCCATCTGGAAAAACAGAGGCTGCAGGCTGAAGAATGAATGGTATAAAAAATGTGATTAGCTGCATTTGTACTTAGTGGCATTAAATCTGTTTAAGGGTGAAACTGGAAAATTGCTGCTTTAATTTCTTTTCAAGCTGAGTGAGTAGTCTTGTGTCGAAGGGCAAATTCCTTTTTGACAGTTGCTGTGAATTATGTAGTTAAAACAGGCAAAACAAATTGTAAAAATTTCACACAGACTTATTGTTGATTTGTTCTGAATTTTAAAACATCTTTTTTGTTAAAATGAGTCTATGTCATTTTTAGAAGAAGAAGAATTAAATTTTTCTTATAAAAAAAAAAGGCTAAGCCCAGTTGTCTTACTGTGCTGCTTGCTTTGCAGATTCTGGAAATCATCAGGCTTTAGATGCCTTTCTTCCTGCATACTGGATTGAGTTGGACTAGGAGGAAGGTTTACAGCAGGTGATATTGGGTGCCAGGAAGGTGAGTAATTAAAGTTTTGGCTTTATTATAATGACATGGTCTTTGGTAATGCAGCACTTGTCCCATAGCCAATACTGACCAATACAAACACTGCCAAATTAGTGCTACAATTGGTGTGTGAGGTCTTTGGAAAATCTGTCGGCAGAAATGTAGTATTATATTTATAGTTATGTTTTTCACATAAATTCAGTTAAATTTAAAAATGAATGGGGTTTTTAGTTTAGAAAAAGCATTTTTCTACAGTAGCTCAGAAGTGACACGTCATGTGTAGACAATGTTATGTGTGAGTGTCATTTGGATTGTATAATATTTCATAACCCACACAAGGAAAAGCATATAAATGTTAATTAGAGGAGGACCGAGAATGGACCCCTGTGGAACCTCCCATATGATTTTTTTTAACGCTCTAATACAGTGACGGAAAATCCAAACCACTTTTCGAGTTTGTCATGCAATATTTACTAAAGCAGAATTTTTTTTTAATGTTATTTAATACTTAAACAAATGCATATCCCTGTATCAATCACCCACTTCACAGATGATGTGTGATCTGTGTGTGTCACACATCGGGTGTCACAACTCTTCTCGTAATGTAAGCGTAAGACAAAACCTTCAAACATTCCCATTTCGGTCTCCACTGGCATTGTTAACAGCCTAAATAAGAACAAACAGATACACCACATTTGATTAATTTTTCCTTATTGTGCATATATTAGCTGAACCATGTCTAGGTGTGGTTTAGCCTCTAAGACACAAGAATTTTTGCTTTTGTTTAAAAGCTTTGGTCAGCTTTTGCACTTTTAAAAACACAAACACAATCATCTACTTGTGTTTCCCCTTTTTTCAAATTGCAGTCAATTCTTACTTAGAGCGTAAAATTGCCTTTTTGACCACTGTTAGCCTTATCTTTACAATAGATTTAATACAGGGAGATGTTGACATTTCTATCAGACAATAATGTACAAATAAAAATGATCCTTAAGCCTATCTGGCCAGCACCCAACAACCCACAACACATGTACATGTTTTTTTTTTTAAGTTTGAGAAGTGAAGGGGACTGGTTCACTGCCCTTTTCACAGTATATTTGTAATGTATTGAGTTTTTGGTTAGATCTCGTGGGAATCAGCTGAAATGCTCTCAGGCAAAAAACTTCTCCCTCTTTGTCATGTGCTGTTCCTTCTACACTCTGATTTTAAGGCAGCCCCTAAAAGACTCGAAAAATTAAATGCCAAGAATGGTTGAGAGGGAATGATGAAATTCTAAAATTGCAATGATTTATTTAACCTTTAAAGTTGATTAGTAGTAAAAGAGCTGTTAAAGAGGGCAATACCCAATAATTAAGCAATGTTTTAAATATTCATGTCTTTATGTGAGTTAAGTTCATATTTAAGGTAAATTTTAGCAATTCAGACATGCTTTCATCAGATTAAATTTAGAGCAGTTTTGAGTTCTGTAGTACAAACTGCAAGTGTGAATCTGATCTGTATTATGTTTTAAATACAAGTTTAACACATACCAGCTTTATTTTTCATTAGGCCTCCTACATGTAAATAAAATGGTTCTATTTGCGCCATGACACATCTTTACAGTGTTTTCTGATTCACTTTCACTTTCCATTTTTCTGCCAAGTTTTTTTTCCCAACACAAGTTGTACAAAGTCAGCTCAACCCTGCCCCTCTATATTATGAAAGTAAGCCCCCTACTGGAGTATTACCTCAACAACAGCTTTCCATAGATTTCTGGAGATGTTTTTACTGTTTCTGAAAGTGTCTTGTAGACTGAGGGGGTCAACACAGTTTTAGAAACATGCTATAATGTAATTTGAACCTCACAAACTATAGCAAAAAAATTTTTTTGCAAAAAGAAATTGTTTAACCTAATGAAAAGCTTGATGGACAAAGCTTAATCAAATTACATACACAGAAACCATGATACGCTCTCTTGATAAATTTGCATGGTGTTTGGCCCAGGGGCAAATATAATTTTCAACTGTCCTAACATTACATTTATAGCTACACACTGAAAAAAAAAAGATTATAGTGTGATTGTTTAAATGCATTTCTATCACTTTTCGTCTCCCAATAACTAAACAAAGCCACAGATTGTTTTGACTTTTTATTCATTCTCAAACATTATGCAACCAATCAACATTCAGGTCAGTCTACACACACATCACACACACAAAAACACACACACACACACACACACACACAAAAACACACACACAAAGTGCAGACATTAGACAATGGCATTAACACAACACTGTCTAAGAAAAGATAGGCAACATGAAGAGCAAAGGTGCTAAATATTGCACATTATTATCAGTTCAGGGAATTTTTCAGACCATTTAGCTTCACTGGCAGAAGATCTCAGGTTACTTGTTTAACCATCGCAACAACTGAGGGAGTACACACACTTTGCCTGTGACTAAGTATACCAGCATTTGTCATGGGACTGATTTTACTTTCTGACCCTGACTGAGTGAAGGTAGATGTAGCTCTGCAGGAAGAAGCAAAAACGAGGTAACAGTTGATAATGGCCTACTCACACACATCTAATGGTGTGAAGCTTTGTTTTCACAGCAAAATTTGATGAGAATTCTTTGAATCAAAATCTGAGAGACTTCAACTATGTAACTTCTGCTAATCTTTAAGATGATGAACGAAAACCAAGAATGAAACCAAGAATGAAAACTACATCTCGAGAGTACACTATGCCTAGATGAGCAAAGCCTGGTTTAATATTAGCAAAAGGCTGTTGTTGTAGAAAAGCTGCAGAATTAATAAATCTTATTGCATCATTGCTTCCAAAAGAAAAATATTTTATATTGTTTTGTTTTGTTTTAAATTTTAGACTGTATCTGAGTCTAATACATTGTATTATCATAAGAAATTAACACAAGTAAACATAATGAACCTGGAAAGATAAATAATGCGGAGGTATCTGAATCAACATGAGACTTTTATCATGCTAAGAGCAATAATGTGGAGGAGTTATTGCTTGGAAGCAGCCGTTATCAGGCCAACTTGGATATTTGTTCCTAGAGGAAATTACATACAGAAAATGACAAAAGCCACACAAATCTACTCTCTATTCCGCCAAGTGATAAATTAGCATTCAATTCAAAAACCACAACTGAAAACTCAGCAGTGTCCCAAGTTGCTGCACTCTTAGGAGCACAGTATTCTGCCTGTCTCAGGAGCAGTCAGTGAAGGTGGTTACCATGTTCCCTCTACGCTGGGTCACTGTCCTGCAGTGCTGCTTTCCCGAGCTCTGGAATCTGCTCCCAGTCCTGGTATTGTGCGTGTTAAAGGAGAACATCTTCTCTAAGTCCTCAAACATGTCATCAAAGAGTCCTCCACCGAAGCTCCCCTGCTGAAACTGCCTCCTATGTCTGTTCATAGCCTCTTGATGGGCCTGAAAGTGGTTGTCAAAGTGTCTCTTTTGGTGAGCTTGATTCTGGGAGTGGGAGTGAAAGTGGTGTTGGTGTTTCTGTTGATGACCAAAATGGTCAAAGTCTTTGAAGATGTCATCAAAGTTAAAGGATTGAAAGTGTTGTTTGAAGTTGTAGTTGCCTCCTTGTCCTCCTCCTCCTCTGTGGCCCTCCCCCGGTGATGGGCCGTGGCCAAACTGATCATACTCTCGCCTCCTCTTATCATCTGATAGTGTCTCATATGCTGATAAGGACAGAGACATATTACATCACTCACTGTGTTGAATGCTGTGACACTGCCAATCTAAAGTTTCTAAACATTTTTTTCACTTTTAATTCAAGCTTGGGCAATGTAGTGATAAGGTTATCATCTATCCTAAAACTAAAGAGAAATGTTTGAATTTCTACCTTACTAGAGATAAGATTAAAATATAACAGAATTCAAAAATACACTGGAAACTATAAATGTGTCAAAATCAGCCACATACAACATAAAATTCAAGCATGTTTCAAGCATTTACAAAACAGCTAAACAAAAAAAAATCCCAGACTTCTGATGCCTTTATATCCCATACGAACTGTTACTATAAATGCAATTGAAAAAAATAAGATTATAGTATTCTTCTATGGTTTCAGTGTATATAGTCACTTTGTTTATTTGACCAGCAGTTTATCTTTAACCGTAAGTCTTGATAATGATTATTAAACATTTGAAAAATAAGCAGAAAAGCTTATCTATGAATGACAAGTGCACACTCCACCAGAAGACAACAAATAAATACAAAAACAAGACTGTATCAAATACCTGAAAAAAATTTGTTTACAGAGGTGACTGTGAAGATGAAATACCAAACTGTGTTAAAACTTGAGAGTGCCAATACGTACCTTTAAACACTCAGCTGTCACAACAGGGAAAATAGCAGCTGTTACATATTACTGTTAGGAATGTCTCTCAGAAGGTAAGACATGGGACACTCCTCTTTAAGACCCACTGAATCACAATTATACAACAAGTTAATCATTTCCAGTGGGCCTGTCAGTGACATTTCCCATGTACTTATATTCGTAGTTTACTCTAAAAATATATTCTAGTTTTTTGGTTAATTATTATTCTGACAGTGAGACACAGCCTACCTGTGCTAAACACACCAAAAAGGGTTAGGTGTGTACCAATTACCCCACAGTATAGAATATTACAGGGCAGATACTTACCCTCCGCTATTTCTCTGAACTTAGCCTCGGCGTCTGGGCCCTTGTTTCTGTCAGGATGGTACTTCAGAGCCAGTTTGTGAAAGGCCTTCTTGATCTGGCGCTCCGTGGCATCTTTTGGTACCCCAAGTATCTCGTAGTAGTCTCTCTTAGCCAGGATGAACTATGAGATTAGCAGAATATGCACTGCTAGCAGCAACACTGACTGTGCTGTGGCCATTCTGCTGGTTTTGACACCTCTGAGGCTGTGAAGAGAGCAGTTTGACAGCTCAGTTGACATTTCACACACCCATGAAAAGCTTTCAAAGCGGTTTCAAAATTCAAAATGTACATATTAACAGAACAACCAGAATATCGACTACAGTAAGTGAAAAAATTAACGTTTTCTGAAAGCTAGTTTCAACAGAGCGGCGTTTGCCTCAAGAAAATGACAACTCACCGTTTCAGTGGAATAAGGGAGAAACTTAAATCACCTCTGCTTTAAAGAGCTAGCTTGTGGTACAACATTGTTTGTTCTAAGTTGCAGATAAAACAGACATTACAAACACATTTATTTATATTAAAAAAGAGAGCTTACCTGGAGACTGGGTGACGAACAGCCTAAGGGTGAATCTATCAACCGCCAACAGCTCCAGCTGATGCGAATCGAAAGCTAACAGTTGTTGACGACCTGCATTCCTGAGCTGTAACACCACGACTCGCAACGCTATTGGACCATTTCTTAACACAGTGACTCACATCGCTGTGATTGGTGGAAACAATGCGCACGTGGAGAAAGGGGGACCAGTCTAAAAAGAGCACATCCGAAACAAGGTTTTGGTCACGTATACTTCCGTCTTCGCTTTCCTCTCTTATTTTGGCATTATCAATCGATGTGTGAAGCATAAACATGTTTTAAACCAAACAAGTTATATAATTTAGTTGATATTTGTGCTTTTTTGAATGCTTATATATGATGTAACTAGATATTTGTGCAGTTTTACACTACTTTGTTACCTCTACGTAGTTGTGTACGTTAACTATCTTGATAATTAGATGGAGTAAACGTCATCTCTGCCATGGGAACAACCCACGGAAACTGTAACCCGGAAGTGATTGTTTACAAGCTGCTCTGTGTTTTCAAATATGTTAGCCACAAACGTGTCTATATAAAGCTTTTTCATGTAGTTTTCATTGCAGATATGCCACGGTACTGCGCTGTTAAAGTTTGCAGAAACCGCGGGGGATCTGCATCGAGACAAGACAATAAGAGAATTAGCTTCTATCCGTATGTTACATGTTTTCTTTTTGGTGTGTCTCTGATTTGCTTTATTTGATTAGTTTAGCTGCAAGTTCTTCTTTTCAGTTGTCCTTAACACAGTTAATGAAAGACAATATAAGTAACGGAAGATACCAATAAAGTAGCAGTATATGACTTATGTGATGCTAACCTATTTTTTATTGTACAAGTTGACAATGGGAGACACTGTTGCAGGAAAGGTGGAGTTATGTGAACGCTAGAAATGTTACGACATCTAAGAGATGCCAAAAGTCCATTAGTGTCAAACCTGCCATTTACGTCTCCAACTCTTCCCCCAAAAAGGTTTCCTTTGCAAGACAAGCCCAGGCTACAGAAATGGGTGGACAACATGAGACGAGAGGAGTGGACACCGAGTCGACATCAGTACCTGTGCAGCGAGCATTTTACAGAGGACTGCTTCGATATTAGATGGGGCATCCGCTACCTGAAGAACACAGCCATCCCAACCATTTTTCCCTCCACGGAGGACGTATGTATCTTGTCTTGTTTTTTCATTTCTCAACATACAGCACACCTCTAGAAGTTTAAGTTTTATCATGAGTTTTGTTTTGCATCAAGCCTTTTCCTTTTTAATTATTCTTTGGCATTACTTCTGACTGACCTGCACCTATCTAATTTTACTTTTCTGAATTCTTGTCCATTACATTTCCATTCTAGACTTATTGTTACAGTTTTGTGCTTATACTTTGCAATCTTTACATATTCCCATTTAACAAGGATTTGAATTTTTTTGTCTCAGGAAGATGAGAAAAAGGCCATCACCATTAAAAGAAACCCCAAAGCCAAAGTCAGGACTTTAGACATTGACATTGAGCCCACAGGATTTGACTCTTCCCTCAGCAAGAGACCTTTGATTTTGAGCAGACCATGTAAAAAGGTCCAGTCAAGTACAACAAACACTGCTTCTGAACATGCAGAGATGACACTAGAACCACCTCTTGTGTTGGACACCGGCATCGTCATTCATCCAAATCTTTCAGATATCCAGACTGCTGCTTGTGAGATACCAGGTGACAATGGAATACTAACAACCTCCTGCCTTGCACTCTCCCCATGCACTGAGCCTCATTCTGAAGAGCAGACTGACTCGACCGTGACTGTATTATGCTGTGAGTCACTGGGCCCTTTCTCGGACGGGGAGGCAAATATGGATGCTGCTGCCCTCCAAGCAGCACTAGGCCGAACTTTTCGTTTTGTCCCAGTGGAGATGATTGAGGACAAACCCACAGACTGCTTTTTGGAGGAAAGGGGACCAGGTGAGGGAGAGCTCATCTCTGTTTACGAGCACTCATACAGCAGACCAGACACGGACAAAGATCAGCTCTGGACTAAGATCTTGAGTTTGCATGCAAAGATCTTGGAACTAGATCGCAGGGAGGAGAACACTGTGGCCAAAATTCGCGCGCTGGAGACCGAGATTGCCCTCCTAAAGAGGGATGGTGCTGTTTTTAAGGAGAAGCAAAAAGTTTTAGAAGATTTTATATCATCTGTGCTTATTTGAGTCAACAAGTATTACAAACTATGGACTCAGAATGAGATTGCAGAGGTGCATGTATTTTAATTGTTACCATTTAGTCACTGTTTCTGATAAGTTGCACATGCTCCTATACATGAAGCACAGCAGCACTAATTGTGCCTTATAAAACTCTATTGGTACCTAGACCTCTGCAACATGGCTCTCACTTTTACATATTACAATGGTATGTATGTTCTGATCACTAGGTGGCACTGTTTGACCATCTTTATATGAAGTGTTTCAAATTTAAACTAAGCACTGCTTCTCTGTAGCTCTGTGCTGTGTGTTACTGATGCATTTCAACATGATTGAATCTCTAATGTGATCATACCATATCCTAACTTATTAATGGCTCTTGTGCTGTATTTATTTTGCAGTGTCAAATGGTCTGTGTTTGACAGTTGCTGTTGTTACAGTTTCTTGGTCCATTATACAATTACATTGTGCAAATGTACCATACTTTTTTCAAAGGGAATCTAAACAGTGAATTTGGTAAGGGTCCTTTAAGTTCATACACTGATATGCAACCGACTATTTCCTCCTAACCTCTGGTGGCTATTTGATTGGAGCAGCTATGGCTTGCTGTGTTCATACACATCAAATAAATTTTTCTGGTGTGTGTGTTCAAAAGACACCACACAATGTGATAACTCAAGTGTCCTGCGAGCAATCATGTCCATGAAAACAGCGGCTTCTTTTTTTTCCCTTTGTTGTGCTTGATTGCCTGCCATTCTGTGCAATCTCCTGCTGGCCATAAATATTGTGCTATACAGAAAAATCAGTGGAAACTTTGCTTTAGAGTAGAATAAAGTGTACATAAATGTGTTTTCTGATGCACGTGCTCCCCAGGGCTGTGTTTGTGTCTGCTGTGTCACTTGTGATTGTTTTGCACCCCACAATGACATGAACACAAACCAGAAGCAGAATTTGTCTACCATCTTTTCACCCTAAGGCCATGAATCAGTCATGGAATTTTGGGACAGAATCTGTGGAATGTGTCCTGGATGTGTTAAAACATCATCTTTCAAGCGATACCTGGGATGAAAGTAGAAATGAACTTTCTCTGAGGAAAAAAAATCATCTGTTGTGCTTTTAATTGTGCAGCATTACATCATTGCATTGCATCAAAAATGAGTCTATGAAGACAGCATGAAGCTTGTGATGGCAAGTTAATTTAAAATCCTTAAGTTTCCCAAGTTGTGTCTGTGACAGAAAGGCAGAGGAGAGAGGCTAACTTGTTTTTAAATATATAACAAGAGGATTGATTTGCACATATAAAGGGATTTATTTTCAGAGTGTTGCTTTACATGAAAATATTATAAGATGGCAATTTCAAATCTGGTAATAAAATGGTGGTTTATTAACAAGTGAATGCACTATTGGATCTCTTATTAGGGACAAAAATCCTATAAAGATATGAGCAAGTCTTGATCTCAAAGCACAGTGAAGTTTTTTTTTTTTTACTTATCTTTATTAGTATTGCACATTTGCAAACAAACTAATTCACAACCAGAGAAATATAAATGAAAAATTTGCAGACAATAAAAAAGGACATGGTAACAAAATGGAAATGATAGAGAAAAGTAGCAGCAATAGGCAACAACCAATTAAAGTAGGCAAAAGCAAGAGATTATAAACTTTGAAGGCCTGGTAATAAAAGTCAATTTTAAAACAAGCTCTCATAAATAAAACTGAAAACATTAAATTTCACTGGTTCCTCAGTTTATCTGTTCTGGTGCAATGATAAATTCAGCTGCTGTATACCTATGCTACAGAAACAAGTTCATGTTTCCATGAACAGGCTACATGTAAGACTGACTGTCAGAAATATATAAATTGTCATTGTTTATTTGTAATCATCCAAAAAAGGCAAAGCAGGAGGAAGAGAAGCAGGGATGTTCTGTGTTCACTTAACATAAGAAACATACACGCAACATCAACAATTTAAATATATCTGTGGATTTTGATAAGAGTGATTTATTTTAAAAAGACTTTTACTTGATTTCCTTCAGTAGTGGATGAAAGATGCTATTAGTACAAGAATTGTCACACCTAAGGAAAAAGTACACATAAAAGACATAAAATATATATTTTTCTTTCATGCAGGGTGGATGTTTTCTTTTTCAGAGCACTAAAGCATCTCAAAATCCTGCAAGATCTCAACCGAAATTCAGTCTATTGACACTAATTCAGTTAAATGTTATCATATGAGAACTAATGAACAAGATGCTTGCTGAACTTATATTTTTTGGGGGGGTTGTTGGATATGTTCATCCAGATGACCCATCTTGACTTCATCAGACCCCTGGCTTGTATCTGGAATGGCACATCAATTAATTTCACATGATACACATCCGGGACAGTTTTGGTTCATGCAGCTCTGCCATTGTTTTTCAGCAATAGTAGAGATATATCCAAGGGTTGGTGCAGCTGTTGAGACTGGCGAGCAGCATGATGATGGCAAACACTGGACCTGTGAAAGATGAACAAATGTGTAAACAAATTGGCTCTAAAGATTTCTGATATGCACAAGTAATCCCCTACAAATACTTAAGTATCTTATTTTTTTTTTTATAACTTGCGGGCCTTCAACACAGACATCATTTGGACAAACCTTGAGTTGGCGCGCTGCTTGGGCTCCATGCAGACCAAAGCTGGACAACAAAGAATGGGCTCCAACACACAGTGTATGTCACCATAATAACCAGTGTCATTTTCACAGTCTTCAGCTTCGCGTTGGACACCCCCTTCGTGCCCGCGCGCCCTGCCTGCAGCCCCTTTCTCTTGATGTTGGAGCAGACTGTTGTGGATATTCTTATTTGGCAATAGAGCAAAATGACGGCAGGCAGAGCATACACTGACAGAGTGATCCAGCTGATGTAAATCCGGCTTCCCCACGGCTCAATAAAGGTCGCCCAACAGTCGTACTGGTTCTCCTCCACCTCCTGGAGAGAGAAGATGAAGAGCTGAGGAGAACTAAAGGCGAAGGAGAACAGCCACGCTGCGCCTATGGAGAAATACCTCCTGAAGGAGCCTTTTAAGAAGGAAACCATCGGCTTACATACCGCGTGGTACCGGTCTAAGGTTATGGCCACTATCATGTACGTGGAGGCAAACATCCCCACCACCTGCATGTACTTCACGGACCGGCACAGGAAGTCTGTGCCTCTGAACCTGTGCGTAATTTCGATGAGAACCTGCGGTAGGACTTGGAAAAAAGCGACCACCAGATCCGCAAAACAAAGATGCAAGAAGAACAGTTGGGTCCTGGTGTTTCTTTTACGCTTCTTCCAGAGCGCAACGAAGAAGAAGAGATTGCCACATGTTGCGAGCAGGAAAACCAAACCCAAAATCCCAGCTCTGATAAGCGCAAAATGCTCATGCACTTCTGGTGCCTTTTCAGAGCTGTTGCTTCTGGGATCCATGTGAGCGCGAATTCCTGATGCCTTTTCTGTCCCCTCACGTCAGGGTTGTGTGTGCGTTTATGAGTTGGAATATTGGAAGTGTTGGCGCAGAGACATCTCCACATTTTCCTCCTTTGCGCTATCAGAGGGACTATGATTATGACTATGACTATGAGAGGGAGAGATCATCCACTTGAAGTGGTGAGGGGGGTCAGTGGCAACGCAGTGGCAACTCAGAGTCAGTTCTCAGCAAACTCATAGACATAAAATAATTTTAACAAATTTAAAAACTTAATCAAACTGTAACGTGTCAATTTGCAACATCTTGTTAGGTCTTGTTAGAGACACGTGCACAAGAATCATCAAAACAGAAACAGTAGGCAAAAATATTCAACTTTTATGGTTTTGTTCACAGTTTGATCCGGCCGTTCTGATAATGCAGCTCAGATTTGTGTTTAATTGAATCCTGGTGGTCTTTTCAGTGCCTCCTAAACCAGCCTCTGTGCCAAAAATCGGTGGATTAATCCTTTTTTTTTAGTTTGTTTTTTAATTTTCTTAATATATTTAAATTGTGCATCATGGTGTCATATAACAGAGAGATCTATAGGCGATTGTACTGGATGTAGTTGCCAGTAAATGGCAAGGACATTTAAAAGTAGGCTAATTACCATGTTGGAGTAGAGACAACAAAAGAAGAAGAAACTATAATGTTGCCACCACGTCACCCATAATAAATGAATGATAATACATGCACTCAAGGTCATTGCAGGGCTTTCATTTTGTTCAAGAGAAGGTGGCGTGGGCATGAAGAAAAAAATGATGATAGTGTTTTAGTGTCGCTCACAAAGCTTTGATCATTCCCTTTTGCATATTGTCCCAAAAAAAGAAGAGCTGCATGACACTGTCATTTGGGGTCTTATCCTCTGATTTCATGTTTATTTCTTTCATTATGCGTTAACTGTTTGATATAGTTATTTTAATAAATAGAATGATGTGTAACAATTGCACTAGACGTTTGTTGCACTGTTGGCCTCAGTGGTGACTTTTTACTTTCCACCTCGCTCTGACCTGATTGTAACTACTCTCCCTCCCACTCACAATCCATTAGCAACTGTAAGTACTGTGATGCTGTTATATAAATGTTCAGACCTTTCAAGAAACGTATAGTTATTTCAAGACACCGCTGTGCCTCTCAATAGAAGTGATTCTGAGAGAAGTGAATTGCCCTATTAGAAGTAATTTTCAAATAAATTGCTTTGTGCATGTGATTGGTTTATTTATCACCATGTAAATCTGTTAGATTTAAAATATGTTAATGCAAAATACAAGTGGGCACTTGTATTTTTATTATATCTGCATGTATATTCTATATGTGTCTTCAAATATTTTAACATAGCAATTCAACCTGTACTGAAATACCATAAAAAATGAGCCAACACAAGCCAAATAATGTCATGAATTTATGATGACTCTTACTGATTCTGTAGTAGTCTGATGATACTGAGCCAGTGTTGCTTATCAGACAGCAGGAGGGTGAACATGCTGTGGCTGGAGCAGGTATTCTATTTTAGTCACCTTTGGGCTCTGTGCAGGCACCCCACCTCACGGAGATCACTCCTGCTCTGTAGATGGGTGCCAGTGATGTTCTTGTCAGTTTATTTAAATTTTAACACTTCATGTTAAAAAAAGTTGAAATGCGTTGTAGTTTCCACAAAGCTCATTTTCATGATAACAACTGGATTAAATGTTGCTCTCCATGGTGCTGAACTAACATCGTAACTGCTGCTGAAAAAAAGTAACTCACATTTGCAACAAGACAGTAGGATTATAAAATAAGATTATACAACCTCATTGTCAATGCATTCAAGTGTTTACATTGTTCTATGGTTTATCTATATAGTCATTTAAATTGTAATTTGAATTTTTGCAGTTAAATTTGTGTTTTGTCGACATCTAGTGGCAAAAATAAATCATCGACTGTAACGAGAAATTTCCTGGAGGCTTGATTTTTTTTTCCTGCTTGCATTCAGCAGAGACCCACCCTGCTATGACTCTAACCGGCCAGCGTTTGTTGCTCGGTGATGGTTTGGCACGGATGACATGTAGTTAGGGCTTCGTGGTCGGTCTGGTGGTTGGCAAATAAAAAGACATGTCGGGGTCAGAACCAATCAGAGCCAATCAGAGGCGGAAAAGGGGCTGGACTTTGAGAAATATGGACACACGTCATCTCCTCTCTTCTTCCTGTTTATTTTTTTCGAGCGCTAGCCTTATGTACTGTAACTTACCAGCAGTGAATGGAAAATTTTACCAACCTGTCTGTTGGTGTATGTTTCGAATGGTAAGAAGAATTTGTTTCTTTTCCTCACTCTGCCTTAAAGTCGACAAAAATACACTGTCCTCCCTGTTCATTAGCTAACGCTGGACTAGCCGTAGCTTACGTAAGGTTTTGTCAGAGTGGTCATTGCATTCATCAGCTGACTGTTTAGCGAGCTAGCGTTCAAACATCGTGGTCATGAGGTGTTTATTCATTTATATACGTTAACACAACTGGCTTTTAAAGTCAGAACTAGGTATGAATTTGCTTCAGCGCTGAACACAGCTTAATTCAGATAACGGTTGACTTTATTGGCACCGTGAGGGCCAACAAAACATACAGCTCAGACCCAGCCGGTTAACGGTAGCTAGTTAGTGTTAACTCTTCGAGGTTTTATTCTCATGTTCAAGCGAACTGCTTTATTTTTATTTAAGATTGGGTTAATACACATTTTTGCAACGTGATAATCAAAGCCACAGTGTGTAATATAAGGCTTACAATTATCAAGCTAGTTACAACCTATTTGGTGTTTAAGGAAGAGTCTAGAAATCTCTGGATGGTTCGGCGGTGTTTAATGTCCGTTGACTCAAAAGGCCACAGCTGCCCGGAGCAAAGTCTTGTTTTCGATAACGTCCTCCAGCCACTTCTCTCTGAACCTTGTCCTCCCGGGTGAGTGGACCAGCCTGTTGGACTCTACTACGAAGAACACCTCCACGGACATGGTCTGGGGTTTGACTTTGGATATGTCCACGATGAAGTAGACGCTAGCCGTCCCTTGAATCGGCCTCCGCGGGGTCGGAGTACTGAAGCGGGCCCGGTAGTGGTAGAAAGTATCATGTTCCGCCTCGGTTGAACAGAGGAAATCCAGGCTGTATAGCCAGCAGGGCTGCATCTCCCATGTTTGAATGTACTCTCCAATTTGTTTTTTTCCAACTTCGACTGTAAAGTCTTTGCAGGAAACCCAGTTAATATTCCTCATGTCGCCTTCATGAGAGTTCTCCACCTGCTCCTTCGCGATCGTGCGGCGGTGCTTCTCCAGCACAAATTTCAGAAGTTGAGCAGACTCTGTTGTAATGTTCAGATGTAATGAATGTCTGTCCTGCTCCATCTTGCCTATGTAACAGTAAACAGGATAAAGGGCATCTGGGAGCTGGAGGGTTTAAGTTAATATTTTGTGAAAGCAGTTGTCTGTATCTATTCTTGTTGCTGCAATAGTTTCCATGGCTACAAGGATGGGTAGAGTGTTAAATGGAGCCCTCTGTTGGTCAACTTTACATTTGCAGGTCCTGTGATGAGGTTTTTATTTGCTTGTGTTGGCTCTTGAGATAATTTAGTTTCTTTTTTTTAATTTCAGGAAACACTGGAACAAGCAAAAAATTTCCAAAATGGAATCTCTACTAAAACAAATGTAGCTGATGGCAGGTAGTCTGCCAGAATGCTGCATCATTTTACGCAGACATTAAGCATCATCCTTTTGCTTGCTTAACATAAAGTTCTGTACTGCAGTTTTAAGTGAGCCAGCAAACGCATGTCGCGAATCAGGACCACACTCGACAGTGTCACCAAGGCAGTAGGCAGCACAGACCTCATCTCCAAGTTTTCCCGCTTTAAGCCTGGCAGTGCTGCTGTTGAAAGCGCCCATGCAGAAAAAGAACTGTTCAAAGCAGAAGCTTTGGCCACTAACAATATAGCTACTGCCTCGTCGGCTGAAACCACCATGAAAGAAGAGGAAGAAGGTGAGAGGAACACGGCAGAGGAAGAGTCAGACAAGCAATGCCAGCAAGCAGCAGAAAAGCCCTTTGTTGCCACAAAGAAGTCCACATCCAGTTCAGCTTCAGCAGCACATGTTTCGGTGCCAAGCTCTTCCTCAACTGTGGCAAAACAAACTATGCCGTTATTTCATCCCGCAACTCTGTCCACCAACATGGACGAGACCTATAAAACTCTGGCTCAGCACATCAATAGTTACTTTGGCACCAGCACTCAAGTAGAAGGAGACAACACTCAGCAGCAGCCCAAAGGAGGTGTTGATCCCGTTTCTCAGCCGATTCTCAGCAGTATCTCTCGGACAACTCAAGACCACGATCCTGCTTTATCTCCAGCAGCAGAGGCTAAAAGTATTGAAACACCCACTACCTCTCCTTCCCATACATCTCCCTCAGAAAATGGTACGGCATCTTCAGACGTGCACGCCACTGAACAGGCAGCTCAGTCCGTCCCTGCGCCTGTGCCTACCTCCCCTAAAAAAGGCTTCACCCACTATCTGTCCTACCCTCGGCCCAGCGTTCAGGCATTTGTTGGCAGCTACATCGCTCCCCTCGTTCCCAAATTCAGAGGTGACTCCAAAAGCATTGCAGCTGAAAAAGACAAGTCTTCAGCAGTCGCTGTGGAAGAGCCAACTTTGGACAAGGCAGGAGAGAAGACAGAGAGTGAAGAGGAGAAAGCAAAGCAACAGCTGCTAACTCAAAGAGAGAAGGTAAGGTGCTCTGTAAAGCTCTAATGAACATAAAATGCATCAATGTTGTCAGTGTGCAAATGGATTTTAACTTTTTATCCACTGGTTGTTTCAAAATTAGTGAAATAAGTTTATGTATATTGTCAGCAGATTCACTTGGAATGATAAATTCACACACAATTTTAGATTGTTAAGTTTCAGCAAAGAACATACAAACAAAAATCTTTAAAACAGTTAATTGTTGTTAATCCGGATGTTCGGTCCATAACTCCTACCTGTCATGCAGATAATAGCCAGAGTGAGTGTAGACAACAGGACCAGAGCCCTGGTGAAAGGCCTGCAGAGAGTCACTGATGTTAAGCTCCTCACCAGTCGAGTGGAGGAGCTCAGCTATCACCTCCTGGAGTTCCCTGAGACGCGAGGTGTAGCTGTCAAGGTCAGTGTGCATCACTGTCACTTTATTAATGCATTTTTATTTCATTCTTTTTTTTAATGTTTATCACTACTCAGTTTAATGTCAGATGTGTTGCACAGTCCTCAAATGTTTTTGTATGATCATGACCTTTTAGGAGAGAGTGCTGCCCTGCCTGCTGCGTTTACGCCAGGCCAGAGACCTTTCTCTTCAAGCTGCTGTTAGAGAAGCACTGGCCCTGGTTGGCTACACTGACCCAGTCAAAGGCAGAGGAATTCGTGTCCTAGCCATAGATGGAGGTGGAACAAGGTAAAGCTACTCTGAGGGAAAAAATTGTTAATTAAAAAAATGTTTGGAATGTCTTCTTAAAAAACCGAACTGATTCAGTTTTCGTTTACATCTGTTATTTATGTAAGCAGTGACTTTTATGGCTCAAGAAGAGAGCTACCTACAAGAATTAAAATGTAGGAAAATGAAGAATCACAACTTACAGCTATTTTTGCAGGCCAACTGTACAAAACAACCCCTTTATGTTTAGAGCAGTAGGTCACACTTAATAGCTGCATATTTGTCAGTCTGGTTTGTAAACTTTGTGACTTTGTTACAGGGGACTGCTGGCCCTGCAGACTCTCCATAAACTGCAGAACCTGACCGGCAAAAGAATCCACCAGCTGTTCGACTACATCTGCGGAGTCAGCACTGGTGAATTGTCATCACTTTTAAGTGTCTGCTGTTATTTGTCTGTCACTGACCTTTCCTTGACTGTTCACTGACTGGCACATTACATCCCTTCTTCTCCACTTTAGGTGCCATTTTAGCTTTCATGCTGGGAATTTTCCAGATTCCCTTAGAAGAGTGTGAGGAGATGTACAGGAAGCTAGGTGCAGATGTCTTCAAACAGAACGTCATTGTTGGAACCGTCAAAATGGGCTGGAGCCATGCTTTCTATGACAGTGAAATATGGGAAAACATCCTCAAGTTAGTTTGCAGGGCTCTTCTATCCTTTTTTTCAAGACTTACATCCTTATATAACTCTCTTCCATTTTTGATTTTGAAGTTACTGGGCTCTTATTTGTCTGTATCTTTAATCTGTTTCTGCATTTTCTGTAGGGAACGGATGGGTGAGGGACATATGATTGAGAGTGCCAGAGACCCACACTGCCCTAAAGTAAGTTGTATGCCTTTTTTTTAGCTTAACACTGATTGGATAAACACTTCTGTGCATGAGTTAATTTTTTTGAGAGTGTCTGTGTGTAGTATAGCCATACAGACAGACACACAAAGCTCTTTTTACTGATCCTTAAAAAAAGAAATATGACAATCAACATCCTGATTTTTGTTGTTTTGTTTTTATTTTTGAATTGAAGTTGATCTAAAAAAAAAAGATGACTTTACATGTTCCTCTCCTTTGTGTGCTCTTTATGTGTCCACTAGGTGTCAGCAGTGAGTGCCATTGTGAACAGGGGTTTGCCTCTGAAGGCCTATGTGTTCAGAAACTACAGACTCATGCCAGGAGTGAGATCCCACTACCTTGGAGACTGCAAACACAAAATGTGGCAGGCTATCAGGGCCTCGTCAGCCGCCCCAGGCTACTTCCAGGAATTTGTCCTGGGAAAAGACCTCCATCAGGTATGCCAGAGAGAACTGGGCGAACTGTCTTTATTAAGGTTGAAAAAGGCGGTTAAAGGTGACACAAGTTGCAGCATGGATGCATTTTTCTGAACTCATCAGTACAAGGAAATTAAATCTACTCCGCTTTTTAAAAACCTGAACTGAAAGATCACTGAATGAAAATCAGACTACCACTACTAATTCAGTGTGTGTAGCATTTCACTTTACACCACTGTTCCTGTTATTTAATACTGCTAGTGCTGATATCACAGAGCAGCGTCAATGTGTGTGTTTTTTTCTTAAGTTATTAGGCCAGATATCTTTAGGTCGTCTTTATTGGCAGCAATTACGCTCAAGGCTTTGCTTAATTTTGATAACCTACTTAGACAAAATTAGCTTTGTCCCTGCTTTTAACAAGTATTTCTCTTCCCTTGCCATTTCCTAAAGCCGGAGTCTGTGTGGACAGCCTTTTACAACATTTAAATCAATAATGGATACTAATCTCTAATCCTGCTCTGCATGATTACAGACCAAATTGATGATAACCTAACCTAACCTTGATTTTCCTTATTTAAAATCAAAACAAAGGCCTGCTGGTTCTTTGTCTGATCCCAGGCTTTTCCACTTAGTAATACAGCTAATTAAACAAATGCAACTGCAACCTCTAACTCCAAAAAAATGTTTAATGTTTGCTAGTTTTGTCTCTAATGTACTGGTAAAGCAGAATCTCCATATGTTTCCAAATATCTTTTTTCCCAATGAGCTCTGGGACGTCAGCAGAGACAGAGGGACGCAGAGTGAATGAGTTTTGTCTGTGTGTGTGTTATTCTCCACATTCCTCTTGGAGCTGCATAGTGTTTCATCGACAGTTTGAGCTACTGTTGCCACCCACCGGTCTCACTCCTACTCTAGTTTTCAGCTCTAGCAGTGATATTTCTCTGGAAAATTCTGCTGTTGCAGAGCACCTGAAACACATATAGACAAATACACAACAGAGAAAGATTCAATCATAGAGGTATATTTCAAATTTTCACCCTCAAGCTAGTTCTTTATTTTAGCAATACTTAGCCGTTTGCTTGTGAGAGGATGCTGGATTTTTAGCAGCATTGTGTTTTTGTGCTGTGATCGTAAGCAGGCTGGATGTCATTTAGTTCGGTGAAACCTTTGTGTGAGAGGTTGAGGGTCAGAGCTGAGGAGCAGCTGTGTAATTAACCTGCCGTCTCAGGAGTGCAAACTGTGTGCCACTGTTTCAATAGCTTACACCTGAGGCTAAACAGCTCAATAATGAGGGTATGAGTGGTTTTTTTTAGGCAGTATGGTCCCATAAAAATGCCAGACCAGCAGAGTGGGCTGAGTTGTTAAAATCATTAAGAATTTTTGAAAAGAGACTACTAAACCTAATGACACACATCATTGTGGTTATTCAAATCAGAAAAAAGGGTTTGGGTTTTTTTTGGATACTTTTATACCACTCACCTCCTTTTTTTTAAGCAGGGGAATGACCTTTAACCCCGCTTTGCTGGGAGGACCTCAAACCTCTTGTGTGCCACACTCTCCACCCCTGCATTCCATATCTCATTCTTCTCTTAGAGCACATGCTGCAGCTGCACTCGCAAAGTATGTACTTGTATGCAATATTTATACATTGGGACATAACACAAGTTTTGCGCTTGGATCTTTGACCCTTTTGCTTATACATCTGTCACTGTCATATCCTGAAATTGAGTGCATTAATTAAACGTAGCACTAACACTTTAATGCACTGTCATCTGTCACTGCAGCTGTTATCAGTCTATAAGCTGTCATTTTTCTCTGCCTCCTCTGTGGCTCAGTGGATGGTATATATTTGTGTGTGTGTGTGTGTGTGTATATGTATATATATAATATTCTACAGGGCAGAGGATTATGGGTCAAAATAGTCAGAAAAACG
>JAPZDV010000015.1:8534380-8545294 GCA_029814665.1 Acanthurus lineatus
GGACTACTAAACCTAATGACACACATCATTGTGATTAATCAAATCAGAAAAAAAGGGGTTTGGGTTTTTTTGGATACTTTTATACCAACCACCTCCTTTTTTTTATGCATTCCATATCTCATTCTTCTCTTAGAGCACATGCTGCAGCTGCACTCGCAAAGTATGCACTTGTATGCAATATTTATACATTGGGACATAACACAAGTTTTGCGCTAGGATCTTTGACCCCTTTGCTTATACATCTGTCACTGTCATATCCTAAAATTGAATGCATTAATTAAATGTAGCATTAACACTTTAATGCACTGTCATCTGTCAATGCAGCTGTCATCAGTCTATAAGCTGTCATTTTTCTCTGCAACCTCTGTGGCTCAGTGGATGGTATATATTTGTGTGTGTGTGTGTGTGTGTATATGTATATATATATAATATTCTACAGGGCAGAGGATTATGGGTCAAAATAGTCAGAAAAACGTGCCAGCTTGCAAAGCACAAACCGCAACTGGATGCAGAAGGACATCCTGGTATATTTTTGCAAATTGCATTTGAAATATATTGTAATTGGATATACAATATCTCTTCCTGGCATACTGAATAGTATGGTAGTATGGGTATTGGAATGCACCCCATCTCTGATAAATCAAGCCAAAATCACTTCAGAAGCTGGACATATTCCAAAACTGGACTTGGGGAAAGACTGAGATATATTGTTAAGCGCTAAATCAGTTCAGGCATCCATTCAGCTTTATTGTCCTTTTTCTCTCATTGTTGGCATCATTTAGATCAGCATTTTCTTCTTGAATGCAGTAACATTAGAAAAGAAAAGTCTTATCAAAAGGAAGCTGCTTTTATTTGTATAACTATGTTAGAACTTATAAAATATAATATGCTACATCAGTCAAGCTAAATTCAGAGTAATGCTGACTTTTTTTTACACCTAAATTCTTAACTAAATTACTAAGAAGAGACTTATTTTAAGTGCTGATAGCTGATAAAAAGACAGCTTTTCCTAGTTGTTTACTTCTGAATAAACAGGGCTGTTTGCCAGCGCAGCACATCTCTGGCCAGGGAGCTTCTTTTTCTTGCAGCCTAAAGCTGTGTAGCTCTGGGACAGCTTGTTCACTTCAGCTTCATTTGTCCCCTACAGGCTGCCACTACTATTATGTTCAACTTAGAGGCAAATTCTTTACATACAACATGTACTTCCCGTGCATTAATCTTGGTTAGTAAGCGTATTTGACCAATGAAATGCTGAAGGTGACGGTTTAGTGGTTGATAATGTAAAAAGTAAATACTTTGCGCTGAATAAACATGTCTTACATGTGAAAATACCCACTGCAGATGATGTAAATTAAACCAGACCTACGTCTTGTCTTGTAGCTGCAGTATTGGCATTAAATAGTCACACTCTCACACACTCCATTGACTTGTTGCCTTTTAGTTGGGTCTCTTTGAAGTATTTGTCAGTCTTCTTTTAATTTATTAGGGATTCTCTCCCTCTCTCGCATCTTTCTCTTTCTTTAGGATGGAGGACTCCTAATAAACAACCCCACAGCGTTGGCCATTCATGAGTGTAAGTGTCTGTGGCCTAACACACCACTGCAGTGTGTGTTGTCCCTGGGCACAGGACGATACGAGACGACGGGGAAGAACAGCACGTCTTACACCAGCCTCAAGGCCAAGCTCACCAATGTCATAAGCAGTGCCACGGACACAGAGGGTAAGACTACAAAAACATGTTGGTCATATGTGTTCGATGCCCCAAACAGTTATTCATAAATCCCAGATTAGAGGCTTGCAGTCAGAGCAAAAGCTCAGTGAGAGAATGAAAGAGAGAATGCAAAATAGGCTCTAACTCTTATGTGACTTTGGTTGCTAAAGGCTCTCTCTCTCTCTCAATCCTTATTTCAGAGGTGCACACCATGCTGGATGCTCTCCTGCCCCCCGACACCTACTTCCGCTTCAACCCCTACATGAGCGAGGACATCCCGCTGAACGAGAACCGCATTGAGAAGCTGAACTTCCTAAAGAGCGAGGGGGAGCGCTACCTGGAGCGCAACGACGCCAAGCTGAGGAAGGCGGCCAGCGTGCTGAGCCAGGAGAAGAGCACCATCCAGAGACTGGCCGAATGGGCCAAGCTCAAGGCCGACATGTACGAGGGCCTCCCCTTCATCTCCAAGCTGTAGTCACTGGCCTGGGAACAGTGTGAACACAAGAGAGTTTTTTAAGGTAAGAAGACAAGGACCTGAAATATTAACCGTTGAAAAGGGAGCAAACTGGACTTTATTTTTTAAATCTAGGGAGCATTTTAGAGAGTAAAACCAAACAATGGTTTACTTAACACTTAAGTACTGTTTAAGAAATTTAATAATAAGGTTATTTATTAAAGAAAATACAGTTCATAACAGTGTGTAATTACAAAAGTAATGTAACTTGTTCTTTACAGTGGATATGATGAAGACAGAATAATAAATACTTTTCAAAGGAGTTCAGCAGGTTTTGACACTATGATGAAATCATTTACATGATTGATCAGAGAAAGGAAACGTATGTGTGCACAAGTTCATATATATATATATATATATATATGAATTTTAAGCTGGTTGAAATGCTGGTTGACTGATTGCACAAAGACAGTGATGTGGCACTAAAATATGGGGGTAACATGATATGTTAGTTATTTTATTATGATATGAGAGTGATGTCCATTTACATTTTTAAATACTTGAATACAGTAGTTTGCATCAATTAATGCGATTGCACAGTGAGAGAAAATTAACATTACTGCCTATTTTGAACACTGTACGGAAGAAAGACCTCATGAACTTTATAAAATGTCATTCTTAATCAAGAAAATGTAAATAGTATTTCAAGTAATTATGAGTTGTTGCTAGTGCTCTTGTTAAAATGTAAGACTGACAAAAAGAAAAGCTAACTCATCATTTCCACGGCCTGTATCAGCACATACAACTACAATGATATCTGTTCTGATATAAATGAGAAAGTATCAGAATGGGAATCACTGTTTTTACTCATTGTGCAAAGCATGTTCTATATTATGACCCGCTAATGCTACAAATTGTTTGCTTTTACCTCTGTCAAGCCAAAATTCCTCAGTCCTGGCTATTGTTGTTGCACACTTTATAAAATGACACACTTTTTACAGTGTGAGGCTCCTAATTGTCCTGATTCCTCCCTCCTTTGTTGCTTGGTGGAATGAAAAAAAGAGAAAAATGTCATGAAAAAATAAAACTTGATTTTCAAGAGTGTGACATAAATTCTGTTTTCTATTGACTTCTGCATGATTTCTTAAAATTCTGCTCAAAAGATTCGTAAGTTGGGAATATATGTCACATTTTCTGTTCTCACTTTCTACTGCCACACACACACACACACATACACACACATCACAAGGAGTCCCACGACAGAGTTGTCACAAAGGAATGTTACGTGCTTTCCTATGATGAATTGACTCTCTTTACAACTGCACACGTTGATTTTCTGCTCTTATTGTTTGATCCCATTGAAGATCCACTGAAATTCCACGGCGTCATTCCTCCCAGTCACCCTGTCGTTACCCCAGTCAACGTGAACAATGTGCCACGAGGAGGCATACCTACAAACCTCTGCAACAATGACACATGTCAGTAACATACAAGTATAGAATAATATGTCAAGTATTTCATCTGACTGATGCCCCGCTCCCGGTTTCAAACTGTCAAAGTTGCAACTGGTTTGATTGATAGATTGATGCCCACCCCCCTCTTTTTTTTTTTTGTCAATGCCAGCTTGAGCTTCACCATGACAGGCTTCACCCAGACATCACGGTCTGATTTATGACTGTGCTGCCTACACTTGGCCTCAGTCTAGAAGGCTGTTCTAAGTGGGTAGAGGCAGATACTGAGGTGACAGATCCTACATGAGGATCTGTGTTAAAACCTGGAAATATGGCAAAAAATATGTTTCTGTAACAAACAGATGCATGGAAGTATAACTTTATCATTAAGAAAATATATATCGTCAAATACCTTGGATTAATAACCCTATTAGTTTATTTGCATGGATTGCATAGAAACTTATTCCTTTTAATTATTCCTAATAATTAAGGTACAGCAGCCCTGGCAAAGAGAGTCTTTCAGACTGAGCTGTATTTTAGCCACCAACATTTGGTTTCATTTGATTTTGAGCCTAATGACTTTCTAAAATACATGCCAGAACATAACATTTTTCATTTGAGCTAGACTTTGCTTTTGAAAGACTCACTTTTTAACTTCACCACACACCTCTGCTAATCTGAAAACCTCTAATACAGGGGCTTAATTGTTGCTGTGAAATTAGACTGTCAAATACAGAGCAAAGCATTATTTAAGCCCTCTGTCCAGCTGTGTGTGGCGGAGACTGAGTGTCTTTGACGAGCGCTGACAAATGAGGTGAACATGAGATTAACACTTTCCGGCAAAGTTCATCCCTTTGGCGGTTTGCTTGAGCATGAAAGGCCAAAGTGCCAAGGTAAAGTGAGGTCTGCCAGGCTGTGTTTACTTGAAGTGAGTGGGAAATATAGCACATACCGCACTGCACTATTAGTTGCATATTGTGGCAGGAGCTGCCTGTCTCTCTTCCTCCTCCTCCTCCTCCTCCTCGTCCTTGTCCTCCTCACAGAATTGGATTGTCTGGTCTTATGGTGTTCCCTAGCAACCATTAGAGTTCCCTTCTCGTTTACAGTCTTCTCAATGTATGCGTGCCCACGTTTGCCTAAATTTATCCCTGATCTGGCAGATATGTGTTACACAATCCTCCCCTTTTATTTTGCTGCTTGGAGTGGGATTTTGAAAGCTGAAATTGCAAAACTAAAAAGTGGTCACATTTAAGTTTTTGTAATCAATGCTTTTGGCTTTGCTCTTTTTTTGCCTCTGACGTCAGTTGGCACATACTGTTTGTCAGCCTGATGTCTGCCAGGAAAGTGCCATCTACTTATATAAACAGCAGGGCAATATGAGAGGAGATGCTTGTGCAAGTTGTCTAAACTTGTCTTGTCATGGCTAGAAATCACCTGAAGGCGATTATATAGAAACAGTTGCACATCTGATTGAAATCTGAGTTTAAATCAGTAAACAGGAAACACAGAAAAATACATGAGAAAAATAGAAGGCTTGTGGAGAATTCACACAAGGCCCCTTCTTCCTGTCTTCCCACCTGGGTCATTCAGTGTGAAGAAGCTCCTGCTTATCAGTGAGGGGAATCTGCTTTGTATCACTGTTTGTCAGGGATGTCGCTGTCTCACCAAGCTGGGAAGGCTGTTGTGTAAACCATAACAGTACACAGTGGTAGCCATCAAAAGAGACATTGTAGTAAATATGTTCTAGCCTGCATAAACTGGTTTTTAAGTAAACAGTGCTTAGGAGAAGGTTTGGAGTAGATCCTAAAAATGTAAAATGAAACTAAATTGTATTCAATGTTTTGTCTTACAGATGATTTAACTGTAGAGCTCCTTGAAAAATCCTTACAAATTGTTGCTTTTTAGTCAGTTTACAGACCTAAATGGTATATTTTTAGTAATACTGCAAAATTAGATTTACCTTTTTATATAGTATATCAGACTTGTGGGACAGAGAGAGACTCTACACACACAGTTTGAGAAATGAAAATGTGCTGAAAACGCCAGGGAATATTTCACACTCAACAGTAGTATGTCTGTAATGTCACGCTGCAAAAAGAATCCGTCTGTCGTCACGTCTCTCCTCATTGAAAAGAAACTGGCAGAACGGTTTACACACCGCTGTGGTTCTCCACAGATCCCTGCCAGTCGGTTAGAGCGGGGACACACCTGCGCACACACATCCTATTTGTCCAGTAGCCGTGCATGAATATCAAACAAGGCTGCACAGTGTAAACCCAATCTTTTAGGTCAACATGAAGATGTTATGTTTTCTAAGTTACACCCATGCAAAGTAATTATGCATTTGAATCAATGAGCAGGAGCATGAAGTTGTCGTACATACCAACACCTTTTAATCTCATGTTGGATCATGTTTCCTGATCTGATCTCCATTGCTGAGACTCCTCTTTGTTTTTAACTCGAAACTGTGGACATTACTGCTGTGTAGGACAAGATCATAATGTGTAAAACATGTTCGGGCTGTACCACATTGGAATTAATGTGGGTGAGCGGTGCTCTAACATACACACAGCTGTCATGTGAGTTCTGCAGTTCAAAGTGTGATGCTGATTGGTAAGCCAGTAATGATAATGTGATGGGCAATGGGGCGTTTGACACCAGGGCGGCCATGTCTGTGTCTGCATGGGCCACCTGTCCAGTGTTGATAGCAGAGAAACACCTGCGTCCGACATAGGAAACGTTAAGAACCGGTGTCTTCTTTTTAAGTTATTGTTTTGGAGCCCTTGTTGTAGAATCAACAGTATATAATCTTGGAAGATGTGTTCAGATCCTTCACTTCACAGTAACAATACTACACTAGAATCGTAGTTCACAGCAGATGAAACACTTGCATTCAAAACCTTACTTAGGCCGAATTATGTAAGTACTGCCACCAACTATAGTTTAAGTATCAAAAGTGAAGTACTCACTGTGCAGTAAAGTGATCACTGTCAGTGTTTTACTATCTTATATTTCCTATTTGGGTTAATACAGCTGCTGTATAGATGTGTGAGTTGTGTTATACGTCTGTAGATGTTTTAGGCTCATTTTAACTACTTTATTTACTGTTGGCTAGTTTAATCTACAGCAGTGATGTTTAGATCATCATGTGTTTTCAGTGTAGCTGTCCTGTTAGAATATGTTTTTTAGAAAATAAACTGTTGGTGATAATAGAAAAGTAGCCTTTTATCCTAGTAATCAATAGGGGTTTTGAAAAATTCATTTCCCTAAGAAATAGCAGCATTTCCATAACCCATAAAGGACGCCTTAATCCTTCATTTTATCAGAAAAATTTTAATTCACCAAATTTAGAGATACGAGGTTCTTATTGAATGGGAAGGTATGAAAAATTGTAATCTTTAAAGTGACTTGTAACTAAAACTGTCAGATAAGGGTAGTGAAGTAGATTTATAGAGCTGAAAGTAATCAAGTACAAATATTTTTTAAGTCTCCTTAAATGCAGCATCTAAGCAAGTGCACACCTTTTATGACTGTCCGTACCTGAACTAAAAGACCCTGAAGTCCACAGGAAATCCAGGAAAACATTTCCCAACCAGGGTGCCCCAAAAAGTGAATTACTGAAGTATCACTACATTTGCTACACTGCATCATAATGCAAAGGGTTTATATAGATAACAGGAAATTTAGTGATTATATTTCTAAATTTTATAATCTTAAATTAAAAAATCAAGTTTTAGATATCAGAAGAAAAGTGTAGAATTTTTCAGGCAAATCCAAGATTAACAAAAAACACAAAGGAAAGCTGTTAATTCTTATAAAAAAAAATGTACAGCTTCAAAAAAAAATACAGAAACCAAAAAAACAAAACAAAGCTATTATCTGATTACCACTAACATGCAAGACTAAGACTGACTTTATTTTTCAATACAGAGCGTCTTCATCAGATACATGAAGGCACGACTACAGCAGTCTGCAAGGATACATTGTTCATTTCAGGCACATCTCCGTCTGCAGGTCCCGCTGCAGCCGCTCATTAAAACGGGGTCGCTGCAGTTGGGATTTTCTTTCTTTCTTTCATTCTGCACTGGATTGGCAACGAGCCGCTGAAAGGAGAAGAAAAACAAAGAGGTCTCACTCTGACCATTTCTCCTTCTGCCAGAAGTATTCTGTAAAAAAATATGAGCCTGCTCTTAGCATGAAAGGTGGAAATTGAGTAAGGCAATAAATAAATTAAAAGATTTTTAATAACTTCGTTGAAATAAATAATCAATTTCCTTTTGGGAACAATTACAGCCTTCAATCTTAGACTGGTGATTTAGATATCAGAAGTGCATTAAGCTGTAAAACGTAACAAAATGTAGACTATTTTATTTATGTAGACATTTATTTTGTAGGAAGACAGATGGGGTAAAATTTAATAAAAACAAAGCATTGAAATGAAAACTGGGCAAGCATAAGATTTAATAATCCTCTTCCAAATTTATTCACATTAAATAAGACATATGTGATGTAACTAACAATGTCGAGTCCGTGTGTGAGACCCAACGCCGCCCGATCAAGCAGAATCCACCCGGAGAGCGGGTCAGGTTTTCCGCCGTTGAGTGAGTCATCCTCTCGAAAGCGCAGACGATCTCTGTCGCTGCTGGTTTTGACAGCGGCGGGGGAGCTGGTGAGGAGAGCGGAGGATCCGTGTGGACCACAGCTTTGCTGCTGCAGCGGCTGAGAGTGGGGGCACGGACACACCGGCCGGGCACGGTCCCTCAAACACGCACACACACGCACACACACACCTCATCATTTTTCTCCAGCATCGATAACACGCTCACAAGGCGGCGGGGGGAGGAAACAGGAGCCGGTTTGCAGTAGACGGTGAGTTTGACCATTTCTCCTTTTTTTTTGTCTTTTTCTTTTTATGACTGGGATCGCGTTTTTTTTCAGCGTTGTCCTCAGTACCATCACGAGCATAGTGGTGCAGTGGATGTGTCAAAGTCGGTGCGTTTTTATTCGCCAGAGCATCCCGGTGATGCTGCTTGACTAGGATGACCAGGTGCAAATAATACAGCAATATGGAGGCGCAGCTGACGCCGATTGTCGTGTTTTTTAAGCTGGATTCTGCTGAGCATCAAAGGCAGACAGACCACTGCAGCCTGTGCACCCGCCGCACTGCATGCACTGCATCTTGAAGAGCCGAGCGGAGGGAGGGAAGAGCAATGTGTTGATCGGCTGTGATGTTGAATGGATGTATTCAGCGGCGGTTGCAGCAGCAGCGGCAGCGGTAGTAGCAGGGTTTGCGCGTATTGTCGCCGCTGCCGGCCGGTGCGGACAGGCCCCGCAGCGCTCCGAGGATTATCTGATGTCTGCCAGAGATGCTGCCAGATGCAGCTCACCTCCTCTTACTGTTAGTTTTAAGTGTTTAGACTTTAAGGCGGGCAGTGTGATCCACTAAGGCCTTGTTTTTTTTAGATAAAAGATTTAGGGGTGCTGATGGGGGCAGTGTGTATTTATTAATAATGAGCCGTTTTCCTTGATTCTTCTATACATTAAAAATAAAAGGGTTCGATAAAATAACAGTTTTGTGCGGGTTTTATCTCAAAATATTGTCCACTTCTTACCTGTTATTTCGGAAAAGGGAAGGTTTATCGTTCTCCGTTTTCCTGAATGCAAAGATAGAAAGCAGTGGATTACATTCAAGATTTACCTGGCAGTTGGAGATGACATCGGATTGGTTGAAATCAATTCAAGAAAATGTTTCATGTCCTGAATTCAAAGCCCATTTGTAGAGGAATAGCTTGTATTTGCAGTTTTAGTGCTGAAATTGACAGTCAGTCCATCGATTGAGCAATCAGCCAAAGACAAAAGCAACAAATCTGATGAAAATTAATCAGTTTAAAAGCAATTGTGCTAAAGATTCTCTGGCTTTAGCTTCCTGTTTTTCCTTGTCAAAATAAATCTTACTAAAAGATGAATCAGTTAATCAATATTCAGCATGCTGATATGAATGTGATAAAGAGTAAATGGGCAAACAGGGTGTTTGTATGTGATGTGATGTTATGGTGGAATGTAGACTGTCTGTGTTTGAGGGAACAATAGAGTGTCCCTAAATCCACAAGTGTGCCTCACTGTCTCTATAACACACTGCATAATCCCTTAATATTGTGTCTTAATGTCTTCATATTATTTGCACATGGATGTATGCAGAGTTGCCATGATGCTCGGTGGTAGAGAAATCAATAACAAGCAGGCTGGTGGTTTAATTCCCATTGGGGCCACACGTTGTCCTGTTGCAAAGATGTGTTTGTTTGATTGGTGATACATAACAGATGCCTGGTTTGATGATTGTTTGCAGTGCACAGTGTGACATGTGACCAGCAGGTATCACAACTGATACAAAACAATCCATGAGCAGGAAAAAAATCATTGTGCTGGTGATAAAAATCCACCTGTCCTACAGTGTGGAGTTATTTCATGCAGTGTTAATGTTTTTCAGTTAGCATCTGCTGTTGTTGTAACACTCTGTTATGCTGTATGACATGCTGTTTACATAGACCCTCAACCAGGCTTCATGCAAATAACTCCCTATTTATTATTAAGCATCCGCTCATCTGTTTCATACTCTATAGTGTATCTAAATTACATAGATTAACTGTGCAAGCTCTGTATTCAGTGGGTAAATGTATTTAGTTGGAGTGAATTGGAGGCCTGCTGATCTGTTGTGCAACCTGACGCTGTGCTAGAATGCTAATATCAGTCTGCTAACCTACATTTTTTTAAAAATGTCCACACAGCATTTCATACTCTATTCTTGTATACAGGGAATATGGCAGAAGCTGACACCAGACCTCATGTGGTTTCTATATTTTTCTCTCTGAAAAATGTTTTTGTTTACATCATTATCTCCTATGAATCAACCCTACACTAATAATAACTTAGGGCAATATCAGAGCTCTCTGTTTGATTGGACAGTTCAGGATTAATTAATAAGCCATCGTTTCATAGTGGCGCTCAGTGAACCTCAGTGAAGGGCTATGGTTTTTCCCTGGCCATCAAAAACATGTATATATTTTGGACAGGCAAGTTCTCTTGTCAGTCCCTGACTCAATCTGGAGTTTCTCAAAGCTGAAGTTTAGTTTGAAAGCTTCTTTAGCCCAAATTTGTGTGCTCCAGTTCACTTCAGACCTTCCTTGCAATGTTGAACTCCTCATAATTGTATGTGGCATCAGAGAATTCTTCTTCTAATTTGTCTCCCAGTGAAATTAAATACTGACTTATTATCAACAATATGCTTGAACAGAACGGAG
>JAPZDV010000015.1:8559613-8576643 GCA_029814665.1 Acanthurus lineatus
CAATATAGCAAGTGTAATATCTCTGCTTCACTGTCACAGAAAGCCGTTGTATGTGTGTGTGTGTGTGTGTGTGTGTGTGTGCGTGTGTGTTTGAGCAGCCTTTGTGTTAGCTTGTCGCTTCCTCATCATCACAGCTTTAAGCCTTGAGAGCGAGCGTTTGTGAGGAGTCCTAAATTAATGAGATCACATAGAGAAATCCCTCTCCACTGGTGTTGCTAATATTAGGAGGCCTCGATCCTCCGTTCTTCTTCTTCTGCCTTTCTCTCTTTTAGTTGGAAGATATGCAGTCAATATTAGACGTCTCCCAGGCGTCACTATAGGTCCATCCCCAAGTGTTTGCCCTCACTTGTCCACAATCCGTTTGTTCCCCCTCACTCTCATTTCCACTCTCTCATTTCTCATTGCTATTCACTCATTTTCCCCCCTGTTGCTTTACTCTTGCCTCCATCTTTGTCTTTCCCTTGCCCCCTTTTTTGTTTTGATCGTTTAGATAAGATGGTCTCTAGGACGCTGGCTGCACGGGCATTTCTTCTTACCGTCTTTTCTGACATGTCGTGTCACTGATGGTAAAGCTCTGCACGGTTAAGCAGTCTGGGTGCTTGACTCTCTCCATGGTGACACTGGTTTCTCACATCATCATGCATCTGGTTTCTTTAACGTTGTCGACTACCACCTTCAGTTCTTTTTGTGAGAGATTGCGCTGTTTTCACATTAAGGACTCAGCCAGCTTGCCCTTAAATTAATTTCTCACATCTGCTTCAGAGAAACTGACTTGATTGTTTCATTATGTTGGCTGAATTAGTGTTAAATGCATTTTTCAAATTAACCCTCTAAATGGTTTCTGTCAAGCTTCATAATCTTCCTTGATTAAGTCATAGTCCTCCTCTTTATTCTGCCCATGAAAGATCCCTTCTCAATGTGACTCCAGCATTAGCAATGTGGGGCAAAACCCACAATCCTCTTTTCTTGCAGAATGTGAAAACAAGACTTCAGCAGACTGAGTTAGTCAGATCAAGGAGTATCCTCCAAAGTTAAAGTCTTTTTAATACAAATTTCCCCTTTTTGTGTACGTAGAAGTATTTCCCTGCTGTGTTATAGTGAAAATAGGAGCACAAAGAATGTAATTTTTTGACAAAACTCAAAGTAATACACTGATTTTTATGTGACAGAAATATCTGTTCACTGGCCACTGAACACTTGTCAAATTACATTATCATCCCTATGTTTAAAATACATAATCTAATATGTATTTTATGATATAAAGGCCCTTTTTCACCTTGGAATTTTTGACTAGAAAGAATAAAAGCACAGATCTCACTTTTATCTATAACGATTCATGTGTCCCTGTAAGTCATGACAGTGAGCCAGAAAGCGCTAATCAAGGAAATACATTAAATAGAACAGAAAATGTATTAATTGATTTACACCTACATGCTTTTCTTCCTAAGAAATGTAAAATCATCTCTCTTGAAAAAAGCTTATTTTCACATTAGTCTGGATAATGATAAGCACTTAAAGCTTTTAAAATACCACAGTAGATGACCAGTTCTTTTTCATTGTGGCTTACTTTGTAAAGCCTTTGAAAATCCATACACAGTCCTTCATTGCATGTGGTTTTAATGAAAGTCAAACTGAATGTCAGGCAGGACTTTCTTATATCCATGTACAGAAGTGCATATTTGAGTTAAATGAGGTCTTGAAATCCTCGCAGCATGACCTTGGGAGGCATCCTCCTGCACATCCTGCAAGAAAAAAAAATGCATTTACATAGAAATCAAACTCTATGGCAGGCCTCCCTCACACTGTGACTGATTTAATGGACCCCAGCATCATATGGCGAGCTATTACATCTACATTGATGGAAGCCAAACTGCCTGTCTTTTTCAGTGAATCACATTTTTCCACCTTCCACTTTCTTCTTCTGTGCCTTCTTTTGTTTATCCCTGTCATTCTCATATTTCCCTGCCTGCTCTGCCTCACTCTTACTTTCAATGCACTCCCTCTGTTGTGGCTGTAAAATGAGTCTTATGATTGGATCCAATCCCCAGAGAGCTCCCTCATACCTGGACACTTTTACAATACGCTTTCCCCTCTCAGCTGCAAAAAGCATGGAGGATCAGCGACACAGGAATGCTTCTTCCTACTGTTCTTTAATCTTGATTTATCTCCCTTGCTCTTACCGTCTCTGTGTGCATGTGTGACATTCTTGATGACTCCATTGTGTGCTGGGGAGTGGGAACGGTGGGGATGGGAGGACTGTCCCTTTAACCTCTAAAGGGAAGAGGGGGGAAAAAAAACTAACTTTCAAGAGGCAGTAAATCTCCCTGATTAAACCCGGCTCTCTCTGGCTGCTCTTTCTGTGTGGGACAAGACTGTGTGTGTTGTCTGTCATCTGAAGGATGCTCACAGACTGTTAAAATTAAAAAAAAAAACCTTTGAATAGCCATAGCAACCACCCCCCCCCCCCCCCCATCTCAGACTTGGTGTCCTACACACACAGACATATACAAACATGAAAAAAGGGGATGTGTGTGTTTGAAGTCTTCAGTGGAGACTTAGAAAGCAGCTGTGAAGGCCATCCTGACACATTTTTAAAGTGAGTCTTACCTTGAGAAAGATCATAGTTTTGTTGCTATTTTGTGCTTTTTTGCTATTTTTGTTGACACTCTGAATCATTTTAACTGTTTAAAAAATAGGGTGAAAACAACTAAGTGTCTCAGTGGAAGAGGACCGTAGAGGACAGTTAATATACTGTCCTTTTTTAACACCAGTGACATATTTTAAGGGATTTAATCCTTTTTTTAGGCTTTAGATGTTACAATGCTTCTTTAAATTGTTTACCTCCAGTCATTTATGTATATAGTTGAGTTATATACTTACATTATCCCAAGTGTGACCAACCTTGTGCAAAACAAATATCTATTTATATATCAGCTGATTTGTTCACCTGACAACGGCATTATATTCCCTTCACTCCCTCTAGTGTCTTCTAAAAAAACATGGAAAACAACAGATAATATGCCTGAGAGTTAGGAGGGAAGTTAGTTAACTAGCTAGCTGGTAATTCTTATGTTTACTTTTGTTTTTATTGGCCACTTTTTATGAAGCCTTGTCACTTGTGAGCCCACTTAAAGTATGTTGTGGTGTCTGTATCTGCAGAGACTCTGCCCTCTGCCAGTTATTTTCTCTTATTTTGCTTTTTCTTAGCTGGTTTTCAAGTGTCACCATTGGGGCAGAGGGTGTGGAGCCCCAAGCTATACCAGCATGCAGGGTGTGAGAGCAAGACTATAAAAACATAGTAACCAGGTAACAGATTAGCATGCATCCTAGACAAAGGTATGGAGATGATGGGCACAGCAAAAAAAGCCATTTGAACATGAATATCTTAATGACATGCTTTGGCTTGCTAGTTAGTTAGATTAAAATATCTTAGACATTTAAAACCAATGTATAGGTCTATTTTGTTAATGGCAGTGTGGAACATTGTTTCTGTTAGGTACAATTACATGGTGCACAAAAACCAACCAGGCAGCCAATTTAATGAGGTCATTTGTCAATTTCTGTGACTCTAGGTATGTGTAGGCAGATGTACATACATGAGCAAAGAACACACTCACACACAAACACACACACACAGGGAGAGTAATAAATAACCCCCAAGGCCTGCACCAAAATCTCATCATACACAGATGGGATGTCTGATGAACAGACAACCTTCAGGCTCCAGACAAACAGTCGTTGCTGGTCCAGGTGCTGCTGCCTCCATAGCAGGCTATAAAATCACTGTGGATACATGACACACAGTTGAATGCATTTTACTTTATTTATTTAACTAAATTCAGCAAACTTTCTACCTTGCTAATTTTAAATACCTTTTTTTAGTAAATTTCAAACTGGAAGGCTGTTGCAGATACCTTCAGTTATTGCTGACACCTTCGTTTGTGCTTGTAAAAACATTTTGCAGCTTCACTTTTGTGTTTTCTGCTGTTTGCACCGGCCAGCTCCAGGGTTACTGGTGTCTGGAACTCAAACGTGCTCTAAAATATGGGAAAACTTAAAACTCATTGGGCAGCTTTAGCATTGCACTTTTTTTTTTTTTTATAAATCTTTTTATTGATTTTCTCAGCAACAATACAAATAAAATCATCATTCCTTTTGTTACAAGGGAGTTTCAGTGCAATCACAGAGTGAAAGAAGCAGAAATAACCTCAGCATTGCACTTTTTAAGCTGTGCAGATTATTTCAAACTGTTTACAGTTAGACAGAGAAATTAAGACACATCCATTAATGCTGCAGCCTAAGTCTGCTATTTTGGCTTTGAATTTACAATTAAACAGGGAAAACATGACTTTTTAAAAGCAACTTTTCCTTACAATCAATGCATTAATACCATGAAGAGTACAGCAGTGAGCAGACAGTGAAGACATTCCTTTCGCAAATAATGTTATCTGGGTTTACACTGAATTCATTGTCTACAGTACATAGAGATAATAACCCTAATCTTTATAGACGCTTATTTTCCAAATAGACTCGACCATGTGTATAAAACCATCAAAAAGGGATTTTAACAAGCTTCATGATTGTGTAATGATTACTCTTCTTTCTTACAGTGATTATATTTTCATTAGACATGTTTATTTTGAAAGGCTGCTAATATTGACTCATTAGCTTTGGCCACAGTTTGATCACAGGCGGAATGATTCAGATGGCACAGTACGATGACAATACAAACACACACATATAAGAGTACACCATATCAGTGTGTGTGACAATCATGTGGGGATCATATGAAGGGAGGGGTGGGTGTGGAGGCAAGGCAGCTCAGGCGTGTGTTAAGTGTTTATATTGGGCAGCTGCTCCTGTCGCTAACACACACACACACACACACAAACACACACTTGCAACCACATTTCTATTCATGCCTGGGGTCAGTTATTCTATCACAGTCTGCAAATCCCCCCCTTCCGCCCCCCCCTTTACCACACACGTGCATGTAGCGTACTGGTTCCCAGTGGATCCATAAACTAAGGCAGCTAATTGAAACAGAAGACAGTAAATCAGAGCGGCTCTGCACTGAGCTTTGGGAACTTGCGGACGTTTAGAAATCAGCCACAGTGTCCGCGCTGTAGTCGGTGGAGGACATTCAGAGAAACAGTGGCCTCGATCTTCAAGGAGTGTTTAAAAATTCACACAGCTCACATCTCACATTCACACTGTTGTCATAGAGATATTTTAGTGCCTTACTGAAGATACTGAATTACTGAATGAATCAGATCTATTTTTTGCTTCATGAATCCTTCTGAAGACGAATCGGAACAATTTCAAGCTTTATTTTATGCAGTATACTGTCAAATTCTTTCAATACAAATTCATTCCTTATGACAATACAGGTTCTTAAAAGGAGTAAATACATTATTCTGAGTGTTTTTATCCTGATTTGCAAACCTCTTTTGACAAAATATCAATAGTTTTACCCATATAGAATATTAAATAGAGAAGAATAACCAGTTTTTGTTTAAATAAATTAGGAAAAAGGGAGATCAAAATGGGGCGACATGGTTTCGGTGGTAGAATTACAGAAAGCTTAAAAATATATTACAGTACCTTTTTTAATAGTTTCTCCATGGAATAGTTTGATACCTGTGAAAAAATGCTCATTTGTTTTTTTTTCCAAGGGTTAGTTTAAAAGATTGATCTGGCCTCCTTGTCTGTTTGTTACATATGAAGCTACCAGCAGCCTGTTAGCTTGGCATTATGTTTTCCAAACAGGTTGAAGAAACAGCAAAAAAAAACCATCCACCTGCTGTAACTTTATTATAAATCAAAATTGACTGGTGGTAATAGTTTTTACGTCCCGGCGACCATTGAAATCTAATTTTATGGTTCTCCACCTGTTCATTTAGATAGAGGCCTGGTCGTGTTAGCCTTAGATCACTGCCATGGGGGAGATGCAAAGATGGCTGCTGAGTGGCAGGACTCGCCCAAAAGGACTTCACCCGTTACCAAGAGCCAGCTGCTCACCGGCTGCTGGCTGTAGCTTGTAAAGTAGCAGGCTATCAATCTTATGATCTAACCTTTGGCGAGAAAGCGAATCAGCATCTATCCAAAATTGTCAAACTATCTCTTTGTTGTCGTATGGTGTCCAGGATCCGTCCCTTGTCTTTTCATCTCTGTGCACTGCTTTGAGTCAGCTATGCCAGCTTTTCTCTTCTCCTGTTCACACATTTTCTGCTCTCTCTCTTTCTCTGTATCTCTCTCTACACCCCCTTATGCTCAGATGATGAAGCGCTTTTAGATTTGCCTGTTAATAATGCATGTTTCTGATTCCCACTCGTCCTTCATTTTTTCATGTGCTCTCTCTCCCTCTTTCTCTCTCTCTCTCGCTCTGCCTCTCCTGCCGGGGTTTTCTGATGTCTCAGTGCGTTCCTGTCTCTCTTCATCAGCATCTCTTCCCCCTCTCTTTCCCCTCATCTGTGTCTTCTCCCTGCGGTCTCAGTTCGGCTCAGTTCAATTTGTTTCAGTTCAACCGAGATAAGATCAATGCAGCTCAGATCAGTCCAGGTTATGAAATTCATTCGGTTTAGCTTGATCGTTACAAATCATCCAATAAAAATTCTGGAAGAACTTACTTATTGATTTAATTCTAATGTGCAGATGTTAAACATTAACCAATAATCTTCCCTTCATTTTTCTCCTTTCACATCCTTCTGTTTCCACAGCTTGGGGTTCGGTTGGGTCACTGGTGTTACTTCAATCTCTCTCTCTTTCTCTACTCATCCATGTCATTGTGGGGTGTTCAAAGACCCCTTCCTCATCTTTCTACATTATCCCATGAGTTCAAACAGCTCGACCTGGGCTTATTAATGGACACTCACATAATCCACCGTCTTTCTCCTGTGAGCTAACTACAGTTTTAATGGCTCCACGTCTGAATGAGTCGGTGTTCTTTGTCTGTCACATTTGTTTTGCTAATGTGAGATGAATGGAGAGTCTCTGTGGAAATTATGATAATGCATTCGCGGTCACGCAGGGAGGCCTGCTTGCTGAAGGTGGGGGCCGCTCTATGTGTGTGTGTGTGTTGATGGGTAACCTGTCATTTCTATCTGTGCCCCGCTGGAGGTAAAAGTAATAAAAACGACTGGAGACATTTTGGTTATTGATTAAAGGCCTTGTGTTCTGCACGACACAGTCATTTACTGGGTATTCCCTGGAGAGCTGGGAGGATGCACCCATGTATTCATGGGGTGCCGCACGTGTGACACTGGCCTGTATTGATGAATGAATTCAAGTCTTTTAGCTCCGAGAACCGAATATGTCCTTTGGTCTTAACTATATTTTATTAACTGTATTTGGCTGCATTTATTAAAAGGGCAGATGAGAATAGATGTGTTTCATTTCCTTTATCTTACTTAATGTTGCTTAAATGATGGGAGAAAAACAATCCAGGTTTGCCAAAAACATCAGTCCAACAAAATGTCATAGAAGATATAACAGCAGCAAATGTATTAGCACCATTTTTGTATGCAGTGTAAGATTACACCGTCTTGTGGAATGAGTGTACACTGTTTTACTGCTTGGTCTAATGGGAAGGGATTTTCTAATTTTGGCTGACAAACGGCCCCATTATATGCTAATGTCCTCTTTCTCATCTTTCCAGGTTTGAACCACTTCCTGAAGACAGACAGCAGCTGAGATTAAACTCTCAAAGGTAAGTCAAGTGCTGCACTTAAATATGTTCTTTCTCTGTCTCGTCGTGGTTACAGCCAAATAATGGATTCAACAGTAGAGCAAACTGGTGACCACTAAGGTTCCCAGACAACAATGACTGGCTTTATAATTTGCTCTCACTCATTCAAAATGCCTCCTCAGCTGCAGACTCTTCGTCCCTGCAAGCTGTGTACACACTGATTTCACTGGGTGTGTCAGGCAGCTTCACCCTTCAACTGCACAACCTCCTTCTGTTCTAGTTTTTGCTGATCAGGCCTTGTGCATTTTGTGTATACAGCGTCCCAGGGATATGAACCACACAGCTGCTTAGAATCATATGTGCATGAAAAGGAAAAAACTTTACGCTGTTAAGTGTGACTTTCACTGACAGAACAACATCTTTTCGTTTGGAATGAACTGAAAAGGGAGCTTAGCAAACTATGGCTGTACTTAAATAATAGGTCAGTTAGCATGGATTAGGGCTCAAACTTGATAACTTTTTGAAAGAGCAAAAACTTATCTTTTAGTCTGGACCTCCACTGACTCCATTGTGTAACTAGCTAGCTTCTCTTTGAATCCCTTGCCTTTTACAAAACTGAAGTAGAAGTCATATCCTCCTAATCACTCTGCACATCAGTTGGGTGATGGCTTTGGGCAGTGACGCAAAATGTTCATGTTATCTCCAAGGCTATTGTTGTCTATATTCTGTGTCTGTGTCTAGTCTAGTGTGCTGTGTGTTTGCAAGTTGACTCAATCCTTTGACCTGTGTAACTGGTCATAAATATCGGTGTTCATGGATGAAGAGTGTGTGTGCTCAGGTGCATCTTACAGCAGTGTCTGATTTATATTCTTTGCAGTCTTGTTTGTGCCCTCTTAGTAATTTGCTGACAAACTCAATAAAGTACAAAAGTGCAATTATATTTGTGCAGAAAACAGCGGATTAGGGAAGTAAGACGATGTTAGTAAGTAGATGTAAAGGCGTTTCTGTAAAAGCTGGAATGTAATATATAAAAGGTGTCAGGTTGGGCTCACAGCTAAAGACTGTTCTGTTAGTAGAAGGCTTTAAGATCAGTCCATATTCAGCCAACATGCTGCTACATGCTGTGCATTTTTTAGTACACAATGATGTGTAAACATGCATGAAACATTCAGCCTACATCAAAAAAAGGAAAATAAAGAGTGTCCACACCCAGAGAGGTGAATGGACAATGTGAATACTCAGCATGTATTTGGACTTTGAATGCGACGGGAAAAAATAGAAGCCACATGACCTGGCATCACCTCCTGCTCACCTGCCGCTGAACACACTCACATGCACAGACACACCAAACACAAACACAAATGCTATTTAACACGCTCAAATAAACAATGCAGGACAATTAACAGTTTTATTTAATTTGTAGAAAAAGTAGTCTTTTACTTGCAGTACAAAGATATTAATATGCGCTTACTAATTTTAGAAGAAGAGGTATAGTCTGTATAATAGCAGGACAATTGGTATTTCCACATGAAAATGCCAAAATATGCTGCAATGTGCCAAAATACTTAAAAAACACTTAAAAATATAGCTTTGCAGAGGTTTTATGGGGAAGAAAACACACTTGAGTCTAAATGTGAACATAGCTTTTGTTTGTTAACAAGAAACCTCCACATGGCTCCTTTGAGGAACACATAACAAAGCAGTCGCGCACATCATGCTGCATCTGCCATGTGGAAAACCCATTTAAACATATTTGTCAATAGGGAGCAGTGAGTTAGCGAGCAGAGCAGAGGACCAGGCGCTGCCGCACTGTATTACATAACACATTACTACAATGTTTCCACCTCCCATTACAATCATTGTTACCTGAGTAGCCCCATGAGAGCACTCTGCTATATTGCATTGAGATGTAATTTTAACAGTGAGTCATTATCACAGCAGTTTAAGGGGAAGTGGCTTGATTTGAGTTATAGCAGGTTGTGATGATGGATTTGTCCTCTCCTACAGCTTTCCTCTTGTCTCCCTCCATCCCTCTCTATGTGAGTAATCCTGACGAACAGATGGGTGGAGGAGAGAAAAAAAGAGAAAAAAAAGGGGCATGCCAGCTTGTTGCGCTGTGATAACACCGTCAATCAGGCCCCTCCCCCCTCTCTCACTTCCTACCCATCATCTTATTTCCTTCTCTGTCTGCTTATTATGGCCTGCTTTTCCTCAGTCTTTGCCCGCCTTACAGCCCCTTATTTATCCGAATATTTGCTTCTCTCGTCCTGACGGTGTTATTGGTTAGTTCCTCCATCAGTTTCACCATCTGTTTTACCTTTAAACTTTTACCAACAACCTGCTTTAACATTTACTTTCCGTTCTCTAGACAACAAAAATGAGCATTCTGACACTATAGGAGAAAAAAAAACCTTTGAATTTTGACCCTTGAACCAGTTTTTAGAAAAAATTGACATCAGAGTGCTTGGAATCTCTTATAGAATGAACCTACTCTAACCAATGTCACTGGAGATTGATCAGGCCTGGTGAAAAAAATATATATGTATGAACGTACCCAATAAAAAGATATAACAGTCTCATATGCAGGACAAATCAACACACACACTCCTATACAAATCCATAGAGATGCACCCATCATCATAACATGGTAAAGGCCAGAGTCACGTACCGAGGCCACGTGCATCCATCTGCTCATCAATATCTTTTACCTAGCGATAGCATCCAGGAATACCAATGAGACTGAGCCGGTTTACAAGCCCAGCTGGATTTATGTGCCCGCTGTCACACTGTATGAGAATAAGTGAGTATTGATTATAGGTCCTTTAATGCAACATGCATGTGTGCTTCTTTTCCAACACTTTTCCAGTATATATGTTTGATATTGGAAGGGTCAGCACTGTGGTATTATAGCAATATTTATCCATATTAAGACCCCATTTTTTAAATGGTCCTATGTGTTATGTAGCAATTGGTTTCTTTTAAAATTACTGGGGTATAAAAATTTAAAACCTGCTGGAAATATTGGATCCGAACAGAACAGCTTTTACACTGGTTGAACCTTAGAAAAGTTGGATCTAAATGCCAAAACACAAAAACAGACTTGATAATGACAAGTTGCTTTGATTAAGAGATAAAATGCTTTCAAGTAGACCCGAGAGGCAGACTTCAGGATTCAAATACACAGGAAACAGACGCAGGAACTAAAGCAGACAATGTGACATAGAGCAAAGGATCGGGCACCGATTTATAAATTGTCCAAGGATGATTATTAAATAAATGTGGTGCGTCTGGGGAGAGCTCAAAGGACTGCAAGGCTGATTCTCAGTGGAAATGGGTGTTTGTGAATGGGAGCAGCAGACAGGTGAATGGAAGATGAGAAACATGGCTTTGGAGGCATGACAAAGAGCTGAAGACAGAGGCTAATGCAGAGGATGGTGACAGCAGCAGACTGAGAGATTAGGATTTTATGAACAGTTATTTGAAAAGGGGAATTTATGACTGGTAAATAGCAAAAGAGGGAACACACTGATTGGATTAAATATTTGTGAGTCACCATAAAGACTGGAATACAAAACTGATATATAGCAAGAGCTGTAGGAAGAGGAAATAAACTGAGTAAATGAAGTTCATGGAGGAATAAAATTGGTATGAAGTGTGTGCTTTTCATAAAAGAAATAGTTTATAAAGTGTTTAACAGTAGGTTTAATATAAAGTATTATTCACAACTGATCAGGTCACAGTGTTTCACTCTGTTTCATGCAGTTAAATTGACGTGATGCAAAAATGCATCAGTGTAACAAATAAATTGTTACAGTTTTACATCAGTTTTCACCAGAGAGAATATATGACTGATTTATTTAAAAGAATATTGTAAGTAATTCATACATCTTTCTGTCTCTATATTCCTTCAGTTTATGTCTTTTTCATTTCATATATGAAATAGAAATGCATGCACGCCCACACACACATAAACACACACACACATCGTGCCAGCATGGCCCTTTGCTCTGGCTGAGCCCACAGCTTTTGATGAGATGACCTTAGACAGGCGAGACATTCGCTCACACACACACACTCACACACACATGCACACACAGTCATGTGCACATGGGCACACACCCAACACCCAACCAAGCCTCAGGCAGCCAACAAACCGGTCCATACGCCTGGCAAAATGTGTGCAATTGTCCAAATATCACAGCATTGTAATTGGATGTCAGATGAAGCAAATTTTAATGGCAGCTATCAGTAATGACTCTCGATGAGTTACACACGGATAATTCCAGTGCCTTTGTTGTTAAGCGGTTATTATTTATTTAAGCAGCACTCTGGATTTAACATAACCACAATTTACATAAATAATCCTTGCTTTATTTTAAGATGCACTGTTTTGTTTTTAGTTTTAAAAATAGTCAGAACTTGGGCTTTGGCAGTGAGCTTTATTTTTTTTTCAACATTTTCTCAAAAATGTGTGTTCAAAAGATAAAATGCGGCAGTTTGTGTTATCAGACAGAGGGTGTGACACCTTTCATTTTTTCACTCTGTTGACTGAATGCGCCCGGAGCAAAAGCTGTTAGGATTCAGTTCATGGAGAGACAGGGCAGCTCACATTCCCTAAATAGGAAAAAAGAAAACGGATAAGAGGAAATGACAATAAGATACCCCCCCTTTGTTGGAATGGTCAGGCTATTCATGTCAGGCATTTAAGAACACTGGGAAGTCACTACAGCAGGGTTAAGATGGTTTTTGAGGGGAGGGGTCAGCAGATTGTTTCACTCTTACCACTTCTGTTGTATAAGTACGCTTATTTTCTCAAGCTTTAAATGTCAGTCAAGGAGTAGGAGTGAGAATATCAGGGGAAGTGGGAGGAGAGAACAGCTTGGACATTTCCTCTCAGTTCAGGTCACCTCTGTTTGGTACAAATTGGTTCTTCTGACAGCTATCACATAAATCACAATATACATAATGTGCTGCAAACTGTGCAAAGTGGTGTCAATTTAAGGTAGAACAAAGATGGTTAAGACCTGCTGCCATCTGTTTCAGTGACAAGTGTGTCTAAACGTAATGGATACTTTGCCTTAAAAGAGAAAAATGTGATTGATTAAATTTAATGCTTATGGCCTCCAAATGGCATTCAGAAGCCCTTAGATGTATAAGGGAAAGATTAGTGTAAATCCTGTTGTGAAATTCCTATGAAACCTAGTCAAGAAAAAAAAATCACACACACAAAAGGAGACTCAAGACATGAGATATGTGTATGTTTCTATAGGAGCAATGCTTTCTGTCATATATGTCCTTGAGCAAGAGGCACAAACGTCTCTTTTGTTGAACATAATCTTGGATCACAACATAGCTTAATGTCAGTTTGTTCAAATGCAAATTTAATGGTTTAAAAAAAGCCGCTCACGTGTATGTTTGTATTTCAAGAGCGCAAATTCCAGCATCTTCTCCGTATCACTCTGAAACTGTATTTAAAATAGAGATTATGCATTCACTTATGCAGATGACAGTCTCCTTTGCCTGCATACAGAGTTGAACTGTGGCCACATCTTTTACTGCCAGAGGTGTCACCTTGTGCCCGAGAACACCTCTGCCATTTCAGCGTTATCCCGCTGGTAAACAACATGAAGGACAATAGCCCCCATGGGGTGGCTGTGGAGGTGCGGATGTGATGGTGGGAGGGAGGCACGGCCTGGCGCATGCTGACCATCAGCACTTCACAAAGCCTCAGAGAAAAGCAGGCGCTGGGGGGGATTCTGCGGATGGTGCTAGAAAAACTGACCCCAAAAAGGAAAGGCTCACTGTGTGTGTATGCGTGTGTGTGTGTATGTGTGTGTGCGTGTGTGTGTCTGTGTGCATGCAAACAGAGGCTGAGATGGTTTGCTCTGATTAGGTGACTGTGTGTGATCCGGTTTGGGGGGCTAATAGAGACAAAGAGGCTGCCAGTTCTGTCCTTTCACTCCAAAGAAGTGGTGTTAGTGCAGTGAAAGCTCATCTTACAATAACTTCCAGTGTGGCTGACAGCTTCCGATGAGGTCAGCGGCTAAGTGACGCGGCCCTCTGAAATTAAGCAGTTGCACCTTTGACAAGAGATCTGCTAGTTTTGATTCTGACTGAGAAAAATAGCAGATGCCCCCTTGCGCAACAAGTTAAGCTGTTTACTGGCAAAAAATACAAGAATGCACTTGTCCTGTTTCAAGAAAGGGTGGCTGCAATTTTTGTTATCACAGAATTAAACCTGTTTTCTTCCAATCAAATGTAACGACTGATCCGTGACACATTCATTGCATTCCGTATCAGCATTTCTCGAGAAATAAAACCTTGCCAGTAATTCAAGTAGACCATGACCTCATCCTAACTATTGTTTTTTTTAATACTGTGGTAAACTCCACACCTCACCTGTGCATTTCTGTGTCAAATATTCATTCACCTGGAAATGCATCTAGTACGTATAGCTTCACTTTAGCTTGAGACTGAATGCTTTATTCCCATCTCTCCTTTGTCTCTCCTTACCTTCCAAAGGTGAGGAAAAAGTAACATTATCCACCCTTTGTCTGTGGCACAAATGTGCTTTAGTAAATAATACTTAACTCAGTAAAAAGAAATGAAACGTGCATGAATAGAAGCCCATCTATCAAAGCAGATTAGCGAGGCAGTATAACTCCTTGTTTTCTCTTTTTGATCAAAAGGTCCAGTCAAGGCTTTGCCCTAAAAAAGTAGGGCCATTTTCTCCCCTTACAATGCTTTTTTTGTGGCAGACCAGTCGCTTGATGGGGGTTTGCCAAGGAGGCAGAGAGGGAGAGAGAGAGATAAGGAAAATTGGAGACGGAGCAGACGGGCAATAAAGTTATCAAATTGACAGATACTGTGCAAAGGACTGAGAGCAGGATGAAGTTCTCAACTCAGGGTCAGCCCTTTCTTTTATTTGTTTACACTGAGGACTGGTATGTTAGTACATCTTTGTGTCTTTTTTGTTCTTGAATATATCTCCCACTAGCATTGATTTACATTTTGTTTTCCTCCTTTATAGACACCAGAAGTGGCTTATCGTGTGTGAACTCCAACCAGGGCCTGTGTGTCAGTATATGAGAAAAGGTGATGAATTCACTCTTAGCTGCCGTAGTTGATATCTGACTTCTTGGATGTGAAAGGAGTTGCTAATGGTTGTGAGCTTACAGAAGTATCACTAGATTCAACAGCTTCCCTGGCTCCATGGCTTTATTATTTTCATTTTTCTGGAACATAACTGCACTGTTTCGGTTCCCTTCACAGCTCTCATATGCATCAGTTACAGCATCAACAGGAAATCCATTGAACCGGCTGTACACACCTGCTCAGAAAAATAAGACTGTTAAAGTAGGCAGATAGTGGAACATTTGGCAGATAAAAAGCCAGATATCTGTCTCAGGAGTTGGTGGGAAACAAACCAGAGCTTGGTTCACCTGCGAGAACCAAACTTTCAAACCATTCTAATTATTATAAATGAGCATCAGTTTACAAGTTCTCCTTATTGACTTAGATTGTGATGATTTGTTCACAGCTTGTTTCTGGTGCCTTCAATGGCCTAAAAAAAGCGATTATTAAAGGTTGTCTTTAGTTAAAGTAATGTAGTAGCATCAATGGCTGGTGCTGCACACTGTTAATTAAAAGCATATTCCCTGCTGGACAAACACAGACAGCTTGTTTTCATGAATGATTTCCAAATTGGCTTTCAAAATATTGCAATAAATTCTAACCTCAGGCACTAGTTGCACAAAGATGTTTATATGGTGTCATTTGAACTGGTCTGTGTGTGTGTTTGTGTGTGTGGCCTGCACTCCTTTTGCGTATTATGTTTATAGGAGGTTGTCTCTGTTCCCTTTTTTTTCCTTCTGTCTGCTCAGTTTCAGGGAGTTTGGCCTTTTGGTTCATCTGCTGGTGTTGTTTCAGTTTAGTTTTGTTATAGTTGTAAGATTTTTTTTTTAAGAATTTTAGTCTGCTTGCTTAAACGTCAGCAGCGAAGTTGCAGTTATGTTGGCTTCACATTTAGGCTTCAGTTCCCCTCTGTGTGACTCTTATGGCCCAGAGCTCCCGTGGTGACTTGCTTACTGGAGGCCACTGCAGTAAAATGTGGTTACTGTGTTATGGTGCTTGTGCTGGATGTCAACCCAAAGGCATGAAATCTCAGCCTGCAAAGAAAATATAATATAATAAATATAACACAACTATTTTACTTGAGTCTGGCTGAAAGCGGTGTGACTCAGTCTATCATCAAATATCTCTGTCACTGTGATCTAATATGACTGCAGATGACTGTTCCATCCCCTCTTCCAGTTCCCTTCCTGCCTCCGCTCGCCTCCCTCCCTCATCTGTCTAGTCAGGCTGTCATGCCTCAGTGTCTCTCAGTGTGACTGAAGGCTGTGGAGTGACCAACTTTGCACGTTGCTTCAGGGTTTTGCAAACTGAGAGGCAGGAAGGCTGTTGAGTTTGTGTCAGCAGGCTGCACATCGTTCTGTGTGGTGCTGAGAGTTGTTGACTCCAGTTATATGTTGAGTATGCAATAAATCAAAAGTCCTCTCTCCTTTCAAAGACAGCGAACTAAACACAGATGGCTGAATGGACACATCAGCTTTTTTTTTTTTTTTTTTTATTGGATGGCCTTTTAACAAGTTAGCATGTTGTCAAAACATTTAAAGAACCCTGCAAACTGAAAATACTGGTGTCAAAAATAAGGTTGCTTTAAAGAATAATCAGACATTTTGGTAAATAAGCTTTTTCAAGTTCTTGTTGAGACCTAGATTAAGAGACTGGACACCACAATCTTGTATCTGCATCGTAAATTTAAAGATACTGCTAGCAGCTGCTCAGCTTAGCTTAGCTTGGCTTAGCATGAAGACTGAAAACAGGAAGAAAGGGCCAGCCTGGCTCTGTCTGATGGTGACACGATGATAAAAGTAGCAATCTTTTCACCTTACTTGTGCAAAGAAAGCAAATATTGCATATTTAATCCTTATCCTAAAGGCCACTGTATTCCTTAAAGCAAAGAGATAATGCATTTTCTTTATGTTCAAAAGTAAACAGCAGCTTTGAGCACAAGATAGCCGAGAAAAAGAACAAACAAAAAAGTGCACAACCCTATTCAAAGCAAGATGTCATTTCTACAGAAGCGACATTGCTGTGTGACCTCATCGCTGACTGATAATGATAAAAAGCTCCTGTCCATGTTAAAGCTGAATGCTCTTATATCACTGTTAATTCTCACAGTTGAGCTTGAAGGGAGACAGGGGAGTTGACATCACTGGAGGAGAATGTGTGAGGATATATGGATTTACATTGTCCCTTTGAGGACAGGGGTGTAGGACCG
>JAPZDV010000015.1:8576743-8616576 GCA_029814665.1 Acanthurus lineatus
AGCTTTTTTTTTTATTAGATAGCCTTTTAACAAGTTAGCACGTTGTTAAAACATTTAAAGAACCCTGCAAACTGCAAATACTGGTGTCAAAAATAAGGTTGCTTTAAAGAATAATCAGAAATTTTGGTATATAAGCTTTTTCACGTTTTTGATGAGACCTAGATTAAAAAACTGGACACCACAATCTTCTATCTGCATCATAAATTTAAAGATATTGCTAGCAGCAGTTCAGCTTAGCTTAGCTTGGCTTAGCATAAAGACTGAAAACAGAAGGAAAGGGCCAGCCTGGCTCTGTCTGATGGTGACACGATGATAAAAGTAGCAATCTTTTCACCTTACTTGTGAAAAGAAAGCAAATATTGCATGTTTAAGCCTTATCCTAAAGGCCACTTTATTCCTTAAAGCTAAGAGATAATGCATTTTCTTTATGTTCAAAAGTAAACAGCAGCTGTGAGCATAAGATAGCAGAGAAAAAGAACAAACAAAAAAGTGCACAACCCTATTCAAAGCAAGATATCATTTCTACAGAAGCTGTGTGACCTCATCGCTGACTGATAATGATAAAAGCTCCTGTACATGTTAAAGCTGAATGCTCTTATATCACTGTTAATTCTCACAGTTGAGCTTGAAGGGAGACAGGGGGGTTGACATCACTGGAGGAGAATGTGTGAGGATATATGGGTTTAAATTGTCCCTTTGAGGACAGGGGTGTAGGACGGGCTGGTGGACGTCTGCCAATGTCATCCATTAAAATGTGCTTTAAAACATTCACCAAACACCTTCTTGTTTACTTCTGCGCTCGGCAGAAGATTAACTTCAGCCACTGCTCTCAAAATATACAAATGTGACATTTAAAACTTGAATGAGCATCGTAAGTTTGGTAGCCAGACAACACTGTGCTCATTTGCTTTCCTTAAGGAGGGATAGCCAAACATAAAAAACAGAGTAAAATGAGTGAGGGAGGAACACAGGAAATGATAGAAAGAGACAGGGAAGGAGTAATCAAGATGCAAAGGCAGAGCCGGACTCTCACCTCTGGGTTTTGACCCCTGAGTCAGAGAAGAGAGGGAAGGGGAGGATGAGAGATGACCTGCCCAAGAGCCACATTCATCCCACTCATCTTTCTTTGAGTCCTCTTTGCTGTAATCATCCTTGTTTTTTCGTCTGTGTCCTGTGAGAAAATGAGCAAGGGGAGACAATTCTTACCCACGTAGCTTTAGGATGAATGCTGTGTTGTTTGTGTGTAATTGTGCTTTGAATTTGAGCTTTTCTTTGGATGATTTTGCCTCCAGAGAAACGTCTCTCACTACACAGCAGCATCGCTCAGCCTCGTGTTGTGGCATTTAAACAGACAGGCTTCAAAAAGTACTTTGACTTTGAGTGTATTAAAAACAGGTATGAAAGTGTGTTTGTCCTCTTTGCTCAAAAAGGCCAAAAGTTTCAGTTTTATGTGCATGATCATGCAAATTAAATGCTGCGAGGATCTTCCAACGCGAATGTCCAAACAATTTATGCCAGTTAACACTCTGTGACATTCTAGCTGATGAAAAATGGACATGCTGACATTTGCACATGGCAGCTAATCTTATGTTTGTGTGTGTCTGTTTTCTGTTTGGTCTGATGCTTGGGGAGTCATCTGCGTTGTTTGCAGTTTTGTTTTTTTTTTTTTTTGGCCTGCGGGCAGTTAATCTCGATCTGCCTCTCTAGAGATGTGACCCAGGTCAGCCGTAAAAACAGACAGACACACGGCAAAAGAAAATATGACAGAATGAAGAGTAACATCACATTTCCAGGTTATTTTTATTCATTAATTTTGACAAACAACTTTTTCTTATTTTTCCAATAGCTTTATTTCCTACTTATTTCCTTCCTTTCCTGTTTATTGTCTCAAATGTCTTCTTCATTTATAACCTTTTGTACATTTCCTCCATCAATTTCCATTATCTGTCTCCCCATCTCTGTTAGTTACTCATTACCTTTTAAACAAAAGTCCCACTTATAAGCAGCTCTACAAGGTGAATTGGCCACACTGTCTCTCTCTTTGGAGGAAAATGGCCTGAGGTCCAGCACAGCTTAATATGGTCTCTGTCACTGTGGGGGAGGCAATTTCTGCTGCAGCAGCATGGAGCATTATTGTAAATAATCTGAAGAGGGGTTATTATATTTGCATGATATGTCATGGCCATTTTCACAATGAGATTAGGAGATTTAGCATGCGTGGCCTGCATTTTAATGCACTAAGTGTGTTTCATTGTGTTGCTCTCTCTCTGTTTTTCTTCCCCCTCGATTAACTAGTGAGACTGATATCCAATAAGATGTGTCGGCGTAATTAGCTGTGTCCTCGGGTTGTATTAGCTTACACACTCTGCCTAACTCAGCTGGATAAAATCTGATGCACTACTCACTCTGTGTGTGTGTGTGTGTGTTCATTACCATACTCTCCCCGTGTCATCAGACATGCCTCCTATCCAGCAGAGTAACTGATGTAACTGGCCTCATTGTAACAGTGAGCTTGATGGCTTCACCTTCAGATGCCTTTGTAGACTTCAACCATCTCAAATTTAGGTGTATATATCTTTGTAAAAAGCCATAGATATTCATTAAAAAACATCTTATGCACTGCAGCATCTTTGTGGTATTGGTGCAGTGATGTCATACTAATTTGCTAATATATTAAGGTGAGCTAATGCACGTGACTGAGCCTCACTCTCAGCAGGACAAAGGACATAAAAGGAATAAACAAACACACACATAATTTCCTGCTCTCCAGGGTGCAATTTGCGAGAGCCCATTAATTTCAACATGATTCTGTATAAATGTGACGGCTGTGTGCATCTTTCTTTGTTTCTTTGTTACGACTACATAACACAAGCTAGCTAGCTAGCGTTTGTGAGTCTGAACTCATGCAGCTTGATCTGCATGACACACTGATGAGGATGTTTTTCACTAATGTGCCACGTTTGTGCATGCATGTGCCAATCTACCACGCGGCTATATCTGCAGCCGAGCTGTGATTGTTCCGGCCGAGTGCACTCACATGCCATATGTTTACAGGCTAAACACGTGGTACACAGGGCATCTCAGTGGTGCTCTTTAGAGGTTCTTGTAATCTGTTGTTATCTTCTCTTGTGAGCAATGCAATGTGAACACAGCTAGCACCAAAGATCAACACAAAGACTCCCTAAACATTTGCGCTTTCTCACTAATGTGTAATAAACTCTGCGCTAATGTTTTCATAGAGCTATCATCTTTCTTGATGGAATCTTGAACACAAGAGAAGGTAAATAACAGCGCTAACGACTGACAAGTGCGAGATGGATTCCCAAGTTGTTTAGGTTACAAGAACTGAAATCAAGTTTGTTTTGACTTATCCTACTATTAAGGTCTTTACTTTGGCGGGATGATAGGCCACTTAGGGGACAAGTCACTTTTGATTCATGACTTACACGCTCTAGTTTGGATGTGGAGCTGAGAGGAGAGTAAACTTTCCATTGCGGTTTTGGCCAAAATAGTCAGTTTATCCCCATCTTTCATTTTTTCTTTGTACGTACAAGTGTGATTGAGTAAATACCTTCATAATGCTCAAGTACTACAATATTTTGAAACGTTTTGAAAGCCACTTCGGTGATCATGTAGTTTAAATAATATTATTATGATAAAAATAAAATTATAATGATGTTATTAATCCATCACAACCCAACATTTTGGCCATATATAGACCCATAAAGTAATCCGTTCTTCATCTTGTTTTTGTGTGAACTGCAGTGTGGATCCAGACTTTGTCACTCCGCTGACCATCCTGACTGTGTCGTTGAAATTGGACGAAAGGTTTTCATCCAGTCATGGACAGGAACAGGAAGTGGGTGCCAGGTTTCAGAGCGGTGTTTCTGGTACTGTTGAGTCATGTGATCTCAGCGCTGGAGGTGCCTCTGGATCGTAAGTTCTGTTCACGTTAATATCACATTTGATTACCAAAATAATATATTTAGAAAGATTTCACAGCCTCTACAAGCCACTGAAGCGGCTTTAGTTTTGCTGCAGATCGAGCAGCAGCTCACAGGTTTTCTTTTGAGCCAGTTTTGCATGTCTCAGCATGGAATCTACTTTGTGGTTTTCAGTTATGAAATGCAATTTACTTTCTGAAAGACTATCTTTCTATACATCACACATCCTGTGTGAAATTCTGATGTCTTCAACTACTTTTCCTGCACTGTTGGCACCTGCCTGATCAAACTGAAGCCATAGATGTATTCATCAACAACAACAAAAAGGGAAAATGTGGGCAGGCTCAATAAGATGCTTAAAAAAGTACTTGAATGTGCAACTTTTTCACCTAAACCTGTTCTTTCCTCCCTGGGAAAACTAACACCTTTCCCCAATATTCTATCACTGTGGTACGGCATGTCATGGTGGACAAAAAGCTAAAGTACTGGAAGGATGTAAGTTGGAAAAAAACACTGCTGTGTATTTAAGTGTTCATTTTTTTGCCCGTTAAAACATATCTTGGCTTGCTTTTGAGTGGAGTGTTGCAATGTAAGATGTGCATGCTGTTATCTCGCTATTGCTGTGTGAAGTGACTTGCTTGTTTTGGTGTGGCGCTTGGTTTACTGTCAGTTCATTGACTGGTGAGTTGTTATCAGAAAAAAAAAAAAAAAAAAAGCTGCTGTGGCTTTTTGTTTGCTCCTCCAGGTGATGTTACACTTGACTGTCAAGTTTGACTGAGCGCTTCCTGCATGTCGCTTGCATATCCTTGATACTGAAAGACCCAGTGTGCTACTGTTTACATGCCATTGTATTTGTGTCAACCATGCTTCTGCTCATGTTTCTGCAGTGCCCCAACCCCCCACCATAACGCTACAGTCCCCAAAGGATTACATCTTTGATCCGCGGGAGAACATTGTCATCCACTGTGAGGCCAAGGGGAAGCCTCATCCCAGGTGAGACGGTCGCTCCTCCCATGGCAATGATGCTCGTTTATCAAAACAAGTGCAACAGATATTAAAAATAAAGGTTTTTATCCCAGTTATGCTATGCTAGCTTATTTCACTGTTACTCTACTGGTTGACAGTGTAACTAAACAAAAGCTCATGAAATGTAGATTTGCTCACGAAAAGAACCTGATCAGCGAACTGATTTCCATTCAGTTTTATGGTCCTCCGTGTGAAATTATAGATCTGTTCCTGGAGCGGTGTGGAAATATGAATCACCATGGCAACCGTTGTCATGGAGACCACTTGAGAAACACACCTGGCAGAGCGAATCAGTCACAGTTTAGATTTGCCAGCCAGCCTTAAAAAAAAAAAAAAAAATCAAACGAGTTGGAATTGGCCAAACTTCCCTGCTATGAAATCAATGATTCAAATCAGTCTGCATGAGCGGGCCGCGGTGCATCTTGACGATTTGTACAAACAAGCTGCATCTTTTCATCTCGCAAATACAGTGAAGACTGCTGTTTCTTGTTGATTCTAGCTTCTCATGGACAAGGAATGGGACCCACTTTGATGTAGAGAAAGACTCCAAAGTCCTGATGAAGCCCGGTTCAGGGACTCTGGTCATTGACATCAGTGGGGAGAAGGCTGAAGCTTATGAGGGAACATACCAGTGCACAGCACACAACGAGCACGGCACCGCTGTGTCCAACAACATTGTCATCAGACAGTCCAGTAAGATTTCTAAATACAATCACCTACAATTAATTCTATTGGTTTTTGTAAAATTTTATAGATACTAATGGCTTGAGCTTCAACTCCAGATTGATAACTTTGCATTTTTAAATTTAACTCTTCAGCAAAATAAAATTCTAGCTTCTACAAAAAGCTCAAACTCATTCATTCAGCAAATATAAAATGAATATGTTACATGCTATTGTGAAGCTATGGGAATCCTGCAGCATCTTTGTTTGATGTTTATGTGACTCGCAGGGTCCCCCTTGTGGTCAAAGGAGAGAAATGAGGCCATTATGGTGCAGATGGGGGTCTCCCTGGTGCTGCAGTGCCGGCCCCCTGCAGGGCTTCCACCCCCTGTCATCTTTTGGATGGATAACAGTGAGTCATTTGCTTGTATATACATCTGCACACATGGTGCAAGGACACAGGAATGTCACAATGGATGACACAAGGCCAGACAAACAAAGAAGGACAGAGCTGATGGACAACAGAAACCATTTAATGACCCTATGGAATAGGAAATATCTTTAGTCTGTGAAACTAAATCAAATAAGCGATTAACACATTGATTTTTTTCATTGTTTTCATTTATAATCTGCTTTCTCTCTCTTTCTCCCTCCATCTCTCTCTGTCCTTCAGACTTCCAGAAGCTACCGCTGGATAAACGAGTGTCCCAGGCTCTGAATGGAGACTTGTACTTTTCAAACGTTCTTCCAGAAGACAGCAGACCCGACTACATCTGCTATGCTCGCTTTCCTCACACACAAACCATCCAGCAGAAACAGCCGATCTCAGTCACAGTGCTGGACAGTAAGTCAGGACGCTTCAGGGATTTTTGCTTGTCTTTTGTTGTTGCTGTTGTTTTTGCTGTTGTTTGAATTACAGACACACACAGAATTAAAAAATAAATCTTTTTCTACCATCAATTTTGAATATAATTTTACAAATAGTTGACATAAATAGTAAAAAATCATAAGACAAAATAACTCTTCAATTAATCGTATGAGAGTTGGAATTCTGATTCTGATCATGTAGCACTGTGTCATGCAGTGATTTTTCCTTTTGAAGTGACTTTTATTTTGCTTTTAAAGATGTTTTTTCACCTCTTTTGAGATCAACAAGATCTTGCATTTTTCCTGTTACAAATCTATGTGTTGCTCATGCAAAACTGTTTCTGCCTGAAATCAAACCTTTCCTGTGCTTTGTGAAAAGCCTCTAGCAATAAGCGCTTTGACAACAGCCTTCTCTAAGTGATACAATAATGTCCATGTAGTGTTATAGCTTTAGTATTTTTCCAGCAACACAATGATATAATGCACTTGCAAAGCAGTTTTTCAGAAGATAATGCCTTGCAAGTACAGTGGAAAATGTCCTTGTGAGGTGAAGTGTTTCCTGTTTGTTTCCTCAGTTTTGCATGCTTATGATTTTCTGTTACATTACAGTGGAAACATTGAATGAGACTGTGGCTGCTTTGTACAATATCACTGATTTCTATAGTGGTGAGTGCTAATGGTTTATTCCCCTTCAGCCCCCATCAGTGTGAACCCAGTGCTGTTCTTCCTCCCTGGTCTAACCAAACCCAACATACACCTTTAACCTGGCCTCAGTCCCTGTCTCTGAAACTGTTTTAACATACTTGTCCTCAGGTCTCTCATTTTTATCCTGCTTTTGTGGAGGGTTTCTTCATGCAAATTGAAGACTTAAGGATATAGTCAGACAAATCTGTGATTTTAGTTCATATGAATAACAATAGACTTGGCTCAGATGCATGATATAATGCTCATTGCATGAAAACTGCCGCTCAAACTTTAGCGAAAAACAGTGACAGGTTACAACACTGATGCCCTCATATTCCCTCCCTCCACCCCCTCCACCAATAGGGTTTATATGTGGCAACATATTCATGCAATAATCTGTGTCTGACCTTTGGGAAAAAACACATTTAATTTAAATAGGTAAAGACACTCCTGTAAAGCCATGGTATAGATAGATGTCAAACAATAAATAAATGAAAATGAATAAATAAGAATTAAAAAGCAATGTACCTGCCCTTTAAATGTCAGCGTAGTGCATCTCCTCTGGAATCATAAACACACTTAGAAATTCAGACTGACCTGATGAGCCATTACCCAAGATGGCTGCATACAGTACGTAGCTTTAAAACAGCACATGATTATTTTAACATTGCATTGCTCTTTTTCCACCTATTTAAGTGAAGGAGGATCATTAGCCATCTATTTTCTCATCATTTTTACAAAGGAACGTTAGAGAAGTGTAGATCCAGATCAGTAAGAACTTCTGAGGGTTGTGTGTGAAGACTTGGGGGTCGTTTTCCACCAAGAGCCCATGTGTTGCCATAGCAACAAACTGACAGATACCCCTCTAAGGGAGCTTTTTCTTGCTTTCTGCCTGTGAGATGCTGCTCTTATGTGTTATGGCATTATTAAGAAATACTATGACATAGTGTTGGGTCACTCATTTATTTACTATCCCTCACACACACTTTGACAAATCACTCCATGACTCTCCACTTGACCATGTCTGTTCCTACTCACTATTTCCTCCCTGCTGAGCTCATGGTTTGGTCCAACTCCTCTGGGGGTCACGCTGCAGCAGGAGGAGGCTTTAAGTCTAATGTTGAGCTCTGGTTCTGATTTGATCGTGTGTCCTCATGTGTTCAGACAACCCAGAGGGGGAGCATCGGCCCGGTTTCATGACACCTCTGGGCGCCACCAGCACCAAGATGGTTCTGAGAGGAGAGACTCTGGAGCTGGAATGCATCGCTGAGGGCTTGTAAGTAGACATATGCTGCGACTTCAATCTATATTGAAGATATACAACATTGCTCTTCTTAACAAACTGTCATGGTATTCACTGAACTCGAAAGAAAAATAGAGAGAAATAGCACAAAACAAACATTTAGTTATAATTGCCTCTGCGACAGACCCACTCCAGAGATCTCCTGGCAGAAGGATGGAGGAGAGCTGCCGAGCAGCAGGATGTCTTTTCATAACTTCCAGAAAACACTTAAGATTTCTGATGTGAATGAAGCCGATGCTGGTGACTACCGCTGCACAGCCACAAACAGCCTGGGCAGTGCACACCACATCATCAAGGTCACTGTCAAAGGTGAGGAGTTAGCCCAGTTACTTTCTTGTCTTACTTTAGTGATGCAATGTGAGGCAATTCCCCTTTGTTGGTACAACAGAAGTAGCTGCCAGTGTTTCATCTGTAGTTTGGGAATTGGAAAGTAAATTATTTAAAATATTACAGCCAGTGTTAGTTTAAAGAAATTCATTCTTAGTTTAGTCTGCAAAATCTTTTTGTAATTCTTTCAAAAATTTTACCTTTTAACTTAACTCTCTCTTTGCTCTTTACTCACAGCTGCCCCTTTCTGGATCAGCGCCCCCAGGAACCTGATCCTCGCCCCCAATGAGACCGGCATCCTGACTTGTCGAGTCAGTGGAGAACCCAAACCGAAGATTAGCTGGTTTGTCAATGGAGTCCCCATAGAAAGTGAGTAAAATGAGACCATGCCTTCAAACACAAAAATTTTATTTATACACACTTATGTTCAAAGCACCTGACAGCAACAGAGAGTATCAATCAACATGCAGAGTTGTCGCTGGAATTAAACTCCCACTCTCAGCGGTGATTACGTAGTTTCACATAATGCAGCAGAGTGGATTTCCTGTGATTTCACTTCCTGTGTGTCCTCTTGTGACAGACGCCCCTGAGGACCACAGTCGAAAGGTGGATGACGACACTGTGATTCTCAGCAATGTGCAGTCAGGGTCCAGTGCTGTTTACCAGTGTAATGCATCCAATGAATTTGGTTACCTGATGGCAAACGCTTTTGTCAACGTTCTTGGTAAGTTAAACTAAATCTGTTTAGCTGTAACTTCATGCAAGAGTTAACTGTATATTTAAGATATATAACCCAGAATGTGTTGGACAAGTGCTGATTTAGAAATGTTTATGCGTCTTCTCATAGCTGAGCCACCAAGGGTGCTAACTCCACCCAACCGGGTGTATCAGGTCATCACCAACAACCCTGCATTACTTCACTGTGCCTCCTTTGGCTCACCAATACCAATCATCACATGGTGAGATGATATTTATACAAATTCTTGCATCATTCCAACTAATCTTGCAGCAAAGCACCATTAAAGATTAAACCCGTATTGTTTGTTGTTTCTGTGCAGGTTTAAAGACAGTCAGACCAGCATTAAAAGTGGCGACCCCTATGTTATCCATGAGAATGGCACACTGGAGATCCATGTGGCCCAGCCACTAAATAGTGGAAAGTACACCTGCATTGCCACTAACAACTTGGGGATCAAGGAGAACCATGTCTACCTGGAGGTTAAAGGTCAGAGATGGACCAGTCACAGTTCACCAGTCGTTCAACTCTCAGCCTGTTTGAAGACTTTTAAAGCCAATAAAAAGATGATTATCAGCCCCCTTTCGCGACTAAGTCACATTTGTCATGGATGAAATGTGTTAGAATCTTGGGCCAGAATACATCCTCCTCCTGGCAGTCCGCATCTTCCATGTTGGTAGTTAGCTTAATGGCTAACTGAGCTAATTAGCCAAAGGCTACATTTAGAAGCAATAACTGTTGACTCTGGTGATAAACTGCCCCCTATATATTTGGAGTATGAATTTGACAGGTTGCCAAAACAGTACATATTTACATATTTCATCCTTAACAAGGATTCAATAAGGACTCTTATTTTCTCCATCCTTCAGAGCCAACTCGTATCCTGAAGCAGCCAGAGTACAAGGTGGTTCAGAGAGGAATGAGCGCTGCGTTCGAGTGTAAAGTCAAACATGACCCATCACTCATCCCCACCATGACCTGGCTCAAAGACGATGGCGAGTTACCTGCTGATGAGAGGTAAGAAGACCTTTAGACTCATAAGAAATCATTTTAATTAATTTAAACACTTGTTATGTACACAATGAAAACAAAACGAAAGAACTCAGAGAAAAGACAAAATGCATCATCTCTTTGTTGTAATCTTTTGTCAGGTTTGTGGTTGACACAGACAGTCTGACCATCAAAGACGTGATGGATGGAGATGAGGGTACCTACACCTGCATCATGAACACCACTCTGGACCAGGACTCAGCCAGCGCCATGCTGACTGTCGTAGGTACGTTCACTTTAAAAAACACATTTAAGAGCCTTTACACCCTTAGGCTAGGGGTTGTCAATGTAGAAATCACACAATGTGAATTCTGGATACATGTTATTTTTAAAAAATCTAAATAGTTGCCGAACATAATAAAGGATCATTCTGTTGACAAAAAAAATAATGTTTTAGGCTCAAGCCCAGATGAACCAATGAGTCATTTTCTCTACTTTCCAGCATATGATTTCAGTGAATTACAAAAAAATAATCAGATCTTAATTTAAAACTTAGCAACAAAGGACTACAGTTCTTATCTAATTTAGTGTCACATTTCTACAGTATCTTTCCTGCTTGTCTGACGTTTCTAATATCTGTCTCTAACATCTTATCTCTTCTTGTACTTTACTGTTGCTTCTCACTGCCTCAGAGGCGACTCCCACCCCAGCTATTGTCTACGGTAAACAATGTCCACGGATCAGGATTTTTTTTAGCTTTCATCATTTTCATTGGTAAAAGCTGTAGCTTCCATTTCACCTTAATCTTTATTTTATTTTTGATTCTTTGTGTGGCTTTCTTTATTTCTTATTTTCCCATGAGATTTTCATTTAGTTTGTTTGATGTGGAGTTATGCATTTTGCAATTTAATTAGATTTATTTTATTGTTAATACCCAACATTTGAAAAAAAATGCATGCCTGTGTTTCACCCACACAGCTGTCTCCACTTCACTCGCCTGATCAGACCTCTGCTCAGGTCTTTGTTTGCAGAACATTGGACTCTGTGACAGATGCAGAGGGCTAATCAGCCAGGAGTGAACACACCTGTGTGGGCGTGCCTCGGCTCCGGATGTTTGGAGTCCCGGCACAATATTACGTTGTATTTTATGAAACAATTTAAATACATAACGATAGGAAACAAGGCTTTCCTAATACATGGTCGAATTATTAAAGAAAATTTAAGGTTTTGTGAACTTTCAGCATTGATATATTTGTTCACAGTGAATACATGGAATTTTCCCTTAGTTTTCTTGTGTTTCATTGGCTTTTTCATCAGTGATAAATGGTCTAATCCTACATTTCTGAATAAAAAAGCGAGTCAGTGTACATCTGAGTAAATGATCCTGCACCTCATTTCTGAACTCTTTTTTTATTAAAAATTACGCGGGGTCATCCATACAGTTGAACAGCAGAAAGGAGGGAAAAAAGGGAGAGAATTTTTAATTTTTCTTTGGTGTGTGGCTCCTCATTGTGTTTGCAGAGAGACCGGACCCTCCGACTGACCTTGAACTGACTGACCAGACCGAGAGGAGCGTTAAACTCAGCTGGGTCCCTGGAGATGAACACAACAGTCCCACACAGAGTACGAAATGTTACAGCAGCCATAATATATGTTAGACAGTTAATTAAACTGCACTACACTGTAATACAATTTTCCTTTGCCAAAATACAGTCAGAGAGGAGCGTAAAATGCAGCAAAAACACAGTTTCTATTAAAATTTGTTGAGTCAAAATCCTGTTGTGCATGAACCTCAAAGTTTCAGTCTCTGGAAGCCACAACTGTGATTTTGTGAGAATAAACATGACAGGAATTCAGTAGCTGCCATGATCAGCAACGAGCCACCATGGCCAAATTTACACACTGGTGTTTAGTTCTTTGATGGAAATGTTTGTCATATGTTTCCTCAAAATAAATAAAAGATGAAAAATAAATGAAAAATAATTTATTATGGCAAAAACTGTCAAGCTTACAGTCTTGTATTCCTTCACGAAATGTTTTAATCTTGATTCGTGTAGAGGATTTGCTTTGTTTTTGCTTGTTTTTAATTAAAAAGTCTCTTTAGAGTTTTTAATCCAAGTTTTTTTTATCATAAACTGCTTTTACATTTAGAAATCTTGTTTTCAATCAGTAAATCAATGTTGTTGACAGAATATGTAACAAAATTTCTTTATCAACAAAATTAATACTGCAACACACAGGACTTAACCTACAGTAATCCTCATCATCATAATTGTTTCTCTTTTACATTGTTTGTTTGAGCTTTTATTTAACCTGGAACAAATTGAACTCAGACTCTTTTTTTAAAATTTTCTCTAGAGTTTCTGATCCAATATGAGGATCTGCTCCATAATCCAGGAGTTTGGATCAACCTGACAGATGTTGCTGGTAGTAGCAGCACAGCACAGTTGAACTTGTCTCCGTACGTCTACTACTCGTTCAGAGTCCTGGCTCTGAATCATGTTGGCCTCAGCCAGGCGAGCCAACCCTCAAGCCAATACAGAACCAACCCTGCAGGTGATAAAAAATGGTCACCCTCAAGAAAGAAATGCAGTGTTTAGAATATTCAAAAATTTTTATTGATTGAACCATTATTTTTTATTTTTTGTAGCTCCTGATGAAAATCCGTTGGATGTTCAGGGAGAAGGAACTGAGCCCGGAAACTTAGTCATCTCTTGGACAGTAAGCTCAATTTTTGTACGATTTTGGATTGTGGACTGAATATCATTAGCTTATTTCTAGTTGTATCATTTTAAAGGCTATGTGGTGAAAGTGCAGATTTGGCAAAAAAAAAATTCACACCAGTCAAGTTAGAATATTCATTGTATTATTTTTCTGAAAACTGACGAAAAAAAATCCTCTTTATAGCCTCTGACAGGATTTCAGTCTAACGGGCCCGGTCTGGAATACAAAGTACAGTGGAGACAGAAGGATGTGGATGAGAACTGGGTCACCAAAAATGTGGCCAACGTTTCTCAGTTTGTTGTGTATGACACTCCAACCTACGTGCCCTACGAGATCAAAGTTCAAGCTGTGAACGATTACGGCAACGGCCCGGAGCCCGGAGTAGTGATCGGATACTCCGGAGAAGACTGTGAGTGAACTTAATTTTTTATATATATATTTTATTACCACTCAATAATATGTAAAAGTAGCTGCACAAACTGTTGGTCTGCTGGTTGTATTGGGATTCAACAAAGCTAGCAAAACAAAGTGATGCATTAAAAGCTGAAATACCAGATGTTGATTTATTAAAAGTTTATAATTTTAATCACTGTTATTAAGAAAATATTTTTGTGCTGATCTTGTTTCTTTGTTGCCATTAAAAGTTCACTCACAAGAACCCCTTTTGACAATTGAATCTGATCCTTTTTCACCTTTTAATCATGTTTAATAAACTACTGCAATGAGTTATGGCAGGAAAAAAAATTATTGTTTCGCTATATGTTGAAAGTTTGTCTTATTTTTTCGGTTTTATGGAAATCTCTGTAGTGATATAAAATAAGTCCTAAGTAATTATATCTTTCTTATTGCTCTGCAGTGCCTTTGTCAGCTCCTGATAGTGTGCAGATCATGGTTCATAACAGCACAGTGGCAGAAGTCCACTGGGAGCCTGTGTCCTTCCCCTCGGTCAGAGGAAAACTGCAGGGGTACAAGGTATTTCTAGTTGAATTATCATTTTTTTTACAACGTGTTTTGCTCTGTGTTCAACCCCAAAGTTTTAGCAAAAAGTCCAATTCAAAAAACTCTAATAGTTCCTGGATCATGAGGCCCAAGTCACAGGCTTCACTCACCTTTGCTCATCAGGAGTTATTAGGTGCACCTGTAATGTTCTTCCTCAGCTGGTGACAATCAGCCTGAGGGGAGGTTATACAAGGAGGTTGGTGTTTCCAGGGAATCAACACCATCAGTTGACTCTGTGTGTCTGTGTTTGAGTGTGTGATGGAAGGGTTTCTTTTCTTTATTTTAAACTGTTTGTAGGGATTCATATGATGACCCCCCTTCCCTCCACAGTGACTGCCAACTTTTCTTTTTTTATTTTCGGTCTGTGTGTCTCTCTCTCTATCTGTTGTGCTCTCCCTCTCCCCTCTCTATCTATATCTATCCCTCTATGTCTATCTATCTATCCCTCTATCTCTCTGTTTCTAAATTTCTCAGAAGTTGGCAATCTGTGTCAGCTCCTTGGAAAATTAACATTTTGCTCTTTTGCAGTATTTGTCTGTCTGTTGCTCTGTCTGTCTCTCTGTCTCCATCTTTATCTGTCTCTCTACCTCTTTGTCTGTTTGTCCCTATCTCTTTCTCTATACCTCTATTTATTTTGAGTTAATTTTTTAACCAGTGGTCTAGAGACCACTCTGAGAACCACTGGTTCAAAAAAATTTAAAAAGTGGATTCTTGGGAAATCCAGATATCCTTGAAGGGTTCCAGCAAAAGGGAACATAATCTATTTTCACTGTAATTCCATCTATAACCAACACACTTACAGAATAAAAATAGTCTGTTTTGGTCAACCGTTTCACACATTTTATTGTAACAAAAGCTCAAATAAGGAAAATTCTTATCAAGAAGTCATATTGAATGGTGGCTGTGGTCCAACTTGTCAGTTGTCAGGTGTCCTTAATGTGAAATGTGGAGTCATGGCTTCTTCCATTACGTCAACCACATGGGCACACTATGATCTTACTTCTACATACAAAATAACAAAAATCAAGTCACTGATTCTATAAGAAAGTTATATTTTCTTTCTGTAAAACACAGAACCAATCTGTGATCTATCTTGATAATAAAGAATGAAATGTCATGCTCAAGGCATGTACATTCATTTTTTACAAGCTGAAGTATATTTATTTGGCCGTGGATGTGAGACTCTTAAGTCACACTTGAATTAGTCTGCTCACATTACCTGGTGGTTGAAATTATACAGGCTCAGTTTGAAAGGCTTTCTTAAGCCTGGCTTTCCACCATAAGCCTACCTGCATGTGTGTGTGTTACCCTCAATATGCTGATGAGGAAAACGGACTAAAAGTAATGGCTATAGTGTAAACAAGGCTGATAAAAGTATAAACTACCATCTTTTCTGTAGGTGTACTACCGACGTGAGCGCGGTTTGCATGAGGCAGAAGGAGAGACAGAGCAGAAGGAGCAGGTTTTGACCTTCAGTGGGAATCGTAGCGAAGGACGTCTGCCAGGCCTCGAACCTTACAGCCTTTACAACCTCTCCATCAGGGTATTAAACAGCAAAGGGGAAGGGCCCCCCAGCCCCAGCAAGGGATTCCAGACTCCTGAGGGAGGTGTGTAGAAGAATCTACATGACATCTATCATATACTTTCACTATACTTACTTTCCTGTGCAACATTCAGACACCAACCGTGGTTGTTTTTTGTTTTCAGTCCCAGGGCCTCCTTCTTTTCTGAGTGTTCTAAACCCTGGGTTGGATTCTCTCACTCTAAAATGGGGCCCACCAAATAAAAACAATGGACGCCTCGCTGGATACACACTGAAATACCAACCAGGTAGGATTAGCAGAGGGGGATGTGCTATGATGAATGGGTTAGTGAGGTGTGTTGAGTCTAAAATCTGAATTTTCCCTCTTTTTTCCTATTTCTTTCATTCTTCCCCCCTGCGTCCCTGCAGTCAACAGCACCAGTGAACTGGGGCCTGTTAAGGTCATGAGCTTCCCAGCCAATGAGACCACCTATACCTTGGACAACCTGAACTCCAGCATGCTGTACAAATTTTACTTAAGCGCAAAGACAATCAAGGGCTCGGGCCCCGTCATCACAGAGGAGGCCTTTACTATCATGGATACAAGTAAGTTTTTTACACTAAAGCCATTTAGTTCTATCTGTAAATGATCAAAGTCTGATAGTGTTTGCATTTTAGTGAAAAAAAAATGAGTGCAAGGTCAAAATCACAAAACCCTGGCAGATATGACAGATTCTGGTGAAGTACAACCATCAGATACAACTGCATTTCACACCTCATACCCCCTCTATCTTTTTCTCTTCTCTTCTCTCTGAAGTTCGCACTCAGCCCACTGTACAGTCAGGCAAAGGTAACCCATGTTTGCCACTGGGAGCACCTGCATGTTATTCACACCACCGGATATTAGAAACAGAAAAAGAGCTTAGCTTTAGCTTAAACATCCCTGCATGTTACTAAGTTAGCATGTAAGAAAACTCCCTCTGTGTGAATAAATAGGAGTGTGACAGACTTCCATGGCATCTGCAAGCAGCAATGCTTGTGTACTCCTGATGGAGTAGTTGCACTTACTGCAGCATAGCTTAGAATATTGTGTTTTTAAAATCCAGTCTTGACATCTTGTATTTGCCTTCTTCAAATGAACACGGTTTCATTTGAAGCCTGGCGCATGATGCTATGATGCTTGTGAATGCGTTCGTTTCAGTCCAGCACTAACACATGTTTATGCCTGATGATGCTATAAACTGATGGATTGTGTTTTATTTATTGGGGTTAAACTAGAAATTAAAATAGAATATGCATGCTGCAGTGCTGTGATTCAGAGTTGCTTAGATTCTTTTATTTGGATGCTAAAAAAAATCACTCTGAATCTCAGTATTGAGAGATGTTACTGCATTTTTTAACTAAGTATATTATTAGCAACTTTCTCTGTAAATCAGAGGTTCTGCAGGTTAAACTGTAAGGTACCTTATTGGCACTTGTTTCTGTTGTCTCACTCTCTTCATGTTCTTTCAGGCCCCACAGAGCCCCCTCACCCAACCTCCCCCATCACTCAGTCTCCGCCTCCCCCGTCTCACAAGGGTACAAGCGCACTCCCTGTGTCCCCTGTCTCCCAAAATATCTACACACACAATCTGCAAAAAATGGCTTATCTCATAAAGAGTCATTGAAACACCTCTTTCATTAAAAGTCAATCAGTATTTTAGCAAATAAAGTGGATTTCTTTTGGATTCTGTGTGTCACTGAACTGGCACTTATTTTACTTATTTGAGAGGAATAATGTACTGTAAGCTTACACTGAGATGGCCATATTTAGCAGCTGTATTCACTGACCTTTTCCATATTGTGGCTCTGACACTGATCTGAAAGTTTTTTTTGGTCATATGACAATAACTGTGTTGCCATGTATTGTACAATGAATTTTTCCTAAACTCTTAATAGATGAATGCTTTAAATTCAAACTCTGGTCAGTTTGGAGTTAATTTTTGAAACAGTTTTACTCTTATTTGGTTGCCTCATGTTACAGCAGCTGGTGTATTTTTTGTTTTCATGTGGCTGGTTAGTTAACAGCCCTAGTTATTTCTCTTGGGTATTAAACCGAAATTCAGTAACCTGAACATGGTAGATTTGTTTGCACCATCTTTTATCCTAGACACTGGAAAAAATATGTGATGTTTACTTCTCTAAAATGTTATTTTACTTCTGTATGTAAGCTCCCAATCAGTATTTCACAGGTTTTATTTAATATGAAGGTGTTTTAATGAGTCGGAAGTGTTCTCTGAATGAAGCCCCTCATATCTTTTATATTCTCTTTTGTGTGCTCAGCGCCACCTGTAGGTCCAGCGTTCGGCACAGTTAACACCTCTGTATCGGAAGAGGGTGCAGTGATCAGTTGGGATTACTTTGGACACCATAAGAATGTATATGTGGAATATATTGTAGAAAACAGTAAGGCTTCCCTCGAATCAGTACAATCCATAAATTTGATCCTTTTAATCAATCATTTTGTCCCAAATCCTCCCTGAATCTAATTCCTCTTCATCCGCCTCGCTGATTCTAGGTAAAGAGGACTGGAAAAAGGAGTTGGTAAACGGTTCACACTGGCATATGATTAAAGGTTTAAAGCCTGGGACGTCGTATAAAGTGCGCGTGGTAGCTAGAGACCCGGTTGACCCGACGGTCCACAGCACAGACGAAGTGTTGGTGGCGGTACCAGGTGAGGCGGCATGCCTCAGGATAGACCGTCTTTGTGTTCATGCATTTTCTGTCCCGTCTTCTCATCCTCTCTGTTCCAGCACTGTCTCATATCAGACATGCGATGATGCTACATTCAGGCGTGAATGTAGAATAATTCAGTCTAGTTGTGCTTGTCACTGTCTGAGTTTGTGATCATCAAGATGATCAGATGCATGTGACTGAAAATCATTACTAAAAGGGTCCATTACAATACTGTTGTGTTTTTTTTCTTGTGTTTAAAACATCTAAACAGTCTCTTCATATTAACCCATTTTCAAATTTAATTTCTGTCTACAGCCTCCGTTCATCTCAGTGTCACTCAGCATCAAAGAAAACACCCTTTTATGCTGCTTAAATTGAAATTATTTACATTTTTCCTCCTTTCTCTGTGTGTGTGTGTGTGTAGCTGTACCTAGCCGGCAGGTGGACATCGCCACCCAGGGTTGGTTTATCGGACTGATGTGTGCCATCGCTCTCCTCATCTTGGTCCTTCTCATAGTGTGCTTTATAAAGAGGAACAAGGGTGGCAAATATCCAGGTAACATCCATGTCATCAGTCATTTTTAAGCTCACTGACAGCTCAGCAATGGATAGAAATTTGAAGGCAAACTGTGTGTAACCCCTAGTTAAAGAGAAAGAAGATGCTCACCAAGATCCTGAGATTCAGCCCATGAAGGAGGATGATGGGACATTTGGAGAGTACAGGTGAGGGGATGCTCTTCACTTAGAAAAAACAGGAGCACAGCATGCATTAGTAATAACATTTCTTTTTTTTGTTCATGGTGTCCTGACTTGACCGTTTGTATGTAGAACATTTCACCAGGCTGCAGAGACTCTCTGCCCACAAGACTCCATTACCAAACACTCCACAGAGGCAAGGCAAAGATCTGCACTACTTTGTGTTGATTCTTATGACCAACTCACCTGCACACTGGCCATCTGACAAAACAAAGCTTTATAGAACGCCAAATATGCCCATTTTAACCAGTAATCTAATCTCTGGCTAAATCCAATGCATGCTAACTGCTCTCAAAACAAATGTTAATGAAGTTCATCAGTTTTTTTCATCACATTTTCCAATTTTTCTGGTTACATTATTGATTTTATAATAGGATCTTTAGGATCATAGAAGCCTAAATACTGTAGTAAAGTAGCTGCTCTAAATGAATGTGTCTTTAAAAAATGCAAAAAAAAAAGTAATTGTGCTTCAAATGATTCCACACGCATGTTTTTTCTCCTCTGTGTCCAAAAAGAAGTACACAAGACACTCATTGTGGCTCATGAATTGCTTTTCATGTGTCCTTCCATTTTTTTTATCTTTGTTTTTTTTTGTTTTTTTGTTTTTTTTCGGTGGGTTTAGGTCTATAGAGAGGTAAGATGAGATGTGATTAAAACCAGCATGCATGCAAGCTATGTTTCTCATTTAGGTGAAACTAAAAGCAAGGAGAAAGCACTTCAACTGCTCAGGTTTTTCTGCATCATCATACTCACTGACATTCAAAATCATAACCACAGTTAAGACATTAGCATTAACTTTAACATTAAAAATGACTGCTTCACTAGCTTCCCTTGTTTAATTTTTTAAATGCAAATGCTTTGAGCTTGAAAACAGAGTTGAACTATAAAAGACAAGCTTGCATATTGATTGTTACTGGAAGCTTTTAGACAAAATAAAAATAATGATTAGAGGCAAAATGCTTTATCTTTGGGGCAAAACGTGCATTTTTGATCACTGCATGTAAACCGAGAGCATATTGGTTAAGGTCATTGTCAGAAATGGGATAAAAAGGTAAAGTATTGCAAGAGACTTGAACAGCACGCATTTGCAAAATCCTCCTAAGCAGTGGTCACTAACTCTAAATCTGAAAACCCACAGGCTTAAAATGGCACTAACACTATACATAATACTACAACTTGAATTCAAAAAAGTTTGGACACTGTGTAAAACAAAAACAGAATTCCAACAACAGCTGTACAGCAGTTTATGTAGTAATCATAGTGACTAAAACATGTTACCTTGTTTACCTGTGGATTGTACTTAAAAAGTGTATTTTGGAGCATTCCATAACTTTTCCAGTCTTTAGTTGCCCCTGTTATTTATATTAGAAGCATCAGAATCAGAATGAGCAATATTGACAAAAAACAATGAAGCTGATGAGGCCAAACATTAGAAATAGTGCCTTTGTACTGGATTCAGTTGAGTATATGTCACAAAGGATTAAGAAATTATTACATTCTATTATGTTTTACACAGCGTCCTAGCTTTTTTTGAGTTGAGGTTGTACTATAAAATACTTTAGATGTAGCTGAGCTGTTCCACTGCACAAGAAACACGGAGTAAAATGTTTCAGGCATTCCATTATTATTGTGATTAATAATATCCCTTTATATAGTGAGCTTTTGTGTATATGTTTGTCATTTCCCAGCAAAATTGCAGTTCACCAGAGTCCAGACCGAACAGCTGCATAAAGAACAACAGCAATATTATCTGTCACTCCACAGAGTTGCATTTGTGCAGTGGAAAAGCCCAGTTACACAGTTTATAATAGCCTGTCCTCCAGGGTTTTACACCACTGCAGAAAAAAGTTCAAAGGACTGCTTGAATTAATTATTAACGTTCCATCCAATCTTTTCAACCCTTTGTAGTGACACAGAGGACCACAAGCCGCTGAAGGGGAGCCGGACGCCGTCCAACGGGACGGTGCGCCGCGACGAGAGCGACGACAGCCTGGTGGACTACGGGGAGGGCGGGGACGGACAGTTCAATGAGGACGGCTCCTTCATCGGCCAGTACAGCGGCAAGAAAGAAAAAGACACGCACGAAGGCAACGAGAGCTCGGAGGCCCCGTCGCCCGTCAACGCCATGAACTCGTTCGTCTAACGAAGGGCTCGCCTGTCGCCCCCCAAGACTGTGGATAACGCCCTCATCTCCACACCCCGCCAGCCCCTGTCACACTGTGACCTCCTCCTGATCAACACACACTCAACATGGCAAAGACCGACACCACATCCATTGGAAGAAGGTGTGGGACGAGGGATGTGAGGACTCTGGGAAGGAGAGAGGAAGCAATATAGAGAAGCAGAAGGAATGTACCAGAAAGTTTTACCACTCAGACTGAGCAGGAGTGTGCCCAAGTGTGTGTGTGTGTGTGTGTGTTAGTGCCATTTGAATCTCCTTTGCAAACATACTAAACATGATGTATCCAAATGTATATTTTATCAAAGTACAGCACATGACCCGCAGGCAGGCAAATACTCATGCATCACACTCATAAACATCTGCATGGAGTAAATCATGATCCTACTAAGCATTTTACCATCCTCACGTCAGTTGTTCTAGAGGTGAGCTGCTTGTTGAGACGTATACGATGCACGCCTACAAGTGACTACGTTATTCCTCATATTGTTTTTTTTTCTCTTAAAGTGTATAACGGCCTGTGCTATACAGAAAAGATACAGTGGTGTCTTTGTGGACACAACTGCAAAATGTGTGGCTCAAAGTAAAAGCTTGCATTTGTCTCTTTTTGGGGCAGATGAACTGTTTGTATATATGTAATAGAATAAGAGAACAGCTATATTTTGAGGTCAGGGATGTCCATTTTTAGTCATCAGAAACCTGGCTAGAAACACCTTGAACTCAGCGTTCGGCCACTCCTTACCACACCAGCCCAAACCTTATTCCAATTGGCTCATTTTTAGCCTTGTGTTTTCTCATTTCTATTCATGTTTGTTCCTTTTTACACCAAGACTATGCTTCTTGCTCACGAGCACTAACTGTACACAAGCGGAGGTCTGATGGATCCAGTGTCATTGTCAAGTGCTTCCACCCCAAATCGTGGCCACTGTGCAGGCATTTGTTTATGTGGATCATAGTGTTGTCACACCTTACCGCCACCCCGACACTGTTTCGAAAAGCATTTTGAATCATCTACATTGTGTACCGGCAGGAAAAAAAAGTTACATGTATAGGTTTACTGAGAGTACACTGTAGTTTCTGGATGTTTAGATATCAGATCAGGAACCTCAGCATGGTTTCTAGTGCCTTTGTGGAGAACAGTGACTTAGATCATAGAATTACATTCCTCCTCATACACAGGACGGACCTGGGCTCAGTGCAGTCGATAAAGTCCATTAAAACAGTGCACAGAGAGTCTCACAGTACTCTAAAGACAATTTTAAGGCTTTGTGAGGATTCAAAACTACATTAAACCCTCAGAAAATAAGCTCTGTGTTAAAGAATTTGTTCATTAAAGCTAAAGCCCTTTATTTTGAGCCATATGGTCATTGAGGGTTATGAATCATCAATGTGGGATTAATTTCAAACAGCCTCCTTAAGTCTTTAAATAATTTTCAGCTATATTCAAAATACATTTTCCTCATCTTTCGATGGCATAAGCTGTGAGGAATAGTTGTCAGCTATAGATTGTTATGGCCTTGTAGACAATCATACACCCAGTTATCATCAGCCACTGTGTTATGCATACAAACAGACCACCAAATCACAGCATTTATCTAGCAATTAAAGACTGAGGAAAATGTGTGGGGTGTTACATGTATAAGAAACCAGAGGTCAAAGCATGGACGTCCCATGAGACATCTTCATTTCAAACATTTCAAACCTCCTCTTGCATTCATCTTTAAGAGGAGACGCTGCACTCAGCAGCACTAAACTACTGCCAACCTTCTCACCAGGTAACTGCCAACAGGAACCAGACTCACCATCTGGCACTTACTAGAACCAGAGTGGGACTTACTGTCACAGGTAGCACTTAAAAGAAAAGAAGGGGTCGGAAACATTTTAATGAATACTGAATGTGGAAACAAGTGTATCTGTTTATGTGAATGAAAATATTGCTTGTTTCACTGCAAATGGTAAAACACACTGGTGACTTTGGTTTTATGCATTTAACCTTATATCTGTGTATGTCGTCACGTTCTGAGCGCAGCACTCAGTGAGTTTTATATTCCTGTAAATGAATGAAGCTTGGGTGCATGGGTGTGTGAGTGTGAGTGCGTGTGCGTGTGTGTGTGTGTGTGTGCAGCACATGCATGCTACTGTGTTCCAGCGTGCGTGATGTGTACTATCGCTCTCAATTTCCATGGATAAGTGTCTATGGTTCTGATGTGTGTCCAGCAGTCAGCTCGTGCTCTCAACAGGAGGTCCGAGACTTTTTTTTTTTCAGAAAACATTTTCACGTTTTAAGTTTTAATCATAACTTGCATCAAGTTTTTAGGTTTGCGATACGTCAGCTTTCCACGTGTAGATATTTTTGTTGTATTTTGTAAATAATGGCTTGAAGATGCATTCGAGGTCAAAGGTGAGAGCTTGACCTCCATCGACCCCTGCTGCATTATGGGTAGGCAAGGCAAAATGGCGTGTGAGAAGAGAATATTTACAGTTTTCACTCTTTCATTTGCTGTGAAATTTCTTTCTTTTCTTTTTTTTAAACTTGTCAGGTGGATTTGCTAGCTCAAACGTTTAGCCCATCAGGTATCAGGAGATTATTTAACTTGTGACTGAGCTCTTGTGACACCTGTATTGTTTCTGTCTCTGACAGGTCATGCACCTTTTTTTTCCTGTATTTTTTATAAAAAGGCACACACTTAAACAGGAAGTACAATTTCAAACACATCTGTTTGTTCTGGTTTAATACAACATCTGGTACCTGAGACTGTTGTCCTAAACTAGACCTCAGATCAAACCCGTGTATCCTTTTTAAGTGTGTGCATCTCAATAAAAACAAAACAAAACAGTAATTTTTGAGCATACAGAAGGATTGCCGGCATGGAGCAGATAATCTGACTGGCACATTGGAGTGTGAATACCTTGGAAACAATGTTCTAGTGACTGGTGAACATACAGTAGGATATTAAGTATATGATATGATATAATTTGACATTCTGGTTAATGTTGAAGCTACATGAGAAGCATGAAAGGCTGTCGAAATGGTTTACTCTACAATATAATATTGCAAAATATTTTGTATTTTAAATGAAGTTTAAAAATGAAATAAATGTTGGTTTCAGGATTTCAAATCATTTATGCTTTTCTTTGTGGTCATGCATGCAGGGAAATGCACCAAAGTGTGTGAGTAGCTCCACCTAGTGTGTGAAAATAAGAATGATGTGGTGTTTTTATTTTTTATCCCTCAAATAACTCAGAGATAAACCTCCCAAAGTTAATCCTTGAAAGATTAGCACACATCTGGTATATTTGCGCATGCTCCATACGTCTTTTATTCATTTGCTCGAGCTTTGGTGTTTATTTCCATATGCTATTTTAGATGGATAACCAATCAAAAATATGCAGATTAAAATTTCAATTTTCTGTATTAAAAGATTAAGCTTTTCAGTTTGTGAAATACTCATGCTTTACGTGTAGTGGAAATAATACAAACCTTCACAAACTTGATTTTAAAAAGCACATATAACGATTTAAAAAAAAATCAAATATGAATTATATGAATATGAATTATTTAAGTGAAGCTTTAGTGCATATTGTTGGCCTTTTGCGAAGGTAAACAATATACTCTTTTAATCCACCTCCTCTAATCTTTTCCAATAGAGTCACATTCTAGACGATCAAATCACATTTCATACACACAACTGGTGTCTGGAATCGGTTATGAATTATTGATCTGAAGGTCATTTATCATGCACAGCACATGGAGAGTTAGACAGACTCTCGTCTAGGCACCTTTTCCGTATTTTATAGTCATTTTTTTGCCCCAGGTTTATTACTACTTCGTAATATTCCTGTTAAATCTATTGAATTGTGAGTGTTTGATTTGTACTTATGGGTGCTCATTTAATGTATCATTTTTCAATCAAGAAATGGGTATTACGGTAATCTAATAATAATCCTAAAAGGTTTTCTCCTGTCGTGTACAATTTCTTAAAAAAGCTACAACTTTAAATGATTTTTTAAAAAAGACATAATGCGCAGCAGCGTGATGCTCGCATCTCTCCCATCCTCCCCCTCCTCTCGTGGACCAATCACAGCAACATCCTCGATGCCACCCGGAGATGTCACTCCGCCGCTTTCCTCCAATAGAAAAGTTCCGCTGTACGGGACGCTCCGGCGGGTGGGTTGCCGTGGGATGATGCGGTTCGGGCCCAGGTGTGCCATGCGGACAGTGTACTGACATTTCCCCATTTCTGCCTCAAAGGTAAGAACGCCACCACATGAGAGTGTGTGCATGACATAGCTGGCTCTTGTGTCTGGACTTTGTGAGGATGAACCGGAATGCGTTCGGCACTGTGGTGCAGAAATGGACCGGCACTGGAGTACCGCAATGCAGAGCAGTGAATTACCGGTGCCGCTCAGTCGTCATAGGGGTGAAGTGATGTAAGGGGGCTGCGCAGTTGCTTTTTAGAGTCTGTTAATCTTTTTGTGAATGCGACAAAGTGAGGGAAGGTTCTGGCTTCTAACTGGAGACACACTTTTGTACAATGAACTGAACATCCCGGTATAAGACATCGTGTTTCTGTGGGTGCAGAGAGGAGACGCAAGGTGAAAAGTGTTAGATTCTGTTTGCGTCAAGGGCGCAGGAAGCTGCCGGATGCACCATGTCATCTAGTGAGAAAAAGAACTGTTTGTCCTTCATGAGCAAGAGGGCAACTCCCGTATAAATTGGTGTTTTAAAGAGTGTATTCTACACTTTTCTGTTATGAAATGTATATTAACTCTTGATAGTTACATTCATCATTAAGTCTGAATGTCTTTAGTTATATAGTGCGAGTAAAAGATCCTTAAATTATAAGGACTTTTCTCCTCAAATCCCCTGGACTCTTCCAGAAAAATTCTAAATGTATGAGTCCAACAATGTAGCCAGATGTTGGATGATGTCAAGGATATTCTTCCTCCCAAGTGCTCAACATGAGACCCGGTTCTTATTTCATTGGTTCATTTTTTGACATATGCCATTTGCAGAACAGAAAAGCCAGAACCAGTAAATTCACTTAGTGTGGCAAATCAAATGAAGCCCACTTTAGTCATATAACCCCCAACCCAGGAAACTCACTTTAAAACAGCACTAAAACACATTATTGTTCCTCTTGTTGAATCAGACATGACATCGACTGTTATTCTTCTGCAGCCATAAAACAACAGCAAACATGGTTATTCAGACAGTCACTAAGAACACTGAGCTTAATACATGTGCTGACCTAAATTTCACTGGCGCTGTCCAAAGAGGATCTGTGATGAGATTACTGCGAGAGGAAACACATGAAAACACACACTGATGAATTGATTAGATTCAGGGATGGATGCAACAAAAACCAGAGCTGTATATATAAGTTTGTATGTATGTTTTCCACCTTTTTGCTGCTAGTATTCCCTCTCAAAGATACATATAAGATGTATAACCTTGCAAAATGCAGGATAGATGTGGAGTAAACTGTGCTGATGCAAATGTTGAGTCATCAAAGTGCACAGGAGGAGTCAGTGCTGCAGTCTCTGGATGTGGAGGTGCTGACTGCTGGGTGTATGCCTCTGCTCCGCCTCTCTCTCTATTTTTGTGAGAGGAACGTGGCCGCTGAGGCACATGGGAGGTGCCTTTCTGTCGGATTTTCATTCTTCTTAGATTTTGTCTTTTCTCTCATATCCTCTAATATGACAAATGACTCAGCAAAGGACAGTGGCTGGCAACAATATTGTTTTGTTTTGTTCTTCATTGCATCACAGTGGACTTTTTGGACACTTACATATTGAAACATTTCTAAGCTGTTTCCCTGATTTCCTCTTGATTTACTGGCCCTGATCACATTGGCTTGACCTGTGGCATTTGAAGGAAGATGATTATCAGATATACCCTAAGCTTTAAGCTGTTTAGACCAAATGTTAAGGTCAAAGGTCTTTGACGGGTTTCGCAGTCAACAGAGCAATGTGGTATATCATAAAAAACACCAAGAAACCTCAGCTAAACAGTGTTTATTGCTGTGTCAAAGTCAAGTTTGAGAAGCTGAGGACTTTTGATTAGTGTTTACCTCATTAGAATGTCTGCACTTCATTTGATTTTGATGTATTTATCTACAATCAATCATGAATGGATTGAAACAGCTTCTACTTCATAATAATTTACTTAATGATTCTAGTTTTTGTTCCCTTGGACTGCAGATGTTGGTGAATTCCACACTTTCAACCTAAATGTGCACACCTGACTCAAATTGGCAAAACCAACACATATAACCATTTCTCCAGTTAGCTTTCAAATGTGTCACACTGAAATGATACAATTTACACAAGGTGGCTCTGATACAACTTTTTCTGTTGCAATTTCATACCTCAGCTCTGGGTATCTGCAGACACTGAGAGCCAATCAGACTCTAGTGCTCTACAACTTGCTTCTGTTGGCCGGCTCACCATTGTTATTGTGACTAAACCTAAAATACTTTAAAGCAGGGTTAGGAGTTATTTAGTTGCAGAGTTATTTCTCTTTTTTACTAGTGGTGTAACAAATCCCCACAGCTCACATTCACTTGTTTGCTCAGCTACGATGCTTGTTTCAGCACTAGTGACTGATCTCAAGTTGCACCTGCTGTGCATTACAATACATCACCTCAACAGAGCACCTACAAATCGTGTGTCCTGCAATACCTTAATACTACCCAAGCCTACTGAGCCCAGTACAAATATGATTTTGACCAACTGAATTTGTGGATCCTTACTTTTTTTGTTGCTATAGGATATGCTTACCTGATGGAGTCAAACCCTCTTTTCCCAACATGTCATGCACTTTTATTCTTTCAGTACCTCCGTCTCTTCCAGTATGTCCTGTTTGACAGCGAGTGCTGAAACACTGCGGCTGATCTCAGCAGTGCTGCTTTTCCATCCTGCAGAAGTGATGTGTAAGCATGTGTGACGGCACTACAGGGGCTGTCGAGGTACCATGGGACTACCTTGTGTTTTGTGAACAGGCAGCCCTGTGTGTGCAGGCCTGAGTGTCCCTGTATGTGCGTGTTCTTGTGGATGTGGATGCACACTGCATGTCTCTTTGCAGTGTTCTGCTGAGTCACTCGCATCCTGAATTATTTATGTGCAGTGAGAGGAATCCAGCTGATTTTGATCTCATTCTGTTGCTGGAATGGAAAGTCATGCAAAGTCTTTCTAGGTATCATATCTTCAGGGGTCAACAGTGGTGTCAAACAATATGATTGATTATATTATCAAATTATATTATTATTTTTATTTTACTGTCTTATTCAGCCCTCTCCAGTTGATGTCCTGTCCATCAACCTCTTATTCGTGTCCCACCTGCACATCTGCCTAACTCATGTGGCTGCAGTAAGGTGTTTTTGCTGACTGTCATGGCTTCCACTGGCTTACTGCTGCTGGCCCTCTCCTCCTCTGTCTCCCTCACAGGTAAGAGGCACACTCATGCCTGAAAATGCCCCATTTCCCTTAAAAAGAATCATAAAAATTTCAGTTGTACCTGCATCCAACTAACCAAGACGGCCATGTTTTTGCTTTGCAGTGGCCGTCCTGTTTGGTGAACCCAGAATTTATGGAGGTGAGTTGGTTGTCGGAAAATTTCAGGACTAAAAAAAGAGGGCATGCAGCACATTCATCACAATACTACAGGCTGATTTAAAATTAGCATCTCAGCTAACTGTTATGTAAAATGTGTCAGAGGATGCAACTGGATACGGCCCCATCTTTGAGGAGGAGCCTGTGGATGTGGTCTACACTGAGGACTCACCTGATGGGAGAATCTCAATGAACTGCAGGGCACGAGCGAACCCACCAGCTACATACAGGTTGCACACACTATTTAAGATGTTCATTCAAAGCAATCTTATACTCCACATGCTATTGTATATAGAACTGTGTTGTATCACTGCCAGGTGGCGCCGTGATAACTGGGAAATCAAGCTGATGGAACAGCCAGATGAACACTACAGCCTCGTAGGGGGAAACCTTGTTATAACCAACCCCAGACAGAAGAAGCATGCTGGGACGTACATCTGCGTGGCCAGGAACATCTATGGCACAGTGATCAGCAAGGAGGCCAGGGTCAAGTTTGGATGTGAGCGTGTGAACGATCCAGCCCAGATTGTGACCCAAAAACCCCAAGTTTAATTCTTTTTTAAAATTCATTTTTTCCTCGTTTCTTCTCGTGTGTGATGTAGTTGTGGAGGAGTTTCCTCAGGAGGAGAGAGACCCAGTGTACGTCAAAGAAGGACAGGGAGCTGTTCTGCTGTGTGCCCCTCCAAAAGCCTGGCCACGTATGTACACAGGTCCTCGTGTCTCATTTGAAGAGTCAGTCTCTTGAAGATGGCAATACCAACTTGTCCATGTGCTTCTGTGTTATCCTTTACAGAGGAGGTGACCTACCGCTGGATCTACAACGAGTTCCCAGTGTTCCTCCACACAGACCGCCGTCGCTTTGTCTCTCAGAAGACGGGGAACCTGTACATCTCCAAAGTGGAAGCTCAGGATGCAGGAAACTACTCCTGCTTTGTTTCCAGCCCCATCATTGGGAAAAGTGTCTTCTCCAAGTTCATTCCTCTCATCCCATTACCCCCTGATGATGGTCAGTAGAGAACAGCTGTGCTGCAGCTTAACAAGAAACAAATTTTAACATATCATGCAGAACAGAATTAAAAAAAAAGGTTCAGAAAAAGACATGCACTCTATCTCTTGTCCCTGATCTGCAAGATCTGGATTTAATGGGTTTTTTTTGGGCCTCAGGTGAGAGGAAGTACCCAGCAGACATCAGGGTGAAGTTCCCAGATACCACCGCCATGCTGGCTTCAAATATCACACTGGAGTGCTTTGCTCTGGGGAAGTAAGTCTTCATTTGTGCGAGATGTACTATTAAGAGCAAAGGCTCATACTCTGGGTTTGACTTTTATCATAATTTAAGTCTAATTTATGTTAAATTAATCTGTTTTTTGTGTCTTTTTAAAGCCCCATCCCTGACATTGTTTGGAGGAAGGTGGATGCCACAGACCTCCCACCAAATCATGAGATCAGTGAGTCAGGAGCTGTGCTTCATCTGTACAACGTGCAGTATGAGGATGTGGGAGGATATGAGTGTGAGGCCATCAACACAAAAGGAAAGGATTGGCACAAGGCCTGGCTGTATGTGGAGTGTAAGTGATTTCGATTTTTAGATTACTTTACCCTGATTAGATGGTAGAGATTACAATACAGCAGCGTTTCTTAAACTTAAGATTGAGACAGAAAACCACCAAATGTGTTGTGAACCTGTTTATTGGGTTGCCGATGAAGACCTCCAAATTTCTCCTCTGAATCTTAGGCTGATAAAGTTACAGTACAGCTTTGCATTGTAGAGTTAGCGTGGAGACTAGTAATTACAGCGGATTCTGCCAAGGGCATTTCTTTGTAAGACAACACAAAAGCAGGTCTTTTTAGACAGAACAACTTGTACTTCTGTGGTGAATCTATCATTTTGAATATATGAGAATAACTGTGCCCGCTGTGTTTGTGCAGCTGCTCCCGAGTGGGCAGAAACCATCAACAACACACAGATCGACATCGGCTCAGAGCACACCATGCGCTGTGTGGCAAAAGGGAAGCCCTTCCCTTTCATCCGCTGGTACAAAGACGGATATATGGTAAAAAATTTAAACACTTAGTCACTTATCATGAAAGACATTTGTATCAATTTAGTTTTTTTCTTCAAATAATATCCAAGCGTACATTTGGATTGTTTGTGTGTTTTCCAGTATGGGAAGGGAGAGCTGAAGTTTTCCAGTCTCACCTTTGATGACTCAGGAATGTACCAGTGTGTTGCTGAGAACTACTGGGGCATCAAATACGCCAACGCTGAGCTGAGGGTCATAAGTGAGTTAGTTGTGTTTTAAAGACTTTCAATGGAAAGGTGATGGTAAACTAGTTTTTAAAGCAAACCACATCTTGGTGTACAGTAATATGAACTCCTTCTTGCCAGAGGATGTTATGAAAGTTGAGACATCACTTTCTTATCTCCCATCAGCTTGTGCTCCTACGTTTGAGTTTAACCCTGTGAAGGAACAACTTCTTGGAGCTTTAGATGGCCGAGTAGTGATCGAATGCAAACCCAGAGCTGCTCCTAGACCACGTTACACCTGGAAAAAGGGCAAAGAGGTCCTCTATAACAGTTCACGGTCAGTTTTTCTAATTAATTTACTCACCAATAGCTCCCCATCTACTGTCAAGCAGCTTAGTTTAACATATTGTGTTTTTTTTTTAGCATTTCCATCCTGTTTGATGGGAGTCTGGAGATCCTCAATGCCACCAAAAACGATGAAGGCCATTACACCTGCTTTGCTGAGAATGACAAAGGAAAAGCCGACAGCTCAGGCTATCTAACCATCACAGGCCAGTGAATATGTGCAGATTTGAGACAGATTCTATTTGCACTCAGCTGTCTGTATCCAAAAATGCTATTTACACCTTGGAAGTTTGTTTCCTAAACCTAAACAAGTAGTTTTTGTGTCTAAACAAAATGAATCCTAAACTTAAAAACTGAAAACAAGTAATTAAAGTTGATCTTTGACTCTTGGTTTCCCACAGGAATTAAACCCTGATCTTTTCACTCTGTAAACTATATCACCTAGTGATGGTTGTAAATGGCAGAATAGCTGCTGTGTGACTGTTTTCTTCAGGTGCATATAGACATTCTGTGAATTTTACATGGTGAACATTTAGAGTGGAACATTCTTGCATTAGTGTAATGGTTTTAACGTATTTATGATGATTCTCCTCCCTAGAGGGCACCAGCATCACAGAAGCACCTGAAGACACAGAGATAAAGGTTGGTGATGAGGTGATTCTGAGATGTGCAGCATCATACGACCCCATGCTGGACATCACATTCATCTGGGCGATAGACTTCAGGGTCATCGACTTCGACTCTGAGTGGCAACACTACGAACGTGTTATGGTAGGATGATACTTCATCCAACTTCTTGTTAGCTTCCGATGACTGTGGGGCCTCCTCTTTCATCTGCTTGCGTTTGCTTCCTGTTGTTCAGAGTGACGATGGCAGCGGTGACCTGAAAATAAAGAATGTGCAGATTTGGCATGAAGGTCGCTACACCTGTACGGCTCAGACGGTGGTTGACAGTGACACGGCATATGCTGATCTCAAGGTTGTAGGTCAGTTCTCGCATTCTTTGCCTCAATCCCAGAGATTATTTTTATTCCTCGACCACATTTGAGTTGCACGGTTGATAATGAGCAGAACAGATTGTCAGGATTACAAGTGATTAATACGAGTTTTGTAAGAAGCTGTCACTCCAGTTTAATTATTTACACAACTTTGTACCCATTTGTCCACACATGTACTTTCTTTCTGTATGTCAGGTGTCCCGGGGCCTCCTGGTGTGATCCGGGTGGAGGAGATTGGGGACACGTGGGTGAGGCTGTTGTGGTCTAAAGGATCAGATCATAACAGCCCCATTCTCTCTTACACCATTCAGACCAGACACTACTGGGCTCTGAATGAGGATGACTGGAGGGATGCAAGCACCTGTGAGTACCACTCACTGCCAGCAGGTGGCCATGTCGCTTTTCAGTTTGTATTAAATGAAGCATTATGACTTTATCTGATCTGACCAGCAAGTAAAATGCACTTGAATAGTGGTTGTTCAATGCAAATTTAACATATTTCCTAGAACAACACAATCTGACATGACACTTGTGTCTCTGTCAGCTCCAGCCTTTTTAGACGGCAGCGTTGAGAGGGCAGACGTGACAGATCTGTACCCCTGGATGGAGTATCAGTTCCGGATCATCGCCACCAATGAGTATGGCTCCGGGGAGGCCAGCATCCCCTCCCTCAAGATCAAAACCTGGGATGCTCGTAAGAAGAGAATATTTATAGTTGAACTTTTAGTTCATGTGGAATTTAAAAGGAACTGTAATAATCTTTTTTTTTTGCTCCATCAGCTCCTGTAGTTTCTCCCACTGATGTGGCAGGTTATGGAGGTAGAAACGGTGAAATTGTCATCACATGGACTGTAAGAAAGCTTTCAGTTCATGTAACACTAAAAATGTTTATACAAATCTCTGCAGAAATAAACCCAAGAGGTGTGTTTTCTTCTTCTTGTCCACTCCTGACCCCGTAGCCTGTGCAGCCATGGTTTTTCTATGGCAAAAAGTTTGGCTACATTGTGGCATTCAAGCCCCATGATGCTTACGACTGGTGGTACGAGACAATCTCAGACCCCGAGACGAGGCGTTATGTCCACAGGGATTCCTACTTTATTCCCACTGATGAAGATTTCCAGGTTAGAGAGTTTCAGGTGAAGATCAAGTCATTTAATGTGAAAGGAGACGGACCTTATAGCCTCACGAAGGTCATCTACTATCCAAGAGATGGTGAGGATTCTTTTCGTTGTTCTTGTCGGGTTTCCATTGGGAAAAATGGCTGAGACTAAACTACTTTTAAGTAGTTGACAATTTTTTTTCTTTGCCTATCCATTGTTTTAATTTCTCCAGTACCTATTGAGTCTCCAACAGACGTCTATGCCAGGCCGGTGTCCTCCACAGAAGCTCTGGTCTGGTGGTTGCCAGTGGTCGACACTGGTACAGGCCTTCAGCAGTACATTGAGGGATACCAGGTACAGAGCTGAAAAACTTGAAAAAGTTCCATATAGTAATTATGATATCTGCAACATAAGTTGAAAATGTCATTTTCTCTAGTGATTACCACAAATAAAAGGACAAACACTGATTTATATTAACTGTTTCTTGCATACCAGGTCAAGTATTGGAGAAAGTATGATGATCCGGAGCCAGGAGCAAACCGTATATTTGTTCCAGCTACAGTCAATCAGACCAGGTTAGAGAACATGCTGCCGGACTCTCACTACCTCATTGAGGTCCGTGCTTTCAATGGAGCCGGCCTTGGACCCCCTGGAGAACACTGTGAGATGTTCACAAAGAGACCTCGTAAGAGCAATTACTCAATCTATGGGCAATAAACTGCTACAAATAAATAGGCTAATCCTAATGATACACAGATATATATATATATGGTCTCAATGGGCAATTTTGCTCTGTCCACAGCACCACCAGACCCTCCCAGAATGTGGCGCTATATTTCCTGGACAGGAAAGTGGTTGTATGTGTGGTGGGATCACATCCAGTATGATTGGTTTGGCAATATTTCCTTCCCACTCTACTACAAGGTGGGGATGATGCGCTTTGTTACCACCTTTTAATCATAAAAACATAACTTTTTTGTTTAGTCCAACATAAATGTTGAAAATCTCCCATGATTTTTGTTGTTCAGGTCATGTTCAGAAAGACGGGCTACATCTATGGGAAGGTTTACATCACTGGCTGGCACTTCATGGACTTCCCCATGCCTCAGGTTGGAGACTATGAGCTGATGGTGCGTGGGCGATATGAAGGCGGAGATGGCCCAATCAGGAAAATCAGTATCAAGGGTGAGAATGAAACAATGTAACGATTAATTAAAGATTTTTTGGTCCCATTAGTCCTTTTTTTCTCACATTGTCATTGTTTTCTCAGGGAGAGCATCTATGATCACGCCCACTCTCAGCCTGGTGCTCCTGCTGGCTCTGTGCATTGTGGGAATGGGAATATAACCCTGCCACAGTTAAAGTGTATCCAATAGACTCTGATGTAAACATGTGGACCTGCTGTAATAAGAGATCCAGTCTTCTTCTTCGTCATACACTCCTCGCCGATCATTGGTTAAGATCCTACATCATCTATCTGTTATGTTGTAGCACCACACAGGAAACTGTTTTACACAACAAAAGATTTGAATATTGCCCTCTTAAATTTTTTATGGATGTAGTTCATCTTCTTACTAAAAAAAAAGCAGCATTTCTATTGAACTGCATTGGACTTCTGCATCCACCACATCTGTTTGTCTAAAGAGAATCTGAAACATTTGTCATATCCAGATTTGTTTGATCCAAGTAATGCTTATTATGCTCTTAACGTACTGTTCAGAGATATAGATGTGTACATTTACAAACTGTTTGTAGTAGTAATAGGAGATGAACAGGAAATAGCTCGGAAAAACAGTTCTGGCACTCACCTTTATGTTCTTATCACCATTTCCTGTGTGGACAAACAGCTCCAGGTTGAATTTAACCCACAGAATGGGGGAGTGTTATTTATGACATGCACTATAAATTTCTCAGATGGTCAAGTAAAAAAATATTATATAAAGTACTGTATCATAATCACTGTAGTTGGCTTGGAATGAGTAGAGAGGGATGTGAGACGGAGTTTTATGAATATTTATTGCCACTTATTTTTCTTTTCTGGGGCACACCATGCATATAACAGATTACGAATAAGTTTATTTTTCACACTTAATAAGTCTTTAGATTCAGAGAGGTGTCACTTTTGTTAAACTATTTAGATTCATTTTCGTAACTTTCAATGGTGCTGTGCGACAAATACAGAGGGTGCTTGACTGATGTTAAGTTGAATTGTCATTTTAACAAAGATCATGTGCGATGACAACTTAAATATGAGTTCTAACTGCACCACTGAGTCATTTCACTTTGATGAAAACTTCATTTATAAGCAATGATGAATTTTGCAGATTTGATGTGATATTTAAATGGCTGAGACAAAGGGTTGGACACAAACTGCTGTATATTACATATATTTCCTTGTCAGGCTGCAAAACCATTAAACAGAGTACAACAGTCTATATATCATCTGTCTGATTGGTCATATTTTTGGTAAAATTTTGATTAACCAATTGCATGTGTTGCTTTTAACACATGAAACCATATCACTCAATCTCAAACTTAGTAACAATCATGAAGCTTTTCCTTTAGTTAGTATTGTGTTAAAGATCATTTCAGATGGACTTGAGCATGCAAAGAATACCTGAGATGTGATGTGTGATTTCAATCAGCAGATGGCAGTATATCTACATGCTGTTTACAAAGACCCATTTGGGTCTCATACAGTCTGTTCACAAACTCAGTAAAGTGTACAACAGGGTTTTTTTTCCCCCACTCTGAGTTGTGTCATATTATCATCCATAAAATAATTTGCCTGCAATTAATTTTGCAACATGACAAAAATGTGCTGATTAGCAATCAAAGTTTTTTTAACATGTATGTGTGTTTTCTATCAGTTCTATCATTTATTTTTCTCATACTAAATGCAGCTGCTATTGCTATCACTATCTGCCATTCCTTATGCTCTGCATAGCGTGAACAGTCTGCCGTGCTTGTGTGTCAGAAAAAGAGGAGAGGTGTATTTTCATGTCTCTGTGCTTTTGTTTGTGCTTTAAAGGTGGCTTGCTTACACACTGCACACAGTCTCTGTGTGGGTGGCTTTTATCTCTCCTATTTCCACCTCCATTACCAGCATATCTCCCATTTTACCTCCTTCCCCTCAAACAAATAACCAAGACACAGCAAAAAAATCCCATGTGAGGCTGAAATCAATGCTGCCATCATTTACAAACAATCACAGCAGATGCACAAAGGTGAGTCCCCCATAGAAAGGAGAGTGAGTCTTCCTCTAGAGGAGAATATTGAAGAGCTTGTTGTTGGAATACATGGTTCCTTCTTTCTATTTACATGCCCTGGTCTGGCTTGTCTGTGGACAGTAAACAACAGTACCACAATGTGTGCCTTTAGTCTGCCTCTGTGGCTTTATTTAATGCTTTAAATCATTCCCATTGTTGTATATAACAGTGAGCATTATTTTGTGCAATATGCCACTTCCCTTACATTTTTCAATACATGTTTAACTATCCTTTCAATCCTGTGCTTGTGTTATATTTTAAGTATAAAGATGTCCACAAATCCCTGAAACAAAATAGCTTGGTTTTTTCTTTATTTTTTTGCCTATTAAACTCACTCTGTTTCTGACACATTCAGAGTATGAAGCCTCCTTATTCCAGGTGGCAGCCACAGTAGCTGAATTCCCACAATCCAACTGAATGCAGCTGATTATTTACGTATTAGATATTCCCTTTGCTGCTCTCCATTTGATCAGAAGACGCTCTCTGGCTGTCAGGTTGGACCTGTGATGGTGGAAGCACATAAATACATTTAATAATAGAGCTGTAGTTCTCAGTGCTCAAAGCAGGTTCAGCCTGTGTGATTTCCTACCTCTCACATACACTCAATGCATTTTATAAAATCCTCTTAACCCTTTTAGCCCCATTTCCATTTTCTAAAATATCCCCATCCTTACCCATATACAAAGGGCTGCGCAAATTTTAAATAAAGAACAAATTTTCTGTAATTTAGCAGCAATGATTAAACACAAAGAGGGATGCTGTGAATATCAAGTAATATGGCAAGGCTCAAAACAATGTCTTTAAAGCCAGCAAAGAGCCTAACCAGGACATATGCAAAGCAACCTGTATTAGCCTTCGCACTGGCCCATAAATCACATACATTTGGCAGGGCCCCCTGGCTTGCTAGCCAGTTAGCCCAGACTAGAGAAGCTGCTCCTGCTGGTCCCACAGAGCAGAGTCGCCTATTGAACAACATCAGATGGCTCCTGGGGTTTGGAGCGAGCGGCACTAAATCTCCCAGACCAATTTGGCAGAGCAGAGCTGGCCTGTGTTAGCAGCGCAGCTAACCTGGTTAGCAGCCTGTAAGACCACGGTTGGAGGCCCTTCCTGCTGTTTGATTGGATGAAATGGGTTGCGGTGTCAGATCAGGAAGAAATTGCCTCTTCTATGGGTAGTTTATGACCCTGTTTACTCTGTGAAAAATAGCTCCTTCACATATCCCTCTTTCTGGGGATGGTGGTACTTTGTCAGGCTGATGTAGGCGCTCTCTGACCATTAGTGAACAAAAAAAATGTGCTCCTTGAGGCTAAAAGAAACAATTTTAGCTGTATCGTGTGGCATTTAAAGGGAATTGATTGCTTACTGTGAGTTGCATACTGTCTTAGAAAAGGCTTTTCCTGTCTGTCCATTGGCTAAATTGGGAAACTTCATTGGAGAAATATTCCCTTGATACCCAGTGCCTAACGGTGCTGTCTAAATGCTGTCTAAAATAACGACAGTCAGGTTCTACTATTGTGTGACTTGGTTTTGTGCGGCTCATCAGCCTTCTGCCAGATTTTTGCTCACTCTGCACCAGGACCCCCTAGTCTGTTTTGGCAATCACACTAAATCCTCTCTCTTCCTGTCTGTCTTGTGCTGGCAGACTCGATGCTTGGTATCGCTGATGCCAGAAACACAGTTTTCCATTCCTCTTTGAGTCCAATTAAAGATTAACAGCAGTACATCCACAGAGCCAGGAACCTTTATTGCTGTGAATACCTTTTCAGCTTTTGTTCAGGAGATGTTCTCTCACTTTGGAGGCTAAACTTGGAAAAAAATGGCCATTCAATGCAAAACACATGCTGGACTGCTGCCTTTGTTTTTACATCTGTAGCACCACTGGTAAACATCAAGGACAGGGACGTGTTCCGATGCTGGTATAGCTTTATTTCAGGATCTGGATCAAATACTTCACTGGTGTACAAGGTAAAACAGGGACAAAGGAGTAAAAGAGAACATTATTTATCTCCATCTATAAAAGTAAAGACATTATCACCAGTAATTTTAGCCACACTAAAGGTGTGTTGAAAGGGATGGCAATTACTTTGTTGACGTCCACTTCTGAAGTTCAGACTGAAATAGCTCACCAACTTCAGCATGGATTGCTAATAACTTTATACACACATTCACGGTCTCTAGATAAAAAATTCTCAATGCCCAAGATCCACCAGACTGAGTTTTGGATTTTTTAGTGAAATTTTTCCACAGCTTTTGGAAAAATTGCCACTGAATTTGGAACAGATATGCGTAGTCCCCAGAGGATGAATCCTAATAAATTTGGTGACCCCCTGACCTGTTCTCAGAGATACAAGAAACTCAAACTCCCCTTATTCAATGAAATATCTCAGTGACTATAAAATGGATCAGCACAACATTTTGTATAAGAAGTCATGGCTTTCAGGTGATGCATCCTAATAACTTTGGTGATCTCCAACTTTTTTCTAGAGCCACTATCAGATCAAAATGTGAACTCATCAGATGCATAAGAAAAAAACCTTGCTACACTGAGATTTTAAATATAGTTAATGTTAAACCTGCTAAACATCAGCAAGTTAGCATGTCACTGTGAATGTGTTGTCATGCTAGCTGCTCTAATAATTGCTATGCATAACTGCAGACCAGTAGCACTCTTTGTCTTGTTTTTGTATTATCAGTGGAAACGTACAGAGCTTGTATGAGGTGTCATCAATCTGTTATCTCTGATCTGATTTAATTCATCCTTAACGACTAAAGAGGATAAGGCGATGCAAGGTTGTTTGTGCCTCTTTCCCCGAGAATCAGTCTTT
>JAPZDV010000015.1:8616676-8636492 GCA_029814665.1 Acanthurus lineatus
AAAACAGGGACAAAGGAGTAAAAGAGAACATTATTTATCTCCATCTATAAAAGTAAAGACATTATCACCAGTAATTTAAGCCATACTAAAGGTGTGTTGGGATGGTAATTACTTTGTTGTCATCCACTGCTGAAGTTCAGACTGAAATAGCTCACCAACTTCAGCATGGATTGCTATAAACTTTAAACACACATTCATGGTCTCTAGAGGAAAAATTCTCAATGCCCAAGATCCACCAGATTGAGTTTTATTCTCCATAATTTGGGGAAAATTGCTGAATTTGAGTCTCTAAATTTGGAACAGATATGCATAGGACCCAGAGGATGAATCCTAATAAATTTGGTGACCCCTGATCTGCTCTCAGAGATACAGAAATTCAAACTCCTCTCATTCAATGAAATATTTCAGCAACTACAAAATGGATCAGCACAACATTTTATACAAGAAGTCATGGCTTTCAGGTGATGCATCCTAATAACTTTGGTGATCATCCAAATTTTTTCTAGAGCCACTATTAGATCAAAATGATATCAGTGGAAACCTATGGAGCTTGTATGAGGTGTCATCAATCTATTATCTCTGATCTGATTTAATTCATCCTTAACGACTAAAGAGGATAAGGCGATGCAAAGTTGTTTGTGCCTCTTTCCCTGAGAATCAGTCTTTTTGTTTAATTATCCAGTCAATCAGGAGGAAAGTTAATGATGGCACACTAGTTAAATGATTTATTTTTCTTTTTGTATTCACTTCTTTTTCAACGGCTAAAATCAATGCTCTAAAATAAATTCATCAAATTATTTCCCTTAGTTTTACAAACATAGTTCTTTTAGAAAATGTAATTTTTGGGGCTAAAAGGAAGGGCTTTGTTTGAAGTACCTAACAATTGAAAGTTTGCAAGAAATAATGAGTTTTTGATTATGTGAACAAGCCAGAAAATATCTGTCGAAAATATGAGATGAGTAATGAGGACGAAATGAGTTGAGAACTGAGCCACACCTTGACACAAGCTTTTCAAGGAATGAACATTTAATGGTTTTATAGTTGCCTTGTACCTGAAAATTAGAATTTAAAATGAAACCTAAATGTCAAACTGCCAATATTATTATTTCCATTATTTTCATTCATTTATTTATTTATTTTGGCAGTGACTGTTGAATGTCTGCTCATTTTTCCCTAATGTTTCCGGTGTAGACAGGAGAGAAGGGCTTTAGCCATTAGAGTGGTGCACTCTCAGCTGTCATAGAGGAGGCCATGCAGTGAAGGATGGATGTCAGCTTTATGAAAGAGGAATGTGATACCTGTGCTGTAAGGAAGGAAGCTGGAGGGATGGAAGCAGAGAGAGGACGGAAACAAGCTGGCAGGGGAAAAAAAATAGGATAGAGAGTGCGAAATAGGCAGAGAGAGGGAGAAAAGATAGACTTTGAAAGACTCCACAAAATGATGTGGCATCGCTTAGTGCCCCAAGAGGCAAAAAATCACCTCCATCCCTTCTCACACCCTTAGAATAATGGGAGGATTTATCACACACTCCCTATTCACAGAGAAGATTTCTCCAACAGGCGCGAGTCGACATGAAAGTAGAGCTCGAGTTAAAGTTTAGAAACAGCTCTATAGCATGAAAGAGCCATTGCTGAGCTACACCCAACAAAAATATCCCGCTCAAATTCCCCTTGTTACGCTGAAAGACGCCTGTCTGGGGGCCATGATGAAAATGTCAACTTCAAAAGACTTCTTCTACACTAAAACACTGTCTTCATCTGAAGCTGTAGTGGGAACAGATGCAGGGAAAGACGGGCCCTCTGTGGTGTCTGTCTGTTTCTGCATATTGTATTTATGCATCTGTGAGAGTGGGATGCATAGTCCTTTGTCTCAGTTTTAAAGGTAATTCTTTGGGGGAATTTACCCTTTTTTTCCTTGACAGTAGAAAAAACATGAAATGCTTTTCACATCTCAGACTGGTGTCAGCAAGGCTAGCAGAATGCATCAGGTGTCGCAGGCTCAGGATCAGGTTCGACTACAGAAACAGGTTTCTATTGTCAACACAGCGGCTGCATAAAGAGTCATTAGCGGTTTTTTGTGTTGTGAAGAAAGGTGACAGATCCAGTCTGTTGTGCGTCCTCTTGTGTTATGCTCATCAGCATACAGCAGACACTGTCCATCATAACAAGAATTTTTATCCTTTGTCAGTCATAAAATTTTATTTCCGCAGGAAAAAAAAACAACTCAGCAGTAAATATGTCAGCCCTTATAAATGATTACTTCCCTGTGTGGGCCAAATAGTAACAAACATCACACTGTAAACTTTTACAACAGTTCCCCCTTCGTTTCCAGAGTGTGTTAGACTGATAGCAAACAGTTGCGATGTCCTGCCTGATAAATGCAAGGTGCAAGTACATGGTTTTATATTAACAAACAAAGTTTGGTGATGCCAAGCAGCATAATTTCACCAAATTTGATCAGAATCCAGGCAGCGCATAGACGTGCATGCACATAATGTATACACAATGGTATGATAGTCATTATAGACAACATAGACTACAAGCTGGTTCTCAACCAATCAAAGTCTGCCATATTTCATGATCTGTGTGATGTCAGAAGGAAGGAGGTCTTTGGGAACAAGAGCGTTAACAAGCATAGGTGATATGTGTACACTGCTGGCTATTTTTTTGTAAAAAAACACACACACGAAAAATAGAATATCACTGTGACCTGTCTGTTGTTTTCCAGTTTCAATTGGCAGCTCTGGCATCATTCTTCTTTTGCCTCACCATGTTTTCAGCTGTGGGCGGGAGAGCGCTCCTAGTGGTCAATATTTGGAACACATTGTGGAAGTTGTGATAGAGACCAAAATCCTGTCAGGCAAGACTTTCTTTCAGGATGATTTGAAGCATCCTAGATGTTGTTATCCATTGCATTAACCTACACAAGATTAAAGCAGTGAAAGTGTCTGATGCCTATTTTTGTTTCCAATGCCAGATCGGTCTATTATCAGGCAGATAATACACAGTCAGAACCTGGAATAACAGTCTACAGTTAAACAACAAACATGGAGTCATTAAACAGTTATAATGTTTACCATCTTAGTTTAGCATGCTAGCATTATTAAATTTACTGAATAACACTAAACACAAAATACATCCTAGGCTCATGGCAGTGTCATACATTTTTCAGGTATTAAGATATAAAAAAGGAAAGGATGAATTAAAATGACAATATCTCCACAGGTGCTTTTATTCCTTTTGATTAGAAAATTGGGCTTTGACATTACAATCAGCAGAGAGTCTCTTAAAATTATCCTAGCAAACACTCCAACATGATTACACAGACACACAAAACCTCAACAAAGCTACATGCTGAACACCTTTAATGTAGCTCAGAAACAAGCATTTTTGCAGCAGTTAGCCGAATGCATATGGGTAAATACAAGAGGTGCAAGTGCATTGTGTTGTAAAGAGTTAATGTGTTATCACCTTAATTTAGACAGATGCATTTTTAATGACTGGCTCTTGCTCAAAGCTAGAGAGGCATCAAATTATGCTAAGTAAGTGAAAAATGCTAATGGCTCTGGCTCTGGGTCGCATGCTGAAAAACAAACTTTGCAGTTTTTTTTTAAATGTCTCTTACCTTTGGTGAAATCTTTCACCCACATTTATTTTTTTTCCTGGAAAAACTGAAAAGGTTCATCTGCAATTTATAGAGTGATAATGCAGTTAAGCATCCCCATCTAGAAAAAGTACTGTCATTTTTTGTTATTTTCTTCATCCAAAAACTCTGTTTGATGAGAATGCTGCTTGTTCTTTACACAAAAGTAATAAACAGACTGTTTACGGCCTCATGATCCATGATCACAATCAGCACACAAAACATCTGTTTTCCTCTACAGTTCAGCAGTGTTTATCTCCAAGCTTCAGCTCCCACCACTCTCCTGAGGTGACATTTTAACTCTGTTAACACCCGCAGAGAACCAGACGGATATCAAAGCGGAGACATTTCACCGTTGCAGGAATTGCTTGTCAAATGCCCAAACAATTGCAAGCCATAGTTATACAAACACAAGGACGCAAATTTGTTTACACATATTTGGATGAAGAAAATATGCATTTACATAGACGGGTGCGTAAACACACACACACACACGCACACACACACAGAAATAGACTGATTTCCAGTGCTGCCATCTGTCAGTTGTACAAGCCTCAAGGGATTTACAGTAGACTGCAGACTGAGCCACAGTTGGGTGCTAAAATGAACAGCATAACAGATGTTTGGTTGCTTTTTAGTAAGTTTTCTTTAATAACCTCCAAGGGAAGACTGACACTTTCACTCTTGTCATGTAATAATGTCATTTATTTAATGACGCCCCATAAAATGGTTGGACAAACATCTGTGCTTGTCTTTGTGAGAGATGGGCTGCATGAGCACAAGAATGTTATGCCAAGACCTACAAAAGAGAAAGCAGCAGGAGTGGCTACAAAGACAAAATGTCATTCATGCACATACACATTCTTTGTTTTCTTCATTACATAAACATCTGGAACAAGGACTCTGAGTAAACTTTTTATGATTTAACAAATGCATTTTTAAAATACAACTAGTTTTATTATATGAAGTGAAAACATGTGACAAATAAGTTAGTTAGTAAGTTTAGTTTTACAACTAAAAAAAAGTGTCACGATCACTTAAAACTCTTTCAGCCACTTTTAACTCTTGAAATATTGTCTAATAAAATAGTTAGTGGACATCTACACTGTTGGAATACTAAACACCATAAAAAGCAACAAAAAAGGCCCAAACTCTTTGTCCCTGTCAGAAATCATAAAGTTGCACTGTTTCTTTGTTTAGCCACTTGAGGGCAGTACAACCAGCTGTAAACAACACAATTAAAATAACCTTAAAAAAAATTCTTGTGGCTAATTTGTTAGCCTATCATTGCCTATTTTACAAATAGATGTATTAAGGAAATCTAGATACAGCGAGCAGAGCCCCATTCCTTTCAATGAATAAACTGACTTTTCCAGCTCTCCATTTCTATAGAGGAAAACAGAAAACTGATGCAGGAAGAAGAAGGTTTGACAGATTTGATGTGGATGCACCCGTGTGACATCAGCCTGCTGTAAAAAAAGAGGAAAAAAAGCCTCTCTGACAGTAAGACCATATCCTATCAATTCCCAATGGGAATGATTGCACAGCTTTGCATTAGTCATTGACGAATGACAGAGTGAAATCCCTCTCTCCATTGTTCTTAAACATTACACAAATTAGCTCAGTCTCTAAGCTCACTCCCTGCTGATGTCACCAGAGCTCCTCTGTGAGAGCAGATTAGTTACTAATATCCTCTGTTTGAAGCCTTTCCATAAGCCTGAGGAGTGATGTACATTTCTCCTTAAGAGTCCTTCTGTTTGGAAAAAAGATTGCACGAAGCCTCCAAATTGTCAAAGACGGGTTTCTTTACTTTTAAGATGTGTAATTTAACTGTCATCCTGATCCAGACTGAAGAAGTGTGTAGGCAAGTACAGACTTTATGTCTTACTCAAGAACGCTTTACAAGGACAAATTGATTTTTTTAACATTATTCTCTATGTACCTTGAAAAAAATTAGATATGAAGAGCTTGAGTCCTGCAAAATCTTGGACAGAAAGTATCTCTTAAAGCTTCTTCATCCTTTTATTATATGAAACGATTATGTGCATATGACAGAGGTTGCTTATAGTGACTAACACAAGGAATCTTTATCTAATTCTGCATCTCTCTTCAGCTTTATGCAGTGTTTTATCATCTTTCAGCTCATTGTTTTGTCATTAAGACTTAGAGTTTCTGTTACTTGACTTCTATCTTTGCTTCTATGATAACTGAATTAAAGGGCAGCGCCTGACTGTGTCATAATAAGCTGCTTGAATGAGCCTAAATGGCCATATTTTCAGATTGAGCAGTTTGATTTAAAAAGTGAAGTCAATGTTTTGTCTACAGCTTGTTTGATTACACCAAGTGACCCAAAAATATTAAAGCAGGTTTAAGTTTGCTTAAAAGTCTATCTTAACATTTTGTACATGCATTTTAATCTCTCAAAAAAAGTCTGAGTTCACATAATTTTGCATATCCAACCCTTTCTCCATAGAGCTGTGTCAAATCTGGGGAAAGGTCTGGTTGAACCCATGATCATTCTGCTTGAAAACAATGCTCGGTCTCCAAATACAGGCAAACTCACCCTCTCATGAATGTAACATGCTGATAGTAGAAAGGTAGAAGAACGCTGACTGAATTAATCGCCCAATGGCAGACCGACTGCCACAGTCTACCTCTGCTGAGGCACACTGAAGCTCACCTGACCTATTTTTATCTAGAAGTTGTCTCACTTTTTGTCGCAAAGTTACTTTTATAAGGAGACTCTTCTGAAATGGTAAATATCTTTTAGACCAAATCTCTTCAAATACACAAGGCCACTCATGGTTCATCTCACAAGGACACGTACTGTATGATGTGCTTCAGACTTGTGAGTTTGGTCCGTGATTGAGTTCACTTGGCACCATGTTTTTCTCTCACCTCTCCTGTCATTCTCAAATGTACGCTGTCCAACATGAGCACACAAGATCCAAAAAGCAAAACGTGTACAAGCCCCCCTCTCAACAAACCATTAACCCCTCGCACAGTAAAGCCTAACCCATCGATTCCAGGCAACCTTTTGTCAGGTTTGATTTCTGAAACCATTTCTCACACTCCTTAAAACGTACAGGGTGCGCTCCGTGAATCAGCAGCGAGGGCATCACACTGCCAGTTTGAAGTTCTTGAATGAAAAAAAGAAATAAACACTTTCAAATATGGCGAAAAAAAGAGAAAACCTTCAATCACTCACGAGAACTTTTCATCTTGAAAAGACATGAACAACAAATGAGTGTTAACAAGTGGGGTTTGTCAACCTTCTGTGACCAGTACTTGGTTTCTTTTACACGAAAGGTTTGAGAGGTGACAGTCGTGGACAGAGGGCATGACCTCAGTGTGTGCGGGAACGTCTGGATGAGGTTAAAGGTCAGAGGGCAGGGCCTGTGGTGTAATAAGGTCAGACAGTGATACATTACTGTAGCCTTAATGCAAACTCCTCTTTAACTGATGAAAACCAAAGAGGAGCTTAAGGAGGGGGAACTTAAATTACAGTAAGAAATACAGGTAATTCATGTCATTAAAAGGTGATCTTTAGTGTTTTTAAAAACTTCTGACAGGAGTACAAAGATTTTTTTAGTGGCCTTTAACCTCAAGAATGACCTCAATCATATTTGATACTAAGGCACTAACTAATAGTTATAAGTAATTATGGTGGTTAGCAGCTGTTGGAGGAAGTAGAGAGATGTGGCAACTCATCCATCTTTCTTCAACAGATTTAAAAAGGTTAAAAGTTTTAGTGAAGGGCATAAAGTACACAAATTCATTTTTTATCCCCAAATTTCTGCCATGCAAACACACTTCACAGACCACTTTATCTCGCTGCTTATGCCCAACACATTGTCACACATAATTTAGAGATTTTTTGTTTGCAGACAATAGACTAATCTGCCAAATTCTGCACTCAGAGCCTGTCATTGAAAATCTGACATGGCACAATGCTGATGGATCACAGTTGGCTGCTGATAGGTAGAAAGCTGTTGTGGAGCGTCTGGAGCATTTTGAAACAGTTCTTAATTAGAGGTAGCATCTGGTGTCAGCAGCCTGGAAACAAAACATTAAAAATCATGAGACTACGAGAAATTTTCTAAAACTTCACTTACAAGACAGAGTTGAGACAGTTAAATGTTTTGTGTACCCAAATGTGCACTCAAGTTTAAAATAAAGCTCTTGCCTATTCAATTTATCTATATAGTCCAATGTTACAAATCAGAATCAGCTTAATTTACCCGGTTTGTGTACATATGCAATGATTTTGATTCTGCTTTTTTCATTCCTGTCAATGCACAAACACTGGAATAAACACAACAGCTAAAACAAAGACGATAAAGCTGAAAAAAATAAAGGTTAAGAAAAGATGGGACTATTGTGTACATAAGAATTACCAGTAGAGTACATCAGTACCCCCTACTGGTGATGCATGGTCATAGCACACTAGTCAAATAACTTTTTTTACATAATGTAAATTATGTCTTGTGTTCCTGCATTATCGACATTACTTGTTATTTACCCCGCCTCAAAAAAAGTGTACCCCCCCACCCTGGTAAAAAAAATTTCACTAGTCGACACTGATAATAACTGTAATTTTTGAAACCCTTGCCTCAACCAAACACAGACAGTATTGTTCTGAGGAGCCTATTTGCATATGCACTGAAGAATAAACTGTGACCTGAAGACCTCGAGTCTGATGAAAGTACTGGGCTCTGGTGTGGGCAACCACACTGATAAGCCTGAGCATGAGATCTGGTTCCTCAGACAACAAGACTTAGCAATTATCTCCACCGCAGGCCAATCAGACACACTACGTTGGAGCGAGAAACCCGCAATCAATCTCCAATGTTTGTAATGAGAAACATATTTTTCTCCGCCAGTGAAAAGATAATCAGCAGCTGAACGGAAGGGTCAACAGGTCCTCTCTACTAGAATATAGCGAGACAAATAACACAAATCTTTATCAGCCTCCACAGCTCCAAAGCTGAATCCTCAAACAAGGTTACCTTCAAAGCTGCAGACCCTTAACACATTTGCTGGCTGTGGTATCAATCAATGAGTTTGGGTGCACAGAAGCACTTCAGCCTGTAATACAAGCAGTTTTCATATGTGCCCTATGTAAGCTTTACGTTGATTTGAAATGTCAAATGAAACTGTATACAATATTGTTATCTCTAGTACTTTTCAATGCAAAAGGGGCGTCTGCTATATGTGCCTGCTTTACCTCTACAATATTTCCTAATGTGACTGAAGCAAAGAAATGAAGATTACTAACTGCTTGAAAACTGTGTCAAAGGCAGTCATACATTTTCATGGAATTGTAAGACTAATTAATGGACTAAATTTCAAGCAAAATCTCAACATTTTGGTGCAAAAAGCACTGCTTTTAAAATTAACCTGAGGAAAAATATTGAAAAAATTATTCAAGAGAATGCATTAGAGCCACATATTGTTAAATGAGTAATGACTAAACCAAAATGCTGATTTTTAAGTGCCTTTTGAAGTAGATGTATGCACTGTGCTTTGCTACATAATTTAATACTCTGGGTTGTTATACAGGGGTAATGTATATCTAATACAATCACACATGCCTATATCTCCTGATGTTGCCTTAATGAGATACAGTATTACTCTTCAGGATAGACTTTCTAATAAAATCTTAAACACTGCACTTTGCAGAAAAAAATAGCTCATAATTTTGGGAAGTACTCCCAAAATTAAGTAAGTAAGTAAGTTAAATTAGATGATAGATACCACACTCATATACACCTACAGAATACAGATAACAACAACTGGTTAGCTTAGCTCAGTACAAAGACTAGAAAATATCTACCAGCAGCAACTTAAACAAAAAATAAGCTCAAATTTTCAACAAAATATACAGGCAAGCTTTGGAGAATTTTGGGATTTTTTGACAGAAGCAAACCATATTCCCCGCTTTCTAGCCTTTGCACTTAGCTAAACAAAGCTAACTAAGCTAAATACTAAGCTAAAAGTTTGTAAGGGAGCAAAATAGCCCACAGGATTGTCCTTATTGTGAACTATTTTCTTAAAGCAGTTTTAAAAAATCAAAAAGTCAAATGTCATCTGTGTTCAGAACAGTTCTCAACAAAGTAATTAGTTAAGTAGCTGATTGATTTCTTTGACACATTTAGCAGTTAATTACTGACAATTGTAGCTTATCAGTGGTGTTTATATAGTTTTTATTCCCCTGAAAAATGCAATACCAAAAAATTAACCCAACCCTCTGAATCCTACTGGGTTGTTTAATTGATATAAGCATCTCATGATTACATAAAAATTGTTTTGTGTTATTTAACATCTGTAATAATTACTTCTGTTTGTGAGGTTTTTTTCCTGTGGTGTGTCTCGCCATGTTAAAGCGTGTGTATACGCATGTTTATGTTTGCCTGTCCACATCGGTGTGTGTGTGTGCTGAATTGGGAAGTTAATGGGGGTTGTTTAATTTTGTCATTGTTTGTGAGATGGAGGTGAAACCAATTTTAGATAATTGGTCTCAGTAATTGAAATTTATGTCACCACTCAAATTCCCCTCTACAACTTTTATTCGACCAATTAGAAGAATAAATGTGGGCTCTAAGTTTGAAAGTGAAAAACATTAAATACTATAAAGTGAGGCAGAAAAGCATATTGAATAATACAACAAATCCATATATTATGCTCTTCTGTTTTTTTATTGGGTGAGAAATTCAATATCTCATTTCTAATATCCTGCTGTGTGGCCTTGTGTGTGATTTGCTGTGATTGTGAGACTAATTCTATCATAGTTTTGGAGAGTTTTAAACACAGCTACTTGCTCTTTAATAATTTTTACTTTTTGTGATATTTATTTTACACATACGCATTTGTTTTGGTGGTCATAGCTGTGGACACAAACAAGCACATTGTTTCGAGGTGACCTCAGTCTCATCTGACCTCTTGACTCAGTGTTTATGACCTGTGAAAGGACACAAAGGCTCCTGACCAAAGATATAAATCCATATTAGGCACTGTGAAGGGGATAATTGGACCAATCCTGTTATTTGTTATTGAAGTTTTTTTATTCTTCATTTTAGGTTTGACAGTGGTTACGTGTGCAGGAGAAATTGCTTTTGCTCTGATATGAGCAGCAATGGTGAGACCTATTTTCTCATTTATCTTCTCTTTATGAGCAATATCACTACATAACACAAAGTCTTCTGACAAAGTAGAAACTGCTTTGGATATTTTACATGAAAGTGGGGTTTAGAAAAACCAGAACCATGAGGAAATATTATTATCATGAAATTTAAGTTATAATGCATGATACAGTTGTGATTCAGACATTTAAAAAATTATGCTTTGTATTGCGAAAATAGTTATCTCTTTTTTAACTGCAAATTATGTTGGCAAAGACTAACAATGTAATAAAAAAAACATCCAATCCTACTGACTGTGACCTCTGAAGTCCTCACCAGAAAAATCATGAAACTTAAGTCATAATGCATCTAGTGCCGTCTAGTAGGTTTATCTTAGTACCAAAGCTTTAATTTATATTTAAAATATAAATAATTCTGTAATAAAAGACTGACACTTGGTGTCTGTGTATTGATAAAACTTTGCATTGTAAAATTCCTATTACTATGTTTTAAGACCAATCTGAATTTAGCAACATAAATGAGATGCTGACACTTAAGGGGCTGTTTTAATAAATAAGATTGAACCACACCCATATAGCCAAGATAGAGCTGATTAGCTGAGTTTTTACACTGTTTATCTCTTCAATCTCAACATTTCCTTTACCCCATACTTCATCTCTTATTGTTGCTTATTTAGTAACAAGTATTTAATAGAGAACTTCTTAAGATTTTAAACCATTTTTTAGGGGCTACCTAGCACACAATGGTGCAAAATATTCTCTCAAAAAACTTTTCTCAAAGTATTATATTACATCTTATTTTGATTACGCTAAAAACGATTGGATAACATGAACAAGCATGCAGTTTTCCCATTCACTGCAGTCACTCAAACAACAAATTATAAGAAAACCTCCAGAAGTGGCAAAGAGCAAATGTTGACAGCTAAAGTTTTGTGCTACAGTGCTTGGCAGGGTGTCATCTCATGAAGCCTTTGTTTTTTTATTGTTCACACAGTCTGGAGCAGGATAATTGTCATGCATTGGAAGCAGGGGAGCATGACAGGAACAGATAGACAGTGAGACACATCATATATATAAGCAGTGTAGTACATACTGACAGAGCTACCACCATTTGTCTCAGCTGGAGCGGGACAAGCCAACTCTTTCTCTTGATCAATGGTTTCTTTTCAACACTGTATCTTTCTCACCCTTTACCCATCACTTTTTGTCTCTGTCTGTCTATCTTTCTTTCTTAATGTCTCTCTCCTTTTTTCCCTCTTTACACACTGCTTTTAATGTCTCCTCTTTTCATATCTCTTTCCTCTGCAATCCATAGCAATATACTTTCCTTTTAAAGCCTCCATACACAGCACCCACAGACACATTAGGGTTTATGCTGCCTATTATGTGACCCATAGTGGTCAGTAAGGCTGTAAAGTACATTAGGCCAATATAACTATCTTATTCAGGATTTATCCATTTTCCATTAAACCTATCCTTTATTCAGGTATTTCTCATTACTGGTCTCATTGCTATTTGTTGCTTTTATCAAACAGATATCAAACAAGGTTTTATGCTCACTGGCAACATCGACCTTGAACAGCGGACAAGGAATGCAATATTTAATGCATTTTTTAATTTGTGTACATTAAACGTCTCAATTTCACATTTGCTTGTGTTCGTGTGGTGATCTACCGTCCCTATCAGTAGATACTGTATGAAATATAGTGCAATCTGAGTAAGACCACTGGTCAAAACATGAAGACCTGATTAAAAGACATTTAACTTTTGACTTTCTTTATCGTGGTGTATGTTTTTATGTCCAAATACATAGATACAGATATGTGCAATATACAAGTAATTTAATATCCTTATTTAAACACATATTTAACTGTCATAAACCCTGGTTTCTACCTAACTTGCCACATATGAAACAAATTAAAACTGCTATATTTAAACAAATGCTGATGAAGGTAGCGAGTCTAAACCTCTTTTTCTCTGTATTATGCTGTGAGTTCCCTGGAAACACTTAAAGCAAGAAATGGTCGGGTGGTTATGCTGACGAAGACTGAAAATGCTCAGAAAATTAGAGGTAGTGATGAAAAAATAATGGCTGAGGAAGCAAAGAGACCTGACCAGGGAAGTGGCCCTGATAAATGCACCTAATATTCTGCCATTAAAACCTATTAGCAAGCTAGGACTATGTTTGGCATGATTGGATGCTTGGACCTTTAATAGAGCTCTTTGTGTTTCCCCCCACGCTTTAAAAGCTTTGAGTGGACTTGGTTGCCACTGAAGCACTTGAAGACACTCATGAATGCTGCGAGGCCAGACCAAGCCGAAATTATCGTTAATACTCAAACATGGCCTCTCAGGTCAAGAAACCGTACAGACAACATACAGAGGATACTCAGGTATGTCATTGTAACAAGGTTGACTAATAATCCAGATGCTTAGAACTTTTTTAACTCTTTTTTTTTCTAATTACCGACATCACATTGCTCACATGAGTATTACTATATTTTCTCTCCTCTGTGGTAAAACTCATGTAAAAGCACAAGACACAAAATCATTGAAAAGGTATTTCTTTCTGCATTAATTTGGCATAATATCTGGAGTCAAAGGGACCAGATGAGATGAGAATTAGAGCTAGTTCAAATATTCCTTTACATGCACACATGCTGTGCAAGAGCTGTATCTGGAAATGCAGTGCAATGTCAAATATGTCCCGTGTGTTATCAGCACACTGTAGAATTCCTCAACCAAACTGTATAGAGAAAACAAAGAAAACATTTTAGTGCAGTGCATCAATTTTTGCTCAAACCAAGTTAAATTGTGAACTCAAAAAATAGCAATATACTGTAGGCTGTACAGAGTGATCTTTGTGGAGGGTTTAAGTCAGCAGAGAGCTGAGGAGTCAGGCATGTGACCAGGTGCCATTAACCACTCATGTAGCTTTACACATGACTCCCATACTGTGTGAAGACAACCTCAGGGCTAAACCAACTTTTTTGTGACTTTCTGAAGTAGCAGAACTCTACTATCTGAAACAGTTCACCTTGTTTTCACAGAACTTATGAGAGGAAGAAAGAAAGAAGGCTGAGAAGAAAGAATGTAAGGTTGAGTGGTGCCTTTTGAACTCTGACACTTCACTGACCTTGTGGCATCATGGATCACCTAAACAAGCTTTCCTCTCATGAGATTAAGCCTCTTTACCATTTTGATCTTTCTGACCGAAGAGGACCCCCACTGGGACAAAGGGTGACCCTAACATGCCCTTAATGCTCCGTTCTGATGAATTGAACACTAAAGGTCAGCAAAGAAAAAAGTGCTTGAATGTGGCAAGAGTGGTGAAAATTTAACTGACAAATCTGAAAATGTCGACTAAACACAAGATCTGACCCACCATTATCTCTGTTTAAAATCAGAGGTTTTGGATTTCTCATGCCCGTTTTGAGGTCTGACTTAAACAGTATGTAACATTTCTTGATTAAAATGTCTAAAAAGAGTAGAACCGTGTTACTGAACTTAAATTAATCTTACCATTGCAGCAATTTAGCAATGTAAAAACCTAGAAAATCTGTAATATTATTTAAATTTGTGTTTCATTTGGTCTTCTATCAATGGTGACATCAGAAACACCAGATGATACCCTGTAATTAAGAAGAAAGTCATGAAACTAAAGTTTAATTGAAGTTAAAACATTAACCTGTTCATAAATATTTCTACAAGAGTTGTGTCAGATCTCTTTGGCAAAGATGGTCAATTAAGTGTTAGAACAGCAACCCCCATGATCCTACAACATGATGTCCTCAAACTACGGCTTCTGTTTTCAGTGTTTTGATTTACAGACCTGTAGTGGTAGAAATGACATATTGTTTGTTAAACAGTTTGGAACAAGAATTTGAATTTTTTTCAAAATCAGTTAAAATGAACGTAAAATGAAAATTCAAATAACCAAAAACTTCAAAAAATGAGCTGATGTTACTGAAAGACAGTTGTGGATTAGCAAACAAACCAAACATTATCTATGCTCTCAACTATGGTATTTTAAGAGAAATTTATCTCTACATCTTAGATGGTTTCTTAGATTTAATGAGAGTAGAGACCTAAAACAACATGCAGAGTTTTACACTATCAAATGACACTTAATTAACACATCAGAACAAAAAATGCTTTATTCATTGAGTGTTTGTATTTGACCTTCTACCACAAAATGAAACCTCTTGCTGTAAGGTGACAAATAAAGTTGTAAACATAGTTTGTCAGAATTTTTTTGTAAATCTTTTTCCTGGATGATTTTATGCCTGCGGCCTTAGCTTTCACCTATGTATTGCCAAAAAGAGAACACTTTTGTCTGCCTTCAACACATGACACACTGTCTAAACACACTTGGCATCCCCTCTTTGAAATGGTTGTGTTGTGTGGAAAACTCGGATCAAGTCAGACCAAAAATATTTGTTTTTTCTGTAGGCACAGTGGAAGAGAAAAAAAAAGTAAATCCTCCATTCACATGTGTGTTGATTCATCTGCCCCCAATGCCAAACACACACAGGTACACACATCATTATAGCATGGCTGCACCATGAGGCTATTTCAGTGACAGATCTCCTCTTGGTGCTCCGCTGTCATCAGCTTCGTCATATTGCGTGGTTGCCATGACAACCACCACATGATGTGAAGTCAAGAGAGGAAGGTATGAAATAAGTCGGCACCACACCATTTTTAAATGGGATTGATTTGATGAAACACATGGCACACGCTGCTCTTGCAGGAAAACTTCATGAATTCATGAATATGACGAGTCCAATCATATCTGACAGACTAATATGTCTTAAACAAGCAGTTAAAGGGCTGTAAAATGCTTCTGACAGAATTATGACTTTCACTGTTGGTATGTACCAATAAAAAACCTGCACTCTGACCTTCTGTGGTTTTGTCATCGTCCGGGGTGGCTGTAAAAAAAACAGCTTGATATTGGATCATAAACAACTGACAAGGCTGCTGCTGAACAAACAAGGAAAAACAAGAAATTTTATAAGGTGGAGAGAGAGCTGTAAACATCAAAACATCACCGTGTGAATGTTTTTGTAGCCCTATAGTTGTATGTGGACGCCTGGTCAAACTAGCATATAAAACAACTCAAATAAATTGCTGGAATCTTTTAGTTTGCAGCCAGGAGCAAATTAAATCATCCAAAGCTTGTATTGAGACCAATTTTAGTAAACCTTGACCCACAAGTTGGCACCATTGGCTGTTAACAAACTGTTGTTGCTGCTGACCTGTGAGGGCATCAGTTAGCCAGTTAGCTCACAGTGGCAGAGGCCATCATTGTTTACAAGCTGTGTTACTCCTCTACTTTTAATTAATCTCTTTTGTTGGGAAAAAGCCTCCACTAAAGAAAAAGTTTTGCAGACAAATATAAGACAGGACTGAATGGTTCATATTTTAAATAAAATGTGCAAATTAAATGCCGTGATAACAATCCAGCTAAACTTAATAACTGATGAATAGCCAACTGGCGAGCTTGTAAACTCAAATTAGATTATTTTCTTCTTCTATGCAATTGTTATGTGCCATAGTCTGTGTTTGGTGTCTTTCTTTGTCGGTTTCCCCTCCAGGTGTGTGCTTCTCTGAGTGATGTCATCACCACACCTGAAGACAATCCAGCAATCAGCCGAGGTTTATGAAAACACAGGCTGGAGCTGTATTTGAGGCCAGTGTGGGCCATTCGACATGAGGAAAGTGTGTTTCTTGTGTTTAAGCTGTGAATCTCTAGAACTTGTCTTCTATCTTGTTTGTTTGGTGTCTTTTGGTCATTTGTGATTCCTTTAACAGTTACTTGCTCAAGCTTAGATTTATATTAAGTTAAGGAATATTAACTTCTTTCTTTTGTTTTCCCTGGCTCATTTTTTTTTGTAACTGTTACTCCTTCAGTCATCCCCTTACTGCACTCAGGATCATAACAGCAATACATTTGTATTAAACTAAATGGTGCACAATAGTGAACAAAACAGGGGCGAGTAGAAGAGCCCAGCAAGCTAACGAGTTAGCAGTCAACACACCTGCTACTGCAGTTTACCAGCTAGCTTGAAGGTGATCACACCACCAAGCTAAGAGGCACAGATTAATTTCACCTGCCCGCTTTTCCCTCTAGTTTTGGGTAGAGCAATTGTGATCAAGGATGTCATCAAAAAGGACATTGTACAATGTCAGGTGGAATTTGATGCAACCACCTAAGCGCCAAAGACAAACCTGCTTTTTTCAGTTGGGGACAAGTTTTAAAGTTCTGAGGAAACTTTGTTTTTGGTAAAAGATCTCAAAAGTTTTAAAATTGGTACAAGACTCAGAATGGAGCCACTTCCACATTGGTGGAAACGCCTTTTTGACCAGGTGTTCAGACTTAAAAAAATGCATGACATAGATTTCACCAGCTCTTTCTCCCTGAAAGAGCTAGTTTATGTTCAGGCTTGGGGTCAGGTTTAACTTTAAAGTTAGGATCTGGTTTGAAGTAGGTTGGTAAGGGTTACGGGTTGGGAAACAAATCAATAGAAGATTCTCATTGATCAACATTGAACTGTGTGTTTGTGTGTGTGTGTCTGTTTTTGTGTGTGTTGCCATAGCTGGTATTCTAAAAAGGGGGTTCTCTCTAATCCTTATTAGCATTGTAAAGACTGAGGCCATCTGATCCTTGCATCCTTTTAACCTCTGGGGTCATAACTGAACTGGTGACCTGACTGACCTTATTAATATGATGTTATGCTTTTTGTCTTTAAATTTGAAAATTAATTTGACATCATGATCATATTTCCCTTGTACATTATATGAAATACATTAAAAAAGAGTTTAAAATACATAAACTCGGACAGAATTATCACAGAAAGTAATTTGGATTGCTATTCCATGTTGGCAATTTTAATCTTTTCAGATCAAAATGTTTTATTTTTGTTACAAATAAATACCGTAAATTGCAGAATGAAATGAAACCATTCAATTGGACTATGATGGGACATCTTCTCCTCGTAAAGCCATTTTTTCCTCTGTTGTATGGCCATCATGGGTGCAGTAAATTTTTTTATTGGTCACTTTGGGTGAAGATTGGGACCAGCAGGGTGCTAAAGGCACACCCAGTCTATCGAGCAATCAATCACTTTTATCTGTGTGTGGATCATTTTGGGGACAAAAAAAACCACAGTTTGTCTCAAAATATCAGGTAATATTGTGAGCATTAAAAAAGAAAACAAAGCAACAGGGAACATTAGACTTGGAAACCCTGTGGCTCAACAACAGATGCAACAAAATAAAATACAATAAAAAAAAAATGCACTGCGAGAGAACAAGTAACAGATCAGTGAGATTAATTTAAATCTGGTGATTTTACTGCAGTCATAATGCAGCAACAAAAACTTTAACTGTTTGTATAGCTTTTAATTAATTAAAAGGCCTCATTCCAAAACAACATTCTCTTACTATCTGAAAAAACAATAAAGTTTTACTTTGGATGGAAAATAACTCCATGAGATTGGGCTTTTAAAAAGTAATGTTCACCATTCGCCCTAAAAATTAAATATGCATTGAATAGAGACACCTGTCTTGCCTTTTGGGTCTTCTTGCTCTGGTGAATTGATCTTGCTTTCCAAGTCTTAACAGTGAGAACAAGATTAGAGGCTTGGTCCTTTTTATAGCTGACAATATGAGCAGTTTCTCTGAGCTGAATAAGAAAAGGTTAACTATTTAACTGCTGCTTGACAAAAGTTTTTCTACAATATATGATCACCAGTCCAAACCTAACATGACAAAACAGAAAAAGAGTGCATAGGATAGAATGTCCTAAGTGGGCTTCAATTTCTAAATAATTGTTTTGAACACGTAATAATAGCTTTGTAACACACAATTAGCATTAATTAATTATTTTTATAAAGTAACTCTAAAAACATATATGTAGTTTTATGAATAAGAAGTCTAGTGTGTTAATCTTATCTTTTGGATTTACTGCATGTTTAAAATGATCTTACAGGTCAAAATACATACATTTTACAGATGCATGTGGCTCTAATGTCCCACTGTGATTAAAGAATTTACCTGTTCAAACGGACATTAATGTGTGTTTGATGGGAATCCCTTGCCAACCTGCCGTAAAGATTTACCACATATAGATCTGTGTTCCTTGGGATTTGCCAAATTACTGTATGTTCCACAATCCGCACTTTATTGAGCATATTGACTGTAAGGACAACTGCTGCCAGTTAGCCAGCCACACCCTCAGCCACAGAGGGCCCGTAATCAATACTGTGTGCTTATACGCTACATGGGCTCAGGCCCCTGTTGTTATTGATGCAACACAGGGCACTCGAATGTGGGCTCTTCCTGCCATGTAACGGAATTGATGTCAAAACATTTGTGGTGTGTTTTTGGAGCACAGGTTTGGTTTTATTATTCCTGGCTAGCATTTCTTCAAGAACCACAAAAAAAATGCTAATTGCAAGGAAGAAAAGGAAACTGTTAGGTTAATTCCTCTGTCTACAATGACTTGTCAACATGTGTTTTGTTAATTTTGTCCAGATGGAGCCATTGTTCTCAGTGCTTTTCTGCCGTGACCACACCTCAGGTTGGCACACTGACATAAGAAGCACCATAATATACAAACATAAGGAGGATCAGGGACACAATGGACACTTCCTTATCTTCCTGGCAGGCAGCGGCTTGTCCTCCATCAGGATTAGACAGGAAAAGGGGGCACCAGCAGCTGGAACCAGGAAGTGAGACGCCACGCGACACCACGGGCCCCCACTTCGAGCTCAGTGGCGTATGACTAATCTTGTGTCCTCTGACCGAACACGCTCTGTCTCTTACACTGCTTTATCACTGCGTGTGGGGGGCAAGATTAAGGCCACATTAATTCACAACAGGGAAGCCCCTTTTAACCCAGCCGATGCACTGATAAAAATTGAAAGGACTGTGCTCCACCAGTGGAGGATGTGCATGACAGAGGCAGAGAGTGACTTTGTGAAATTTTTTAAAAGAAATCTGGTGGCTGCCAGTTATAAAAATGAT
>JAPZDV010000015.1:8636672-8691929 GCA_029814665.1 Acanthurus lineatus
AACAGCATTACCATTAAGATAATCATGTTGAGCTTTTTAAAATTATTCCTGCAAAACACATTTTTTAAGCTACTGATTGGCAAAAATGACAGCACTTTCACACAGTGAATACCATATTAATGTTTGCAAAAAACCTTGAGAAATGTTTTGCATTTCTGCTAAAATTGGACTCTTCTTTCTGTCAATTAACAACTAACTTTTTCAACAATGTCAGTTCAACTACTTAATCCACCTCTTTGATCCAGAATGGAATATCTTTACAATTGTTGGTTTGATTGCCATTAGACTTTGCAAAAATATGCATGGTGCCCAGAGGATCAAGCTCATTTCGGTGATCATCTGACTTTTCTTCCAGCAGCATAACAAGGTTAACATTTGTAATATATTTTGAAACATCTCATTAACTTTTGGATGATTTCCCATCACATTTAGTCCAAACATTCAAGTCCCCTGAAGAATGAAATGTAATGACTTTGATGATTGCTTGAATATCCATCCAGTGCCATCATCAGATCACGATTTTGTCCTAAACTTTTGTTCACGGCCAAATAATTCCAAAATAAAGGACATTCCCTCCAGCCTCAGCCTCACTAAGTGTCAGTGCTAATTAAAAAATGTTAGATAATGAACATTATACCTGCTGAATGTCAGCATGTCATTCCCTTTGAAGCACTTTCTATCTCTGGCTTTGAAAACTGTTGTGTGAATACAATTTTACTTAATTACTGGCTATTTAAGTGCTTTATCCAAGCACCACAGTTCCTAAATTCAGCCTCACAGAGCCAAAGGCAATCCAGTCTCATGCAGTTAAACAAGGGACATCAGTACCACTTCTTTCAGACAAAGATTGGCTGTGTGCTGTTATTTTGTTCTGTTGATCCAAATACCAGCACCTTGGTGGATCATCTGCTATGAAATTTTTTTTAAAACTTATTTTGGTAACACTGAGCATCATAATAACACACTATCTGCATGCTTGACCAAACCTGGTCCCAGCCTTGATCCGTTAATCCCAGAGATGATGTGTCCTCATGCTTTTCGGTGTGCCTTTGAAGTTTTGTGAGTTTGTGTGTGTGTGTGTTTGTGTGTAGAAAAAGCTGGCCTTGTGCCCCCCTGTAATCCTGTTAAGCACCTGGACAATGGAGGAACAGCTGGCTTGGCCTTTCTGCACAGTGCAGCATAGAGTGGAGAAGAGGATCATGTGCACAGCATACAGATTGAGAACTGAATGGAGAAAAAGATGGACAAACCTACAAGATGGGTATCTATTGATCTATTTCTATATCTATCTCTGTTTTGTCTATCTTCCTCCCTCCCTCAGGTCAGTGGTGATGCTCCCTTGGCCCTGGCCCTCCATCCATTCTCATGGTTAAATACTGGCACAGATGTTGTGGAAAGATTGAGAGGCCCACTTGTGCCATTAGTCCTGCAGCAGAGCCTGGGAGCAGCAGGGGAAGACTTCTGTAATCAGTTTTATTGGAGCTCTGCTATTGGGTTAACACAACAGGGACGAGCCTCAAGCCCGGCAACACTCTAGTGTAAATGTGTGTGTGTGTGTGTACGCAGACAGAGGGTATCTGTGTATGTTCACACCCTGGGGCTATAACACAGATAGCAATGTCTCCCTTTCTCTCTGTCTCTTCTATGCACACATACACACAAACACACACGCTAGGGGAGGTGAACCCTGAGACTCAGCTGGGTGGCAGATGAGCTCCAGTTGGTTTAGATGCTCTGATCAAATAACTGCATTGGATCACAACTCACTGACATGTTTTTGATGGATTTGATGATGAATCATAGAATGAGTGAATGAAAGACAACAAGAACAAGAGTGTACAGCCAAACTAGCAGCACTGTGAGGCTGTAATTTAGCACAGTGGTGCTTTGGGCTAAATGATCATGTTACCATGCGTGAAATGTTTTCATGCTGTTGTCTAGCAGCTATAGTGCTTAGCATGTGTGCAGTACAGCTAAAGCTAAAGCTAAAGGGATTTTTATTGGTTTTGCAGCATTTAGTCATGAACCAGAGAGATACAGGATCAACATAGCCATTAGCGGTCACTTGTACCAAACTTCAGGTTAGCCCAACTAATATTTGTCGAGATTTTTCATTCTGGATTTAAGTGGTCAACCCACCCAGATTCTGGGTTGCCATCCCGTCCCAAGCCTAGGCTAGTCAAGTTCAGACTACATCCACACTTCTACTTTTTAATTTTAAAAGGCATAACTCCTGCCATATTTACTCCATCACACTATTCTGCCTTTTAGAACCCCTAAAATGAAGACTTTCGTGGACAGACAGAAAATGAATCTTTTGGAAACAATGACACAGACACCCATGTTTGCTTCCTAATTTAATCTTATCAGTCAAGATTTATCCTTCCTCATTTGACTCCCAATCTTTGCTTTTTGCAGCCATGATGCCTTATGTGTTGCCTTCCAGCTCGTATTTGGTCCAAGTAAATAAATCTCTGCTCTTACTTTCCTTATTGGTTTTCTTCTTCCATATTCTTCTCAGCAACACAATAACCAACCCTGTGCTTCCTGTTTTCATAACATCTGCATGCCCACTGTATGAAATAGAAATGAAATCTGAACAAGATTATTTCTGAGATGCAGTAGGATGTTGTGTGAGAGACTCTCATGTTTGTTTGCAGCCAGTCAATAACTGCCACTTCTTGCAAGAGCTCAATATTTTTCAGTGGAACAAAGCTCTTCCACGCTTCGTAGGATGGATTCTGAGTGCATGCAAACTGCTCAGTAGTCAAAGAAAACCTGCTGAAGGAAATCTGAACCTGTGACCCAGTGCCTGAGGACAACTCCATCCTTATGGGCTACTTGACCCTTCTTGGCCAGCGTGGTGTGAGGTCAGCTGATCAGACGCCAGTTTGGCTGCTCGCTTATTGAGTAAAGAGGCTGTCAGGGTCTCATATTCCCCCCGGTCATGCTGTATGTAGTGGTTAAGTTGCTGCACACAGTGAATAGTGAGCTGGGAGCAGGGGGTAACACAAACACCGCCTCTGGGTATCTTGTCACATTGGTGCAAGAGAAATCCTGATATGTTGCCATGTGCTGTTCCATGCAGCCTTGTTCAATGGAGCAGTGACAAAGAAAGTGTTGGCCAGTGATTCAGCAGTGATTTGACTTGTTTTAATGGCCGCCTCGTTTCATTTGACGCCAAGCTCTGAATGGTTTCATTCTCTCACATTTTGTGTATATGTGTGAATATGTGTGCATGTGTCTACCTCACTTTGTTTTGCGGCTCAAAGGGGACATAACTAAGATTGGACTTTCAAAAAACACACTGTTTCTACAACAACTCGCTAATGAATGATTTTTGCCCAACTGGCAGTGTGCAAATTATGAACAAAAGGTCCCTCTGTGTTTTGTTAAATGGATCCCATTATAGTTGTTTTGTCTTTACCTTACTTTTGCGGGCTGACCGCCTTTTGTTTCTCTTATAACTCTGCTCATAATTTGATAATTAAATGACTGGAGTCACTCAGGCTCCTGTTTTTTACAGAGTCAGCCATTTTTGCCTCAACAATCGGGATCATGAGACAATGAGCAGAGAAGAGATAGTCATTATGAGGATTGAATCTGAACGCTGGCCTCCTGCAAAGCAATTAGACAGTAATGAATAGTTACAATGTAATTACTAGAACAAAAAAACAGAAAAGGACGCCAATTTTCAATTACCATCACGTAGCGTCATTTCCCCTCGGCCTTTAGCTCCGTGCTGTAAGTAGCACTCTAATCGTGTTTTTACCTAGATGAATGGTTCAGAGTGTTAAATAATGTATGGGTTACAGCTATTGAGAGCCGTGTGTGGGTCGCCTTAAGGCTCTTCTCACGCCATTGGCTTTCAGACGCCCGGCTGTCTACGCAAGCAGTAATGCTGCTGTTTTGTATCGATCCTCCCACACATGGCGTGACATCTAAAAGTCTCATTCAAAGCAAACTTTTTCGCGAGAGGTGGTTGGGCATTAATTAAATCTTTTGACAAGTGCTTTGCTGCTATTTGGGGACTAACTTAAGAACCTATTAGCATGTTTTCCTACTTTAGTCAAAACAAATGTGCTGAAAGCCTGACAGCTCTGTTTCCAACTTCTCTAACAGAAAATCTGGTGCTGTCATCCTGAAGAATCAAACACTGAGATCATAATAAAGGCAAGATCTTTGAGTCCTAAAGGTTTTTCAGTCTACCTGCGCTAACGTCTAAGACAGGCTTCTCCTTCATGTCCTGGATGTGTCTGAGCTGATGTGCTTCAAGGCAACTATGTGAAGCAGAGACAAAAGTTAGCACCGGTACCTCAGCAGTTTGTTGGTATTCTGCAGGGCACGGCTGCGAGCAAAGACCAAACGCTTGATCATTGTTCCTGATTAAAATCAGCCATCTACCCATGACGCACTGCTTCGTCTGTCGTCAAGGATACAGTGGCCTTTGAACATCTCGTTGAAGGGTTCACGCAGCCGTAATTATCTGCTATACCTCGAACTCTGAGAATTTTCTTTTTAAAAGTTTATACTGAGATTTAATGTAGATGGAATACTGAAATGGTTCAGAGCTTACCTAACAAGTTTCTATTTTCAGAGAGGAATGTGCGAAGTGGCCAATTTTCTTTCAATCACAGCCATATAGGACATTATGCTAATGTGGCGTTCAGGCTGCCTTTGAAGTGCAACACTTTCCCCCTGCAGCAAGCTATTTTTGGTTAACCTTTGACTGACTGGCAGATCACGATGACAGACTTTACCATAAAACATGAAATGACCAGTGCCGCTCTTGGAGCCCACCTAAAGTGAACAACTTGTCTAAGAATTTATTGAACATGCATCCGTACAGGTATGACACCACTCTGCCGCTGTATTGCCAGTCCAGTTGTCATACATCAAAGAAGACGAAGCAGGCATTTTGTTTGTGAAGTATTCTGCATATAATTTTAATCTGTAAAGGTTCAAATCCCATGTCTCAAAGTTGTAAGAGTCTCCTCAATTTTATAGGAGAACATGAGCCAGACATCTGTTTAGTGTCTCATGTTCACAGAGGCGATAGAGGATGATGAAATTGAGGAGAAATGATGGAAAGTAGGTGATTTAAACAATAAAAAAGATGCTGATAGGCTTTAAATGACCAAAATGATAATGTCACCTTCAGTAAAAAAAAGTCATGCAACTCCAATTGACTTTCCTTTCTGTGAAAAGTGGATAAATAAGATGGAAAATTTTCACATTTTGTTGTGTATATGTGGCTGTGTGTGTGCTTTTTGTGGTCTGGGCACATGCTGAGCTCTCTGTATGTGTGTCGTCAGCAAACTTTAGCTTATGGATGATCACAGTGGCAGTTTAACCAGACTCTGGTCATATAATCCCACACTCAGACTGCAAACATCAGCAGGGGAAAAGAGAGTGAGAGACGGACAAAAGCAAATATAAGAAAAACAGGAAAGGAAAATAATGGAAGAGGCAGAGAAAGCCTATAGTTCATTAGAGGGTGATGTCACCCCTGAGAAGTCACCTTCAGAGGTCAGCGGAGAAAGCGGTGACCTCATCAGAAGGGGACATGAACGGACGGAGAAAAAGGGTTATTTGTTATCTGGGGGGCTGTATCTGGATCTGCTCCGACGCCATTGACTGAACCACCACAGTACTTGTACCTGCATGAAGTTAAAGCAGTGACAGCTTTTCTCCATGCAGATGGAACTAAGCTGAAGTTCACAGTGTGCCATAACAGATTTTCTACTGTTAGTCCTTGAATTTTATCATAAATAAATAAATAAATAAATAATGTTTATAATATTAACTGTACTAGCCTCTTGTAAAGGAATAATGACCCAAAGTTAAGCGAGATACACTTAAGTTCAGAAAACATACAGGCTACAATGTAATTCTAAGCATTGAATGAGATCTATTTACTTCCTGTTTTGATGCTGAAGGCTGTCCTTGTAAACTAAAGACTTCCTTTAGTACAATATGCTGTTTTGCAAAGGCAGTTTCATATTGATACATTTCATACATCTATTCCCATTTCACTGGAGACAAAAAAAGAACATATGTGGGCAGATCCTTGGGGAACAATGCAAAGGCTGCTACATATGCTAATTAACTCTCTTTCAAGTTTATTATTTACTCTTGTCTCCTAGAAAAACCGTAAGATATGAACCCTGATAAACTGGGTTCACATACCACTTTATTTGGACTTAAACCACTTTATTTGGACTCAAAGAAGCACTGTGTAAAAATCATGGAGGACAGTATATTACCACAGTAGCCCCAAACAGCTGCACAGTACTTTTTGCTGTTCCTCTCCGTGGTTTTAGCTAGTAGCTTTAGCAAGTAGCTAATAGGTTGCTGTAAGGTTATAAGCTCGGTTAGCTGTGCAGCTAGTGGCCCAATTAACTAATCAGTTTAACCTGAATAGGACCTTGGAGTTCCTTCATACCATAGCCAGCAGCTGAGTCAGTCTAACTTGCTAGCTTCGACTTTAGCTTAAAATTCAAAATGAACAGCATGATAGGTCCTTCTAATTGTTGAATGCTATAAAGGAATAGGCATACTTAATCATTCAATGTACATAGCCAGCGCTAATGTTTCAGAAGAAGTAAAACTCTCACTTTAGTGATCTTTGGCTAACAGTGCCATTTCCTGTCAATGCTGTTTAAAATGTCAGTCAAACACTAATATGGAAAAAAGGCCATAGTGTCTTCTTTGGAAGAATGGCACAGTATGGAGATTTAAATTTTTTTTCAATCATAATTTATGTCTTTAACTCACTGTTAAACTCACTTTTTCCAATATTTAACCACCAGACTTTTCCTAAGTGCCATGACTGCTGAAACACAACCATGAAAATGTTCTTTGACAACTTTCCCTCATTGTTGATAAGAAAAATGCAATCAAGGCAACATTAATTTCCATCAAGACATATTTGCCGTGGCAAATTAGCATTAACTCCAAGTGTGACAGCTTTCTAATACAATTACTGTTCTTTTAATTTATCTCAGCGGCATCTCTTCCATCTTTTCCTCCTCCACTCTTTCCATCACCCTCACTTTCCTCCACTCCCCCTCTGTCACCTCATCCCCGTGGAGAGAGGCCAGTTGGGCTGGAAGCTAATTTGAAGCCAATCAATATGAGTCTGTGTTTCTTCCTGTGCGTGTCAGCCCAGTCCGGTGCCCTTGTCTAACTAACGGCAGAGAGAGTGAGAGAGAGGGAGCATCTGTTTGGTGACTACCGCTCTTTGACTGTAAATCTATGGCAGCCACTAAACACCACTCCTCCAAGCATTTTACAGAGTGCAAAAGGCTATCTGATTGAATCCAAATGAGATTGATTTCTGTGCCAAATCCAGTTGTCGAATGTGTGCGCACACAAATAGCCCCCCCAGTAACTTGATTAACAGTAGGGATGACATTTTAACTTCTGTTTGAGTTTTGAATTTTTGGCATTGAAATGATAGAATCTGGGATGTTGCATGTTGATGGTGGGATGTGTACACACAGATAACAAACAGATGCATTCTGAAGCATACAAATAAAGATGCAAGCCATGAGCACAGTCACACACACACACACAAACACACACACATGCGGCATGTCCTGCTCTTTGCCTGTGAGCAACAACACTGATGTTCAGATACTGAATCTACCCGAGATAAAACCAGTCCCCTCCCTCTTTCCCAGCCCCTTTTCCATACACAGCCAATGAGGATGCTGTCTATTCATGAGCTGGAGTAAGAGCAGGCATGTGTAGGCAGCCTGCCACAGGAGGAGGTGTGTCTCCATGAGCCAAAAGTGTGTGTGTGTACGAGTGTGTGCTCACACTGAGAAGAGGAGGTGGTGGTGAGAGTGTATGTAGGCATGCAAGTGAGAATCAGGGAAAGGAGTGACAGGCAAGAGGGAAAGAGAAGCAAGGTGCACCCATCTTACCACTGACACACTCCCCACAAAAACACACACACACACACACACACTGAGGGAACTACATCCACAACCTCTACTACAGCAGTGAGCACTTACACGTGTGTGTGTGTGTTTTCTGCACTTGGAGCGACTATAGGGGATCTCTGTGGATACACGGATGAGAAGAAGGTGTGGGGGAGCCAAGGAAGAGGAGCCCGAGTGTGTTTCGCCCCGGGGGGAGCTCTCTCTCACGCACACACACACCGCAGACAACACACACACTCCAGCGGGCACTCGGCACTGTTTCCCTGACAACTAGAATGGGCTGCAATTTGTGCACCTTGCAGAAACGGGAGGAACACTACAAACTGCTGTATGAGATTGCACAGGTAAGTGAGGCTTAAATGAGAAGGAGGCGGTGAGTCATCAGCGTGTTGAACTTAATGACAGCAGAGGAAGTGACAGTAACGATGGCAGGGTTGATTTGGTGTATGTAAAGAACAACTGATACTCGAGAAAAAACAGAAGTGAGACAAAATAACAAGATGGAACTGAGCAAAGTCAGTCATTTTGGGAATGACAGCAGACAGGTTGAGTTTGGGAACACGAGGAGGAAAAAATAGGAGAGGTACATGAGAGAAATGACGAGTTACTTCCAAGCAACCAGGCAGAGATCCAGTGTGTGTATGCGCACATGAGTTTCTGTGTGTGTGTGTTAGTGTGTGAGAGAGAGTATTCCTCTCTCCATCAAAGTGAGTGCAGCTAGTTATTTCTCTTCAGCAGCAGGAGATGTGAGAACAAGTTCAGCTCTTTTTCCCGCGCTGGCTCCAGGGGAATTCATCACATCTCCTTTGCCTGCGACTGTCTAGAAGCAGAATAGTTCAAAGAAGAGCCAGCAAATGTGTTCTGCTGTTTTCTTCTCTGTTGTTTATCAGAACCGGACATGTCTTCTTTTTTCATTATCACTTTTCTGACCTGCTATGACAGTTTCCACATGGTGGCTGTCATGAAGAATATCTTTTCAACATCTTAGATTTTTGATGCTTTTTTAAATATAAGTATATTTACATTATGTGTTCAATGAATTTGTTGACCTTAAGCCCTTTAGTTTTTGAAATTAAAGCATTTTTTAGGCAGAAATGAAATATAGGAAATACTTTTGTCATTTTAGAATATTGGCTGACAAAAGCTATATGTTTTTATTACCTCTACAAATAATTGTAGTGTAATCATGACCAGTTAAACACTGTGAATGTATTACTTGTCTTCTTGCACTGGGCTTGTGTTGATTAGATAGGAAGAGTAAATATACTGAAAACACCTACAAAAAGCTTTTCTTTTAGAAAACTAAATAAATAGTCTGATGGTGATGGTTTCTGAAAACTCTTATTGGTATTTTAAGACATTTTCTTTCTTAATGTGAACTTTAAATTCAACTACAGAGGAAAATAAACATGTGATGTTCAGTTTCATGTTATTTTCAGCAGAAATATGGTAAGATTGTATGTGTGGAGCTGATTGTGTGGAAACACGTGTGCCGGCTTTTCCCTGTTGTTGAGTAGAGTACGAGCTAATACGAGACCAGCGGCAGCAGCAGCAGCAGCAAGGATTCATTCATCATTTAGTACCTTACACAGTTACAGACAGTAGGGAAACTAGATACAGTATAATGAGAATGAGCAGTTGATTACTTTGCTTTGTATGCCGTTATTATATATAGGTTCCCATCCAAACTGTGCATTTGTGTTAAAAGTGTGTACACTCATAGTGCTGGTAGGCAAATGAACTCCTACTGTGTCCAATAACAGTGAGGTTGTTGTCAGTTTTTTGTTGTTGTCTGCCCATCCTTTTGTTGTATCTTTTGAAAATTGCACTAGGTACATTATCCATACCCAACCTTCCATCGCTGCTAGACGCCACTTTCATGAATGCTTTTCACACCGCTGCAGATTCAAGCTCATTATGCTCTCTGACTAAATGCCCCCCTGTTTTAATGAGACGGTGGATGTCTGTGTTGTCTGCCTGGGTGGAGTGCAAGAATATTAGCAATGCCAGTTAAAGGAAACCCTAGAAGGTCACTGCTTCTTTTGTATTGCTGAGGTGAACCTAGTAAACTTGGCAGAACAAAGGGATAGTATAATATGTTAACCTGCTGAGCGATTAATTGGCTATTTAAAGGCACATAAAAGGGATGTTGCTGTCTGAGTTATAATGGCAAATAATATTATTTAAAGGGAAAGTTCTCATATTTTGGAGAGTACATTTGATATCCTTCTAAAAGTTAAAGGAAAAGATTCATAACACTGTAATGCTGTTACAGTAAAAGTATTGCTAGAACCAGTAGTTGGTTAGCTTAGCTTATAGACAAAAAAATTGAAAACAAGGGAAAATAGTTTGCCTCACTTTGTAACAAAATCCACCTAGCATCACCCTAATACTTGCCATCTTGTCTACTTAATTCATACAAAAAACAAGTTGTAAAATTGACAATTTGCTGTTAAGTTTTCTATCTTGTTTCAGTCTGTTGTTCTAATGTAGTTAACTCGCTATAATTTAGGCTACAATACAAACAGCCTTTCAGTTTATGTGCAGACTGTACATAGTGGGTGTATTTACTGATTTACTGGTTAATCTTACTGTAGACATATGATGCCAAAAAAATACCTAGAGCTACATTATAGGATATCAGGCAATTTTCATTTGGCACACGGTAACAGCAGATGTATGATTGTATCGTAAAGCTCCGTGTTTGCAAAGAGATTGGCTGGAGCAAACATCAAAATGACCCTTATGGTTTCCCTTCGATTTCCGCATCACACTGTAGGTGTCTGTGGACTGTGGCACACATCCAAGAATACTGTCTGTAAGTGTGTGTGTGCATGTGTGTGTGTTAGTGTGAGCACTCCCGCTTACTGTTAAATGCTCTGTGGTGTGCATCTGACAGTCAGCAAACACCTACAGCTCTCATTACCAGTGCGAAAGAGAGCATAAAAAAAGGGAAAGAAAGAAGGGAAAGAAAGAGCGAAAGACAGAAATAAAGAAGGAGGGAAAGAAGGAGAGCTCATAAGCAGTAAGTGTGTCAGTGTGACTTTGTCCCGATACTCAAGGCTGAGGGGATTCTACAAATCCAGGGAGACTCCTCAACAATCCCTCCGTCTCTTTTCTCTTTTGTCGTCCCACTCTCATTTCTCTCTTTCCTTTTTCCCACTTTCTCCTTCTCTATAACCTTCATAAGTTTTTTCCTCCCCTCTGTCTTTCTCCATCACAGCGATCTATTTCTCCCTCTTCTCTCATTGTCTTTGACACACACACACACACGCACACACAACAGTACTCTGCTCTGTTATACTTCCAACGGAGCGACACAATAGGAAGCCACCTGCTCATTATAGCAGAAAACCAAATGATGCTGATGCTGTATGAAAGCTGAAGTCAATGCAAAACAGGAAAGCACTGAACTGGAGATTTAGGAACAGTTCTCTTAATTTTACCTAAAATACATGATATATTTCTCATTTCTCTTGTGTGTCTCTTACTCCCTTGTGTCTCTGTTGAATCCTGACAACATGATTTCTTATTAGAGCACTGAGACATTTAAGAGTAACAGCTTGATGCTTTTAGGCATTTTTTTAAAACATAAATGTGTAAATTATTTTCTTGACTTAGTTTCTTTGCTGATCAAATTAAAGGGAAACTGTACAGACTCCTGTTTCAGTCAGCTAATGGACCAGTTTATCAGTTGTTTGGCAGCAACATCAATTCAAGTTTTGGTCCTTTGACCTCCACCTTAGGGAGACAGTTGTCTTTCTCAGCGTTGATTAAAGCCAGCATGGTCCCAGCTGGGTGGCATGTTAGAGGCTACTTTTCTTATAACAGTAGTTCACTAACTAGCCTGAGTCACAACATCCCCAAGTTTCTTGAACAAAATACTTTGCAAAGACATTGTAATTAATTTGATGGCAAGGCCTTTGGGGTAATTTCTTATTTTATAATAGTTAATTGTCCTTTCTGGATGAAACAAAGACATTTACAAATTACATACAAAAGAAACTGCAGCTATTTTGGACTTCACAGTAATGATACATCCCCCAAAAGGGAAACACAGTGTTTGGAACAAACCTCTTCAGCGCCTTTCATTTTGAAAAAGTAACAGAGCATTTCAGAGACCAATTCCAGTCTTCAGCCTGCAGGCTTGCCTCCGTGTCTCCTGCACCACAGTGGCTATCTCTGTTCACACAGCTGCACCGCTCTGACAGGACTGCTGGCTGCCTGGCCTCAGCTGCCCAGTGGCCACTGGGAGATTTATGACTCTGGTCAGACCATTTATATTCAATGTTTCATTTGTGATTTTGTGTGTGTGTGTGTGCATCCCTGCACACTCACACCGCAGGGCTCCATTCTTGGCTGTAGCAATTGTCATTCCTGTATTTTGCTTGTGGCAGTGTTAAATTGTCCCACAGCCTCTGGACCCTGAAGCCTCACATGACATATGTTTTTGTTCTGCTAGTTGTAACACATTCAGTGTTATTGTACCACACAACAATATATATACAACATGTATAAACAACTTTTGAGTATATTGTTTGTATCCTCCATTGCATTCCTGCCAATTAATAGATAATATTTGTTTTCTATGGAAGAATTCTTCATTAATTAAAATGTAAGTTTTAATTTACCACATATAGGACACACTGCTTTCTGCATTAGTACTGAATTGTGGCATAAAAATGGTGATATCCATATTATTAAGTTGTTGTTTAATGTATTTAGGTTTTTTTTTTTTTGCATTTAATATGATACACAATCCTGCTCTTTGCACATATGGGTGTGTATGCTTGTGACCCAGGCCAGTCTTTGGTGTGGGCCTGTCCTCCGGAGACAGATGCTGTGCCACATGTCCAGCCTGTTAGACAGCATGAAGGGGGCTAGACTGACACCCCTTCATCCCGCAGCCACCTATAGTGTCAAGAGAGTGCCACGCAGAGCAGGGGAAGCTGTGGTCAGACCCACACAGCCGTCACCTCCATATGGCCACCTCAGAGCTGCGCCGTGACTTCATTCAGATAGGGATGTGAAATGTGTCCGTGCTATCGGTTACACCTGCCGGAGAGGTCGGGGAGGTTTCTCTCAACCAGTGGAGATGTGTGCAAAGCAGAAAATGAAGTGGGGATGGAAAAATCACCTGCCTCTAGTTATCTGGAAACCACAGCACAAATATTCCTGTGATCCATGAGTGAGCATGCATGACAGAGAAGTCTGGGATTTGGGGAATGGTGATTAATACAATCTTCCGCTCCCAGATCTCACCTCACACTGACGTGTTTTGGTCATAAAATGGTCTACAGATGACCAACAGGGGATGATGGGAGGTGGTATCACCTGATTTACCAGCTGTCCACTCATCAGTGAGGCTCAGCGCTGGCCTTGACCTCACTGCTTTCTTTCTTCCCTGTCTGTTTCTGTCTCTCTGAGGAGATTTTGAGCTTTTTTAATAGTACTGAATGAAGTGACCTTTCTGTTTCTTACTGCATTACCGCTCAAACAAGTTGTCTTCCTGTCTGTGCGGGTCAGTGAGTTTGACCTTTTCACCTGTAAATGTAATTCCACTTGACAGGTCCTCTGTGTCCCAATACACACATTCACATACACAAAGACACGCACACAGCAGTTTTGTAATGCAAGAAGGAAACAGAATGATCTCTTTAAGAATAAAATTTTGGTTTCTAAACTCTAAGATTTTCACCTTTTCTTAAAACACAAGTAGTGTGTTCAATCCAAAATGTGAGAGCTACAGCTCAAAAATGAGTAACGGCTGCAACAAAAACATTTGACGACCACATTTTAAAATCTTGCACTGTACAGAATAATAAACTCAGGTTATGGTTCTTCTCCCTAAAAATGTCAATCTTGCATTATGGAAATGAACTCTGCTGCTGAACTCAGATCATCTGGTGTCTTCCATCATGGTTATAGTTGCTCGTTGGAGCACAGCGTGGTGATAATACCGCATGATTTAGGGGTGCATATGGCCCCGTCACCGGCGCCGTGGGTAGCACGTCTTCTGGTCCCCGGCCAGAAATGGAAACGGGAAATGAGTGATTATTCAGCATCAGGTTAATGCCGGGTAAATACAGGAAACAACACCCTTGTGTTGGTGTGTGTGTTTCTTCTCTTTTGGAAACAATTGGATGGGGTCAGTTAATTAGATTGAATGATTAAATAGATTGATTAGGTCTTTTCAAATCTACTGTAAATGAATTTCTGTGTATGTTTCCTTGCAGTTGCGTTTAAGGGAGACAGTGATGGAAAGCTTGTCATTTTGTACATTGATGTCTATGCCAAGCTCTGTCCGTCTTTGTGTGTGTGGCTGCATACAATCATACACACACGCCACTTTCTCTTTCTTTTTGTCTGTATATATGTGTGTTAAGGGTGTGTGTGTGTGTGTGTGTGGCGGGGGGATGTCACATAGTCAGGGGAAGGCTGGCCCGACGTGGAGGGGGGAAAACAGCAACAGTCGCCGTTTCGCTCCAGCAGCCAACGATCTCCCCCTGTGTTGGCTCTGATAAGCCCAGGATGAAAGCCCTTTCTGTGGGCAGAGTGACACTCCTCACCCCACCTCCTGTCTCCCTCCAGACAAGGCAAAGAATGAACGCATGATGCATACATACACAACCATTAGGACATGTTAAGAGGTAGATATGCCTATTTGTGCACACTGTGTGCATTCATGTACCGCACAGAGAGAAAGTCACAAAGGTTCCACGCATTTTATCAGCTTTTACGGTGTGTTTTTCTTTTTTTATGAGTGTGTAAAAATGTCATTCAAGCTCTTAGCCCCCGACAAGAGGACTTATCAGTTGTTATCAGCCTCTAGCTGATTACCATACCCACCGATTGGCCAAGTGGCCTGGGCAAGATGATAGGAGGTGGGAAGAGGGAGAATGGTGGGGATGAGGGGAAAATCGAAAAGTAAAAGAGAAAAAAGAAGGTGTGAAGAAAAAAGAAAATAAGGGAAGGTAGTACAATTGCAAAACACGAGGCGAGAGCACCAAAGTGAGTAAAGACCAGACGTGTGCCATCAAAAAGTCTTGATAAATCCCCCATTATTCTTATTTTTTCCCTTCTTAACCTTACCTTTTAAAAAACAGAAGTCCCCCCCTCCCCCCCTCCTCCCATCACTTATCAGTCACCAGACACTGTTACAAGTCCGTTCCATCTCACTGCCCCTGTCTGTCCCTCTGCCTGTCACTGTCTGTCTATCCACCTCATTATTACACTTTGGCATGACCCAGGTTTCAGAGGTGCCATGCATTTTCCAGCATTACAAAACCCCCATAAAGAAAAAAAAGTGACAAAAATGAAGGACACATCACTAGTCTGCCTGCCTGTCTGTCTGTCTCTTAATATGTGCTTAAGAGAGAGACACTGTCTCAGTGTGTACGCTGTCAGCCACTGACTGTTATTCAGTTGGAAGCCAACCTTGTGCCAGAATAACCCAATAACACACCTTATGGCCACATGCTGCAGGCTATGTTTTGTCAGGTTAGACAGATGTTGCGATGAACCATCTGGAGCCATTACGGATATGTTGCAGGCATTTGTTGTTACACGCCGCTACGAGGATGCACACACAAAATTTGCACAAAAATTCCCCCAGATATTTAGCTGTTGCAGCAGGGAGATGCCAAAAACAGAACTTCTGAGAGATAAACCCCCCCCCTAACCTCCTCCATATTAGCATACTATTCCTCTCAGTCAGATCTTTGGATGAATTTTTTGGCAGCAAAGGTGCAATTCTCATCTGAGACCAAATGTCAGTTATACTATAAAAAGAAAAACCTTCACTTTTTCTCCTCCTTCTTTTTGCCAAGATTTTCTCCATTATGCATAATCATTTTTTCGGGGAGACAGGGGTGTGCGTTGCAGCTAACAGGCTTTGAGTCGGGAACATTTACAGCCGGTTGCTTGTAATATCTGATAGCCATCATGACATCTGTTCAGCATCTTCAAAGCTGCATTATTCTTCAAGACACTATGTATCCTGATAAGACTCATAGCTAGATGCTTTAACAAATGCACTGCAGTACTGTCACTGCCAAGTACGCTTTAAACCCACGGGGTGGATCTTTATTCCAGGTGGTCCAAAGGGAGATTGGGTTGCGGCAGCGTGCTGGTGTCAGATTCCCACTTAACCAACTTGTGTTCAGGAGTCATTAGGCCCACTCAGAGCCTGGCATTGAGTCCAGTTACAGATAGAATAACACTAAACCATCTGCACAGTTGGGGGGGGGGGTTATTGCATTTAGAGAGGGGTGTAACCATAAGCCTCGTGTTGATGTGGGAAATGCCCTCAGGATGAGGAGAGTGTCCGACACACTGTGGATCGGTCTTTGTTGTTGTTGGTAGTTTGATGTAATATATTAGATCGTCTCTGTGTCTCTTCAGTCGTGCAGTTTCATGATGTCTCGTTAGTTTTTTGCATATATACTAATTATTACTGTAAATGCACACATCACAGTAGGTGCAGACAACGCAAACTCACTTAAACTGTCCTCCTCCAAACAAGAAGCAACACACTTGGGTTGTGTGATCTCATTTGTGTTTCTAGAATTGAGAGCTTTTGTAGGATGAAATGGAGTGTTACATGTTTCTCTGTTACCTGAGAACATTTTACAAATGTTGGAGGAAAATCTTCTGCTCATTCTTTCAATTTTAACACCAGTCCTAAAGGGGGAGGGCAGGGTGTTTTCTGTAAGGTGCAAACATACATGTCTAAAAAAAATGAGTTTATGTCTCGACTTGTTCAAGCACAAATCCTCCAATGTCATCTATTTTTTTGGCAAATATAAAACCTTAAGGTGCAACTCTGTGTAACCCGTCGTGCACTTTGGAACACAGACAGACTAGCATAGCATTGCTTCTTTATTAGGCATCACACATTTCTGTGGTAATGAATGATTCATGTGAGAGTAACAAGTGAAATCTATACAAACACACATGATGCAACAATAACATAAAGTGAGGCCACACACCCATGCACCACCCTGGCCTCCACACTCTTGCTTTTCTCCTTTAACCATTGGTTGCAAAAAATTGTTATATGTTAACTGGAGTTTCTATGCTGTCACACACTGCCAATAATGCACACCTTTTTTTAATGATAATACTCACCTTTATCCTTCTGTAAACTTCAACTTTTTGTATTTGGTGTGTGCAGATAATGTTAGATGTTGGCAGTTGACCTAAAAAAACTTATTTCCATTCACTAATTTATGTAACACATATATAGGGTTGAGTATTTCCTCTCGTGAAGATCAAATGTGGATGACAGGAAGTTGAAAATTGGTCCTATCACCCTGAATGCACACATCTCAGTCAGTTACCATAATTACAGCATGGCCTTGTTACATGGACTCACACAAATTAGGCCCGTGACCCATTTTGAGAAACAATGGTTTGATTTGAAGAGTCAATCTGTGATACAGTCTGAAAATTACCCAAACGTAGTCACCAATCATCATCAGACTGATAATACACTGGTGGCGGATGTGATTAGCCATTCACTCAGTCACATTGTAGACTAACAGTTGAAGTCTTGATTGAGGCGGGTTGAATGAGGGGCAGATTGCACCACGGTGTGTCTCTCATTTAACTAACCAACCATGTTTTTGAATAAAAAGTATTTTTCAGTGCCGGAAGAGCCCCTCTCGCCTGCTTACAGCTAGCGGAGTGTTAAGTCGTTTTTCTTCTCCACCAAAGAGCGGACTGAGGGAGCTTCATGTTATGAATAATGCTAATGGGTTAGGTGCTTCCAGTGCACATAAACACGCATTACTTTAAAATGAAAAAGGCTAAGGTTCGGTGGGAGGGAGGAGAAGACTGTAAGTTCACACTCCCGGCTTCTTTCAAAAAAGTATTTAATTTTATGCAAAAAGCAGCTCATAAATGTTTTATTTTCCTGCTTTGCAGTAACATATTTTTACTTTCTAAGTTTTAGCATGTTGTGCTAATTATGCCCCTGCATCTGGATCCTGGCTCTTTTTGCCTGTAACCAAATCTGTGCTCATGTGAATAATGAAGATTCATAACAAGACTGCATTCAGTATGAATGCCCGCTGAGTTTAATGGATGATCATCATTTCACTGATTTATGATGTAACTTTCTTCAGATTAAGCAGCTTTTTGGGTCCTAAAGCTTTTTGGGTCCCGTCTTTCCTCTTAAGTCATGTCTTCATCAAAGTTAATAGAAAAAGTTATGAACTTGGCAAAGTTTTTGTGTTGCATAGTTATGAGAACACAAAATGTTTGAAGCAATGAGAAGCTGCTGTTCAGCTTTCCGATGCTCTCAATCTGTCTCTTCATTGTGTATGCATGTTGTGTCACTTTCATTTAACTGTTAAATCATCATCATGATCATTCTTAAACCATATTTTGTTCCTTGCTTACTATAAAAGAGTGAATGCATCAGTTAGGAGGAGCTCATTATTTCCTGATGTTTTAAAAAACACCATAATATGATGATTTAGAGCCGAACTGTTCTTAAAAGAAGCCTGTTGGTGCAATGGACCTGATTCCCACTGATGCACATCTTTAATAATGGCTCAAAAATATCACATCTATTTTTTCTGAAATCCCAAACAAAGTCCTTAGATTTCTGGGCATTGTAGTTTTTAGCAGAAAACAGTCAAACAGGACAAAGTCATTCATTCATTTGAGGACTATTTTCAGCAGTGGATTGATACCATTGATGCAGTGGCAGCTACTTATGGCAGCAAAATAGTGTTGAAATAAGTTCAGTGCCTGAGTTCTTAATTATGACAGAATGTATCGCTTGGTGGCCCGTTTATGTCTCTTTAACACTTCTTTTTGGCAGGGAGGAGGAAGCTATATCAAGATAATGCTCTATTAATAGGTTATTTGGACAATATGGGAACTACAGAATAACACCTGCCTTGCTCCTCAAGCTATATGCAACTTGGATGGAGAATGTGCTGCCCAGCTTTCCCAAAAAGACGAGTAACACGTACCCTCTTTGTGAACTCGGCCGTCTGGATGAATTATGAGGGTCTAATCGGTGACCCCCGAGAGCCTAATTCAAACTCATTGCTAGTATGTGTCAAGGGGGCTGGAGGAAGGGCCACTGTATTGTTCAGCCAAGCACACTGGGTGTCGTTTTAATGGCGGATGAGAGATTAATGACGATCTAATGACTGTGGGGAGGACACAGTGCAACAATAGAGTCCTAGTACAGCGCAGGCCAAGTACATTAGTCAGTCAAGACAACTATCTGCATGGATGCACAAACACACAAAGTATGCTGTATATACAAGCACCTAAAATGCACACACACACATTAATATGTACAAATGCACGCAAAGTGGAAATGAAAGTGACTTCTATTGATTTGTCAGTAAAGAAGTTTTGTAGTCATCTGCCATCAGTGCACCCTGCCTCATCACGAGCAAAACAAACGAAGCTAATTCTCAACCCGCCAACCCCCCCGGTGTGACAAAAGACGGCTAATTTATGCATTGGCGACATGGTGTGAAAGGAATAAGAGTGTGGCAGCGGGGCTGGATGCTCACTCGTGGATCGCGGTAATTGTGATTTGGTTGCTAGGATGTTGAGGGTAATGAATGTCTTGTTGATGCAGTTTGTCATAACCCGTGCCATCCGCGGCTGCTTGAGGACACAGAGCCTATTAGTTAAACACAGACACACTGGTCCTGCCATGATGTATGAGCCCACCAGACAGAAGGCATTTGTCATTTTATGCGAGAGAATGAAGGAACTGCCAGGCCACAGTGGATGTGGAATAAGGTTGTGGGTTTAGTTAAGCAAACCTCTTGACTTTTGCCATTGATTTTGGTCGTTCTATCTCAGAGCATACTCAGGTAAAAATCACAGGAAATAGTGTTTTATTAGGAGTTTTTGTATGCTTTGTCCTTAGTGATGATGCATTGGGTGGTTGTTTTTGTCTTTAAAGTATCACTAACACACATGCTGTTGTGGTTGTCCTATGAATAAAAGAAAAAAAATCATATTCTTATTCCAAAAAGCAGAATACAAGACAAAATCATGTTTCATTCCAAGGTTTTATCAGGGGGAAAGTAGCTGTATTCATGAAGCCTAATTGAAAGGAAGCCCGCCTTGAATATGGAAGTGGTACAAAGAGCAGGAAATGAGCTGGTTCTTAATGCGTTCACTGACAGATGATAACCTTTGATTTCCCCCCACTTACATCAGAAATGGCTGCTTGGAATGACAGTCACAAGTCAACAGTCTCTGATGTCTGAGCGCGTGTTCCTACTGCTAGTGTTGTTGCGTTGGGGTGGGGAAGGATAGACATGCGAGGAGCAAGAGAAAGGAGAAAAACCCTTGAGACTCACACAAAAAACACACAGGTAGAAACAGAAAGCTGCGTGCTGTCTGCTTTAAGAGTGCCACGGCAAAATACAGCTCTTTTTTCATCCACTGAATCTAAATGAAATGGGCTGACTTACAGTGACAATGACAGACAAAAGGGAAGAGAAACACCTTGACAGCTAGACAAAGAGAAAACACCCAGCATAAAGGAGAAGGAGACAAATAAAAGCACTAAGATGAGATCAACATGCTGCCACAAGAGATCAACAGTTTACATGAAATTGTGTGTATCTTTTGAACACTTGTGTCCATCTTGACTTATCTTGTTGTGCCAACATTGAGCATGTTTAAAAGGAGAAAATAAAAAACGGAAATTTCATTTGTTTGAGCCACAACTGAGGGTAGGGTGTGGGGTGTAGGGGTGTGGGGGCGGTGTTGGGGGGTGTTAAATGAGCTTGTAGTACTCTATTTAAAGGTAACAACAAGCAAAATCTTCACCCAAAAACTGCCATTAAATTTAAAATTAATAAATGAATCAGTATTAAAAATATTATTTTTTGCAAATAATTATTTTTTTGTTTGGAATTACACTAAAAAAATTAGGTTTTGGATGAAAAATAGGGTTAGAAAGTACTTTAATTACATAAAAACCTCAATGTTACATTGACATTCATGTACTGTAACTCACATTTAGTGATACTGACTACATGATGTCTAAAATTATTTTATAATTTTACCAATTATAAACTCAAATAATAATATTAAGTGATTGATACGTAGTTTCCACTTAGAGTAATAATGACAAACTGCTGCGTAAGTCACATTTGATAATTAAAGCTGATGATATCCAATATAATCTTAACAGATGCTGCTTAAAGCTCTCAGTCTGCACTGAAGCTGCTGAGCTAACGTTAACTAACATCATGGTTGTGCACACAGTGACAGAAAAAGCTGCTGCTCAGCTGTAAATGTCTGGAGATGCTGATTAATTTTATCACATTCATACTTTAATGACTTAGGAAACTGATGATTGTTGTATTTTTCCAGTAGTGTGTCCAAAAAGTTATCAGCCTGGTACAAAATTGCTATTTTTTTGCTATCTAGCTATTTTAAAGTTTGATTCAAGGGATGTAGGTAAATGTATAAAATAATCTGTAAGGTTATCCCTCCATAGAAAGGCAGCAGAAGTCGAGCAAAGTCAATCTCGTTGAAGGACACTTCAGCAGTGAATGCTTCATGATGAAGGTTTTGGATGCAGGAGAATCAGTTAAATGACAGCACACCATCCTGTTACTTTTAGCCCATAATATTGAACAGGGACGCGTGGGAAGCACTGGTCTTTGTCTCTGCAGCTGCTGCGAAACCATTTGAAGCGCGCCACTCTTTTGCTAAAAGTTCATACATTTTTAACTTCAAACACTCCCTCTGAAGCAAAGATCTAACAGCTAAAACAAGCCAACACTGTGAAGAGCTGTTCCGAGAGAAAACACAGTCTAATCTACTGCGTGCAGATACTGTGTGATGTAGGAGGGATCGACCTGAGCGCGCTACTTAACATCCATCCAGACAGCAGCTATTTAATCCACGTTTCATGTTGTCATGATGTCCTCTCCCATGCAGAACTAATTGGTTGTTTTTGCCTGTTGTGCAGGAGCCCATGTCTGTGAAAAACTATGAAGGACACTCATTACAACTTGTGCACACAATCGCAGGTGCGGACATGGATGCAATCATGGGTGCAGACAAGCACATAAACACGGGCAGGAAGAGCTGAGCTCCACTCTGTAAATAAGAGTCCTAACACAGGCGCTGAGTGAAATATCCTTGAACCCATTGTAACTTATCACATACACACACATGAAGCCCAACATGCCACAGCTAGCACCAACACAAACACCCGTCTCTTGCTCCCCTTTCGGCACTCTCTCTCCATCTGATTTGCATTTTGGTTAACACTCTAATTGCCTCTCATTAAATACCTTGTCACTTTGATTAATTGGTGCGATACAGAAATGTAAAACAGCAGAGCATTACAGTGCGTAATGAACAGTTGCTGATTGGGAAAGACGAACAAGCCTGGCTAAAATATGCAAAACAGAGGTGAAATCCTACCAACTCTTCATGCACTTTTAAAGTTGAGTCAGGGTTTTTCTCTTCCTGAAGTGATTTCTTTTCAAATCTGAGGAAAATGGCACGGTTTGGAAAATTACCCAAGGTTAAGACTGTTCATTTTTTACTCAAATATAGGGCAAATATAAGTCAATGAGGTACTCTATTTCCTTCCAATCAGTTAAACTGGATAGATCACTGCTAAGTTTGTCATGAACTAGATGGAGATTAAATTAAACCATAAAACTATAAGAAGACTGTGGCTGCTCTCGACAACTTTCACAGTGCTTAAATGAAGGATGCTGCTAAGACAGGACTCACATTAACTTACCTTTCCTGGTTTATATATAGATTAAAATGAAGCAGTGGGGAGCATAACAACATTGATTTACTGCAGAGAGTTATCACACTCAACTTGAAATTAGCTATAATTGTATATTTTCCTCTTTCAATCACATCTTGCACAAAGCTTTGAGATTCTCCATCACCTCTTAAACAGCACATGCTTTAATTGTACAGGAAGTTAGTGGTAACATTAAAGTTGGGTTATTTTTTACTGTTCTGACTTTGGAGCACTTCAGAGTCTCAAAGAAACTAAACTTCACTAATTCAGCATTTGAAAAAGTGGGATCTAATTTAACAAAACCCTGACATGAACATGAAGAGAAATGTTGTCAACCTGGGAGAAATTAGTTAACAAAAGGAGACGCCAACTTGTAATTTTACACAGTTGGAGAAACACAAAATCTAGAGAATAACACATTAACTAAACTCCTTAAGTTTTTTTTTAGTAAACTTCAATTTTAGATATATAATTCCCAAACTTAATAACCGACCTGGCCTTTATTTGCACTGAAATCCTCGATTTAGCATTTGCAAACAGATTAAAGCTATTGTATGATGTTAAACTTTAGCTGATGGTTTGGAACAAGAAATTTAAAAACAGACGAATAAAAAAGATTTAATGCAACCTCTCTCTCACTCTGTTTAGCTGGTTCACCCCCTGCGCCTGTCACACGTTTATCAAATACATTCACGGCATTCTCATCCCGCACAAGGCCAGGGTCAATGCGATTCAGTTGACCGAGCATGGGCCACCAGTTGCACAGCCTGCCACTCAAATTTATGAAACCATCATCTTCTTTGCCTCGGCTGCGCAAGATGATATTGCATGTCAGACTTTTATTATTGAAATGAGACATTTATGACAGTGAGCCCTCGCCACATGAGGGTGGCCTCCTGAATCATCCCAATGCAGCTGAAGGAGGAGCAGAAATGAGATATGGCAGATTATTGGAGCACGCCACCTGCGCTTTTTTTCACTCATCACAATAAGCCAATTTCCATGAATTTAAAAACAATCTTGCTTGTATTGAGCTCAAGTTCACAAAAATCATGATCTTGGAGATTTATGTATGAAAGCTTTCTGGTGGTGCGGAGTGCTGCCTCCTCAGGGGTAGACAAGGGTGGTGTTGAATAGGCGTGGGTCTCTCAGCAGCTTATTGTTCTGGGTCTATTGTAAGCCTATTCAGTCTGGGAAGCGGGCATTGTTCACTCAAACATGGTTAATGTTAAAAAAAAACCCATTGTAGAGCTCCTTGAAGTCTTTTGGGAGCTGATGTAATGTTTAAATTGTGTGTGTGTGTGTGGTTTATGTGCGGCGGCTCACAATGACACCATATCTGTCAGACTTAGCTGTGAGGTTGAGTGGTTTCTATCACACTCATATCTCTGCGCAGCAAACAAACCCATTCACATATACACCAACACACACAAACAAACCCTTATCTCTTGGCTTTTCTTATCGCTTCTGTTTTTATTCAAAAGTGGAAACAACATTTAGCCATCTTAGCGGCCAACTGATTACACCCAGTGACACATTTAGAGGTTGACATGGTACCTTCTCTTGAGCATATTGACAGCCTCAGGCCTGCTGCTGATTGGCTTTCACTGTGCTACTTTCGACCCCGTCTCAACACATGTAGCAGCCATTTCCGCATCATGGTCCACTAGTAACCCCTTATAGCCAATGATGTGTGTAATTGGTATATCACAGGCAGCAAAATGTAACACTAACAGCTGCTAGCCGAGACTTGCTATTTCCTGTCTGTGTGACTGTGCTGGTCAGAGGGATCTTAAGATTTAGGTCACAGGCTTCGCTCACCTTTGCTCATCAGGAACTATTAGGTGCACCTGTGATGTTCTTCCTCAGCTGCTGGCAATCAGTCTAAAAGGAGGTTATATAAAGAGGTTGGTGTTTCCCTTGCTTAGTTGGTTTTGTGTCTTCAGTAAGTCAACACCATCTGTTGACTCACTGTGTTTCTGCTTGATTGTGTGTTTGAAGGGAGTGTGTGTTGGAAAGGTTTCTTTTCTTTATTTCAAACTGTGTAGAGGAATTTCTTTTTCTGTCAGCTTTCATTCTTTATCAGATATTCACCCCCTCTTCCTTATGACTCCCAAATTAATTTCTTTTTTTGTGCCCAATTCCTTTGTTAGTCTATCATTTTGATAGAATTAATGGGTTACTATGGAGATTTAAATTCCCACAGCAAGCTTTCCACAAACCAAGGGCCTCATTTTTTTCCATAACATTTAGATTTTGTTTGTCTCTTTTAAGTGTGTGTGTTAACATCAGATTTTCTGATGTTAGTTTTCCAACCAGCAAATCAAACTGTTGTGTTTTGAGAAATGCAGCAGGGACCTTAAAGGATCATGCTGAGCATATTTAAATGTCCAGCATGTAACAGTAGGTGACATCTGACAGAGAGGTCGCAGGCTGCAACCTTAATATCCCTCTGCTCATCCTTACTTTCCAAGTCTGTAGGAGGGTCTACAGTGGCCAAAAATATTGTCTAAAAAACGGCTAAAGATCCTGTCTCTAGTCAGTGACATTCAATTTAATTTACACATAAGCAGGGAAATAAGGAATGACTACAAAAATAAGCAAAAAATCCAAGCGAAATGCATTTTGTACACTTTGATTCCAAAGACAGTTACAATAAGAAAGCTTTAAGAACTTAAAACTAGCTATCATATCCACCCTTAGCTAGATACATATACCTACTTTTTCCTGCTAAGCCTTTTTTTGTTAACCAAGCTTGTTATTCTGTTTTATCATATAAAAAAAAGCGGGCTAATTCCAAAAAATGACACAATGAACAGTAACACATGCTAACCCATCCTTGAGGGTAACTTGAATTAGCAATTATATTAGCAACATGTCATCCAAACCTCTGACAGCAGAAGATATTCTACTATCTTTTTTTCGGTTTCTACTGTTATTTTTAAACTAAACAGGATAATTTCTTTATTTCATACTTTATTTCAACTTAGTGGCTTGAGTGAGCAGCAAAATTTTCCTCTTGGAGTTCATGTCAGTTGATGTACTTGGCTAACAATCCCATTGTAGATAGTGTGTCAGTCCTGCACTCTTGAGACTGTCAATGAGGTTTTGATTTTCTAGATAAAATATTTCTTTCATACTAGGGTATTTGGCAAACTAGCCAAACTGTGTTGGCCTTCTACCCCTTTATTTCACAACTTTACTGTCTTGTTAGTGCTCTTTGTCACTGAAGGTACACATGAAACAGATTAAACACATAGCCAGTATCTTCCAGAGTAATACCAAGCATACAAAGTGGGCCGATAACAAATAAATGACATTTTCAGTAAAGGCTTCAGATCAATGATGACACACTGTACTCACTGAACACACAAAATAGAAACACACACACACTTACACACACAAAGGAGCCACAGTGTATTCTGTCCTCCTAACCTCACGCACACCACTTTGAACCTTGGCCTTTAGGAAGAGTGTTTGGACAGACAAGAACATTTTGGTTTAGGGCTACTGGGAACCATTTTTTATTGGCAATGGTAACCTTTAACTTGAGAGGTATATGAAGGCTGCACTAGATTGTTGGTTCATTACAGTCGTCCCTATGGACCGCCTTGAACTCAGACTATTTTTAGTGTTCTCGTGGAGCTTTCGTGGGTTTTATCAGATGATGTAATGAGTTGATATTGTCTCTCCGTCAGCTTGGTCACAGGAGTGCGTTTGAGTAATGAGAGAGAGAACATGTAATCAAAATGGAATTACTGTTTGATATTGATGGAATCTGCACACCTACACGTCTCAGTGAGGCTGTCATACCTGTATGTGTACATTTCCCACACATGTTTGCCCACTCACACACACACACAGGGCTAGAAACCAGGATCCTATGCTATGACTGAATTAAACTACCATGCCTATGGGTAAACAGTCCTTGCAAGAGTAAACAATGATGTAATTTTCTGTTCTGCAGGAATTGTTATAATATTTTTACATCTTAATCGTCACACTGCTCTAAAAGGCTCCTGTTTGCTCCTTCTTCATCTCTCATTTGTAGTCTTAATTATCCCTAATGCTTTGTCAATTTAATATATATGAAGTGCAAAATGTGCACGCAAACATGCACACACACCTAAAACTTGCACGTAATGAGCCATTATCCTCAGTCTTTTATACATCTGCTGGCTATTAATCAGCCCCCAGTTAGCTCATCAACAAGCAGATTAAGCAGAGGAACAACAGCAGGTAAACTCGCTGGCAGGTGTAGCCGCACAATCACTTCCTGCTTGCCGGAGCATTCCCTCTGATTGGAGATTAATGTGTCCATCTGGACCACATTACATTTTGAAAATGTTGTGAAACTTTCTCTAATAGTTCTTCTGAGATACAGACAGTCACAAAGTGGTGTTAATGTGTGTGGAGAGGAACTTTTTTTTATGGGCGAAAATCCCATAATAACAAGAGAGGTCACAGGTTTAATGTAGTCATAAGTTAATTGCCATCATAGCAGCAGATGTTTGTAAAATGTGAACTGGTGGGCACCTAAAGACTTGACAACACTTTTTAAAAATGTATTCTAGCTTTTTCCATTCAATTTTAGGCAATTTGTCATGTGTGGATCCCACATTTTTTTTCTCCATACCATACGTAAGGTCTAGCATGCATCACAAAAAGAGAACCATACTGCCATCGACATGTTGTCTAATTTGCTGCTACCGTGCTTTTCTGCCAGGCTAAAATGTGCAAAATAAATCTCAGAATATTGGTCTTCATATTTCAAATTTGTTCTCCCAGTAATGACACTTACATTGGGCATATGCCTCCACATTTGAAGCCCCTGCCAAACACACTTGCACAACCAAAATCAATGCAAAAAATCAATTTCTGAATGTGACAGGCTGAAAATGAACTTGACATATGGAGGTTAAACTAATTGGGTTAAACTTCATGTAAGAAATGAATGCACACTGTAGGTGTTCTCATGGCTGTCAGTATGACATCTCACCTACAATGATTCACTGGTGGCACAACCTTCCCTGTAAATTATGTGGGTGCCTCTTGCCAAAAAAGAGATTCCCAGTGGAGCAAGGTCTACTTGCACTGCTCCTCCCAGCTTTGTTGCTTATAAACTTAATTTGTTGTTGTTGTTATTATTTGCGTAATGGACTTAATGGTAGGAATGGAGTGTAAATAATGCATAAAAGTTAAATCAATGGGAGGAAGGATAATGGTGCAAAACAGAATGAGATAAAATGAGCTCATTAGAGAGGTTTTCTCCTTCAGCAAATGTTGCTATCTAGTACACTATACTGTCTCTGACAATTTGGCAGCAGCCTAAAGGTTAGAGGTGTGCATTTGTGAATAGCTGGTCAGCAGTTAGTGTCTGAACCTGCTTGGAAAGCATTCTGCTTAGTTAAAAAAAGAAGGGAGAAATGTAATGTGCTCCCTTCGTCACGAATTACTGCCAAATTGCCCTTTATAAAAGCACTTAACTTGTAGTTGCTGCACTGGAAGCTATTTGGCAGCTAACTGTGGAGAAGTATAAAAGTACCATGAGGCTCCCAGGTGTGAATATGAAACAGGTCTTTGTTAAAAAGAGCATGCATGTCTGCCAGATCGTCCTTGGATAAATGAGGGTAAAAAGGCCCTGTGATTTTCAATAAGTGTTCAGGTTCCTCCCTGGCTTTCAACTGACTAGTCTCACTGACAAGGAAAATCAGATGCTGGAACAGAATATGGTTTGCATCCTTTCAGACATGCCATGCAACGTGAGGGACAAGGTGTCCTAGAGTGATTTGGTGTCCTCTTTCCTCAGGTGAATGCACGAGACTTTTCTAAGGTGGACCATGAGGAGGCAGTGGTGGAGGCCATCAGGCGAGACCCCATCGTTGTCCAGGTTCTCCGGCGAACCCCCACCAGAGCCACGGCCGCTGTTGCACATAACCACAGCGGAACGCCACAAGATGTGTGCGTTGTGGACGTGTGCACACAAACGGACATCACCTTCGAGCACATCATGGCACTGGCGAAGCTTCGACCTGCTACTCCACCTGTCCCTGACATCTGTCCCTTCCTTTTGTCTGACAGGTGATGGCAAATGCTTGCTGTAGGGTTGCAACCAATGCAAAACACCTTTGCCTTTTACCAGCTAAACAGCAGATGAATATTTATAACAAAAACAGCAATGAAAATTATTATCCTACATTTCTATTATTATTACAATATCTGGAACCAGGAGATAGTTTTTAACACAATTCTTCCCTGAGGCTTATTTGTTGTCGTCTTTCACTTCATGGTAGTTATTAAGCAGTCGTATCATTGTCTGGAAACCCCCCGTATAGCTCAGTAGCTTGTCCCTGTGATCCCTGTGATATCAATATGCAGAGCCAAACACGCATGCAATAATTGCTTCTGTGTGCCACATCCATTTTCTTTAATGGGAGCTTTTGCTGGGCGATTAAAAACCAATGGGCTGATAGCGCAGACATTCTGTTGCAGCTTCCATTCGGTGGCTATTTATAGGGCTTTGCTGGCCAGCAGATGAAATCAATTTGTCCTATAAAACTACAAATCTGCCAGTCTTGGTCAGTGATTAAAGAGGTCATGGCGTTTATGAGGTGAATGGTGGATATCTACATTTCTTGTTCAAAGATATGTTGCAAAGTGAAATATCTACAAAGGAATGTAACCCAAAGAATTACACTTTTACTTTAGAAATCTGTTCTGTCGTGTCACCATTTTATTTTTATAAAATCTATGTGACACAGAACATTTAATTTTTTTTCTTGTACTGTATTACACAGCTTAAACATCTTTCTCACCCTGCATTTTATTGGTGATCATCAACATGGCTGTCTTGTCCTCTTTTTCCCCTCTAGTTGCCATTCCATCCACACCATGGAACATGAGTTTTATGAATGTCCAGAGTACCTGTCCAACACCCCAGCGGAGGTGGAGAGGACTGAAGAGTATGAGTATGAGGTATATTTTTGGATCTCTCTGCTTTTAAGTACTCATACTGAGAGAACAGCATGTTTTTGCCCCTTCCGTCTGTCCATAACAGATCTAACATAACCTATGGCCTATTTTATGGATCCAAAACATCTGAAGCTCTAATGGTCCAATACTAATGTATTAGCTGACTCCATAGCCTTTTACGTCTGCACCATCATCAGCTAGAAATGTCCACTCTTATATCAAAATATCAAAATCTGTGGCACCCTGATGGCTAAACCATTTGGACACTGACCATGAATCAGGATGGTCCCTGTTTACATTCTTTAAATCAATCAAATGATGAATTAAATCAAAATGCTCAAACTAGAGAAGCCCCAGAATGCACACAACACAATCTATACAGCAATGCTCTTTTGTGAACCCATTGAGGGCTTCAGATTTCCAAGCTATTGAAACTATATTGAATAGGCTTACTTTTTCTCTATTGATTCTATTGATGCAGTTGAATGGGCATTTGCCCATTGTTGTGGCAGTAATACATAATCCCAGGAGACAATGAACGGCTCGACCTGATGTATAATGCTTACAAGTCCCATAGCAATACAAGAAAAATTGTCTTTCACAATAATACAAGAAAATATGTTGCCCCTTTTGAAAACTGCAACAACTCTTCAGATTGTTTGGGTACTGTAGCAAAGTCCCTGGGTTTAAGAAAAAGGGTCTTCATTTAATTTTACAAAAAGAGCACATCCCCTTTTGAAAGCATTTCTTTTTGAATAACCACTGTATTTCATTCTCAAATTGTTCATTTCCTTTTCTTTATTCACTGTCCTTCAGAATTGTCGAGCCCCTTTCAGATAGCCACTTAGAGCAAAGCAGAAATTATGAGTATGCTATGTGGTGAACAGGAAAATTCAATGACATCAGGGTGGAAATTCGTTGGAGCCCAGTCCACAACCATCGACATAAGTGTTCAAAAGTAATGTTGGAGTAAATAATTTTGTATTAGTATTAGTACCTAATTAACCTCATCGTCGTCAGTCTGTGAAGAGTGTTATTCAGCATCAATTTGTGGCAGTGTTGTATCTGCCATCTATGGTATGTCCTCAATCAGTTTAATCTACAATAAACTGAGACTTAAGGACAGCTTGTAGTAGAAAGGAGAAAAAATACTGTACATTATGAGTACAGTTAATTCTCAGTTTTTAATGGGCAGCTTTTAATAAGCATTATGAATCTGATTAATTCACACGTTGCTCATGTGGGCAGCACATTTCATTCCACTTTACAATACAAGATACATTAATGATGCATTTCATTAATAGAATATGTGGCCACCATGTGTTAAAATGTACACTTATATATCGTCCCTAATTAGACACAAAGATATGCTGAAGATAGAGGCTTTTTTCATAGGATTAACATGCATTATGTGACCTCATATCTACAGCCATGCTAGCATTTCTTTGTGACTGTAGCTGGGCACAAGAGTTCCTTAACTGAAGGCTAAAGTCAGCATTCTCACAATGGCAGTGCTTACATGTTGATTGTTAATGTTTAGCAGGTAATGCTTAACCTGTTCAACAGCTTTTGTTAGTGTTTGAACATTTGCTAATTAGCAAGAAACACAAAGAACAGCTGAGGCTAGTGTCAATTAGTTTTCCAATTATTAGGTCAAATTAAAGAAGAACCAAAAATATTGGACAAATCAGAGGCATTCTACTAAGATCTTTTGATCAAAAAAAGGACATTTTGTGCAGTGTATGTGCCATACGGTCAATGGTCTGCACCTACAAGTGTCTATATTTTAACAGATGCATCATGCCACTCAGACAGAGGACCCCCGAAGTCATGCTAGGTGACAGTGATGGGCGATGTTTGCTACTGTTAGTGGTCCCCTCTGGTTTAATAGGCACTTCCTGGTTCAGTGGACTGCATTGTGGGTCATTAAGATCCCTCCACCACCAGCTGTGGCCTTACCTTAAAGCTTCAACTGGATAAAAGAGTCTCCTGTGTGTGTTTGGGGTGCTGGATAAAGCGGGGGCAGAGGGCTTATATGTGTGTGCGGTAATAGCAGTAGTATTAGAACAAGGTCAGCTTTACACACACACTTACAGTCAAACTCCCACCCCTGCACCCCCACCTGCCAGACGTACACACACCAAATCAGCCATCCTCACTTACCTCTGTCCATCCATGTGTATCTAACTGAAACATGAATGGCTTTTCTCTCGGATGAAACAGAAAAGGGCTGCCATTCCCAGGAACATTACTTCTGACAGGTTTAGCTTCACTTCCAACTGATTGTCCACATGGGTACTCCTGCTGTCATAAGTCTCCTGCTACTTCTGCCAAATCTACCAACCTACAGCACTGCCAAGTAGCAGACAGTAAATGTAGAAAATGAGTTTCCAAGCTAATAGTTTTTAGATATGTGTACTTTTATTGTTAGCATGAAAAGTAAAGTGGAATAGGAAGCCATTACAACGGCACTTTCCATAGTTAAAAATACTGCGTTAATTAAGTTCTTAACAGTTGTAATCACTTTCTGATATTTATTTCTACTTCACAGGCAAAGTAATTTTGCATAGTGGCAGATTTTAATGAATTTTTGGTTTGGTCAACAGGTTACACACTACAGTTAATGAAGTGGCAACAGTCTGCCAGAAAGCAGCCAGTTTGCCAAATTAGTCCAAATAAACATGTCTTAATTATGGATCTTCGGATGCCAAACATCTAAAAGCCAAAATTATTTTAATCCTCAGAAACAAAACAAAATATTTAGTGCGCAAAGGATAGTACAAAGATTTTTTTCTCCATGTGAGTAGAAGAATCATAGATAATAAGAGGTTTATGGTGACAAACTCAAGTAAGAAATAAGTAGTCCTATGATTTAGAATTAGGCAATGTTGTGGGATTTAAGAGAGACAGATTATATAAAGAGTGGTCAAAATCAATGCAGCACAAGTCAAAATATCCAGGCTTTTATTCTCTTGTGAGAGAATTTTTTTCTTTTGTTAAAAATCGATGTACTCAAAAAAATCCAGCATAACCATAATGACATTATTAGAGTTATTTTGTCGTGTTTTAAAAAGCTATCATCCTCCTTCCCAACAATCGTTTGTGTTGAGTTGCCAGTCATGCTCTCATAATGCACCACCCAACTGGTTTGCATAGACCAGTGCTTCTCATGCCCGCCTCCCTCCTTAGAATTTTTATCATCATTACCAATGATAGCAACCACAGACAGTTAATTAAACTGTGGACAGAGCAACCATGATGTCACCTAATGGTTTGTGGAGTGACATTTTGAAGCCTGTAGTTTGCTATCATGGCTTTATTCTTCTTCTTCCTCTTGTTCTTCTTCGAATAAATCATATTTATCCAATGTAGTTCCATTCCATTATTTTTACCCTGGTCATCCATACCCCAACTACTGTGGCTCCATGCCCCACAGCTTGAGAACTAGTGGTAAAGACAGCAGATTAACCATTTGCTAAAAAATCTGAGAGAAGCTTAAAAGAACAGTACCAATAGGAAACCTGTCATTAATAATCATTTAAAGCTTTTCCTGGCTGACTTTATCATCATCATTACTACACTGTAAAGACTATCACCATAGTATACTGACAGCCGAAGGGTGTCCTCACCTGCAAAGTGGAAACAATGAGCCAGTGATCATTAGACATGACAGTATTTTCATTTGAATGAAACATGAAGTAGCTGTTACCTGCTCATTAAACTAAAATTTTACACAGCAGATGTTTGATGTGGCTCTAAAATACTGGGAGGCGCCTATTGTCATATGCTTTCATCTCTCATAAACCTCAAAAGCATGTGGTAAAGATGATCTCTCCCACTGAAAATTAAGAAAACACATACTGTAAATTAAGATAAATTCCATCATCCGTATAAGCCATGTGAAATTAGTAAGTCATCAACGCTGCGCCATAATTCAAACTCCACAGTGGCACATATTAGCATCCAATCATCACTAATCAAACCTCCCTGCAATTTCAACACCCTTAGCTCCTCATATCTGGAGACCAATCCCTGGTGGGCTTCACACCAGTCATCCAGTAAAACACAGCATTCCACCTTATGAGCACCGACATGAAGGCGTTAGTGCCATCTGATCCCACTGTATGCAGTTATCACTTCAAAATCAGCCAGTAAACTAAACCGGTGAGAAATCTGAGTAGTCAAGACAAGCACATGGTGTTACTATATTAAAAACTCCTGACACTCCCCAACCTTTGAAGGTCAGGGCTGTCTGCACAGAGGGTTAAATGCCACAGAAATTAATTACTTCCCCTGTCAATCTCTCAAGCGAGATTTCCCATGACAGAAAAAAGAAAAGAGGGGGCTGGGGTTTAATTCTTACCCCTGCCATCATCCCCTTTTTACCCCACTCCCCTCCTTTCACAACTTCACGGTGCTGAAATGAATTTGGCAGCGTGGGGTTAATAAAGATTACCCCCCTGTGTTATCTTTATGTGATTACCTTTATACACAGCAGGGATCAAAAGGAGCCAGTAGCCAGTCTGGCTAAATTTAGAGAAATTTCCTGTGTGAGGGGACCAGCCGGTGAAATACCACCACTAAAGCCATCAAAGACCTGCCCCGTATGTTGCCACATGCTGGATTCAGCTTGATACTAACAGGCTTTTATTCCATTGATGTACAGAACACATGCTGGGCCTCCATGTGTGTGTGTGTGTGTGTGTGTGGAAGCAAGAGAGACATTTTATTGCACATCAGCAGAAAGTTAGATCCTCTTTGCCTACAGCAAATGTACTAGTACAGAAGTGATTAGTAACGGTAGTGTAGAGCATAACAGTCAAGCTGGACGTCCCCCATGGGTGGCATCATTTCAGCTGTTCTGTAAAACAGATGAATAAACTTCATGTTTGAATTGATATGAATCCATCAAATCCACCAGGGGGAAAAACTTCAGTTCTGAACAGGTGCACCAGAGGAAAAACACGTTTTAGTTTAAAATATTGTTGGTTTGTTTGTTTGTGTGTGTTGCAACAGGAGGTGGAGCTGTGTAGACAAAACAGCCAGGAGAAGCTCGGCTTGACGCTGTGCTACAGGACTGATGATGAGGAGGACACTGGCATCTATGTCAGCCAGGTATGGACAGAAGTTCAAGTTGTTTGGTAGTCTTACACTTAAAGGTGAAAAATTTAGCTGTTTTCTTATTGGAACTGAATGGGAATTACTCTGTCTCATAACTACCCTCCACATAATAGATATTTACTGTGCCACAAAATAAAATGCTTTGCCCTGGAAAAAGGAAAGCACTGGAGTATAAACCAGAGCTACCTCATGAAGTCTGATAGAAACAAGGCTGCATGTTCATCAAACTCTGGGCACCATGATTAGTTTCCTTTGGAGCAAGAAGTTATTAAAAGATGCCATGAAATCCAATTTGAATTCCTATCCTTACATCCTGATGCAGGGATGCAAGTCAAAATGAACTGAAGGGAAGGAGAGAAAAAAATGTTTGTCAGTCAAATATCAGCTCTGAATGAGCCACGCATGGCCACAGAGGAAGTCAGGTCTGGAATTTGATTTCCATCCTGCTATTCCTATTCCTCCTCCTTTAACATGTTTTAATTGGAAGGTTTAATTAGCTCTGAGCGACAACTTCCCCCACACCCACCACAAGGAAGCAAAAGGGCGCATTTTCCTATTTACCGAACCCTATCTGAATACCAAACATACAAAACAAAGAGGAAACATATTACAGAGAGTCTTTTTAAAATTCAAATGATCTGCAGCTAAAAAAAACCCACTTCCTCTTGCAAAATTAAGACAAAATGAAAACAAATTATTACATTAGATGGAATTATGAGGGATTTAAGCACTACAGAGAGAATTAGAAAAATGCTTAATGTGGCTGCAGGTGCAGTTTCAATCCCATTATAAACAAAAAGTGCAAGAGTCTGAAAAGTAAGAGCTGTAATGAGGATTAGAATGCTCCTATAATAATATCAGTAACAGAAGTAGAAAGACCTGCAGTAAATTTAGCTCCTTTTCAGCTTTCATATGATGATTTGTACATGAAACCGCAAACCCTACTAGCTTTTTCTTTTTTTCCACCTGCTCTACTTGAAACCAGACCAAGAATCTGAGAGCAAAATCACAAACATCGGCACCTGCTGAACCTCAAAAGATTGTGCAAGCAGTCTCCCACTGACAGAGCGCATCTATTTTTGTATGTTTGATAAAAAGCATAAAAATGTTAATTCCCCTCATTAAAATGTATGTATGGATAGTATTGGAGCTACTTTTGGAAGTGTGTGATTTCCCCTACATACACACACACCCGCACACACACACATACACATACGTGTAGCTATCCCTCTTGATCTCATATGTGAGAACAACAAAGTTTATGAAATGATTATTGAGGACTTGTAATGTTGTTGCAGATCCGTTGGGATGCATTTTGAAACATGAGAGGTGTCGATTCTTTCAACTGAAATAGAATCATGTCTGTGCTATAAACATTTGGGACTTTTGTATTTTCTCTACTGTCTCTCATGGTATTTTTTTTTTCCTCATGTTTCATTTATAACTCCCATGCTTTTTTATATGATGTCAAGGACTAACATGTTCTCTCAGTCTGAGTCACCAGCTGCTAAACTGAGGATAAATAAGAAGCACTAATACAAGTCAGCAGCAAGAACATGTGAAAGCCCACCTTTTATGTAAAATACAAGGTTGTCAGTGAGAAAATAAGCATCTTCTCTTGTGAAAAAAGCAGACTTTTATTGCTGAGAGCAGAGATGTGAGAGCAGTGGTAAAAGATTGGCATATCAGTGGTGTGTTTCAGGGATACACAAAGACCAGCTGTTAGCATTGATTTTTCACATTGTTTTTTGTGTGCAGGTGGAGCCAAACAGTATAGCAGCCAGAGACGGACGCATCAAGGAAGGAGATCGTATTCTTCAGGTGCCTATTTTCATCTCAGTGACCAAATACATTCACAGCTGGTTATGTTATGAGCTCACATTGTTTCCAATATGTCCAGGTATAACCATTAGTATTCTTTCATCAATGGAAGGAAAATACCTTTGATGTCAGCCACGTTTTAACAGAAAAAGAAAATAAATATATAATATTAATACACAGAAAGACTTTCCAAGCCACTTGCATGGTAGTTCTTCAAGGGAATCATTCCAAGCCACTAGTGTCTCCAGTTCAGGCAAGCAAATGTATATTTAATCAGCTCGTTTTACCAGGAAAATTAAAGTCCCTAGTCGCAGTTAGAACAGGCACTACATCATCTTCAGCACCTCTGTCTGTCTCGGTCTTGCTCTGTCTCATTATGTGAAAACACCTACAGGGTCAGTGTGTGAAGTGTTTCTACTCCTTCTTCAGGCTTAGCAGTGAACATTACCAAGTGTGCTAAGCCAAGGTGAACGGTCCCTAGTTAAGATTCAACAAGACATTGGCTGTTTTCTGGAATGTCACTGGCCTAAAACCTTACATGAACACCACTCACATTATGTTCTGCATGTATTTTCCTTTGCTCTCCCTCTGCTCTATGCTGCTATATTGCAAAGTACCTCTGATATGTATTTATATGTAGGTGGATATGTAAATGAAGATGTTTTGTCTGTCTACTGAATACTATAGTTGAGTTCAATGAAAACTGATTCTTTCACTCTCCTTTTGATTGGCTGTTGCTGTTAACCTGAAGTCTAATCAGGCCTCTAAAGGTACACATTGTCTAAACTGACTGATGGCTTACAGACATATTTGCTGAAGTGTCTCTCAGCTCTTTGTGAGTGTTTTTTTCCTGAATGATGGAGTCATAGTTCTACAGAGTGGGGTGCATTTGTGTGTAAGGGAGAGAACAGTATACAGGGGCATTACCTTTGGGAAAATGAGCACATACATTGCAAAGACCAACACATTGTCTAAAGGCAGAGAAAACTCTAAAAAGCACAATATGGACTCTTTAACCTACACACCTGCAAATGATTAACCATTTTTCTCAATCTGTGGTGTAAGAAAAGGCCCATGAAGTTCATTTTTAATAAGAATTTACATAAAGATGCCATGTTTGTCACTACTGTTAAACTATTTCGTGAGCATCCAAATTTTTTTGTGTCTCTCAAAAGGGAGAATCATAATTTATTTAGTAAAATTGTTGTATGTGACTTTAAGTAAATAGCACAAACTGACACAAATGAATTTAAGAAAATTGTTTAATTGTGCAGTAAAGTAAACATGAATCCCCTTTATGTCTGCTACCTATAGCCCAAAATATACAGTACTGATTGGGACACCACCACCAATGACATTCACAAAATCTTAACTTGCCTCCAGTCTGAGCAAATATTACCTCTCCTATAAATTTATTATATATATACTGTAACACTTGAAGTACCTCCATTCTCTCACTATGTTTCTGTGTCCAAGTAGTGTGAATGATTGTGGGGAGCAAGGCCTGCTGTTCTCCTGGCCCTATTATCTTCTTCTGACAGGCCCATTACTCTAGTAAGGAAAAGATGAACGCCACCTGTCAGAGAACAGTTAATTGTATGTCTGGATGTGTGGTGAGAGCAGACTCTCATGAGGTCGGACTACGCACTCGCCAGTGTGACTCCCCTTACCAATCGTGCAGCCTACACAGGCATTTCCTAGAAGTTTAACAAAGTGATGGTGGAAAGGAGGAAAGAAAAGTGTGAAAAAGAGGCTAATGGAAGGACAAAATGGGCAAAAAGAGAGTGAGAGAAAGAGAGAGAGAGAGATGTCAGCATGGGATTACTCATGGCGCTCTTGCAAAAATGGGAACAATGGTTGGTTGTATTACACATTCTTTCCATTCATGTCACTGAAATGAATGATGGTGTTGATGATGGGTGTGTGGTTGAGACGTTCTAGAAGTTCTTTCTTCTTAACATGACCATCTCTACTTGTCTTTGATGCACAGATAAATGGCTGTGAGGTGCAAGACAGAGAGAAAGCCGTTGCCTTGCTGTCATGTGAAGAAGCAAGGAGCATTATACTGCTGGTGACAAGACCAGAAATCCAGGTAAATACACACGCACACACCTACACAGGCTCCCTGCCCAATCTTGACAACCTATGTCATGTCAAATAACAACAGCTGCCCACTAAGTGCCTTTTCCGTGCCTCCAAACTGTCAGCGTAATTGTCTGGAGGTACTACACACACGCAAGCGAATGTATACACACACACACAGACAGTTTTTTGACGAGATGTTGTTGTTTCAGCTGGAAGAGGAGGTATGGCTTGATGAGGAACAACAGGAGCTTGTGGAGGAGTTGAAGATGGAGATCCTGGAGGAAAGAAGGAAGCAGAAGGAACACAGCTTTGACAGGAGAGATGAGGTGAGAGCGTAGGCTACGAGAAACACATCAAAACAACAGACAAATGTCCAATAAAGAGGCAGAAGGATGTCAAAAAAAGCTGGATGAAAAAGTGACAGGGTATGAAGGAAGGAGAGATTAAATGAAAGTGGGCTGAAGAGGAGGAAGGGTAACAATACAACAGGATTTTGTACAAGAGTATGTAACCTCACAATACTTCCAATCCTTGTGTTAGGCGGGGAAAGTCTACATAACATTGGATTGCATTCAGAGACAGAGTTTAAAAAAATTATCCTGTTCCAGAAAATCTGCACAAGACAACTTTGACATGGCTAGGGAAAGATCATGGCTATGACAAATAAACTACAATAAGGGCTGGGCAACCAAAGAAAATCATTAATTGTATTAATCGTGGTTGTGGAAAACAAAAGGGCAAATATTCACTGCTGGTCTTGGTGGCACAGAAAAGTATTTGAGGAATACTTGGCTTATCATTATCCCTTCACCATGCACTGTGTAACAAAATCATGAATCGCAGCAAACATTAGAATCTCTTGTAAGTGAAGGAAATTCTCCTTGAGGAGGACTAACTGTTTTTTTCTCCATACCCCAGCATCAAGCTGAGGAAGAGATGACAACAGACTCGGCAACCTGTTCTTCCATCAATCAAGACAAGGACAGTGGGTTTGGACGCAGTACAGACAGTCCAGAGCACCAACCCTTACTGGCTAGATTTCACAGAAGGACCCCAGCCCATTGCCTGAGGGACCGCTGGCGAGCCAGGCATCCACACTCAAGACAAGGGACCGCAACACCACAGGACGCCCAGGGCCCAAGGACATTGTCCAAAGGCCAAGGCCATGAAGGGGTAGTCAGTATTAGCAATGGTGGAGGTGGGATCCTTGGCTTAGAGAATCGCTTCCAGCAACTCTTGGAGCTCAAGTGCCAAATTAGAAATGGAGGCGAGTGCGGGGTGTACTCCATTCGACACAGTATAGAGTGTAGTCTCACTGAGCAAGGAGCAGAGGATGGAGATGATGCAGACAGTGCTGGGGAAGGAAATGGAGTTGAGCAAGAGTTGAGGTTGCTCAATGAAGAATTGCGCAGCATTGAGCTGGAGTGCCAGAGCATCATGCAGGCACATCAGCTGCGTCAGAACCAACAGATGGACCCCTCACAACCCTCCTCACCAGGACGGAGCCCAAAAGACAGACACAAGCGACATGGTCGGCTGGCTGACATTCATGAACATCCGGAAAGGTCGGACAGCGATAAGATCCGAGAGAAAGACAGCTCCAGTGCCTATAACACAGCAGAAAGTGCGCGGTCAACACCTCTAGGTATGGAGAGATCTCCTGATCATTCTCTGCAGAGACAAATCAGCATCACAAACCAGAAAAACCTCAGATTAGCGTCCTCCACACCCTCCAGTCCAATCCCTATTCCCAAGCCCCAGGGTACACCCAGTCATAGCAGACCAGCAGAACCAGGATCTGTTATCTCAAGCAGCCCAGACCAGAGCAATCCCTCCCGCTCTGAGTCCGATCCTGCCCTGCCTGCAGACGATGAGAGATGTGAAAAGAAAGGGAGGACCAGAGATACCAGGAGGGGGTTTCCCTATGGTTCTCCATATCAGACAACCCCCTATCAAGGCCAGGGAGGATCAAGGCAACTTCAGGTAGGTAAAACCAAGAAGAGATTTGACAATGTAATGCTGATATGTAATTGAGAGAGGAACCTCTGAGGCTGATTTTGTGCTAACAGTGTTCTCTGTGTTGCAGAGCTACATGCAGCTGCTACAACAGCACTCATCTCTGGAGTATTCTCAGAGTCAGCTGAGTCTGCTAAGTGTCTGTCGAGATCCTGTGCACCGAAGCGGGCGCCCTGGGGAACCCCGTCTAGAGTGGAAGGTTAAAGTTCGTGCTGACGGAACTCGTTACGTGGCCAGGAGACCTGCTCGTGACCGTATCCTGAGAGAGCGGGCGCTAAGGATCCGAGAGGAGAGGAGCGGAGGAATGACCACAGATGACGATGCTATGAGTGAGATGAAGATGGGCCGCTACTGGAGCAAAGAGGAGAGGAAGCAGCACTTGGCAAGGGCGAGGGAGCAAAGGAAGAGACGGGAGTTCATGCAAAAGAGCCGTCTTGAGTGTCTCAAGGAAGGGCCAGCCAGCGGAGCTGAGGGCAGGAAAGAGATCAACATTTTAGAGCTCAGTCACAAAAAAATGATGAAGAAACGGAACAAAAAGATTCTTGATAACTGGATGACCATCCAGGAGCTGATGAGCCATGGGGCTAGAGTCCCAGAGGGCTCCAAAGTACATAACGCCTTCCTATCCGTCACAACTGTTTAGTGGACACATACAGTAGGCCTACTGCATATTTTTAAGTACTTAACACTTTAATATCAGGTAGTCTGTATTTCAGGAACTACTGCTTTATGTAAAAAATGTCAGTTTGTGAAATAATAAACTAACACTACTGAGGACTTATGTAGCACCCCTAAGGCCACTTTTTTCAACTACCGTTTAAGAATGTCTGAGTACTTTAACTCTATCATAAACCTCAGCCATTCAAGACATAAATTCACTGCTTTTATACTGGCATTTTGGTAATGCACTGGCTTCTGCTAACAGATGATCTTCGTAGCATATTGGTTCAAACAAATTCAGTCAAACAAGTGAAGAACCAACGCACTGACTTCATGTTTCCTATGTATTGTGTTTCCATATTCACTACTCCTCTGTTTCGTTGTATATAAAGCAACTTCACTTGCCTCGTTCAAGTTGGCATTTTTTTATAAGGGGGAAAATACAATATTTTTCACACTTTGTAAACTCTTTTTTGTAAGGAGCTTTTCTACACTGAATGTACTGTAATGTACTGTTCTTATTTATGTTTGTATCACCAAGGTCAGAACTGACACTGTTTGATTGTAATGCAACCTGCATTGAATGCCAATCCAGCAAAGGGAAATGAGAAACTGTGTGAAATCTCTGAAGGAACAACTCACAATCTCAAACCCCTTTCATGGTGTTGACAACATTACTTGAGTCCTTGTCTGAAGAATTTAGAGCACCCATTTTAACGCACTGAAATTATCGTTATGCTATCTCAAAACTCAAACGTGAGTTGAGAGGGCTTCTTGAAACAGTTTTACCTCAACTTTCAGTCCAAACTCTGATCTTTCAAATGGTAAAATACCTGGTTAATTCAAGCATTGACTAAGCCCTTGAGTCAATCCTGAACCCCTACTATAAACCCTAAAATGTGTGAATTTCGTTCAAAATGTTAAATAGATTCATATTTATATTGTTTTCTATTATTTCTATTTATTGTAAATTAATTTCTTCGGTCCATCTGAAAAATGTTTCACGTTAGTTGCTACCCTTGAAAGGCAAAAACTTTCTAAGGCACTGTCAAGGAAATGTATTATATTGCAGCCTTTCAACTAAAACCTGCTGCTTTTCACTGTAAAGTCATTGAAGAGGCCTTGAGTATTTGTTGATGGTGATATTTGTAATAAAACAATAATAATAAAAAGAAATTGAAATTGAAAGAGTTCCCATTTTACTCAATTACTTTTTAACTGGATTTTCCCTTTACATGCAAATCTTTACGCTAAAGATTTTGAGTCTTGGTACCAGTCTGGACCATTAAGACTTTGTTCCATCACTTTGGTCTTGGACTTAAACCTCAGTCATTATTGGTTGGGTTTCAATGAATTTGCGTGTGTATATAAATATCTATGCTACCTAACGACTTTAGTGATCTCCTGACTCTTTGTTATTTTGTTAAGTTGTGCATTAACATTATACCAAATGTTCCCAACAATGCTCAAACTCAGAGAAACACATAATTTTCACTTAAAGCAATGGCTTCATGGATAACACCATTCAAAAAATTGCCTCATCTGCAAATATTTCTGTCTCATTTCTGAGTCAGACAGATGAATATATATATCTGCAATGGTAGCTGCTTAACAGTGAAGTAAATCCAATGATCCCACGCTACTACATGACAGCATTAAACTATGTCTTTAAATGTCCTTGGTTTTAAACTGAGAAACTCTGGAGGCAAAAATTGCACATTGTGCATAAAAGTGGAAATGTTAAAGGTCCAACATGCCAAACTAAAATGAACATTTTAAACATTATTTGTCCTCAGCATCTGCTTGTTAGCATTTAGCCCTAAACAACACTCTCAATGCAGCCTTGAGCTTGTAGGACCTTGGTATTGTTAAAATATTTTTGCATTCAGTTAACATCCTCCATCGATGCTATTAGTGTCAAGCACCCTCCATAAGGAGTGTGTAGGTTGTCTGTGGCTGGTGACCTTCCAGTTACCTATTTCCAGTGGGAAAAAAAATGAATCAGCCGTATAATGTTTCTTCCATCCTCCCCTCTGCTTAGCATCAAACACCCACAGCTCCAAAAGTTTTTAGTAATTCAGTTTGAATGTGGCTCAGTCAGCAGTGAGCGATGTCTCCATCATACCCACAATGCATTATGCATGCTGCATGGGGCAAGTGGTTTATGTTTGGATTTGAGAGGCACAGGAGTAACACTCCATCTCCCAGCTCTAAAATGGAATGTACTCTTTGTGAGTGAAATGTATTGTCACCAGCAGAGAACACATTCGATCCTATGTATCAGTGTATGAGTGTGTGTATGTGGAAGGGGAGGGGGTGTCAGTTAAGGCATACATTAGAGGAGGCAGTCAGGTTGTTGATTTAAGATACATAAAGTAGGAAATTTCTTTTTAAGTGCTGCCCCTGATCAATACTGTGCAACAGCTGCACTCCAAAAATGTCTAGATGGATTTATATAGAAAATGATGGCTAATTGAACACACAGGAGCATTAAGCTCCTTTGATTGCTGCACCTGGAAACATATCACACCTACCTCCAGGCTGTTGCAAACCAAGCCTCCTGATCTCCATATTCACACATACAGGAAGTCATAAAGCATTTTGATGTTTTGTGGCTTGAAAGCGTGCAGAGTAATTTACCCTGTCACTACAGTTTACAGTATTCATGCATTCACACTGGGATGACTGACTGACTGACTGACAGTGTGTCTATGTGTGTGTGCGGTTGGATTGGGGTGGGGGGGTTACATGTCCATTTAGCGATAGGAGGCATCAAAGCTCAAATATACTCCCATTTCAAAGCACTAAGGAGACGCCGGTGAAGTCTCCACATCCCCCTGTCAATCTGCTGTGTCTGTCCACAGCCCACTGAACTGAAGAATTAATGAGAGACATCAGACTGGCATCCCCATCGCCAGGGCTTTTATGCATAATATTAAATCAGGGAAGCACTGCACCCACTTTTCTCACAGCTACCCATCTCCCTGTATAATATCCAATCAGTTATATGTGTGACAGAAGTGGCACAAGAACTGAGGAATAATTCAGTCAACCTAGTGTTATAAATGATTAATCCCAGTGTGCATAGCAAAGATAATTGAATGTATTTGAATGCTGATCTGTTGCAGTTGTGTTATGGGGTAGCCTACACAGAAAATTGCTTGAATATCTGTACATGTATGAAGCACAATAGCATGAAAAAAATACATAGCTTAATGCCAAGGTATTAAGGTTAAGATTGAATACAAGCTTCAGGCTTCAAAACATGTTAGAAATAGAGAACACACTAAATAAAAGGAATAAGGAGTGTATGTGTTCAGAGAAGACCTGTCCTTGCTCCAGTGTTCCTTTACGGTGAAGTTACCACAGTTACAACACAGTCTTGCCTTATTATCACAGTTATTGTCTAATCGTAAGCAGATTCTGATCAAAAGTTAGCGACTATATGATTTTTAAGGGACAGTTTGACATATTGGAAAACAATGATTCATCCCTTTCTTATATAAAGCCAAAGCCAGTGATGGGTTGTCTTAGCCCTTGCATTAGGGACCTTGACCAGCAAAACTCTATGTACTAGGTGAAACTATGGAGTACTTTTAGTCTTCAAGATCATCTAAATGAGTTTCACAAAAATGTAACCCCTTAACGTCATCATGAGCAAGGAAATCTGCTATAAGGACCAAAAAAATGTCTTTGTACCAGCCTGTAAACATGTTTATAAGTTGGGCTTGTTAAATCAGGTACAATTTGAGGAATGACTCACTTTAAGTGGCCATGGTCTGCATAATATATATGTATATGCTGTTGTAGCTTTGTATTTAATGGACATCTGTGGCATGATGGTATTGATCTTCTGACTTAACTCTTAGCAAGAGAATAAATCAATTTTTTTCAAAAATGTCCCACTTTTGCTTTAATTGGAGCCATGGCTGTGTGTTAGCATCAGTAATTTTATTCAAGAACACAAGTAAACTAACAACCTCGTAAAAACAAACCAGTACAAATCATTACGTACAAACATCATGGTTCAATCCAAGTGACATCTATTGATTTTTCCTATTCAAAAAACAAAAGTACACAGTGCAAAGGAGACCTACAGGGATTTTACTCAAGCAGTAGTTAGTTTTCATGGTCTGCATTTGTTGGATATTTTACAGCTGTTTATTCTCTTAAATCAAGATCTATCCTCACAGCAGGATGTTGCTCAAAACATACAAGCACGAATATGTGATATCCATATATCCTGACTCCTCTTCAACCATTCTTCTCATCTAGATCTGTCTCATTCAAATTCCAGCGGCTGAGCGGCCTCATGCTGCACCGTAGCACAGATGAAAAAGCGAGGTATCCCGGCTCTCTTTAATCTGTCGATGCTTTTGAAGCAGGTGCGAATGAGCGGGACTAGAACAAAGTCAGTTCTTTACTGAGAAGCCGGTTTAGACGATGTGACAGGTAGTGGGTGACATATTTGTGTGTGTGTGTGTGTGTGTGTGTAGGTGTGTGTGTGTGTGTGTGTGTGTGTTCTTCAGTGTGATTATAGAGAGTGCTGTGTTATTACACAAATTTGGGAGATCCTCAGCAGATTCTCCATTAAAAGAAGAAAAAAAGACATCACATCATCACAGTTTTTCAAAATAGGAACCAAACAATTAAAGTGTTCAATAGCATGTCAGAACACATTTAGGAAGCTATAGCAGACAATGCAACAATAAAACTATGTAGCATTTCTGCCCTTTGGCCTAAAAATACAGAAAAAAAGGGTAGAGCTCAACTAACAAAAATAATAGGCTCTATCTGAGTAAACTGCAACAATCCTTGACAGCAAGCCACCTTAAACTGTATTTGAAAGACAAGCATGAAGAGGGAGAGTGAGAGAAGAAAGAGAGAAGTACATGCAATGTCAAGTAAATAATGAAACTGTCATAGTGCAAGAAAACACATATTTTCAATAAACACCTGTGTGGTAAATCTGCCCCAATACAGGCTGATTCAATTCATTAACAAAGCCAGAGCTTTGTGGAGAGGTTTAGCTAACATTAAATTGAAGCATTTTGATAATGACCTTTATCACACTTAAAAAATGAGAACCTCCTTCAAAAATAAATGAATGAAACATCACTTTTCTTACACAGTCTTCTAATTTTTAGTTGATTACAACATAAGTGAGAATGGATGCATCTATCATCAATTTATACTTTTTTAACAAATCAAAGTGAATGTACCCTATAGGACAGTTAAACTTGCCTCTGTGTGGTAAATCTCATTAAAATCTTTACACCTTGTAGGAAAGCCTCAGTGCTGAATGAATTATGGCCCCTCCTACAACAGCAGCTACCACTCAGGGCACTTTAAGCATGGCAATTAACCCCCTATTGCTCCAGTGAAGTTGCAAAGTGGTAAATAGTGCAGGGCTGCGGTTGTGCTCGGTTGCTCGCAGGTATAACAATGTTTCACAATATTCCTATGAAGAAGGGCAATGAAGAAAAAAAGCACACATGCTCAGCAAAATACTGGAAAAAAACAATCCAACCCTGTCATGCTCTGTGTGTTGTGTTGTGTGTTGTGTGTTGTGTTGAATAAACGAGCTGCAGATGTGGATTGGATCAATCAGTGTTGTTTTTCGTGCCAACAGCGACTAAATCTGCCATACAGTGTTGTGCAGCACAATCAAAAGTTGTGTCTTATTACTGAATAAATGACTGATTAGGGTTGGATAACGACTGATAATTTTCCATTCATTAAACCTCTATTCATGGACTCAATTACGTACTAATGGCTCATTCTGACTTCTAATTAACAAAATGGGTATTTTTCACTGTCTTCTCCTCATAAAGGACAACTAACTATACTGGTGTGTAGCTTTAATCAGCTAAAATGAAGACATATTTTTACTTTGATGTCCCAACCAAAGTACTCTCATACCTTTATTATTATTGTCATGTGGTATTTAAGGCTAAGCACAAAAAATCTAAACAATCAATCATATCAATCAATCAATAACTGGATTTTACACACAACAAAAATGTCCTTTGTTAAGTGTGTTATTAATTATTCAGAAGCTCAAAGGCAGGTTACTAAAGGTTCTATAACTGAGATTTTGAACATTAATATACCAGCAAAAAACTATGTGCCTTATAAAGATATACATGGCATGTTGTAATGTTCTCTGTTCTTTTTTCTGTGACTCCTGTTTCTTTCACTTCGATGCAAAAAAAAAAGTAAAACAACATTCGAAAGCCGTCTTACTAAACTTCTATTGACATTTTAAGAGAGTTCTTCGAAATGTTTCAAGGCCTGAAAAACTGGAAACAAAAGATGCCTCCTACAAAATGACTGCTTTCATTTTTGCTTTTTCTGTTTTTATTTTTGGAAGCACCTTATACGTCACCAGACGGAAGTGAAATGCGAGCATAATGCTTTGAAACTGTTCTTTTTAAGTCGCTTTTTTTTTTCTTTGTCAGCAGTGACAATAGCAGTTGGTTGCAGCTGGTTTCATAATCCAGCCGATCTGACACCTGGTTTATCCTGAGAGACAAACATATTCTGTTTCAGTCTCTCCTGTGGGGTGAAGGCTTTGATTAGCCGGTGATGTGCTCAACTATTGATCTGGCTGACTGCTCCTTATCTTGCTCAGTTATTACTGGTTTACTGCAGGCGTCCTGGTGGGCTTAGTGGTTTCGAGTGTTGTGCTGGGAATACTTGCTTGGAGGGAAGGGGGGGGGGTTCAAAGCTCCCTGGAGCAGAGCGGAAGACGTGAAGAAAAACAGCTTAACAACAAAGTATTTTTTCTTTAAAATGTTAACTTAAGAGGCTTCACAGAAAAGAATAAAATTGTACTTTACTGAAAAATCATTTAGAGTAAAAAAAGAGTCTGTTTTTTTTAAAAAGATGGTTTTACGTCCAGTTTAGCAACTCAACAACTATAAGCAAGCACAAAATTGTTTTTATCCCCTATTTGTGTTTATGCTTACTACTGTATGTATTGTGTATGTAATGTATTGTATTTTTTTCACAGCTTTTATTTCCTGCTCTTAGTTGAAGAAGTCAGTCACAGCAGGGAAACACTGATACAAATGCTGTGTAATACTTTGTGTTACACAGGTCAAGGGCACATTACCTCGTAACATGGTAGTTTTAATGGATTTGTTAAGAAAACAGGAGCTTTAATGAAGCTGTATTATAGAGAACAGGCTAAATGCAGGGGTTTTGGTTTAAAAAAGGACAGTGTGAGTAAAATAAATGAACTAAAGCATGTGTAAATAAGTGCCACTTAATTAAAAAGGTATACAGTCTTCAACATTTTAAAAGCAGAGGAATAATTAGGGTTTGCACTTCTTTTGATCCTTCCAGCAAAATCTATTGACCATATGGATCATTGGACACTGAAGTGTTTTTGCCAAGCTACTTCATCCTTCAGGAATTGCTCCCTAAATAGTCTACTTGGAAATGGGAGCCCTAACCAAGTGTCATTAGACCTGATGAAAGCAAATTGATTTCAGTGGCTAGAGGATTTCCAGGAGAACAAGTGCCTCGGTGAGATTATCTTAAACACAGAGGGGGATGTGTTTTCTTTTTTTTTCTTGTTTAGGCAGCAGTGCACATATGGTGCTCTTCCCTCCTACAATCCCTGTGAAGCTGTGAAAAATGAGGACAGGAAATTAGACGAAATCAGGTTCCACTCGTAGTAATTGATCTGGCTTTATGAGGAGCTGCACTGTGATGTTGTAGTTTAGTCGCTGGGGCCTGTTGGCCAATTACCCAAAGAAAATCTGGGCTGCTTACAGCTGCACAACACAACAATCTGGTGAAATAATGGAAAAGCAATGAAAGCTGTTCAATATGTGCTGCCTTGTTTGCATGTTCAGGTGCCAAAAAATGTATACATCGTGTTGGTATATAACAAATGACATGACATCCCAAATTTTCCAATATGCACGGTGCTGTGAAACTATGAATCTGTGCACATTTAGGGATGTAGGAAGGAATTAAAATGTCTTCCAAAACTCATATTTTAGAACAAGACTTCATGGTCTACTGCTATCTGCTCCATGAGGCCTATAGACACAGTGGTGCTTTGAGCTAAACACTAATGTCAGTATGCAAACACACTCTTGATGACAATGTAACCACACAGATGTTTGGCAGGTATACTGTTTATAACATTCACAATTTGCTAATTAGCACTTAACAAAAAACATAGTGAACGCTGATTGAAAAGACCTTAGTTTTGCCAAATTTTGGTTACATTCTGTCTGCAGAATCTCACTTATTTAGCAACTCAAAAGCGAAGAAAGCTTGAAACCCCCCCCTGTACACTTCATCAAACATGCTTCAGGCAATCTGAAACCTATGTGAAAAACTCCAAGGCATATGTGCTTTTAAACCTCTATACAAGATGAGCAACATTCTGTCAAGTGGCCGTATTTTGCTGACTCTTGTCTATATTTTCTGAGTGTATATGACTAAGTCATGAATATTGAAAACAGGATTTAACTTTTCAGAAGTGCGTCTCTAGATTTTTGCAGCTATGACGGACATTTTGAAGACTGAAATCAATAAAACATTCATTTTAAGCGAGGAGAGGAAGTTGGTGCGAAAAAATAAAACACGAGAAACATTGCGGAACATCAATAAAAACAGCTTTAGAGTGAAGCAGCTTATCTGACAGCATGACAGAGAAGCGTATGCTCCGGGATCGATTACGCTAATGAACTGTTTCACACAGCGGAGCTCTGTAAATATCAAGCCAGTCAATAAAGACAAACTCAGTACATTCTACCTGTTGCATTTGTCTCCCCTGCTGACTTATAAAACTTACATATTGCTACACTGATCGATTGAATCACTCTTAAAAGAATGAAAGAATTTATCCCGTAAGTCATCACTACTGGACCTCATTGACAAACTGCAGTTTTTGCTGGAGAGGGCCCTCTCAAAATCTGACAGAGAAATAGTGTCATAAGTAATTTGAGTGTGACAGAGAAGCTGAGAGTGAAAATGGACCAAGTTGACTTCCACAGCTGCAAATTAGCATCAGAAAGGTGTAAGATGTAAAACGATCAGAGGTGTGTGATGAGAAAAGTTGGCCTCATGCACTTCCATTTGCTGAAGAAAGTCCAAATAAATGTCCATTGTGATGCATTTAAATGCGTAATATATTAACAATACCCTGGTTATGGTCCATATTTTGTAAAGTTATTATGAGGAAAACACTTGATTCTTTGTTTACATATTGGAACATGGTGACACTACTAGCCACAGCTTTGGACCAGGAGACATTAAGGCAAATAGGAGTGTTAAGTGAACGTTGTGAATTATTTGGTAGCTAAAGAGCCAAAGTTATAACAGCTAGCACTGTAGTTTCATTTTGCCTGATGGTCAGAAACACTAAATAAATGCTAATTTTGTTTTTTTACATCTGGGTGTGTAAAGAGGAAGCTGTTAGCTATCAAGTTTGACTTTACACCTAATGATGTGATCATGTCAAAAAATCCATTCAGTTTAATTAATTTGAGTTAGTGTAAGATACTAGTGTAAGAGTCTGTTTAAAATCAGGCTTATTTCCTGTATAACAGAAAAAAATCTGTAACACAGCAGTTGTTCGGCTGATCCTTTAACTTGCTATCATATCAAATAGGCACGATGGCCAAAACTAGGGGAAAAAAGTGTGTAAGCCTAGAGCACAGTAGCATAACACCACAGCACAGTGCAGTAATACTAACTTCTTTGGTAAAAGCATGAATAAATGCCAACAGAAAAGCCTCTCTTTTACATCAGTGCACATTCAAGGTGTCCTCCCTCATCCTGCTTAAAGTATTTTCATGTTTTTCCTTTTCCCCAGCTGCTTTTCTCCACTAACATGCAAGCTTCCCTGCAGGGCCCTTTATAATCATGTAATCCATCCATTCACTAGATGGAACCTCCTTAAATCCCCCTTATATTTACCTTCATGTTCTCCTCGGGGTGTTGAGGCCAACTAATAAGCAATAAGCTACAGTGGAGCTAATGCTATGAATCCTCCAATCCTTCATCACTGATAGGGGAAAGACCTGAGGAAAGCCGTAGGGAAGGGAGATAGACATGACTATTAACACTGCACCACCTTAACTGTGTGCACATACAAACATCCGCATGCACGTACACACACATCCACACACAAATGCACCAAGGGCCCCCATAGACAACTTCTATCTCTTGGGCCCCTTTGCCTCTCTCTCCCTATTTCTGAATCACGAGGCAATATTGTGTGTCAACACACAATCTAAATGCAAATGGTTAATCGTCTCCTCTGTAGCCCACAGCCTTCCAGGGAATCAACACACACCCCAAAACAGACATTCATGCCGTTATTAGGTTAGTGGGAAACGATCACAGGTACGATCAAATGATTAAACCTGCAATTTTTTAAAACCTTTTTATTGCTGTGCCTTTACCTCCATCTGGCTGAGGGACTTTATGGTTGTATGTCTGTACTGAGACCTCAGCTGCAATAACGGATGCTGTTTTGCAGTTTTATTTTGAAAAGCATTCTGGTGTCATGGATAAATATTGTGACATTTTGTAATTTTCATATCTCTTTAACTATTGCATTTTTATCTAGAGAAGTAATGTGTAGACTATTTAAAATTGGATTTAATATCCTATACATGTTTGTGTGTTTCTTCTTTCCAAGCTGGGAGAAACGCTTAATTACATTTTAATGCCGTTGTATGCATTTAACCTTTTGTGACACCAATACATTAGCTTCTCTCCTTGTTCAACTGAAAGCACCAGGGACCAGATCCACAGGGCCAGACCAATTATTGGTGGGTAGTTTAAGTCTGTACTCACTCCAATATGTGTGGAAGAGGAGAGAAAGGAGAACAAGTCCCACATAAGGAGACCTATGGTAATTGGGAGGGCAGAATGCTACAAGAGACGCTGCTTCTAGTGGGTTCAATATGAAGTTATAACTGATTAAAGTAAGAGTTCTTTTATTTACGTCTCTAAACACTCCCTCCTTGAGCCTAACTTAAAGTACTTTCCATTGCACTGGAACTGGACAAATCCAACACTTATGAATACTTTATATGCTCAGTGTTTTGCATTTGTCTGGACAATGATGTATCATGTTCTTTTGGGGGAGGTGCAATAAGGTTTAATGTGCAGTTATGCCAAAAAAAAAAAAAAAAAATCAGTTCTGGAGCGCTCACACCAAAGGCTACTGTATTGAACTTCTGGCTTGAAGCCTTTTCTTTTTGAATAATTTCTCACTTCCTGAATTAATTACGGCTTTCATGGCTTAGCTGAAAAATACACGCACAGCAGGGGTGGGCTATTATAATGCTATTTTGTCAAAGAAAATAAAGTACAACGTATTGATTTTAGTGCCTGGGCCATAATGGGCAATTTTTCAAAGCTGCATCAGACTGTATCAAAAAAGGCGGGGTGCCACCTCCCTCCTGTGATAGCGTTTAGCATGTTTAGCATTTCTGTATGAATCCCTGAAGACTGAGAAAAGTGCTGGCTTAGTTAAGAGGCTTCCAGAGGGCAACACAGAAGTACCATAGAGAAAGAGAGAGAGTTTAATGTACTTTGAAGCAAAGAAAACAAACCAGACTGTTGCCGTAAAATTGCTGAGACGCCTCGCCATTACGCTCCCCGCCGTTTTCTTGAAACAACAACGCATCTCAAAGATGACTAATTCACCTCCAGGCATCACAAGCGTCTTCAAGTCAAGACCCCGCCCTTTTTTTTCCCTGTATGATACACATTCACGTGCAAAGCATCTGTCAAAATACATATTCTCCCCGAAGCATTCCCAAACACCTCCATCCAAGGACAAATCAATTAGCAGTGAAAGACAGGCAGATGGTTTTGAAGGACGTTGGTGCCTGTGCCTCAGGTGAGAGGCATTCAATGGCGGCAAGCAACTGTCAAGTAGGATACTCGTCTGAGTGATTCCCTGATGTCATCCACACACACACACACACACACACTCACATGCATCTCCCTGAGAGCCTCTGCCGATATCAGATGCATGCTGCCACAAAGAGGCAGCTCGCAGCTAACGCTAGGATGCGAAAGTCAACGGAGAAAGAGAGGGAGGGAGGGTGGAGTGAAATTTCATATACATATTATCAAACTGAATCCTAGATTAGCTTTCCTTCAAAATGACCCCAGGTGATGCTAAAGAAGCTCTGTGGAAACTGGGCTCGTGCATTTCCTTGCACCTAGAGAGCAAAAACGAGAGATCAAAATATGAATAATAAGAAAAAAAAATCACAAAAAATAGAGGAAAGACATCAAAAGGATATCGTGAATGCCGGATTTCAGCGGCGGGATAAGCAAGCTAATCTTTTCCGCTGATCATAAACTCACAAAGGGACAATGCATCAAAGTGGCTAATTAGGTGATTTCCCAGCGTCTTTCATTTTTACCTTCCGACTGATGAGATAACAAGCTAACCGAATTAGCCTAGCTGCTTATCTGCAGGTAACCAGGACGACCGCTTGGTTTGTTAATAATTGAGGCATGGAGGGAGCAGGTACAAAGGCAGCCATTTTGAGAACCTGTGGCAGGGAATGATAGAGAACCTGCAGCTGAGAGAAAAGGCCCATCAGTTAGAGGACCCATTGTCTCCTATTCAGCCATAATTAAGGCAAACAAAGACCAGAGGATCCAGTACACAGTGGCTGAGAGAAACAAAGCCCTATGGACAAAGCAGCAAAGATAGGAAATCATTAATTATAAGACAAAAAGAGACAAAAACAGCAGCAGCAACTAAGAAAAAACACATCAAAAAGAGGGATGATTTAGTAGAAATTCAGGCCACAGCCTATATAACATCTTCTGCTGCTTATATTTTCTAATATTTCCATCAATTAAACATCTTCTGAGTAATATTCTGAAAACAACAAGAGCAAATATATTTCCATCTATTAGCAGTATTATCTCTGGCTGACAAGCAGGCAGCATCCAATCATGGAAATGGACCCCGCATAACTGCCAAAAAGATCCTAATGCCTGCTAATTGAGATTCATGGCTTCAAATACCAATCAGATAAAGTGATTAAGTCTTAGTTTGTCCAGATCTTTAAATCATAGCTTCCCCTCCCGGCGCATCATCCTCTGATAGTCCATGTCTCATCATTTCACTATTAATCTTCCTTTGTTTTCAAGCACTGTTGTTCCCTTGAGAGTTCAGACTTGGTTCAATTAGAAGATGTAATTATTCCTCAGCAGTCCTGTAAATCTAAACAATCTATATCTGTTCTTTATTTTCAACAAGCTCGACGAGTATGTCTTGATTGCATAATGTACAATGTTTTCAGCATGAAAAATATGACATTAAGGAACATATCAGCAAGCATGCATACACACATTGAATGTGCTGTTTGATAAATTCAGCACTGTGCATTACAAAGAAGGCACCACAGCTGGTGGAAGTAAGAAAACACTTCAGAAAATTGATAGACAAATCACTTCAAACCTTTTAATTCCCTCTTAAAACAATTTCTATCTCATTTCACTGTATATGCTGCCAGCAGTCCTTTGTCAATATTAGCTGATAGTATTAACACAACAGTAGGAGACAAAATGAGAGAAAACTGATGTGCTTGGTGGTGCTATGTGTTTTGAATGGAAGGCAAAGGCTATCAAAACACAGACTGGACTCATCGAATTTCAGCTACACATAAAACAAACAGAAAAAGACTCAAATTTAAGCTCTTGAAGTGCTTTAAATAGAAATTCGAACATCTGTAAATCTTCTGTTGATGATCATGTAAAAACACGGAAGGCCTCTAAAGAACCATTTAAGGGACCTTGTGGAAATATTGTCACACCATATATGAGGGTTGGTTGATAAGCTTGTGG
>JAPZDV010000015.1:8699807-8725461 GCA_029814665.1 Acanthurus lineatus
CCGTCTGCCGTATTACCAATCACTCTCTCTCACTCTCTCTCTCTCTCTCGCTCTTTATATGACATATCCAGTTAGTCACTGGAGCAGATTCAGTGTCAGTGTGAGCAAAGATGTCATATTCCATCTCACTGGACATCAAACGTACCCTGGAGTTGCACACATGTAAATAAGACATGCAGAACATGACGTTGTGTTTGTGGGGAACGCTCAGGCCTGTGCGCCTCTGTTTCTCTCATCTCCTACAGCAGTGATATGTAGACCCTATTACAACATGTAAATGACCCCCCACTGTGCAATCTAGGAGTGTGATATGACATATGCTCAAAATGTGCGGAGCAGAAGTCATATATAGTAGATGAGTATATGTATGTGTGTGTGTGTGATGCCTCTGAACCTAATATCTCTGCTCACTGTGACCGTGTGTGTGTGTATATGTGTATGTTAAACATCCTTGCATTTGTTTGTGTGTTAGGTTTAAGCTGTCAGAATTGGACAGATGCTGTCTTGTCTTTCTAGGTGGAAAATCATAAAAATAAGAGGAAAATCTACTGTAGATCAAAGCATACGCTCACTATAAATGACACACATCTGTAAGCCAAAGCTCACAGAAACCATAATTAATAAGTAAGCGCCTTCTAATAAGGCATACTTATAAAAGGATTTTTTGGTTTCATTTTTCAGTGGTTATATGGTATATTGTTAATGTTTTTTTTTAATCCTTTCATGTTTAGTTCAGCAACAAGCCTTAAAAAACAGACTTGAGCTATAAATTTAGGCTCTAAAGAAGAGTTTGTGTTTGTCAAAGTTCATTTTTTTAAAGCTGCACTAATTAATATTTTTGTATGAACGATCACACAAATGATCCACAAATGGATCCACAAAAATGATCTTTAGACTCTGCATTTTTTACTCTGCTTTTTGTGTTGTTTTTGCATCTTTTAGCTTGTTGTTTTGGTAAAAAGGCCCGCACAGTGACTGCAAATAATACAGATAAGTCTCTTTTTCACAAATTGCACATATCAGAGTCTGTTTACAGGTCTTGGGAATGCTACGTTAAATAAGGAAAAAGTTGAATGAAGCCTTTTTTGTGGCTGAGAGGGAGCTGCAACGTCACGTGAAGTCATCACTAGAACATTACTAGAAGTGCAATGCTTCACCAGTGAAGTACTCCTTTTAACAAATTTAATGAATCTTTCAGTTGCAAAATATTAAACCTTTGTGATGTCTTATCACAAAGTGATACTGACACAGACAGCAAATAATTGTCACAATAGAGTGTTAATGGATTAGCTGCTGAGGTTTTCCCTTGACCAGAGATTAAATGAGTAGAAGGCAGACTACCCATGCTGTACCTGTTCATTTCTTTATGTTCTTGTCTTTTCAGTTTATATATCCCTTTATTTATCCTAACCTGAAAGAGAAAAATTAGTTTTTCTATTTGAGACGTGAAGTCTTTTGTAGCTCAGTTTTGTTGCATCTTTGCTTTACAGACATTTCAGTGATGTTTTTCCCTTTTTGCTCAATAAATACAGTTTGTAATTAGCCCATTATTTTATTCATGACTACAGTGTGGCTCCACTAAATGACGCACATTGAACCAGGACTATTTATTCTTTCTGTTTCTGTTTTCCTTTGATGACACCATTTTGAGGTCCAACTCTGTTTGTGGGAAAGCAATATCTAAAAGATAGAGCTCTGAGGCAACAAAGTGCCCTAATTGCTATATTGGCTATGACAGCCTTGTTCTTTTCTTTCATCACTAACACACTCCATCAGCCTTTTCTCTGTCCTCCCACTATGCACTCCTCTCTCCTCTTCAACATTTTGTTTGGTGACAATAGAGAGAAATGGCCAACCTTACCTGGATTTTATAAAAAGATATTTCTTTTTTTTCCACCACCCGACATGCACACACTCACACTCTCACACACACTAATTTATTCTGTCATGTGCCCATTTTTGCTCATCTTCCCCTCTACACACTCTGACCGCACTCTAAATGCTGGAGGTCACATATTTATTTTGAATAGTTTCTCTTCCAGCCGTGATGGCACAAAAGAAATAAAATCAGAGTTATTTATTGCGGCATAAAACATGTAGTTTCTGGAAAATGAAACCTTGGAGGAGGATGGATGATATTGAATTTTTCAACATGGTGCTCAATTCAAGCCATTGTCTCCCTCTCCCTGAGGACCTGGCCTGTTACATGTTGCATTTAAGCACACAGGTCAATAAAGGTAATTGATAAGCTCTCATACAGATATATAGTGATGAATGAAGGATATCTCTGCCGCAATGAATCAGACTACCTCTGGAGCCATAAATGGATGGTTGTATCCTCCCCCTAATGGAAATGAGCATAAACTCATTCCCCATAGTCAATGCCATACAGTGTCACAGGCACCTATTCGGCTGCGTTATTGGCCCATCACTTACACTTTACGAGCACCTCAGAGCTGAAGCAGAGCCAGTGTAGCACCATTGGTGGCTCAGTGATAGATTATTGGCAAATCCATTGATCCACCCATGTGGGGGATAGAAACATAGCATCAATCCTCCTCATTTTGGATCTTTAAAGAATAAACTATCAAATATGGCTTAAATTGATAAAAACATAAATTTTAATATGATCTTTGTGTTTGCCTGATCTGCGTTGTATGTGACAGTGCATCAAAGTCTTAAAATTCTGTTTAGCAGCAATTTAATATCAAAATTCTTATTTAAAACTACTTTCAATTTCTTGAAATTTGTTTTTCTTCAGTTTGTTATATTTTATCATCTTCTCCTGATAACTATTTCTTTATCAATGACTATATTTTTAAAGGACAAAAAAATGTTCTTTTAAAAGTACCTTCAGTCTCTTTCATCCCGAAGCAGTTGTGAATAGTAAAAAATACTGCCCTCTGGTGGTTATACAAGACACAGTGCAAGACAATCTCCACAAAACTGAAATTAACTTTAATGTAAAAAAAAAAACCCAAACAACAAACAATTCAAATTACATTTTTAGCACAGTGACATAAAAAAGTAAACACGTCTCAAAGGATATTTTCACATTACAAGTGTACCAACATAAACACTGAAAACAACATTTTCATTCCAACCCTAAGTGTTCAAAATACATTCAACGGTGCAAACCCCAAATTATAGTAATAACAACAGAATAAAAATACTTTGGCATCAGAAAAGAGACTTGTAGCTTATTCAAATATTCCATAGTAATGTATGCTGCCTGTAATGTGTATCATAAACTATGTCACAGATTTTTTAGCATATCTGCGTGTCTACATAGACACAACACATCCTTTTAAAAAGGAGCACATAATATTAAATTATTTAGCAATGTTCATGAAAAATATCTGTTCAAGACAAACAAAAACAAACAACTTTTGTGTTGAGTCACATGACCTGATATCACTAAAGTGTTGATTGACATTATACAAAAAAATGACCTTTTCTTAATGGGTGTGGCATCTGAAAAGGTGAACCATATACCACATGAATCACCCCATTAAGCTTATTTTATGTAAGGTAAAGGTTACTTGTGTAAAGATATACTACAAAAAATAGGACAAACATTTACTCTGGAAAACAACTCTGTTTCATATTCCCACACACACGACCCCTGCCACTAGAAAATCACATATGAATAACTATTACAAAAATCATTCAGAGAATGATTTATACTTTATACTTTTGTCTTGATTTAAAAATTAGCTTTCAGTGTATATTATCTGAAATAAATTCTCTTTCATCTTGTTGGTAAATAAGTGGTAACTGGAGGTTGAAAGTGGTCCAGTGCATATGTTGCTCAATACGGGGCCTGTTTTAAGCCTTTGTCCAGTTCTGATATGATTTTTGTCTCTTTTTAATAAGAGTGTTTCACTAGATTCAAAACAATTCTCCAATATGGAAAGTCATGAACTACCAACTTTTACACATCTTTAGCACAATTACAAATATTCACCTTTAGTCAGTAACCAAAAGGCACTGAAAGGAAAATCATTACATGGAGGAGTCGAGATGCTTGATCTTTAAAAAGAAATGATCCCAAGTTGTAAGTAAAATATAAAAAAATGGAAGTCCACAGAAACACCTGGAAAAAAACACCCATGGTTACATGTGTAGTATTCTTTTTGTTTAACTAAGTTCAGTACTACTTTACTACAAGACTGGCTGACCCTTTGAAGCATTTACAGTTGATTTCAGGCATTTACATCACGCTCTTATCCAGAGCAACTTAAGAGGTGAGCAGTTTTAAGTCTCAGTCTGAGACAATCCCAAATGTATTACTGAGCATTAAGCAGCTGCTCACGAAAAAAAAAAGCTCCACTCATTAGTTATCCTCAAAGTAGTCCATGTATCTTTGGACAACTTGTGTTCATTTTGTTTGAACAGATTGTGTCTGTAGTGGTTCCTTTTCTTGTTTAAAATCCCTGCTTTGAACAGCAGGGTTCAGCTTGTGAGATTAAAAGGAAGCTGTCCAGTTTCTTGCTCGAGCGTTGGTTTGTATGGCCAGTCACATTCAGCACTGTTCCTCCTCAACAAACTCGTGAAAATTATGGCAAACTGTCTTTCCATTTGCTCTCTGTCCCATCAATGTGATCCATTCTTTTGTCACCGTCCCTGAGGAGCCTTCCTGTTGATGTTTGCCAGGCTGTGTGCCAGTCTCTTGGTGAAGAGGAGGTGGCTTTTACCACAGTAAGTGTTTGTCGTGTTCAACAGTTCCTCCTCAAGAGGATCCAGCAAAGAAGTCACTGGGTCTGCGCCAAAAGTGTACTAGAGGACAAAACAAGTTACTTGGTAAGATTCGGTGCTATGTATTACATTGATTGTACATACTGATATTTAAGACATAGAAAACAAAACATAAACAACAAGATAACAAAAGGAGCCCAGACTCCTGCCAAGGCCAACAGTCCACTCATGCAACCAGTGCTATGCTACACTGGTAACAAAAGAGAAAAGCTGCATCCTTTCACCAGGTTTCATGAAAAACATTACTTCATTGGTGGAGGTAAAAGCAAAATTTTGCCATGAACATTAAAGGTAGATTATACACTTTATGCACTAAAACAAGGGATTGCACTGACTAAACAGGCAGACTCATATGGTATGAAGAAACATTGGTGCATCCATCTTGTCTCATGTTGCCAAGCAGGATTCCTTGTATCTTTTGTCTATTCCTGTTTAGTCAGAAAGCTGAAAGACAGGGGGGGTGGATGTTGTCTAAAGCTTGATGGAGTGGACTCCGAAACTGCAAATGAGCAGCTGAAATCCCAAACTACTGTCAGAACCCCCCGAGGACCGCTCTTGAAACCCTGCTGTTCCAGTGAAATTGATCAGATTCCCTCAGTGAAAAGGCAAAGTGGTGCTTTGGACAGCGTTTATGCTCAGAAGATATCCGTCCCCAGATAAATTAAAAACTAAATCCACAAGGCAAGCTGAATTCAGACGGGACTTCAAATTTAAGCTGATCGGTCAGCTGGGCGAAACATAAGAGTCCACATTGCTGGAGTTTTATGCTATAGGCTTACCGTCCACTGATAAGCAGGGATTACAGAAGAAATTTCATGTCTTCCCAATAATGAAGGAGCCTTTACAACGCTCTGAGGAAATCAAAGGGGAATTACCATTTTTTATGCCAGCTCATTTGCTTGCGGTTTGGTCCCTGATATTGGGTCACAAAGAGAATGGCGTTTTTATGAGCGCGCGCACACACACGCACACACACACGCTGCTCATAAAGTTGCATTTACAGTTGGCGTATTGATTTTGTGCGGCTGATGGGCCACTGTTGGTGTGTAGACTCCCACTCTAAATGTACCATCGGTTGTAAAAATTTAACTGCTGCTTCCTGGGCTCAGCTTCTTGCATTGGAGGCAGGGAGGAGATGCTTAATGACGGACAGACCGCTGTGGTCTGTTTGAGGCGCAGACAGGCAGACAGACGGGGAGGAGCACGGCTGTTCTCTTTCCCATTTCTTTGTGTGAGGATGCAGGGCAAGGACACCCATTTGTTTCCACTTTTTTAAGACTATTAACTGCTATAAACGAACCCTCATTTTCATAGAGTAGAATTAATGACTTGCTATGACAACAACAAGTAACGGAAGATGATTTAGGCCTGAAAATGTTGGTGGTGACTAACCTTGCTAGTGTTCGATGAAAAAAATTAACAGATTTGATAATGGATTATTAAGTAGGGCAGCACAAGATCATTTGAGTGCTGTTGACTCAATTACATCAGATTACATGATGACAGAAGTTCAGATTTGTTCAAAAAAAGTCAGCAGATGCCTGGAAAAAAGACATTCAGTACAGCCCTACATATTTCAAGCAAAAGATCTTATCATTCAGTGGTGAGAGCCTCTCAAATATGAGAACGTGCTCAAAACAAGCAGTCGTTTTGATGACAAATTGGAGAAGTATTAATGACAAGAAATAAAATGTAGAAAATGGTTGGAGAGAGGTTGGATCTGACACTGTCTGCTTCTGTAATGCATGTGTATGGTGACTTAATGTCGCTGTTGTGTCAGGGTAGACAGTTTTTAATGATAAGACCCTTACCATCTTGAAGAGTCGAGTGGAACTTGCACACTAATGGATTTCCTGCTTCGAAAGCAAAACTTTGCATTTTTATCAAAACTTGAACTTCCTACTCTAACAGTTAATTGTTTCTGCTCTCTCATGCTGGAGGGGGAACATCTATACTCCTGCAGATAATTTTCTCCTTTAAAGGGTCCAATGAATGCCTTTTTAATACAGCCCCATACAAATAAACTCCCCTAACGAAACAAAAAGACAGTTCAATACAATACAAACCTCAAATATCACTCTTTGAAAGACACATGTCAGGACAGACAGGGGCATTTTGACAGGTAGGAAAATCACAGTTATTAAAGGTCTATTTCACACCCTCTAATCCCTCACCTGTCTTCTATCTGTCATCAGTGTGTTTCCCGTCTCAACTGCTCACCTGATCACTCACCTGATTACACACCTGCTCCACATTGATCATTAGCCTCAGTTTATCATGTGCTCTCCGAGAGCAGGCACTGATTTGCCAGGTTCTCTCTCAGACTGTCTGCCTAAGCTTTCCAGCAGCTTTTTCTCTTCTCTGTATGATGTTTTTAGGGTTATTTTTTTGCCTCTCTTGGCATCTTTAGTTCTGTCTGCCTTTCCGTCTGCCTCCTGTGGAAGTCTGTGCTGTCCTCACACAAACCTGCATTTTAGATGTCCAGCTGAACCTTATTAAATCAGATGTTCTGTTCCAATCCTCTTTCTGTGCCAATTTTCTGAACCCTCAAACTTCTACTGAGTTGCCAATGAAGCAATGTCCTGTTAGTTATTTACTCCTCAACACGGCACAGATCGCCTGAGGTTCTGCTGCAGATGAACAAGCAAGAAACACATGAAACGCTCTGTCCTGTGAGATTAAACAAAGGATCAATCCCTGCTCCCCCATCCTCCTGGCAAACCAGACTTAATCACATATCTATGAAAGTATCAATACCAACATAAACTATTGGAAAACCTGAGTGTTAGTGCCTGCTGTGGGGCCTTGTGTGGGGGTTTGCAACAGCATGTCCAGCACAGGTGCATGTGTGTTAGCCATTGATCCTGTCCCATAGAGCTGCAGTTTTAACTGCAGGCCATGGTTGAGGTATGGATCAGCCATCGCTCTGATCTATGTTCAATGCTTTTTTAATGGGAAAGCAATGAGACTCCTAATGTTGATGGCTTCATTAAGTAAATGTCACTTGTGTCGTCGATATCATTAGAGTGCTGGTAAACAACCCATAAACATCCTCATGGGGGAAATTAGCTTTCACTTCAACCTTTTGAAAATGGTAGAGATTTGTGTTTTCCAATCTGGATAATCTGGTGTTGCCAACATGTGATGTTTTTAAGGTTGGCACCCGATTCAAAATTTAATCTGGGTGGGCAAAGAGAGAGGTCAGTGGAGGACAGCAGGTGTGTCACCTAGGTTATAAAAGGGCTTCTTCCATCAGACGTTGCACTAAATCACAACCACAACACTTTGAAAAGGCTCACCAGATTTTTTTTAAAACTTAAAAGAACAATAGCCAAAAAAAGCCCCCTTTTTTAAAAGTCTCTTGGGTATATTTAAGACACTTTTGCCTTTTGAGCATTTAAATTTGTAGATATAATGACAGATTTTAATGCAAAAAAAACTATGATGGTAGAAAAGCAAGTGTTTCCACTCAAACTACAGTGAGCTACATTCTCTGCTCTTGAGGAACTGTAACATGAAGCTGCCTTTGCTCCACTTTTAGCCATCAATATCTGCCTGTATCATGTCTGTGAGTTGTTAAAACAGTCTGGGATAAAGCCTTTGAAGCCTCAGGGGCAGACACTAAAACCTGATTTATGTTTTTTACCCTATTAATATTTTAGATTATTGACTTTTTTTGGTTATTAAAGTTAGTTTTAGATGAACTGCGCACATCTTGATATGTCTTGTTATCTACATTTTGGCTTCAATCATTGTTATAAATGAAACGGATCACCAAACACGCCTCAGAACAGCAAGGACATCTTCAAGCCCTTTCTTTTCACAAGACTGATGAAGCTGGCTGAAATGATCGATAAAGAGCTATTAAAAGATAATGGAAGTATGGTTAATTTTATGCACTGGAGGAAACATTTGATAGCATTAAAGCAGTAAAATCTTAGCAGTTGATGCACCAGCTGTCAGCCTGTTTTATTGTCTTTTTTCCTTTTAAATGCAGAGTTCTGTATTTCACTGTTGCTGATCTGCATGTTCTTAAATGTGTATGAACCTTCCTGTCAAATCAACATTCAAATAAACATAAGAGGCCTTTGTGAATACTGTAACTGTAACTACTTCAAACATTTTGCTCATAGTCACACAAACACCGTGACACCCACCTTTTGTATGGCCTCATAAACAGCTCTGAAGGCAGGCTGTTTATGGTCATGGTAAACCCCTCTGTTTCCATGCAGGATGTAGACGCCATCATCTTCAGCTGACGCACAGTTACTGCCATAGATACAGTGATCTGGACGATAATTCCACTTGCATGGAAACTCCAACAAGCACCCTGGGAATAACAGAAAAAAACTGCAGTGATTACACAAGTGCTGCAAAGTTGGCATCCTGCAGATTTTGACAAGGTCTATAAGCTAGTGACTAGAAAAATCAAACTATTAATCCCTCTTAAATTTCTCTATAGAGGGGAAAAAGCTATATGCATGAATGCTTATAGTTGAGTAAATGAAAGTATACATTCTATATGTTTGGTAGTGTTTGCAACCTTACCAGGGTTATAATGGAAGATGATATTGAGGAGGTCCTGGTCTCCCCAGGTTATGTTGAGTTTGTATTTCTGCAGTAGAGGCATCAGCAGCTCCTCCCAGCGCAGCCCCACAGACGTCATGTCATTCTGTCAACAAAGACATTCACAAACATCAGTCAAAACATGCCTTTACTTTGTCAGGATATTGGCAAGTGGGTTGGCAGCTTCATATTGCAAGGAGGACATCTTGTGGCCAATAAAAGTAGTGCATTGTTAAAGCAAAATCAAACAACATGACAAGCTAATAACAAATCCCTACTGGTAAATGTGTTTGCAGCTTTCAGACTTACCTTAAAGAACATGCGCCGCATCCTTGTCATGTTCATGAGCATGACCCCTGAGTTGATGCCCGTCCTGCCGTAAAAAGGGTGGCGGGCAAAGCGGCTGTACCAAGCAATACGAGGCTCCTCGTGCTCTGGGGCCATAGCTGCCAGCTGAGAGGAATTAAACTGGGACAGAAACGCCCACAAGTGGTCTACAGGCTGCAGGAAGAGGATGTCTGAGTCGACATACACTATTGAGTCCACATCCTTGAGGATCAGCTGCACAGACACAAAGAGCGAATGTCACTTATGAAATTAAAAATGTGGATGTTCTCCAATGTTTTAAACAGTGCTGACTGTCGATATGTTCTGCAGAATTCAAAACATACAATATTTTGTGAAAAGACAAACTTCAGTGATTTAGAATCATTAAATTTCTATAAAGCGCTTTTAAATATGAGGCAAGATTCATTCTTTTCATATCTTCTTTTTGAAGATGAAAGATAATAAAAGAACTTTGAAGCATCCAGTAAATACGAAACTCACAGGTAAGAAGAGCCTCTGAGAGGCGCAGGGTTTGAAGAGTTTCTTCCACTCTGCAGCGTTCTCACTGGGGAAGCTGATGGAGTACACTGTGTAGTTGAACTTGGAGCGAATAAAACCAGGCCACAACTCCAACTGGAACACAGATAGCACATTAATTTGAGAGTAAGGACAAACTGTACAGGAAGTCGTCCACACACAATCTTGGTATCATTTACAGACAAGAGGAGAAGTTTCCTAGACTTTATTTGCAAACTTACAGCTTCCATGAATCTGGCGTGGAGCTGATCTTCGGTGAAGATGTGCAGGTAGAGGCACTTGATGCTAAAAAGCACAGCAGACTTGATCATAGTGAGAGTCTCCTCCAGCCTCTCCCCACATGCCACCACAGCCAGGTGCATGGGAGGTTCAGGTCTGCTACCACCTGCCTCCACCTGGCCTCGCTGACGCATGATGTACCTGAGTGAGAAGATTCACATTGAGCAATGTAATGAGATAATTCAAAGGCACTCTGAGTCCTGAGTATAAGCTAGCATTATTGCACAGTCGGCCTCTATACATTGAAAAAAGGCCTCAGCAGGATGATTTAGGTTGGTGTCAGCCACTCTTGTCACGACTGTTGACTCCAAAGAGCAAATAATTGAGTGTAACTTTGGTGTTTTACGAAAATACACATACACATTAGTTTGTCATCTTGGTAAATTTGACATTAGTCCTTGTATAAATTAAACCTGAAGTCAAGTCAGGTACTCAAAACTGAGAAATAGCTGCTATCCTTTGCTTATGCTATAGTAAACTTTTTGTTTATATATTTTGAAACTTATGGAGATCACTTTTGGCCTTAGAGGAATTTTTAAAAACTCTGTTTAGACTTTTGCATAGACTAAACATTTGTGCAGAAACTGATAAATACTATGGTTTTAACCTCACTAGACCCAGACCTGTCTGAAGTCAAAATGGCAATTACTGCTACAAGGGGCTGGAAAGCAGAAGGCAACTGTTGTCTCTTCCTTTGAACTTTATTACTTACTCCACCTACTCCTGTTTGACTTTTTGAACTACTTCTCCACTTTATCATCCCTCTCCTCAAACCCTGAAATTTGACAGAGTCATAAACAATCAGGTGTAAAAACAAACAAAGCTGGATTCGCAACTGCATCACGAGTTTGATTACATCCTATCAAGAGCATTAAGTGCATTTTCTATAAGCGTTTTATTTTTTTACAAATTCTTTTTAAAATAAAAATCTAGAGAAGTGCAAGACTAGTTAAATCTGTGGGAGACCTACTATCGTAGGCTCTTCTTAGCATAACAGCTGTGTCTGCGCCTTCAGTGACTTAACCATTATTTTGTGAGAAAGCAGAAAAAGGTTTGAATGTGACCTTATACACCTGTGCTAGTCTCAAATTTCTGTCTTTGACCGTGGTAAGATGTCACGTTAGCTACAAGAAGCTATGTAACGTTAATGTTGTTTGCTGAGCCGGTGAATCAGTTAGCGTCACATTCCTTCACATCACATCTGAGATACTGAGTACAAATCTATACCTGTACTCACATTTAACGTATGAAATGTATTTTAAGTCGGCATTAACACTCTGTTAATGCATAAAAAGACTGAAAATCCAGTTCTACCTGTTATACCAGTGAGGGCTTTGGGGCCCAGTTTTCTCCGCGGCCCCTCGCCTGCCCCCGGAGACTCTCGGTGGGATGAAAGCCCTCCTCGGTCCATTCCCTCCGGCCGGCACGTCCGAGTAAACCAGCTTACTGTAAACATACAAGCCCGAAAACACGGCAAACACTGTGCACAACAACAGTGCACGAATGTAACGCCGCATTTTTGAGTTTAAAAACGCAACTCGGAGATAAAGTCATGACACAGAAGCCTGCTTCTAACGATAACTGAGAAGCTAGATGGTGTAGTAACGCACTTCCGGTCAACGTTTAGAAAATAAAATCTCATCAAGCGCTGCAATGACACCCTCTCCTGGTCATTGTCAAGCTCTACAAGTCTCCCTGACCGTCTTACTGATAAAATTTTGGGGAAAAGCACAACAGTAGTTACATTTACCTGTTTTTTTCAGTTTGATGTGGAGGAATTAGTAAACGTTCTATTTGATGAGACAAGCTGGGAAAAATTTAAGATCAAACAAAAAACGAGTTCTTTGTGTAAAATTCTAGACTATAGTATACAACACTGTGTAATTAAGTAAATACTCAGAAATAAGCTTTAAGTTTCAAAGTCAATGTAACAAAATACTGTGACTACTCAAATCTGTTTTTTTTTTATTTACCCAATGCTTCAGATTATATGTCTGTGTTTTCGTAAGCCCTTCTGTCATTTCTTTTCTTCAAATGTTTTGTGCCCATATCAATGCACATGTAAGGCTCATATCTTGCGTACTGAGTGTAACCCTTGCTCTCAATGACTGTAATGTAGAAGGGGTAAAGTATTTGCTAAGGTTATTTTCAAATGGCAAACTCTCATAAATTTAGTAATATTTACATTTAACAAACTTATTTTCATGCATATAAGATATAGGAGATTTGAGAATGTAATACTAAACATAATTATATAATATAATATAATATAATACTATCAATAAACTATGTGTCTCAAGTTCTTTACCACCCAAGGTATATTTAAGGCTTTTACTTTGAAGGCGACGACAAACTTCCGGGTCACATCTCTTGACGATTCCCTCTACTTGATGCGCACCATGCAGGACAAGCAGGAGGTCGAGACCCCAAATGGGGGAAGGGTGGGAGAGCGATCAGCAAAGTTGATTCTTCCCCCTCTGTCTCCCCCCTCAGGCTCCGTCTGCAGCAACTTTCAATTGGTTTCATCCCTGAAAAGACCCATTCATGGCTTTAAATGACTAGTCGTCTTTATTGAGGAGGCTCCACCAGACAACAGACCTGAAAGTCAACTGCATTCTCATTTACTGTGGGAAATTAGCTTTTAATATAGTGGTTAATATGCTAATTGCTGTATGAACTTGTTGTATAGCTGCAAAGCTTGGTATAAATACAATATAATTCTTAAATGAGTGTTTTATCAAGTCATAAAGATTTTTGATTTGCCTAAAACATGGGTAGGGCAGTGCAGAGCTTATTATTGGCCCAATCTGCTTCACTCTGATCCTGCATGTGCTGTGCAGAAGATAAGCAGCATTTAAGAATCTGTTCACCAGATGGAGCTAAAAAACAGATATTAGCAAAACCAGTGAAAACACAAAGCACACACATGCTCCTCCACAATAGAGAAAGTGATAAAAGGTCAAATTCTGTGCAAAAGAAACACCATTCCTTTGTTTGAGTTTTGTTATTTTCTTACTCAGACATGTAATAAACAAGTTCACACATTTGAAAACAATTGAGCATGGCAGAGCAAAACAAAACAAAAAAAAATATCAACAAGTGACACCATATTTTTTTAAGTGTCTTTCCATTTATGCCACAACCAAATGACAAACGTCTGTCCGAACAGCTCCCATGGGTCCACACGCCTAGTCCCAGCTAGTGTGGTGAACCTATGAGAATACATCTCTGACACATTAAACAATGCTAACAAACTAAGAGACATAGCCTGTCCCACAATATACCGAGACCATAATATTATCATGCCATGACAGTTTTTCATGATCTGTGCTAAATGTTAAAGTAAAAATCTCGACAATAACACTGGTAATGATGGATAATACAACCACATCAAAACATTGTAGTACAATATTTTAGAAATATCCATTTTTATCTGTGTAGTATTCTACAGGTTTCTGTAAGTTATTGTGTAGTTAGGGTGATCTATAGTTGTTCTGTTGGGAGTTTAGTAAATTCTAAAGCTCCCCCACTTTGCTACATCAAAATGGAGGAAGTTAAGTCCATCAAACCGCGCCATCTCCCGTACAGCTGATAAATGTGCATGTCCAGAAGTCAAAGCAGTTTTTTCTGTTGTACAAGAACCAAGTCGTATCCAAACGGGATCTCCTGCTAGGGCAGAACACAGTGTGAACACCCTTTGGTTAATTCCACGGGTAGACTGAGCATGTGCAGCTCTGTTGGTGCAGCAGAGATTAAAAGGAGAATACCGGTGTCATTTACAGCTAAAGACCCTTAAGGAACAACCTCAATTCCAAAACTACTGGGCCACAGTGTGAAAACGTCATAAAAACAGAAAGGAATCATTTTTAAACAAACTCTGTTTACAAACAATAGTTTTACAAAGTGATATTCTTCATACAACTGTGTTCTACAAAGTGGTGAACAACTGAGATATGACACTATCTCCTATTACAAATAAACCTATGTACCTGTGGAATGTTCCAAACAGGTGAGGATTCCACAACTTTTCCACTCTTGTTGCCCCTTTCAACTTAGTGGAGACCTGTTGTTGACAATAAATTTAAAATTAGCATATATATTTACAGAAGTCAGTGAAGCTGATGAGGTAAAGAACTCAAATACTCTGTTTTTTGTATTCTTTTGGCTGAGTATATGTCAAAATGACCCACAAATGATCGCATTCTGTTTTTATTGAGGTTGTACACAGTATTTTGGAATCAGGGTCGTACATTCTACATTTTAGTTCACAATTCCTCTGTCAGTGTGCAATGATCTTTTCTTTAAGGGCTTCTGAAAAAAAACTGTCATAAACCTGGTTTGATATTAGTTGAAACTTGGTTAAGAAAATAAAGGCATAAAGTGGTAGCAGGAAGTAGGAAGCTTTTTGGAACCTGATAATATGTAGATATATAAATACAGACAAAATGTAGGATTTCATGCTGACTGCAATTAATATCAGAACTTGGATAATTCATAAAGCTGCACTATGTTTTTTTGAACAGCAAAAGGGTACAGCAAGACTCTAGATTACAGTCAAAGAAACTAAGCCCTGAGAGACAGATTTTAAACAGTGTTAGCTAACATGTTAGCAATTTATTGCGTTCGTGCACATCTCACACATATACCAACATTAGCATCCCTTTAGATTAAAGTTTGTGGCTTTCTCACTATAGCTGGGGTCAATCCAATATGATATCTGCATTGTGCCTTGATTTGTTCAAGATTTTCAAACATCACAGGAGAATCTGAATGTATGGTTTCAAATTAAACCTAAAAGAAAGTGAATCAATGCATCTCTGTTTCTGACTTACATAATCCTGACATTTGCTCAATTTGTACCTCTGGTTCGATCTAGTTGTGGTTTGAGAGTTTACCACCAACTTTATTTGTCGTACATTTCATGCTGTAACTGGTAGTGTAACAACAATTGTCTGAACTGATTTGCTGGAATGTTTCCTTGCAAAGGTTGGGAAACTCTGCGCAGAAAAAGTAGAATAATGTAAAAGATGAGTAGCACTGATTACTGTCACAAACAGAACACAAGAAAACACCGGTATTATCCTTTAATCACACTATACCTTCCTGCACCGTTCAAAAGAGGGCTGTTAAGAGCTGCTCAGTGCCTTTAACATTACCTGAACTTAACAAGCTGCTCCAACAGCAGTACAGCCGCTTTGCTGTGTCAAAAGTCACTCTACAGCAGAGGCAGTCCAGACATAAAAGCTTGGAGTATCAAGACCAGGAGCAAAGGTTCGCTGTGGGGTTGAAGGTTCAGTGTAATAGATGGTTCAGGTTTGTAACAGGTAGGTAAAGATTCCACATGGGGAAGAAGAGGTCACTCTGCTGGCTGAAAATGTAGCATGGGACTGCACATTCCATCAACAAAAACATATATATAAAAGAAAGAAACCTTAACCGGTAGGTGCATCTAAAGGAGACCATGCAGGACCATAAAGCTTGTCCAAACACTTACTCAGACATGTCTCAGGTCAGTCCTGAAAAAGTTCCTCGTCAGAATAAAACTGTCTAGTGTGGTGCTTCGGACAGCATGTGGGATCCTTTCGAATACACCAGAATATCCGAGTGAAAATATAAACCACGAAAAACTTCAAAGATGGAGCTAAAGGTGTTTCACATTGCTTTCTAAACGAAGGAATCCAGTGCTGCGAAGAATCTTTAAACTGATAAAACTCGCCAAATCTGATGTGTTGGCAACTTTGACAAATAAGACACAATTCCTATTGAAATATCCAAAAGAAAAAAAGCCAAAGAAATAACTGTCAGTGTTGTGCAGCTGGAGAGGCAGGACGCTCCCATGGACTTGCAGATGATGTGGGTGGGTGGAGGCCTGGAGAGGTTTGAGAGGTCAAGCTCAGTGGGACTCCCCGTTGACCGAGCCCCCATCTCCTCTGGGTGAGGAGGAGCGGGAAAGCCCCTTCTCTGTGTTTTCTGAGCTGGAGCCATTCTGGCTGTGGTGGTCGGCCACAGATGCAGCACTTGACGAAGTAGCCGAGGTGGACGAGGGCTTGGCCTTCTCCTTAAAGTCTGTTATGATGACTGTCAGGTCCCCAACCGTCACCTCCAGGTGCTGGGCGCTGCTCCGGTCAATGTTTTTTAATCTGGGCCTGGTTAGGGAATATAAATTGTTTTGGAAAGAGAGAAAACATAAAAAGCATTTTAAATCAATTTATCATCCTGCAAGCACTGTATTGATCAGTCCTTGCATTTGAGTATATTGAATTGAAATATGGTGTTCTGCGCTTCTTTAAACGAGAGATAAAAAAACACCTTGATCTCTTTGCTGAAATGTCTCTAAAAACTCCAAGGAGCATCTTCCAGGCACTACTTTGAAATTTCTCTTTGGTGTTTCACACCTTCTACACTTCCACCTTTAGAAGTTTTTTAAGAAATATGAAAACACATCAACCTAAGCATCGGGTGGCAACATAAACACCAATTATAGTGTTTATTTATGCATTCTAGTGATGCCTGATTCCCTCCACATCATGTCAGCTTGTTTACCTCATCTTCTTGTGACTGTTCTTCTTGAGTGCCGGCTCTCTGTCGCTCTTCTCCCTCTCTACTCTCTCCTTCTTTTCCTTTTTGGGCTGCGAGGGCAACACAAACTGCTGCGTTACCTGCTGCTGCGAGACAAGCTGAGAGACGGGACGAGGCTTCCTGTTCCAGGAAGAGAAGAAAGCGAGAGAAAGGGAAAGAGAGAGAGTGGCAGATTAATGAGAGAGAAAATCACAGTGAACACATGGCTTCATGCTAGCACACCACCATAATCAAGAGTCAATAATCACTGCCAGTGCTGGTTAGAAAGGTGCCGCTGAAGTGTTCTTAACATAAGCAGCAAGTGGCAACACAGGCTGAGTGCATTCAGAATAAAATCCAGGATTCAGCCAACTGTGAGATATGTAGTCTACTTGCACAGGCTTGTTTAAAGTGCTCAGAGGGATTAACACGGACAAGATGAGATCTGTTTTTGTGAGCACAAAGATTTAATAGGAAGTGTAAGTGGGCAAAAAACACTCAATTCAGAATTAATAACAGGTAGGTATGTATGTACAGTTTTCTGCTTGTGTGCTTTTACAAAACTAGAGGCAGTAACAAAGAAATCCATGAAACTGGGAGTGGTGTGATGCTGTGTGTTAATAAGAAAAGGAACATCTGCTCTGACCTCAACTACAAAACGTCATATTTTGCTTTAAAGGTCACACTCAACCCGTTTTTCTTCCCAAATGTGAATGGGAATGTCCAATTCTCCTGAGCTGCAGTCTTTTCTCCTGTCACTCCAGGAGAGGGTGTAAACACACACAAATGATTCTCCCTGCCACAACAGGAGCATGATCCTGAACTGATTTCCCATTCAAAATCAGTCAGTTGCGTTAATGACAACTGACAGTGATGAATTATGTTTACTTAAATTTTCCAAGGTGTTTTTGTAAGATTTTGATTATGGACTATATACAAAACACACAGTGCAGTTTGATATTTGCCGTCTTGGCTTGTTATTGATGACAGAAACTCTGTTTGCTGATTAGTGAGGATGATGCACCTTCATACACAGGCACCACAAAATGCCAACGGGCACATTTAACATTAAGTTTAACTGGAACATGGTTAACCAAACGTTCCTCCTAACAGTCACATTTTCATCCTCCATGAGTGTCTGCTGTCTCAAAAATGATACATTATGCAATTGGTCTGGCAACAGTTTGAATGCATAAAGGCTGAGATAGTACGTGTGTGTGTATGTGTTTCAGTGCTTGGCAAGAGCCCTAGCCGAGAGGCGAGTGTGTTGAAAAGGCCATCTGTTGAGGGAGCCTACACATCTAGTGCCTGATTTTGCATGCTCACACACACAAGCACACATAGACACAGCAATGTGTATGAATGCACCATTGCACATTGCAGCATGCAGAGACTGCAGCAAAAGCCAAAAGGGCGTGTACAAATCAAAACTGGGTGCACATGGAAACGTATGCATGCTTTAGAAACAAATGCCATCAGCAGACAACACATATGCTGACTTACATTTAAGCTCATGCACCTGGCTGCACACGCGCACGCATGCAAACACACACACAGAGGCACAGCAGTGAGTAGATGAAGCGTGAGGGCATGATGAGAACAGCAGAAGAGCACAGAGGGTTTCTGAGCCCTGTTGAGCAGTTATATTTGTAATTATAGCTAAAAATTAACAATGAAAGCATATTTCCTAAATCATCATTTTTACCAGACTTAAATGTTTTTATGTTTACAACCTGCAAAAGCTACAACTCATAAAATATAAAATATGCATCTTAGAATTTAAACACAGCATTAATGCCATCAAACTGTACCTCCATTGTTATCACTGTAGAGGAGCTTTTTCCTCAAGTGTACTAACCTGTGTATGAACCCTTCGAAAAGTTTCCCAATTACAAAACATTGGCCTCCAGGTGCTTTGTGAAAAATGTCCTTTAGCGCTTGCCTAATGTAATTATAAGGGTGTAACACAATGCAGTCCAAGTACAGAGTGTGCAAAATGTGCTTGACTTGATAAAAATCCATCCACAAAATTAGTTTCAACACCTAGCCAAGTGTTTCTGTGCAATGCGCCACATTTTTGCCAGAAAGAGCCTTGGTGGCCTATTTAGCTTAATTTAGTGGCTTCTATCTCATTTTCTAAGAGGGAATATTGAGCTCAGGCTGCTGGTCTGCTGTCTTGCTTTAAGGGCAAAGCTGTTGTTTAACAGTACTTGGATGACCTAAATTGGGGCCCAGCTTCAAAGAGTGTCTCCCAGAGTCAGTTTTTTTTTCCTGAGTTATTCTGCCTTCACAGAACATGCAGTGATGCTAGCAAGGCTAGAGTGAAATGCAAATGGGTCTCTTGGCCTACATAACTGTCTGATAGGGAGGAGATGTAGAGATCCTCTAATACGTCTGTCTTGTCAGCACAACACTGCAGGAGTGCTGACACCTCTTTAAATAAAAGCACAGGCCTCTCAAAGTCCTCTGTTTGCAGCTTAAGTAATTTGCTGTTCTCCTTCACATCCTTTTTACCCTGCTAAAATGAAGAAATGTCGGCTTTTCAGCATGTTCTAAGGCCCAGACACAAAACAGCAACTGTCACAACAGAGTCGCCCATCCTGCCCCCAGGACGAATGTTGCCAGCATCCAAAATTAAAACTAGACAACTGGCTGCCTCATGCATAACCTCATTTCGGTGTGTCTTTGATATCTGTTCATGATGCTGTAATTCACTTATTTGCTTTCTCTCTTTGTGATTTATTGTATGTAATGAACAGATGAATCACTGGCATTTCATTAGTATGTTTTGCTTGATGTGCGATCAAGAAAAACTGTCACCTGAGGCTAATTATGATCTTTTCTATTTAAGAGCAATTATGGCCCAGCATAAATATATTTTGTACATCCAATCTCCTTCATGCATCACAGTGGAGTAAATTTACACTAACAGAGCCAGTTCAATAACCTCGAGGTGAAAGAGGAGATGGGCAACCTAATATTGCTCTAAGGCAAAGCAGCAGGCCTAAACAGAGCTGCCTCTGTTAACCCAATCAGATGGTTATTATCTTAGCACTTAGGCCTTTGCTTCTGGCCTCCATCTGGAAGCTGGAAGAGTGTATTTGCGTGTGTGTCTATTGATTTCAGCAGAAATTTCTGCGCCTAATGTAACAACCTATTTTTTCTGGCATTAATACTGTGTGTTGGAGCTGTTGTTCCAAACGACATTTGCTCCACTCACGCCGTCTATTATTATACAGCAGCTAATGGAGTCACACACTGGGAAATTAGGACATTAGGAGAAGGGCTTAAACAAGGCAAATTTTATTTCCCTGAAAGCAGGGAGGTTACAGAAAACAACTGATTTTAGTCGCAATCTTTTTACTTTGAGGATTTTAATTTACAGGATTAAGTTAGGTAAACACAAAGTCTATCTATGAGGATAACCAAGAGACTCTACAAGCATGTTGATTACATTGGTACCACCTTTTCTACTAGTTTCCTTCTAGTTCCCCTCTGCTAAAGTTTTATCAGCTTGATAAGACCATTCTGAAGACCAGAATGAGTGAAAAATAGTCCACAATATTCCATTTTTATTTAATTGAACAAGATTTGAGTAATTTTTCATTCAGGCGCACTAACTTACAAGTTTTAAACAGTATTTGCTTTTAACCAGTAAGCTAAAGACAATCGTCCTGTGTTGCAGACTGAGGAGGCTGGAAATGCTGCCACTGATCCCTCACATTGCACTGACTGGGAAACTCTGGCTAACCCCATTCGCAAATATGTCACACACACACACACACAAACACTCAACCCTTTCTCACTCTCTTCCTCCCTCTGATGCACCCACTGACCTCGCACTCGTCCACCTCTGGCCTGCGCTCAAAGAGCCGACACCACAAGACTGATCTCCTCTGGTCCCTGATTTGCTCACTATCTTAGAGTAAATGTTTGTCCGTGATAAATTCAGTAGGTGGTCAAACTATGACTCGGGATGGTTTGGCCCGGTCGCCAAATTTTCTGCCACAGCGGACAAACAGGTCATCGACGCCCCAGCTAACAGGGATTCAGCCATTGACACAGATGGTGTAGCAGTGTGCCGGAGCCAGAATGTGTTTACAGACAAATCATAACACAAAGAAAGACAACTCAGAAGACCAGCGGCTATTAGGATTGTTCTGATACTGTCACCAGTTTTAAAATGTCTCTGATTCTGCCTAAATGTTGAATCAGGACCTTGCTAATTCCTAGCAGTGACCCCACTTACACCAGTATGCAACGTTAATTCCTTTACTGGTATAGGTATGGGTATTATGAACAATAAAATGGTATTGGAACAAGTCTAGCCTATCAATAGTCCACCAACATGAGATGAAATATGAAAAGGACCTTTAAGTAACATCTTAGGCTTACTGAAATTCAAACATTTCATTGAGGTAACCAGGTGAAATTAATATGATTACTTTTGCTTCCAGAAGAGTGGGCAGCATACAGGTATACTACTGTCCTGTAAAACTTTGTATCTGTAAAATGTCAGTTTTTTATGAGTTACTTAATACCAGCCTGCTTTTCAGCCTTGTGTAGTGATATTTCAAATAATTCAAATGGTTTTAAATGACAAGACAGCATAATTTTCTCAACCTATAAAGCAGCTCTTCTTCATTTCATCAAATAAATTTAAAATCAGCAAGGTTTCTCTATAATACATCAAAACTTCTACTTACAATTCCTCACAGATGTTTCTATCAAAGCATGCCTACAGCTGTTTTGTCTCCACACTAAAAGAAAGATGTCAAATAAGATGTCTCCAGACATTTTTATATAGAGCAGGTCTAGACCACACTCTGTACTCTATAAGAAACCACTCAAGTTTTATTATGTTTTTGGGTGGACAGACCTCTAATAAAACTGAAAGCAGGTGCTGTAACGAATCCCAAACCTCCACTGCAGGCGCTACATCAAGAGGTGAAGTGCTTGTACAAGGACAAAAAGGTCCAAACACATGAGGTGCGGTATTTTTCCGGTGTCTAAGTGTCTTGCTTTGACAGCAAGGGTGGTTTTAGCTCCTTTATTTTGACATTTTCAGAGCTCAATAAGGATGCCTCTGTTCCTGAAAGATCATCTCTGGCCAATTTTCCAATCATTTGCTCTTTTAAAGCCTTGAACCGGTAATGTGTTCTATCCAAAAAGACAGCAGAACAGAACGCTGCAGATGTTTGGACTGCTTGCTTACATTTGTCGGGTACATTGCATGATGAGCACACAGCCCACAGGACAGCTGATGGACTCAAAATAAGCACTGAAGTGTGCTGCTATAAACAAATCTCATCTCACTGTTCTGTGATGATTGTAATATCATTGTGAAATAGGTTATTTTATGCCCTGTTGAACGCTCTCTCAATCTAGGTGTAGGTGTGTGTGTGTGTGTCAGGTTTTCTATCAGTGGGTTTTGAGGCTGCTCATGGGAGCTCCTCCAAACCCAATGATTAATGTCTCTCCCTGCCTGTACATGCTACCACTGTGTGAGTGTGTGTGTGTGAGAGTATGGCAGAGAAAGAGAGAGACAGATGGCTCTCCACGTCCTGCGGTTTATGACACCTTCTACAGTTCGCTAGCCACACTAAACCAAATTCTCCTCACACACACAGGCCTGCCCGCACACACGCCCTCACACACACAGAGCAGTATGTCATGCATCAGTGTCACCTCAGTAATTACAGGCTTATCACGTCGCCATAATCTTGAGCCACAGTGACGTGATAACAGCCAGCTTCATTGTCCCCAGTGCACACTTTGTGTTTGTATGCTGTGTGAGCGCTTAAACCAGTAACTCACACGACTGAGCCGAGTATACAACTTATAAGTAGACGTAATTATTTAGACGATTAAACATTGATTGTTGATATAAAGTCTGTTGTACATGCATGATACCTGTTTATAGATTTGTATAAATAATTACTGAAGACAGTTCTCAATATTAATGACATGTATTTCCTCATCCTACCTGCAAATCCAGCTTATGAAACCTGTTTACAAGCAGTTCCTGTTACCTGCTCTGAAGATCTCATTTGCCTTAATCAGTCATTTCCCAAGAACGTTTCTAAAACTGAACATCACACACACCCAAGACTATCTGAAAAGACCTGTGTTTTATTAATCCCTCTGCTTCACATCTACAAGATCTGAAGTTTTGCCACCAAAAGTGTTGCGCAACAAAACAAAACAAACACCAGCATTCCTATTATAAGTGCTTAAGGCGAATGAAAACACATGACTCTAAGGAGAGAGTCAAATGTGTTGCTCCCTGCTAGTGGCACTTCTTTGTAATCAGACAGGGAAATTAACACTTACATTAACACAGCAGCAAAATGGTGGTAATTCTTGGTTTAAATTAGCTTTCTTCCACACATGTTGCCTGGTACAGATCCAGATTAGGTTCTGATTTAAAAGAATTTGCTTGATTTTTGACCTTGTAAAATGTTGCAAAGTGTGGAGGAGGGTAATTCTCACAAAGAAGCCAATAATACGTCTTGTAGAGATGTATGAATGGGGTAACTGATTTTACTGCCAAAAGGAAACTCTGTATTCAAGTCTCGTGAGTAGAAATGTGTGCACAGGCAGTGAAACAACATAAAGTAAAGATAATTCCTGCTTTGCACAGTGCATTTCAAATGGATGCTTTTTTCTTCAGGCAGCATTTTAATGCATACATGTATCGTAATATCTATTTCTGTTCCAAGGCAGTGAAACACATTTTTTCTTTGGAGAGTAAGCAGATAGAAAAGAGAGATAATGAATCCTTTCTTTTGTGCATAAGAAGGTCTGCATTTCATTATGATCCCAAATTTAGATTCCACCATCCACTCTGAGGATCAAATTCGTCTATGTAACCCTGCCACAGCTCACACTTTGTTTCACATGATCAGATTTCTCCTAAAGGCTGATCAGTGTCTCATATTAATAATACTGCAACCATTCAGTAGATTCTTACAAGAGCTTCAAGATGGAACTAAATGTTCAAAATTTGTAACTTTTTGTTTTTCTATCAATGTAAGCTGAATATTTTTGTGTTTTTAGACTGACAGAAAGATATTTAAAGATGTCATCTTTGACTTTGGTAACATTTGTCACCATTTTAGCAGTTTTTTGGACTACAAAATAAGTTTAGAGAATAATGGCAGATTATTTAGTGATATAAATTGTTTCTTGCAGCAAAATTTGCAATAAAAACACAGGAATCCTGAACTAGATACACTGGACTACATCTCACTGAAAGCATTTTTTAAGAGGGCAAACCAGCTGCAACTGAGTCGACTGCACAATTACACCCTAATTTTTAGAGCATGCACTGCACATGAACCGTGAGGGCAAACCTGTGTGGAGGATGATAAAACAATGTCCAAAAGCCAAATGCTGACAGGTTCTAAGCCAGCACGAAACGGCTCGTGCTTGTTTAGACGGAGCTGACGAAACCTGCACATCAATCAATCTGTCCCTGAGAGACGCCCTGGGTTAAGTTCAGCTCCTGGAGAGAGAGGGAGGGAGGAAGGGGCTGCAGAGAGGCGGGAGACATGAAATAACTGAGAAGAAGAGATAAAAGGTGGAGAGAAAGTGAACGCAAACGAGAGAGCTGAGGGCAGGGAGAGAGTTGACAGGGAACACGATCGGGGGAACGAGCTCACTGTCCTGACCTGCAGAATATAATGCTGCTCAACAAGCACCTGAACGCACCGCATGCACACAGTGAGTGTTTCACTGGTGGGGACTGACATGTCAGAGCTCAGCTCAGTGAACAGATGCAGGTGGTGTAGGCGAGACACCGAAAGAAGGTCACACATACATACACACACATAGACACACACACACTGCACTATTACACCTTGTTGTATCTGGCTGAGGAGGGCGTTTAGGTTTTTTTTTGTTCAACAACTGTCTGTCAGCACCACATGACATTTTCAGCTTTTGTTCCAAACACCACACAGGAACGTTAACTCTGACAAAAGCTCATCGTCTGTCTTACAGTTTACACATTAAGATGACACTCTATCACACACAATATAAGTCAGATTTGGTGCACTAGGAGGCCCTTCCTTCAGTGTCTGGCTCAAGGACGCAAGGCCTGGACATTTTAGCTGATGTAGGAATCAAACCTTGTGACCTTGCACTTATCAAGCAGCCTTTTTTTAAAGCACCACACCACTGTGCTATGACTTTAATCTATCATGCTGGGCTTCAAGGGCTGGGACTGAGCCCAAAGAGTTGCAGGACAATAAAAATGTCTCTGTCACTTTTTCCTGGAAAGTCTTAAAGGGACACTTTGCAGCTTTTTTTTACCAGCTTTGTATCATCATTATTATCATGAGGGCAGTATGTGCAAATGAGCAATGTGAAAGTTACCCTCACTGTCACTGCACCTAAAGTCACCTGCTCATTTGCTGGCCCCTCGGGCTGTCGTTTGAACTACAGATTGTACTTCTGTACTTTTGTATGCACTTTTTCATGGACAAAAAGAGGACTAAAGAGACAGTTGATGTTCTTTCTTGGGTTGAAAAACGTGCAGTTCATCTAAAATGTTTTCAGGAACATGTGTTTAAATGATTTAAGCTATCATGCAAATGTTAAGACAGCTTAACCTAAATGTAAGTTA
>JAPZDV010000015.1:8734685-8757940 GCA_029814665.1 Acanthurus lineatus
CAAAATTAATATGAAAAACTGGTATAAAAAAAGGTGACAATATGCATTGATTATGTTAGCAGTAATTTAAAGTAAACAAGATGTATGTATGAATGAGCCATTTTGCATTGATAAACACATGCTGCGAATGCATGTCATGTTACTGTTGATTGAGTATGCACTGCCATAAATGGCCAGCAGAGGGTGTTGCAGTTGAAGGTTTAGGATAAAATTATTTAAAGCAGCACAGTGTTTTACAGTTTAGCCATCCATGATGGTATTCATTATCAGTTTCTTCTTGGCCTAATGACATTTATTAACTCTCTAAATTTATTCATGACTTTTTTTTATATGGATTGGTCTTCAAGTTTTATATAACTCAGTTATTTTTTTTAGGTTATAGTCACATTGTATGAAGAAAAACTGCCAATATCAGTCATTTTCATAAATGTCTATGTTTTTCTCATTTTCTCTCAATGTAAAGGAGGACTATCCTTACAGAGTACCCAGGGAAGACCCGCACCCAGGACGGCCTTTAGAGTTTGGGTAAACCCTTCTCTATCTATTTATTTATTTAATGTTTTTAGCAAAAAACAAATCTTGTCTATCATGTTGTATTTCATACTTAATATCACTCAATGAAATAATATGTCATCTGTACAGACAGCAGGGTACAGTCCATCTCTATGCATTTGTGTTGTGAACAAGTCCTCTGTGATTAATTCCTCTGGTTAGGCCGATGTGGGGGACTTCTGCAGGAGTGGGCCTCTGCATTCAGCATATGTTTGAAATGTTTGTTTAAATAGCAACAATCATAAATCATGTTCCGCTCTGACCCATATTACCCTGTCTTACCCGATTCACATTTCTCGCAGTCTCTATGCTCACCTGACTCCAAACTTTTATAGGTTAGATGACTCTTCAATCCAGCTATGGTTCTTCAGGCTGCAGATTGGGTTGCAAAAACTGAAACTACAGATTTTGCCTGACAGTTTAACAGTATTTACTCAAAATCCCCTTCCTATTCTGTACCATGCTATATAACTGGAGCTCAGTTTCATGTGAGACTTTATCTCTTCATTAGGGAGCATTTTCAGAAATGCACTGTTGCATATGGTTGTCAAATCACAAAAAAATATGGCAAATTATACGCACAAGATGCTCCATGTAGCAGCCAGACAGAGGCTCTTACTCCAAACAAACATTTTTAACTGTGAGGTCGAAGGTCAGTTCCAGCCTGTTGATTGGTGAGTCTGGGGTGGATAGAGGGCAGAGGTCAGTCAAGAGGGATAAAGGGAAAAGATCTGTGAAAGCAGAGACAGGCAGACAGAACACTTAATTTTCACAGTTTACGTAAATTTTTATTTTTCATGGGGAAGCGTAAACTAAAGCTGCTAAGAGACACATCACATTAAATCTTCAACTAACCCCAAATTTGTGTGTGTTTTATTTCCTCAGTGCTCGTGTACCACCCCCTCATAGTGTGCGGAGCCAGGGCATCTACCCAACTCCCAGATCACTCCCAGAGAGCGGGGAGGACTCGCTAGTGCAAGCCATCCTCAACCTGGACAGAGGGTACGAATGAATGCATACAAAATCATGCCTATGTTTGTGTAGCTCATTCATTGCAGCCTGTAATGGTGAAGCCAGACCTGCCAACAATGAGCAATTACAGTATTTGGTCAGAATTAAGCTATGCTTATGTTTGGGCTTCATGATAAATTTATCTGCAAAGCCCAGAAAAGGGGAGAAACAGCATTTGTACTAGTAATCGAATGCAAGTTGTGCATCCATTCAACACATATAAGAGAGGCTATTTTTATGGTTGTGATGATTCTGTTGTTTTTTTTTTGTTCCACTCCATCTTTATCATAATTATGGTTATGTGTCACTGTTGGTTTTCACACAGAAATATTTAGAGTTATGTGTTTTTAGTTTTAAATGATTCGCACAATGCTGAATGGCTAAGTTGTGCAATGTTGGCACAGTAAAAGGAAAGGGTACTTAGAGTGCTTGGATTTAGGTTCTCTGAAATAGTTGTGGCAGCTATCGGTATGAAACTTGGAATAGTTTGGTCAGATAAGGGAGAGGAGCTAATTTGTTAATCACACAACAATGTGGATCTTTGGATCTTATAAATGATAACAGTCCACAAAATCCTCTCTGTTTTTCCAGGGAGGACAGAGACCATTACAGGAGAAAGGCAGCTCCGTTCCCTCCACTCAGAGAGCGCTCCCCTGTGCGCCGTGAGGTGGCCCGCTCCCCCCACAGTCGCTCCGGCTCCAGCGTCAGCAGCAGAGGCTACTCACCAGACAGAGCCAAGGGTCTGCCATTTCCCTCACAGCAAGGCAAGAGTATGTAGAACTTAGTTTTCCCTTCCCTGAAGCAGGGCCAAGAGCTCTTAAAACCCTTTTGTGTCCACCCTTGTGCACAGGCAATTTAATACTATGAATACCAACTTTTGTAGCTGGATATGACCGATCCAAAACACACAGACGGATTAAATTGCACTAAAGGCTGACAGAACATACTCATATACAAGTGGCAATAGCCCCGAAATGAAGGAGAACATTTAAAGTCAGTGTCTCCAGTTTCAGTTTTAGTCATGGCTTATTTCCTGCAGCTAATGGAAAGGATATGCTCTCAGTGAAATGTCAGTCATTTAAAAAAATAACACTCCGTACCAAATGTTAAACAGCACAAAAGAACAAACAAGACCAAACTAATTTTAAATCCGTTAAACCACCCCAAAAATGCACATTCACTGTCAAGACCTCTTCCTTTTCCTTTGTTATTTCTGTCTTATCCATCACTGATAACTGGATGACTGGCTTTTCCAGGTCTTGACGGTGCAGAGGGTCACACAGGTGTTGCTGAGCACCTCTGGGGGGCACTCTTTCCTCAACAGAGTGGACATGACACTTTGGGTCTGTACATTTAGCCCTGACAACAGCTTAGACCTGGGTGACAGTGAGCTTTTTTTTGTTTGTTTGTTTTTCACGTGTCTCCTTGCATCCTTGTCAGACAAATGTAAGAGGAAAATATTATGGCCTCTCATACCCCTAAGATGTCTAAGTATACAAAAGGATGCAAGGATGAGGGACAGATTGAATCCTTGTTTAAACCTATAAAGTCTAATGAAATATTTCTAATAAAACACATAGAATCTATTTAAAAACAATATAGTAGTTGTCCCTCAAGAATTTCAACCATAATAAACTGAGGTGAAATTCTGTCACCCAGGTCGAAAGTCAGACACATAGTGAATTTTCTTCCGTAGTGGTTAGTTAGTGGTGACTTGATGTAATCTGTTCCTTTTTTCACATTAGTCCTTTATTTACTGCCTATTGTGGAGGTATGTTAGCACTTTGCTTGGTCCCTAAACTTTAAAATCTCTTCTGTCACAAACTATTTTTGATTTACACTGAAGAAACTACTTTTTACTCAGTTTGTCTGCTCTTAAATATAGCAGTTTTTATGAGGATCGCTTCTAGAAACAGGCTTTATCAAAGCTGTGTGACAGTGTCCTCCCAAAAAGGTGTCTGGAAATGTAGCTAGCTAAATTTCTAACTAGCAATTTTAATCCGTGTTTTATTTGGATTTTACATTTTTAATTGTACTGAAAACATTTTACAATATGGATAAAAATAAACAATTTCCAAGCAGACTTACAAAAAATGGTATCAATTGGACTAAGACAGTGCTTAAGTATCTCTATCAACTGCATGTTGTCTGTAGGTTACTAGTTTGGAGATCTTGACCTCCCACACACAGTGTTATGTAGCTCTGCTATCATCTTCCATGCTGGCTCTCCCCTTTTGAAACCTCCACTTTGATTGGTGCTCTTTTCTCATGAAATGAGCTTAGTGGACCTCGGAATGATGTTAGTAATGCTCATATGGCTAAATCATTTTGGTAATTTGAAATGCACGATCTTAAGCTCTTGAAAGCAGAAGATGACATCACAGTTTAGTGAAGCATCAGGGCAGTGAGTGTGCTTGCTCTAAAGGCCCGTTCTTATGTGCACAGCCAGTGACCTTACGGTTTGGTCTTTCTACAGGATATGAAGAGAATTATTCTCAGATCAAGATGATCGGTAAGTGCAGTTCAGTATGGTTGCTATAGACAAGAGAGAAAAGTTGCATCAAATACAGTTTGGCAGTGGTTTATACTTTTAAACTATGTTTGCTAAGGATTTCAACAATGTTAGTATTACTCTTAAATCCTAGAGTGCATGCTTAAGTGCTGGTTTTTTATATAATTGATTTCTGTCCGTCTTTCTTTTTTCTTTTTTTTTTGAAGTACAAAATAATGAAAGCAAGATGAGATGGCATGCAGAGGATTTGTTTCGGAAAAACACAAAGGTTACAATCGTTAAATTTAACCTACTTCTAGTCTGGGTAACCCGAGAGAGACAGAGAGCATTTCTAATGTGTCCAGCAGCCCGCTTTCCTCCCCGCTCAGTCTGCCACTTTGTCAGGCCTCATAAAGATGCCACCAGGTCGTGTGTGGAAGAGCAGGGAAAGAGTATAGGATGTCTGATGGATATTCCTGAAGCCAAAGCTTCCACATCAGAGTGTTTTTGTTTCATAAAGAGGTCCTTAAAGATAATGTTTGCTATTAGAGTTGGTCAGTCGGCTTCAAAACTTTGAATGCCTGAGGGAAGAGAGAAAAGAAAGCAAGACAAGTCGGGGTATCCGATTGATAAGTGGAAATTGGGAATCTGTAATGAGGCTGCACTTACTTTCCAGACGTAATTGTCTTTTTTCCATTCAACTTCTGCCTCCTGCTGTTTTTCTCCTTACTCTAATTTATCACTTTCTTAATCCAAAATATGTTATTTTGCCCATCATGTGTCAAGCTTCACTTTACTTTGTCCCCTTTATATTTCTTCAGACAAAATTCCCGGCCTGTCACGAGAAGGCTCCCCACACAGTGCAACCTCAATCAAGGTGAGCTCAAGTACATTAAACAAGCAAATAACCATCATTTTACACATTACCAAGCTGCTATATTGGTGTTTTTACTCTAAGTTTATTTAAATGCACAACCATTTGAGCATTTTGTATCAACATTGTAATTACAGCCATTCCAGACATACTATATACTGTTCTATTATAGTATCATATATTGAGGACTTTGTCACTGTATAGCAGGATGCATCTGGAACTTCTTAAATCCCATCCTTCTAATAAGTGTTTAGTCCCATTGAAGTATGTTAATGGGTTTTAAAGTGGCCCTCACGCAGAGCATAAAAGCCATCAGGCCTGTGCTTTGTTTACACGTGTTGTAAGCAGACTTCAGTCACAAGATCTTATAATGGTATGAGGAAAAGGGCTCAAGTGTCGACGCAAGTACGAGCCGTCTTTTCTTAAAGTGCTCTTGCTCTAAAAAAATACTTTTAACTGTTTTGAGTCAGTAGTGAATGTAGATCTCTCCTGTCTGTTTTGCAAATAATAGCATGTTTTGCTGATATCATCCATTTCCAACTATGCGGAGGAGTGTAAATACAATCAGATGTGATTAGGCGCACTGCGTCTGGCTGCGGCCACCCAGAAGTGAAGAGGCTAACTCAGTAGCCCGAGTCATAGCTTTATCATAAGATCTGAGCTGAAAAGCCAGGAGAAATCTCAAGGGAGCTCATTGGGATGTGTTTAGACTGTTTACAATGAACAATCGTTTCCTTTTTCTGTTGAAAAGTTAGACTGACTGTGTTTGGTGGCTGTGACCGTCTGGCAGATGTAAGCAGGTTGTTGGTTTTGCGCTTGTGAGGCACTGATGTGTAACATGAGGGGTTAACAGGAAAAACCTTAACTTACCTGTCAACTGCCATTCCCTATCATGTTGTGTTGAATGATAGGGTTTCGGGGATGGATTCCAGTGTTAAAGACTTGTGACTATTCACACATCTGACAACTCATCATCATTGTGTTATTAAATGTGAGAGTGCTAAAAATACTGTGCGTGTTTTTTTAGATACGATCTACTGTCTGTCATCTTAAGGTGTTATATAGGTTTTGTGGCAATGATTTGTAGCCAGCAAGTCTGAAAACTTTGCTTTTTTCTCAGCTAAATTGCCTCAGTGGTTATGTGTTAGTGACTCTATTTCATTTTAGGAAAAAAAACTAACATAACATTCTCACGATGTCAAAGAATTCACTCAGATCGAAAAACTCTTGTATATCCTTAAATGCTGCTTAACTGTTCACGCACTCTTATTATTATCTCATTTACAGCCCTTAGATCTTTTTCTGTACATGCTGGGGATAAGCTAATTTGTATGTTGGATGTTTTGTTATTTTTATTTTCTTTACTGCATCGTCCTTTCGACTGCGATGGTGGGCACTTGGATATCTTTGTGATCGCATGCATTGCTTTATAAGTCAGAAATTACAAGACAAAAACCTTATGTGCATTTTTGCAACAACCACCCACCGCCACCCAATCAACTGCTGTGATGAAAGTTTTACTCAGTGCCCCACCCCTCCACACACACACACACACACACACACACACACACACACATACACAACTGCTCCTTTTTTTCCGTGTTTGATCTAGCCTGTGGTGCATTGTTGTTTTCTGTTCTGGGGGCACAAACCCGTAACCTTGGTCAAGATCAAAGGCCTCTGCTGTGCCCCCAGTAAAGCTTGCACTCACGGCCCCAGCCGCTGCCTGCTGTGGGGATTCAACAAACACACATGCAGGCTTTCTGGAGCCATCCCAGACGGAAAAGACCAAAGAGGGCACCTAAAGAGCTCCAGCTCTTGCTGCGAGCCACGGTGGCCCGGTGGGTGGGAGAGCTGGTCTTGTATTTAAAAAGGTCACCAGAGGGGTTTATCCCATCACAAGGCATCAAATTCCTATTAATAACAGTCCGATAACATTTTACCAACTAAGATCATTGCTGAGATTTGGTGGATAGAGCAAAGAAACTCAGCGGTCAAAGGATCACACAGGCTTTAACCTCCTCTAGATGTCGGGGCGAAATTAGCTATGTTAGCAGCTCTGGGGATGGCAGTGTTGGTTTGTCAGTCCATCACTTTTCATTCGTGGTTCCAAGGTGGTGAGTCCTAATATTTTTGGTAATCCCCCTGATTTTTCAGATGTAATTTTCCTGTAGCTTCACCTCGAGGTTAGCAGTCATGGTTCAAGTCAAAATTTTTCTGTGAAATGTGACCAGGACTGACATTCCTACCATCCTCAGCTGTTGGCATACTAACATGCAGGACTTAAGTGATAAACGTGATTAACGTTATACCTGCTCAACAGCAGCATAGCAACATAATCATTTTGAGCATTTTTTCTTTGGCTTTCGGTTCAAGAACTGCTATGTTTGCAACACTAGCTTATACGAACTTTTTTTTTTTTAACTAGAATGAAGAATGTAGCTACAGGAATTAGGAATCTACCGCAGACCTTATTTTAAAGGTCATTCGTAGTTCACTAGATCAGGCAAGCTTTTTTTTCTCAGCAGAAAAAAATAAGAGGAAAAATACTTAAGCTCTAATAACCTTTTGTTATATTCATCTTTAGTATTACATTGAAAAGAGATTACCTTTTTTCCTGATGGAGGACATTTGATTTTTAGCACAGTTTGCACAAAATGTATATGCCAAGCTTAGTATTGATAGTGTAACATTCCTTCCAGGTCGAGGCTGCCCAGAGAGCTGAAATAAAAGACTTAGACAGGGATATTTTTTCCACTGGGTCCAAGAGGGGTTGAAGATTTGACAAATGCGATCTTTCGTACGTGCACACATTTCACCCAAGCATTGCTCCAGGCAGGGAATTGGAAGGAGGAATAATTGGATGATGCTTTACGAGCTGTGTTTTTTATTTTAGACCACACTCAGCGTTGTGATGTACCATCTCCTATAATTACTTTCTTCAGGCATCTTGAGATTTAATATGACTTAGTCCCTGGCCTGTTTCCCTTAATGTATGAGTGGACTTTAGTCATGGCTGGGCAGTTCTTCTCTCTGGCCTTCCAACCCTAATAGTATCAGGAAATGAGCAAAAGAAATTGAGCAGTGATCCAAGTTGGCCTCATTTCTCCCCTTTGCTCTTTCTTTTGGCTTTCACAGTAATACTTATGGGTGCTGGAGTTTCCAGTCTACCCATTAGATGGCTAATCATGGCTTGGCTGGCTAGATTTTCTATTCTCATGGTAAAAAAAAAACCAACCCAAACAGCTTAGATGTAAATTTATAAAGTTTACATAGAAAACAAGATTGATGTTAAGCCAGGTCTTAGCCACGATTTGCTAAGCAATGAGGACAGTGTTAAATATAAAGATCTGTAACTGCTGTGCAGCTTTGTAGTCCTATCTCTGATCTGAGAGCTGTGGTTCCTAAGAATCTCTACTTTTTATCTCGTTGGAGATGGAACTAAGAAGTCACAAAGAATATATTCTTGCTTTTTAGCAGAAGAAGCTAAAGGGAAGATCTGGTTGAGGATGTGAACGAAAGGAGGAAGCTTAGATATGCAGGGTAGTTCAACAGTCGTCAGTATAACAGATCATAGCATCTCACTGACTTTCTGAGGCGTCTTTTCCAGCTTTCTGTCATTTCATCTCAAGTATTGTGACGTTTGTTACTCGTTAGCAGAAGTAGTTCGCTTTTTAAACATGCCTAATTGCTTTTCTAGAAGTTATTTCCGTGTTTTTTTTGAAAATTTATTTCTCTCGTGCTATGAGACTTTTCTGAGTTTTTTCTCATATCTTTGACTCTTTTTTTTCCCTCCTCAATCTTTTAGGAGGAGAACCATCCTCCGGAGGGAGATAAAGAGGAGCCACAGGTGGCACCAGCTGTGGAGGAAAGCCTAAAGCCATCTGCAGATAACTTTCAAGAGCGACGAGCCCTGGCCATCGCCGCTAAAGCTCAGGAGATAGAAAAGGTACCAATCCAACTCAACCCAACTCTCACATCTTGATATTACATTTAACTGACCTCTTCATAAATGGATGATGTTTAGAACGAATCAAGGAGTCGTATTTCAGTGTGAAAAAAACACATCATTTGTTATAAAACCTTGCTTTCTGTGCTTTATAGTCTCTCATCTTTAGGCCACAGTTCTGCGTACATTTTTACTTGTAGTAACATAATTTTTATCCTTCAGCCAACATGACACGTTTTTAGATTTGATGCATTACATTTTGCACAGATACTATCTATAATTCTTTATTGATGTCTTAATAAAGAAGCACTTGTAAGGACGATACATGTAAGAAGTAGCTCTCAGTTACCCCAAATGGAAAATTACTGCATTTACAATCCTCTCATTGCAAGTGGGAAATTTGTAAGACTTCTCTATAAATGTCAGCTTGGTGCAGGCATGGCACATGTTGTAACCCTGGCAAACATTCTCATGCATATGGTGGCCTTGACTCCTCTGAATCACATGTGGATTATTTTACGGGATAGGCATTACTGGAACAGCTACCTATTATGCTCCTAACAAGGCAGGAAATTAACTTTCCTGTCCACCGGTCACAGTGGAGGTTTCATCCTTAAAATCTACCAATTTGCTAGCCAGATATCAGTTTAAAAACAGTATTAAAGTGATGGGTATTTATCTAAAAAAAGTAGCTGGTTGCCAGATTTATCAGCGTTTTCCTTGTGGCTCTTGTTAATCTCCCCATGCTGACTGGCAAAACTGCTACAACTGCTCATTAAACCCTCCACCAGCTCGACATCCCACATGGCTCAAACATAACAACTCTCCCTCAGTGTTTGACTCATCTTACGAATGTGCATACGCATACAGGCCTGCACACAGGGAGCTGGGTACACTATGATAATGTATGTGGTACAGGAATGCATAAACGAAAGCAGAAAACACAAGCATAGCCTAGACGTGGTATTGGTTTGCGTGTACTATAAATTGGAAGGCAGACCGCTTAACAAAGCTAAAACCACCCCAGGCTGGAGGTTTCAGCCCTGCTCAGTTATCTAATGAAGGCCATTCCTGCACCAGAGAGCACTACCGCTGCTTTACTGGGACCATTAAACCTGAGCCAGCTTTGCCCTGGAGCACACACACACTGCGCTCTCACATATAGCTGTGCCACAGAGCCTATAGGCTGTTATAACACTGCTGCTGACGCTGCAGCTTCTGGCCTGTTTTATAGCCTGTGTCTTTTCTCCCCCATTTGTGTCTCCTCATGTCCATTTGAGCTCTATTGTGTGAGTTTTATTTCACGTGTTCAATAATAATGAAAAGTTGGAATGTTTTATTTCATGGATCTTTTGGAAAATGAGTATTAAGACCCAAAGTGTCAAGAATAACCTTCAGGTTTTTATTACCTTGTAAACTACGTTGTCTTTCCTTTATTATTATAACTCATGCTCCTCTGCTATAATCTTAAATGTAGTCATGAAATTAAGGTCTGGAAAAAGCATTAACAGTTTAAAATGAAAAACAAGAAGGAACAGGGTATTCCAGGGATATGAAGTTTCAGATTCTCTTTCCTGGAGTTCCTGGATTTCTTATTTTAAGATTTAGCTTTTTTCCTCTTCTTGTCCTCTTGTGTTTTATTAATACCCGGATTACTTGCATGAAGGTTGTTTGTCACTTGGCAGTCCCCTTTCTTTTATAAATGACCAGCTTGATTTGTCATAAGTGTAAGTGAAGTTATCCCTTGTTCCCTCAAACACAACCAGGTCAAAATTAGTTTTTAAGTAATCAGGTCAATTTTTTTAACACCTCAATCTCTGTACAACTTTTGAAAGATTAACTGAAAGAGAAAAAAAGACCTTAAGTATGTCCTATTCGTTTGGTCAGCAGTTTAACCCTTTTGAAACCTTTCATAAACACCAATCAAAACCTGAGAGAATTGCTTTTACATGATGGTTGGTTACCTGCCAAAGTGGCGAGTGGAAAATGTGTAGGCACTTGTGTGGTGGCTGGTATTCATTTCCCATAGTTCTCCCAACACACAACTAAACTATCTCAAGTTTCGATCCTCACTTTTTCAGTCAGAAACAACAAAGTCACTTTCACAGGCGCACTGCGAAGCCTTAAGCAGTGCTTCTGTAGCAGCAGGCTCTCGCATTCGGCCACTTGACGAGTGTCAGCCAGATGTTTGGCTTTCTGCATCATATCTGGTCTAGCCATCTCTTCCAAACACACGGACACAAACACCCCAGTCCGGCAGCTCCCCTCAAAAGCTCACCAACTGTCTCTACATTTCACAGATCACAGGCCGAACTTTCCATCATCGGCTAGACTTCATGCTGGGCAGCGTTATACCAGCGCCTCACCGTGTGTTTGTGTAGCTAAGTGAAATTGGTCTGCTGAAATTCAACCTGAACCCCGCTCTCATTGTCAGAGTTGACTTTGGCTGCAGTACAGACTAACTTGTTATAGTGAGTGACAAGGCAGGGGAGGCAATAAAGCGTATTATGTTTTAGTCCTCACAGTGAAGGCTGTGATACAAAAGGATTTTTATTTCATTTGTTAAGGAATCTAAATATATTTGGCTACTAGACAGACAGCCAGACGGTTCTAGCCTCAGGGATTTTTTTTAGGTACAAAGATGGCAGAACTTAACTGAGTCCCCAATTTTTTTCACTTTGCTTTTTTGAGGCCTAACAGGCTCACACCTTCACTCCTAGTTCTGTTCTAATATGCTATAAAAATTATAGTTTAAAGAGGTTTATAGTAGCAGAGACAGTTATGGAGCGACCCCACCCCAAAGTTGAGAAATGGTCCTTTCCTTCCTGATTGGATAACAAGGGAGGGATTTCAGGAAGTGCGTTTGAATACAGGAAGAGCCTTTTCAGCGCATTGTTATCTAGGAAGGACTTCCCTCGTATTCACAGAAGTTGTTGTCAGGACATTTGATTGGATACTTCCTCCGAAAAGTTGATAAATAACTGTACTGTCATCAGTTATCAGCTGTTTAAAGAGGCCATAGGACATCAAAATGATTAAAAGGACAATGAGGTGTTGCTAAATTTAGCGCAGTAAAGCATGATGCTATCACAAGTGCACTTTCTGTACATATTTTGTTAGTCCGGCTGTTGTGCAACATCTTCCACTTGATAGTTTATTGTACTTAGGAAATGTATAGAACCACCCAGTGGAGTTGGTGTGCCCATTTTACGTCAGCACTCTTTCCTTAAACACTTGCATCCCATTGTTAAATATAGGTCACCTTAAGAGGTTGAACTAAAAAAAAAAGCCTAAGTGCCCACAAAAATACTGATAGTGTTTGCTGTATCGCAAAATAAAGGCAACTAGGAAAATATGTCAAACTTTCTTCTTTTCATTGTGTAACTTCCAGAAATAACAATTCTGTCCCAATAAACTTCCCTTAATTTTCTGATCATCACACTTATTGCAGATTTTATGCAACAGCGGAAATATTTTTGTTTAATGTAGATTTTGGAAGGAAGCCATCTGTCGTGGCAATAAACTGTATGACAGCAGATCTTTATTCGTGATCTCTCCTCTTCTCCGGCAAAGCTTTCTGTTCCAGGAACATTGTAAAAAGCTATAAATAAGCCAGTGAGTTTGAACGCCCTGCAGCTCAGAAGCCACTGTTGGTATCCGGTGAATGACTGAAACTCACCCTGGCCTAATTTTACACACACACACGCACAGGCACATGAAGTGTAGAAACACACAGACACAACCCTCGCCATTGGAAGTGCCCTTGTGTCTGCCTGCAGCACAGAGGTTTCACTCCCACATCGAAGGCTTGATGCACAACTTAATAAGTAGCCGTATCAGTGAGTTATTCACTCCCACTAAAGGGAGAGAACTGACCAAGAGATGGAGTCGTCTAAGAAGAAACGAGGCACAGAGACTCCCTCAAGGAAAAATGTGTCATGAAACAGTGGAAGGACAGATGGAGCAAAACAGAGAGAGGAGTGAGCAGAGCAGCATCCCTCAGAGAAACTGAAGTGGATCCCTGAGGTCCGTCAGTGTGGCATTGGCCGTTTTTTCGTAGAGAAACAGAGCATAAGGCTGTCCAATTAGAAAAGGTCCTCGTGTGGTGCATTTTATTTATTTTTTATTTTTTGGAGCATTTTACATTTTAATTGGTTGATGATGGTGGAGGGTTGACAGGAAGCAAGGGACAGGGAGATGCAACAAAGGTCCCCGGCCAGATTGGAAGTGTGGTGTTTCAGCCCATAACGATGTGTGTTTTGATAACACAAACTCTGCCGGGCCTCTGGGGCCTTACCTTACAGGGTCATACAGTTCCAACAAGTTCAAGAAGAAATGTTTTCATGTTTTTTTTTTGTTTTTTTTTTAGGGCTTAAATAAATTTGTCAGTAACTGAGTGATCAATAGACAGATATTTTACCAAAGTTAGAGGCATAAATTCTCTAGTTTTGTTGGATTTGGGATTATTGATTTCACAAAAAAAGTAATTTAGGGATGCCACCTTTTGCTTTTGGATCTAGTAAATGACATTTTGCTGTTTTTTGGCATTTTATTGAAGATATTTTTTATTTATTTGAAATAAAAATGGCAAATTAATCAGTAATGAAAGTAATGTTTGGTTGTAGCTCTGCTGTTTTGTGTTCTTTTGTCATTGTTCTCATCATTTCGCTCAAGTGCAGGGGTTTGAGAGGCATTAAGAGGAATAAAAATAACCACTGAAGTGCTGCAGTAGTGTGACTTGTATGTTGATACACCCTGTTGAAGCTATTAAGGGGGAAAAATACTCTAGAGAACAAGAACTGAAGTGCCGGATTTGTCTCAATTTCTTGTGGTTTGAAATCCATCTACAACAAGTCTGGAGCTGAGAAAATGGAAACCGAGGAACAAATGGTCATCATCTTAGGTGACTGATATTTTCTCTCTCTGGAATTTCATAGTCAGCTCCTGGGAAGGATAATGAGTTAGAAACGAAGCTTTGTTTTCGTATTTTGCAAATCAAACCATTTTATATGGCAGCAGTGGGCTTCCTCTGTCGTTTTATTAGACATTTGAGGCTTAGTGTGAAATAGCAGCTCCCAAACAAGATACCGGCACCTCTTCCTCATTGTCCCTTTAACACCTGTTATAAGCCTCTGAGCTGCCACTAAAATGGGGTTTTATTGCCCCTTGGGCTACCCTGTCCTTCTTAAAGGGCCCCTTATTAAACTTGAGAGGAAAAGTGTTTATCATTTGACACTGCATGATGTGTGTTAACACCAGAATGATCAGCTAGTGCTCAATGATGCAGGAATATTTACACCTAGGCGCCAGGTAGAGCAGGAAGGAAACAACTTTAAAGCTCCTCAATTAAAAGCTTTTGTCACATAGGGTTTGACCTCTGCCTGTTGACACTCCTAAGTCATAAATCCACACACATCTAAATGTGTTGCATCTGGGTGTTTTGAAATTAAAATGCTTTAATATTCCAATATTAATTTTTTTGATTTGTAACACTAAGCCTCAATGCTAAGATTTATATTCCCATCCTCTTCCAGGTATACCGTCAGGACTGTGAGACATTTGGGATGGTGGTAAAGATGCTAGTGGCTAAAGACCCCAACCTGGAGAAGCAGCTGCAGGTCCCTCTCAGGGAGAACCTTGGAGAGATCCGTGAACGGTGCCTGGAGGACCTCAAACACTTCATAAACGAACTGGACGAAGCAGTTCGGCAGCCAGAACCCTCCGTCTGTGACTCGACCACCCCGTCTACAGCCCTTACGTCTCATAAACTTTCAAAAACAGGAGTCAATCACAGCTCATCATACTGACACATTGGTCAGCCTGGTCTCTGTGGGACTAAACATGGTAGAATTGACTGCTGAACATAACAGATATCCTTTGGATTGCTGGACTGAATGGATACTACAGCACAGCAACCTGAAGCGCAACTTAACATGGAAGAGATGCAGGGCTGCATTGTGCGTTGGAATGAACAGTGTTAGTTTGGACCAGACAATTTTTACCTTTAAGTTCTCTGTGGAATGATGTTAATAATAAAATAAAGTGTTTTTTTCTGTAAAATGTTTGCAAAAAACAACGTTTCTGTTTTGAAAATCTACCTGTCTCGCATTATTATGGAAATGGTCAACACGGTTCGTTATTTAACCTATAAAGATGAAGACATGTTGACGTTTGAGTCCTCCAGCATGATGACACTTTTGCAGAAGAAAAGCCAGATAAGAAAATGTTTTGTTTTGTACTATTTTCAGCTATGTCAATTTGTATTTTGTAGCAGTCAGATATATGACCTGGTGCTGCTAAACCAACAGTTCTACATTCTTGTATAAAGTTGTACTGTCTAGAAATGCCAGTTTTGTTCCTTTTTTGTGTGTGTGTTGTGTTATTTTGCTTTATCAAACTTTATATCCTGCCCCTCTGAGAAACCTGTACAAAGCCTGATTATTTTGATTACATTGAGACAAAGCTTTGCACAGAAATGCAAAGTCTCAGAAGATTAAGTAAAAATGATTTCTGTTAAAGTTTGCTTTACTGTGATCTATTTACTCAAGTTTCATTACCTCATATTTCAATTTTCATTCCAGGATTACTTTACTGGCAATGCTAGAGCCCTATTTATTGGGTTAATTGCGTTTCTCCCTGAGAATCTAGTATCTTGTAGACTCCTAAACATCCCTAACTGTAAAATTTAAATGTGTACAAGAGAATGATTTCTAACACTCTCATTTTTAGTCACTAAGTATTAAATATATATATAAACAAATCCATACTGTTAAGATGTGCATGATGCATGTCGCTAAGAGAAGTTTTTAAAAGAATGCGGTGTTAAAAAATCCCATTGATTCTTTGATTTACCTCCCTATAAAACACTAACAATCCAATTGCTACAAAAAACCTTGTAAGTGAAAACATGGCAATCATTTGGGCGTAAACAATAATCAATCCCGAAGCTTTAAAAGGCGAAAATTTATTACAAGCGTCTTTACATCACAAAGCATTTAGCTGGTTATGTCAGAGCAAGGCAAGTGAACATTTCAGCTGAATATGGAAAATGCAGAAGTTACTGCCCTTAGTTTTATATTATGTACACCAATAGTGAGCACTGCAGAATATATGTTATAACAGACATTGTTACCGAGTAACATGGCACTTTACTGTGAAGAACACAGATTATGAAGTGGCACCTTCTTTGCTGTTTCTCATAAAATACTAAAGAGGTCTGTTTGGTACGGAAGCAATAAAACAATCATGCTTGTAACTACATTAGTGCCATTATCTTGAGATTTCAAGGTAAATATTGCATTATCTGTAGATAAGCAGGCTCATTTTCATGTGATAACTGGTTAATTTTTCTCATTTTCTCATAAAACACTGATTTCTCAAGCTAACAACTTAGTAAACCAGTTTTTATGAACCACTGATAATCAAGTCATCAAAGTATAAAACATGTAGAAAATTTGTTTTCTTTTTGTGAGAGATAACATTTAGATCAGTCCTCCTTATTTAGGAAATAGACTTGCAAGGCTGCAACTTTGCAGGCAAGTACATTTAATCAGGAGCAGTCAGTTTAAACAGACTCTTGATTTGGGGGTCTCCATAATTAACTAGATATCTAGAGAAACCAAAAGTCATTTCTTTGATAATATCTTGAGAGAACAAAACAGATAACTCAAGATAACGAGATAAATTAACTTGTTTCCACACAAAAACGAGCAGAGGTATCTTGATAACGCCATTGTTAGCTTGTGTTCTTAAGATAAAGGCATTAAAAAGGTCACTACAAGCAGAGAAGGTCTCAGCTTCCATAGTTTGTTTACCATTACAACTGCTAATTTCTTATCATACACTTAAAAAGAAACAATTCTTTAAACAACAGATATAAAAATACCAGTATTAAAATCTTAACTTAGTATATACATTATCACTTTGTACTATTATGCATTAAATAATTTGGGTTTGTTTCTATTTCTACTTTATCAAACTATGTGTACAATATGTTGCCATTTTAATGCACACAAAGACATTGCTGCAAAACTTCTAACTGAACATAAAACATTTTTGAAAAATCCTAATGGCAAATGCTGAAACAAAAGAAAAGTTTTATGTTGCAACTCACCCCAACTGTACATATTTTTTTGGTCTGTACTGTCTATTGAAGCACTTTGAAATTTGTGTCAATGCATCATAGTGCTAAAATCTGATAAGACCCAATATCAGGGCCAAATTTACACACACACCCCAAAAAATTATTTTCTGACTATGTTACAAGGACCAGTCTTTCTTTTACTGTCTTAAAACTTTGGATTGACTCATTCTTTCCATAGATTTGGGCCATAAATATGATATGCGTCTTAACATTTGGCCATGCACCCTCTGTTAGGACGTAAAATACCGTCTCAGTCTATCTCGTTTTAAACTGCCTTACTAAAACCAAATTTAATCAGCAAAAACCACATGATCAGACAATCTTGCTTTATTGCTTTGTGTAGTGCAGATTATAATGTAAATACACTCTGAACTGTTAAGAGATGATACAATTTTTGGAGCGATGGCTCTTCCTGCGACCAGTCTGTGAGCCATAGCTCTGGGAAGAGAGGGCTGTTACCCTTGTTGGGTAGTCCTCAGCATGGTAGCGCCCAGCCACTCGAGGCTGAGGGATTGGCTGGCCCAGGAAATATCCTTCCTCCTCAGAGTCCGATGATGAGGAAGAGCAAGTGGAACAAGAGTCATCCTCATCTCTGTACAGTGCCATGAAATGCTCGACCCGAGGATCTCCTTGAGCTGAGCCCTGAGGCATGAAGTCAGACCGGGTTTGGGTGTAGGATAAGGGCAGCCTATGTGCAGCATGCTGCAAGAGCATGGCACCACAAGGAGGGTTCACCAGACCCTTCTGCTGGGGCTCATACAGCCTTTGTGCTTTCTCCAAAGGCACCATGTGAAGGTTGTTGTCCGAGCGGGTTTTGCGACTCCTGTGGTGCCGACCTTGCCGGTGGTGGTGCTGCCTGCTGCTACCATGGTGGCTCGTCGGGCGGCTTCTTTCTCGGCCCATTTCGTCTGGGCAGTATATCCTCCGCTGTGGCTTCTCACTCATGGGATGCTTTCTAATATTGACATCAAACCTATCATTATATCCATTATACACAGTGTCTTCAGAGAACTTGACCATCTGAGGAGGCCTGGATTGAGACTTGCTTCTCCTAAGAGCCGGAGCATGGACAAAAGGGGAAGGGAGACCTTCCGAATGTGGGGACAATGTCAGGAGTGCTCCTGGTGGGCCTCCCCTTATTGCCAATGCTACCTCCTGCTCGTCTCCCTTTTCAATGTTAAGGTTGAGAGAGTTGGCACTGTGGTGAAGATGAGATGAATTAAAGGTTCCCATGTTGCTCATCTTCTCGCAGTCGTCTGCCCCTGAGGGATCCTGCATGGCGAGGGAGTAGACTGTAGGTCTATCTCTGCCATCTCCATCTACTGATGCACCTAAAACAGGGAGCAAGAGAGGCACGTTCTGATTAGCTGTTTTAATTTAAAAAAGCATATATTGACAGTGAACGCATGCAATCAGCAGTCTACTTACCAGTAATATTTGAGAGCGCCAGGGAGTCCATTGAGTCTCCAGCACCCTGCTCGACTTTCCTTAGCTCATCAGCAATACACTCAAGGGAGTCTTCATACCACTGCCTGGTATCTGGCCAAAAGGCCGGTCTTCCTGACCCAGATTGGTCCTGATCCTGATCCAACTCCAGCTCTTGGATCTTTCTGGCACTGGCAGGACCTGGATGACTTCCATAGGCTGAGTCTCCCAAACCATCCTGGGATTGGGCCCAGTACATTTCAGGGAGGTGCTTCTTGCTCATCAATCCAGGGCTAAGGCTGTTGGCTCGGGACTGATTGGAAGTCTGGCTCTGTGTGGGACTGGCAGGGGTTGGAGAGGAGGCAGTAACCCCCATAGATGTGGTATCAGGCTTTAGCCATGGATCAGAGACGGATATTAGTCTGTTTCTATCACTGCTAGTGCTGGGAGATTTTAGGGATGGCTGCTGAAGTTGGTGTAACATCCCACGGTCACCGAACTTGAGGAGAAGCTGAGTCATATAGTCCTCATGCTGTGCCCATTCTTCTGGATCCTCCTCTCCACCAGCATCCTGTTCCTCCCGTTCCCTCCAGAACCTCTCTTCCTCCAGGCCTAGATGAGTCAGTTTGCGCCCGATGATGCCAATGTCGCAATCAGCATCCCCATCACCCTCTCCATCGTTGAATAGCTGTGACTGCCTCCACTGTTCTGCAGGCCGGCTGCTCTTTCCCATTCGGACACTGCGCCGTGACTCACGTGAGCGAGCAGACTGGAAGGCGGAATCAGACGAGTCTGAGGCATGAATATCTTCTCCCTGGCTGCAGGCCTTTGAGCAATAGATGCGACCCTGCTTTGGCAGGAAGGGACAGCCAAGCAAAGATGTCTTGCACTGAGCACAACAGAAGCACTTATCTGTGGCATGCCAGTGTCCACCTTCATAGGTCATCTGGGCATGGTCAACACCTGAGGGATCATGAGTTGATTAGAAGAGGAGAATAGCTTCAGGTATTTTACATCTTTAAAGGGATTGATTCATTATTCTAGTCCCAATCGATGGAAACAAGTAAAGCAAAGTAAAGATTTTTCTTGCAACTCACAAATATAACTTACCAATGTTTTCCCCGCAGGCCTCACAGTACTCTGCATACAGTGACTCAAAGCAGCCACAACAGTAGGGTCTGCCATCTTTCATGATGTAGCGCTGCCCCCCAAGCATTGTCTCACACTCGAAACAAGCAAAGTGCTTCATGTGCCAGTGACGACCTTCTGCTTCAGTGCACTCATCTGAAAATATGATCTAAAGGAAAACATGCATTCAAGTGTTAGTTCGATGGAACTCTTGAGACTTGGTCCTTAGAAGTGCTTCTTTTACTGAATCTTACCTCATCACAAGAAGAGCATCGTGGTTTGAGAAGCTCAGCATGGTGTCTCCCGCAGAGAATCTTGCCATTTTGATAGAAATAGATCAGATCCACCAGCAGCTCTTGGCATGTGGCGCACACAAAGCATGCTGGGTGCCAACAGGGACTAGGCCCTGCTCTAGAGGCAAATATCGCCATCTCCCCACCATTGATGCCTCCACCACACTGAAAATTAAACACAAACACCGGATGATCCATTAGATTTACATTTTTGGGATCTTATTGATTTAGTTTGTCACAAATGGGCTTACAATGCATAAATGTTCATCACTGAGCCTTTGACTTAGCTCATTATATATCGATAATAAACCTAGGGATAAGAGATGAAACTATGGAGAGAAACACAAAAACAATCCCATAGGGGAGTGACGTTTCAAAATAAATATGCGGCACAGTCAATGCCTGTGACACATGGGGAATGCAACATAAGCAAACGAGAGATTACTGAGATAACCGTACAAAATATATCACATATCTGCTCATGTTTTATTCTCAGTGCTACTTAAACAAAGGAGGCCAAACAACAGGTGATCATGCCGTTAATGCCAAAGGAATATGATCCATTCAAAACGCATGCCACTGAATCCTTAAGTGATGACAATCGCAGCAGAAATACAGCGTCAGTTGATAACATGGATACAGTGCAATGTAATCTTTTCAAGGCAAAAAAAACAATACGCTTAGCTATTCGGAAAAAAAAGGTTGTCTTCACCTGTGACATCCCCAGCAAGTGTCTTCCTGTTTGGATCTAACACTCCTACACAACTACTTGAATAACAAAAGTTGTAGAAAAATAGTAACTTAACTTAAGTAACTTGTTTCTCTACATTTTATTTGGTTGCTGTTTCACATTGGTTTGAAAGTCATCAATAATTTATTGGGTGTTGCTAAGGAATGAGACAACGTTTTTGTCCCCAGAGAATACGATGTCCTTAGTCTTGTGTTAAAGATCGAATGACTTCACAGAGATTGTCAGAGCGTGTCTGAACGTGAAATCAATTCTTTATTTAACCCAGCTGAGCTATGGGACACCCACTGGCAGCTATGACCAGCTGTTAACCATTATTATCAGAGTGGGCAGAGGCCTTGAATGCGGGAGTGCCATGTGTCCCTGGGGGAGCGGCACCAGGAAAACGGAGCCTGACAAAGTGTGTGTGAATGACATATCCCTTTGAGTATGTGCAGCATGTGTATGAATGGTTTCATGGGTGTATGAATGAACACATACGTGCCTGCATTGAGCGAGTGGATGGTACAGGGTAACATTGTGCGTGATTGTGGGGCATTTGTGAAAAACACATGCATGTGCGGTATGTCTCCTTGGGATTTGAGCGTCCGTTGGTGTTCCTGTGTGTCATTTTTCAATCTGTGTGTGTGACCTTGCATCCCTAAGCCAGCATCTGTGTATAAGTGGTGACAGACTTCATCAGCCTGTCTGCGATAATTAACATTGCTGGCCTTTTCTTCCTGGATGCTGCTCAGGGGATGTGGTATACTTCCTGGTCAGGGCATAATTTGCTGGAAGCCACATAACACTAATATTTATGTTTGCTGCACTGAAAGAGAATTTTTCAGAAATATGATCAAGGGCAGCTTGAATAGATCTGGATATTATGTTTAAACCTCCATCACCAAATCAAAAGTAGGACAGCGAGGTCATCTTTTAGGAGTGTTTACAATAATGTGTTTGTTCATAGCTCACTATGACTTCAACCAGACTGTCAAAATGGAGCCTAGAAGTCTCTCTTTTCCGGAAAGTAATGGTTCATCTTTACAGACTCATAGAAAAATAACTTCTTTCTTTCCATACAAAGGACAAAATGGCTACTTTCCTTTGAGAACATGCTTACATAACTCTGTTTATGTGTTTAATAACTGATCCACTGTATAAATCCAAAGGGAATTTATGTTTTACCAGTGGACACATCTCCAACTTAGGTTCATTTAGGGGTTTGCAAAGACAGATGAAGAAACTTGCCTTGTCCTTTCAGGAAAAAAAAAGTCTTAAAACCAGATGCATGCGCTGAGCTAAGCTGCATGTAATTATACCAGTAGATGTGGAATTATGTGCCACATACTGCGTCTTGTTTGGAAAAAGTAGGATTTTAAGACTCTATGCAAGAATTACTCAGTAACATGCACGTCTTTTTGCAGTCTCTCACGCTGAGATATAGATGGGTGGCAGGAAATGTGCTGGATTCCTCCTGAGGAACTGGCTTCTCCGCTCGGCTTGAACACGAGCCTCCCAATTTTACCCGCTTCCCCTTTAGCCCTAATGAGGACGTTTATGTCCGTGATTAAAACCATAGAATTAGCCAATCAGGATTGTGCCTCAGGCTGCTATGCGTTTGGATGGTTTTGTGGGTGTTTAGTTGCTTGCGATATAATTAAGCTAAGAGCCACAAGTCGGTTTCCTTGTAATGTTAGCTAACCTATATGAGCACCGGGGGTCTAAATGTGTGCATATGCATGATATACATGTGGAACTTACATTTTCACAGCGGGTATGCTGCAGAGCTCGGGGCAGGATCTTGGGTGTCCCTCTCCCCAGAGCCTCCCTCTTCCTCTGGGCGCTGAACATATGGAGCTCCCTCTTTTCCTCCTCAGAAAGAGATTGGCAATAACGCACCTGGTAAAGACAGAGGAGAGGGATGAGTGAAGAGGACAAACTGAAAGAACAAAAGAGGTCGAAATATGGCCGATTAGACAGAGAAAAGGGAAACAGCACTGATAACATCCACCCATTCCTGCCAATGGTTCATCTTTCATCTCTGCTTTGAACTTTTGGGAGGTGTATCACATGCCATCCGTATATGGCTGCAACAGAGTTTAATTAGAGCTAATTCCACTGAAGGCTGTGTTGAAAGGATGGCGTGAGTGATACACAAACCCTTCATCTGTGTTTAGAGATGGTGATGAAGGCCCAGATAAAAAGCCCAAGACAATCCTAACAACCAGCCTGGTTGTTCTCTAAACAACAGTAAACGATGCCGGCGTGCGAGCTTACTCACACACGCACAAACACACACACACACATGCATATTGTCTTCGTCTTTCCCTTTCATGCACACAACACACACGCACATGGAGTGCTTATCCCTCCAAACCACAGTTACGCAAGGAATCCTCCGGCAGTTTGCTCCCTCAACCAACACATCTGCCTGCAAACATCATAAAACCGCTCAGTCAAACACCGTGCAGCTTGTGTGTGTGTTGATTGTTCCTATTGTGTATCTTCCATGTGTGTACACAGAGACCACCTCCGTCAGACAGTAGTCCCCCCCCCACCCCTCCTACATCCCTCCCCTCCTGTGATAACCCCTTCACCATATCTCCTAATGTAAACTCTATTAACCCAGATGTGAAATGAGTGCCGGTTTACACACCAT
>JAPZDV010000015.1:8758182-8794404 GCA_029814665.1 Acanthurus lineatus
CCATATCTCCTAATGTAAACTCTATTAACCCAGATGTGAAAGGAGTGCCGGTTTACACACCATAAAGCTATTATACAGAAGAGGCTGGCATGTGCTTTACTGTCACAAGAGGGTTTTTTTTTTGTTAAACAGTCAAGGGAATGTGGCCATTGTTTTAGTTTTACAAGAAAAGGCCAGCAAGATTGTTAAAGCTAAACTCAGCTGCTAGCTTAAATTGAGTTTTGGCTGAGTTTGGTTTGAAAATTTCTATTCCAAATATGATACCAAAGTGATCTTAAAACTGTAATTCTCTTCGTTCACCTTGTTTTTTGGACATATTCTGCATGTAGCAATAAAAGGAGAGGAAAAAGTTTCCCTCGACTCTGGCTAGCTTGCTCAGCTGCAGTACTTTCACTTCACTTAGCACTTAAACTGACATTGTCTTTCAGTTTTAAGACATAAACTTGCATGAGTTATACTGTTTGTATTTTTGTCTGCCAGTTCCTCAAAACTGTTTTGAGTTTTTCTGACATTTAAAAGTTTGAGGTATAAAACTCTCAGCAGTAAACACATAAAAATCTTTAGGAAAATTTATTCTTTTAATAGTTTCAAATTAAAGGCCAGCAAACAGTCAATTTTTCAGATCTTCATCTCACTAAATTCATTTTAAAGAGAATATTTTATTGACAGTAAACATGTCAAATTTTTACAAATTTATAGACAGTAACCAAAATAGGCTACTTTGTCGCCAGCAGGATGAGAAACAGAAACCCATTTCACTTTCAGCTGCAGACTGTCTCTCTCTCTCTCTCTCTGTCTCACTCACACACACACAGACACATCCTGTCGCTGTCTCTCTCTCTCTCATCATCATCATCTGTACCTCGTTGTCATGAGGTGGCAGCTGGTAGAGAAGCTGTCGGATCCTGTGCTTTTCTCCGGGGCTGTTGACGTACGGCACCTTTTCCTCTGGTAGACAGGAGAAATACATTTGGACCTGCATATGGAGACAGATGAATGAACTCTATGAGACGGAGAGAAATTGCATCTTGTCAGCCTCATTGGCGGCTTTGTTTCGTGGACTTAAGCAGGAAAGAAGATGGATTATAAAGCTAAGTTTAAAAGCCTCTATTTTGTCTTTGTCTCTCCTGTATGGTTGTTTGGACCACATGAATGAACGGGTTGCAGCCAGGATGTCGGCGGTGTTATCAGTAACGAGAGGCCCATGCTTTCTTGGATTTTTTTCTTTTTTTTTACTTTTGATCAGGCAAGAGAGGGCAGCTGGATGTCAGCGGAGAATGACTGCTGCTTTGTGTGTCATTATTTTGAGACACTGTGGGGCAAACATGTCAATCTCAATCCAGTCACAGGCGCCGGACTGTGAAATCTCTCCACGTATAAGAGACAGCAAGGGTCTGGAAATGTTAATGTTTGCCTAGCATAATTCCAGCTGACAGGGGGGGAAAGGAAACACTGACAACATTCTGTTTGTCTGTGTGCATTTCCATAGAAAATATGGCAGTCTGTGGGAGACCTCCAACACTTTCTAAAGATGTCTATCTTAAATACTCTATAATGAATGTGAAAAAAAAAACATAGCCAGATGTTGGGCATTAGCATGTAGCGCTACTAATCCACTACTATGGTGTAGAGAACAGAATGTCTGCACACATAACCTCATTTGAACTAAAACCACATTCTTTTAACAAACAGGTTTTAATTATGCCTCTGGGTACTTTTTACTTTTTTGGTGAGCCAAGAACCTTATATTTGACTTTTTATCCATCTTAATGGATGTAATATATAAGAATATATATTTAAAAGCAAAGAGTGAGTGTCAAATTTAGGAACTTTGGAGCAGAAGTTATAAATGAGGTACCGACCTGCTCGGGCCTGACTCCCGGCGGCACCCACGCATACTCCTCCAAAGCACACCCAGAGTCGTCATCCGAGGTGGAGCTCCTCTGGAAGCCCACGGATATCTTTCCCATCTTCCCCCCAGCACGAGGCTCCATCTCCGGGCCTCGAGGAGAAGGACGCTCCCCTCTTTCACCGCGCTCCAGGTTCATCACACAAGGGCGCTGTGGATAAAAAAAACGGAGGATTTAGGATTCCCATTCACAGAAATCTACTTTTCAGTTTTCTCAAAGAGCTTTTTACAGTGTATATTTTAATTATACCCAAGAGCTCTGGCTTTCACTGCTCCACATTTGTCACTGATGAGCTGGGATAATGTCTATCCAGGATTTTTTGCACTTATTGTTAATTCCTCTGCATCTTGCATATGCCTGCAATCCCAACAATTAGTTTAATCTCTGTTTCTCAACAAGACAACCGGCTTTCCCAGAAGTGTTTTAAACACGTTACAGAGGAAAAGAAACAGGAAATTAGAATATCAAACAATTCCTCTTGAATTACTCTTAAAAATAGCGAATATGTTATTTTCCATTCCATTAGTGCACTATGTCATACTTCTTTTGTTTATCCATTACAGAATTATGCTTGAAAAAGTCATCAAAATAGTACTTGACCAGTTTCAAAGGGAACTTAACACAAACTTCTAATGATAAATAATGGAAAATCACAGTAAGCCTTTTACCTGTATGGTGCTCTTATTCAACAAGTGTACATTTTTCTTTCCAGCCTTACTGAACTTGTCTCACATTGCATGAAAAACACATTAAGAAAAAAGGCACCACTGTTAGATACATTAGGTTTAATGGCTCCTCTATCTGTTTGTGTCTTAAGAATCTGGGACTTTGTTGGGACATATTTCGTGGAAATGACATCCAGTTACATTCTGACAGTTTTTCTTTTAAATAGGGATTGTACTGCTTTGATGAAACATGATGCGACAGAATTTTCCAGCTGTTAACAACCAAACATCTGTTGCTTTTATCCCCTCTGCTAAGTACAGAGAGTTGTTAAAGAGTGCAATCTGCCATCCCATGATGCGACAGTGTTCTAAGCCGTGTGCAATAAAACATTTCTGCATAAATAGACAACTTTCATCAAAAAAAATGCAAAAGACAACGACTAAAAAGGTAGAAAAAATGAATAATTTCCCAAACAATCTGCATGCATCTACTCAAAGACTGCAGCATGACATTCAGGCATTCAGCAGCATTTCAAACAGGCTATTTTCTTCCTCTTTACAAGCTGATAACGGTCAGACTGTTCCATGAATAGGGATTAATCAGTCTTGTTGTCGTGTGTCCCCCAGCATTGAGCAGTAGCCCCTCTTATCTCAGCAGCCATGTTCTTCAGAGCTCTGTCAGCCTGATAACTGCACTTTGGTCTAAAGGTGTTGAAAAAGCCACTTGCGATATGTCCCGCTCTGCCTCTTTGACATGCAAATCTCTGCAAGAATGGAGCTTGTTTGGGGTAAAACAGTCAGAAACTTCACAGAGGCCCTCAAAACTTCATGTAGGTTTGATCTTTCACACAAAAGCAGCACTATGAGGGACTTGATGGCTTCTTTTGACCAAACATAATGCTTGTTAACTGGGACTTCAAAGCAGTTAAGTTCATTTAGAGTGAGTTAACCCAGGTGATAATCAGTTACTTAGGAACTGTACGAAAGTTATTAGGGTTCAGGTTGGGTTAACTTAAAAGCTAGACTTAAAAGAGCTGAAGTTAAGTTCAGCTTATTTATTTCTTAACTTAACCATGATTTCTAGCTTACTGGATAATAGAGCTACAACTTCTATTTAATCTAAATCACAGATTATAAGTGGAATATTTTTGGATCCTTCAACGTTTTCTACTTTTGGACAAAAAGCTACTGAATAAACAATTACTACCACTGTTAATGAATAGGCAACAAACATATGGACCAGTTTGACATGTAAACTTTACATAATTTTGTGATAAAGTAAATCTAGTAAGAAAATAGTGAAATAATTCGTAATTCTGGGCCTGGAAAAAAATAAAAACCCCACCCCTATTCTCTCGCCAAAAACGACATCAGCTGACTCCTTTTTAGTAAAAAGAAATAAAAACATAACTCTTTCTCTCTTCTGACCCCACCTACCCAATAAGTTTTGGACTGTCACATATCAGATAACAAAATGAAATAGAATATTGAAATTCTAATTACATTTGTGCCTATGTACTTAACTGCTCTTGTTATTTTACTGATCCTGTAAAGAATGATTTTCTTGTTTTTGCCCCCCTCCCCACCAAAGGTCACAGGTTGGCTGCAGTTGAACCCACAATCTAAATGTTAAAGTTGTGCAGCTTGTAGAAATGTCAGCTGTGTCCTCTCAGTTCACCCTCGAGGCCTCTGAACGCACCATGTTGCCAAACCCCGCTAACAGAACTGAGGAAATATTAGCATTTACTGAATTAGCATACAGTTGAAAGAAGCCCAGGGCCCCAAAACACTGAATTTGCAGATTAGAAACGCTGTTACAAGTCAAACCAAAGCTCTTATCACAGGACAAAAGAGTATTTGACCGTTGCTTTGTTCTTCAGTGACTAATCTATCATGTTTTATGGTAGGGTAGATTATGTTATCACCCAGGGGCTTTTCTTTACCAGTTCTGCTTTATCTCACTTAACCTAGTTAAGACCAGTAAGTGGTGCAATTAGATTAAGTCAATTTTTTCTCCCAAGATTATTTTGAGCCACTATCTCAAAGGCACCATTGTGTTTTTGTCAGGTATTTTTGTGCAGCTTGGAGTTTTGGAATGAGGAGCCAAAAATGCTTCTGGTTTCTGGTGACAATGATGGTGGAAGTTTGATTTACAGCCAAAGTTGTTAAAGACACATTTGGGCTGCTGGAAGGGTTCAAACATTTTCATACCTTATCAATAACAATTAAATAACATTTTACAATCTGACTGGTTGTATCATGGCCACATTAGCAGGATTTAATATGACTGTTAGTCCCATTAAATGTTTGAAAAGAAGTAAGCCAAAAATCATCAACTAATGATTATTTGAATTCTTGATTGATATAGCAATTTTTCTTGATTATTTAATTTAAGATCAGGGTGACAAATTTGACTGATCAGGGTGACTTTTTGTTTTCTGATCAGACATTTTAAATCAAAGGTATTTAGTTTTCTATCACATATGACAAAATAAAACAGCCAGTTTCCCCTTCGAGAGGCTAAAGCAAGAAAATATTGGGGGGGGGGTTTCTAGAAAAGTAATAAAAAACTATTAATAATTTAAATATTAAAGCAATCAATCCATCTTGACATTCACTCCCCTTTTTCAGAGATGATTCCCCTGCCCCTCAGCTCCCCTGCCTTTTCATCCCCAGAAGTTAAGGGGGAAAGGTGACTGTAGATTCCTGAGCCAACACACACAGCAACTCACATTACACCATGTCACCCGTTGGCAATCTCACAATGGCCGTCTTTGTCAAAAACAAAAACAAAATGGTCCAGCCATTCCTGCTTTTTAAACCCCGGGCCAGGCTGGAGATGTGACAGGAGGAGGTTAAGGGGGTTGAAAAAGGGAAAGTTTTTGAAAAAGGCATTTAGAGAATCACAACATTGGCTCTGTGTAAACACAGGCCAGATGTAGCCAGCTAACGGTCAATCACGTGCGCCTCCCCCGCTTAACTGACACTTTAAAAAGGGGGCTCTCCTTCACTGAGGAATTAGTTAGTCAAACACATCCCAGTTTCAAATGAACACAACCTCAGGCGAACTAAAGGAACACATCCTACTTCACTAAGAAGTTTGACTTGCACAGATTTTTGCAAAAGTGTATCATATTCTCTCTGTGATTTGATATGTGTTAAAATATCAAACTGGTAAAATAGTTACAGGTTTGAAAGACAGATTCGGAGGCGTTTAGCACTTGCTGAAACCAAAACAATTTTAAAAAAGGAGTATTTTCTTTAAACATCATGGGATTGCTTTAAGAAAAACTATTAAACTGCAGAGTTCAAAGGCCGAGGTCATCGCTCTTTGACTGGTGAAGAGTGTTATTTTAAGGCCAAATGGGTGTCAGGGGGTGCACGGGAGACTTAACACAGCTGGAGTGAGACCACCTATACACATGGGCCTAAATGTGAGCTCTACGCATACACTCAAGCAATAAATCACAAATCTAGAAACGCACACATCCCTCTCAGACGCACAGCACTTTAATCCGGAGCCAAGCTTAGCCATTCCTCCTCCTTCAGATCTTTTTCAACACTTCAGGCGTTGCTTTAAAGCGAGGAAATCTCCCAACAATCCATCCTCATCGACACATCTTAAAGGTAACGGTGGAACTTTTTAGGTGCAAGCATTTTTCCACAGCAGAGCTGCAAAAGTGCTCTTCATTCAACCCAATCCCTCTGCATTTGCAAGTTTCAGGAAGTGTAATCATCTGTTTTCTTCTTACCTCCAGGAAAAGCATCTCTTTTTTCCACCTTCACATAAAGCTCTCATTCACTTCCACAATCCCCCTGGTCAGACAGCGCTCGAGCTCTGGCTACATGTCCTGCCATAAAGCTGAGCGGATCCACGCTCTAATAAGATCCAGATCCCACTCAGTCAGGAAGTGTTCTTCTTTGTGTTTCAAAGTCTTTTGAAAGTCACCATCAGCTGATGGAGGCTGAAAAGACCCACAGATGGGGAGCAAGACGTTAGGCGGTCCAAAAAATCTCCAGGTCCAAAGAGCCAAGAGGAGGGCAGAGAGGTGACGACTCTATTTGGAGTGACTCTGATCCCTGTGAGTGTGTGGGAGTGAGTGGATGTGTGTGTGACTATGTGTGTGTGTGTGGGAGTGTGAACGCTCTTGGGGAAGCTGAGCCTTGTCGGCCCCTCCCTCATTCCTCCCCTCCAGAGCAAATTGCCTGCCACTGCACTTCAATAACACACACACACACACACACACACACACTCCAGAGTCAACACCCCACCTATCCCTACGCCCCTTCCTCCACCAGAGTGACACCGAGCCCACCCCACCCCCAAAGACTGGGCTGCAGGATTCCTGAAAGCCAGATGACATGTCCACTCTTCTCTCACACTCTTTTTCTTTTGTCTTTTTTCTCTCAGTTCGTCTTATTCTTTCAAAATTTTTTTGTCCTACAACCCAGACGGCTCCTCACCGCCTCATAGGAAAGTAGTCAATTGTAAATTATGTCAAAGTCAATTTCAGACTCCTCTTTTTCTTGCAGAAAAAAGGGTGTTGCTTTCCTATTCGATGCATGTATAAAAGTGTAACAATGCATCAGTCCTCACTGAATATTTTGAAATATTCGTAGTTTTATGCATCACAATCACAGATTTCACAGATCTTTCCCTTCCTCTAACAAAATATCTCTCTTTCTGTAATGCAAGCGAATGCATCCTCCCACTCTCTCTCTCTCTCTTTAATGGTTCTTGGGGTCATCCAGTCTAATCCACCTCATGACATTTGCTCTAATAATGTAACATTAATTTCTGCTCAGTTGCTGATTATATCACGCTGTTAACGCAAGTGTTCTTGGCCCGGCGGCTCCATTATCTTAACGACAAAAGTGATCATTCGTGCACAAATCTGAGCAACATCAGAGAATGTAAAGGGTTTGACCACAAAAGCTATTTGATGAAAATCAAGGCTTGTTTTTAGAAAATGGCTTCTTGCACAATGCTGAGGAAAATCACAGTAAAAGGACATAATGTGCCTCAAACTTGTGTGAACTCTTATTTTAAATGAACACCCTTTAAAGGTCCCCTGTTTAGACAAGGGATATTGTATTAAATACATTTCCATTAGTGTATAATCATCTAAAAATAACAATTATTGTACTTTTATCACCTTAAAAAAAGCCTTTAATACCTGCAGAGGCAGTTGGTCCTCTTCCACAGAATCTGCTATGTTGCACTGCCATGTTTCTACAAGAGTCCAGAGAGGACAAAGCTCTCTGGTTGCTAATAGGACAACTTTGCAACCACATTAGACTCTCCATCATGCTTTAAATGAAAGCATGAGAGGAGGAACGTTCAGATTTAAAGGTGTAGAATGATTTAAAAGCAGTGAATGGCTTGTCTCTCTAAAATTAAACTCCTTATGTCTTTTTAAAGTATTTCTGGTTAAATATTGACTGAGCTTCCTCCTAAATCAGCCTCATCCATCTCAGGAAATTCTCATGCAGGGGATGTGTCTGTTCACCCCCGTCAATGATACCACTGCCCCCTTCCCATTTCGAGGTCTGAATGAGGGAGAGGAGAGGGGTCTCCTGTCCTCATCTCTCACTTCAACACAGCATCACAATGACGGTATTGTCAGGGAGCACTTCACTACAGGAAACTCTTGACAATCTGGCACAACTAGAGGAGTTTTGTTTCAAAATGTGACACCTGCAGGACTAAAAGCTGCACTTCTTGCTCAAAACAACTGCAAAAAAAAAGCAGTTCAGAAAATGTAGTTCTGCAATAAAGTTGGATGTAATTTATTTAGACGACAGCCCTGCACCATCCGTCACAGTGAAAGGCTGAAAAGCAGCAACGGCTTCATTTAAACGGTCTAAAATGACAAATGAGTTTACTCAATTGTCCCACAGACAAAGACGCCCTCTCCCCCTGACAACCCCACAAAGTGACTTGCAGTGGGGGCAACAGAGCTGTTTGTCTCATGCCAAAATACCTGTTACAAATGAGAAATGACTCTATAAGCTAACTAGCTTAGAAGAGTGGAATAGATCTCTATGCACACAGGGATTCTCTCGCTCCATGCGCTCGGCCAACGCGACCTTCTTTCCTGGCATGTCAACACATATTTGAAATTGAGTGAGAGCAGAGAGAGGAGCTTGGCAGTCGAGTCAGAGGGTAAAGCTTTCAGAAAAGCTTTCAGGTTGTCAGAAGTCTTGGCACATCTCTTCAAAATCCACTTTGTGTTTAACTCTCTAAAAGACGTGCACTGAGTTTCCTGAGATTTGTATCTGAAAAATCAGACTTCAATCAGACCAGTGAAGACGACAAATCTATTTTTGTGACAGAAAAGGGCTTAATTTAGATAAGAAAGAAAAAGAGAGACAACTGCCCCTTTCACACATGAGCTGCTACTTTTTAATTTTTCAGTCATCACCCAGACAGGCTGTACGTGTGAAAACAATTGCCTGAATCACTTGGCTCAGACTTTACCCTGCCAGCACAAAGTCAGCGTTCCGTGCGATTGAGCCCATGTGTGAATAAAGCAAGGTCATTGTCCAAGGAGGTCACGGCGAGTGGGCGTGTCGATGTTTTCACACTGCAGTTGGACACAGATCCAAGATGATGCAGCTTTCTTTCCATGAAATGATGCAAGCGCAAGAAGTGCAGCTGCTAAGCACCTTTTTCTGCTTGCTTGCCTGGATATTGCTCCCAACGATTTTGTTGATATTGCTGTTCCTCTGAAAGCATGTAGCAATAATATTAACACAGAAACAGTCATCATTACGCATAATTCCCCATCATTAATTGATGTAAACAGAAACACATCCAGCCTTCTACACGCTCTACCCAAGTGCCAAACCTCACTTAAACCCGGCAGAGTATTTCCAGTGTGAGAACATGTCTGACATGGACAATCCCCAGTTGTGTTGTGTGTGCTCTGGTGTGAACTGAAGGACGAGTCAGAGAATGAGTACCAACTGGCAGACATTAGCCTTTCAGACTTGTGGTTAAAAGCTCTTAGTTCTTTAAAAAAGCAAAAAATCGACAGCTGATCTTACCGTCTCTCCTTTTTCCTCTAAGATGAGTGAAGGTTTGACTTTGCAGTGTGTTCCCATTAGTACTGACGGCATCCATTTGTTTATCTTTAACAGCCAAGAAACATCATGGAAAGAGGTCTTGGACTTGCGTCATTCTTTATTCTTAGATTTATGATGTTTTCTTTTTTCCATAGACACTTTAATTTGTAGGATCACAAGCTAACAACAGACCTGTTTAGTAGGCGAGAAATTTCTGTCTGACTCCTGTTGCCTCATTTGCAATAAAAACTAGGTTTTCAATGTGTCTTAGCCATTATATGGCAAACACATCATGTATTAGCACTCTGCAAAGTCATTGGACGTGAGCAAAATGGATGATACTCTGGTCTCATTCACATGTCTGAGGCTGATGAACAGCAACCAACTAATGGAGTTTTTATGCAGCGGCCTTTGACCCCAGCACACAAATTCAAACACATGATGCAAAAAATAGCATATGCACAGTTTTACCACCCCTTAGAGCAGCTTTAAATTTGTTCTGTTGGCAGGAACTTTATGTTATATGAAACCGTATCACTTTCCAGGCAGCTTCACATTTCACAAGCAGCTATTTGAGAGTAGGGAAACAGAAAAACACAGTAATTTAAAATGAAAATGAATCTGATTTCATGGAGGAACCTTTGGCTGATAGCCAATATTTTTTTAAAAGGACATTATTGGCCAGAAAAAATTGGTCTAACCTTGAGCCAAGCAAAGTCAGATGTAATTTGGTCAGAAACCTTTTGATCAAATTCTCTCAAAGGACTTTCTTCTTAGAATTTTCTTTCCTTGGCAAAGGTTTTGCATCAGGGTTCAGACAAGATCTAGTGGCCTTTTCTAGACTTGAAATCCAAGACCAAGTCTGGTCCACACAATGACTGCATACACACACACACTTACACATACCAGGCACACTTACTCACTCCTTCTGGCTGCACATTTCATTTATCTATTGGAACAGAACTCAACTGGTAATTTGGACTTTCTTTAACCTTTATTGTGCTGAGCAGGGTTGGAGAGAGCTGTTGCAGAGCTGTTTCTCATTTCCATTTTTAACAGTTATTCACACCTGAACTCTTGCACCAGTGCTGTGTTTCATCCCCCGGAGGGTGAAAAGGGGTTTAACTGGATCCCTTCGAATGCAAATAATCAGGGGAGACGTCCCTCTGGTTGTTTGAAACACATATCAACAAGGACAGTGACATGTCCCGACATGTTTGCAGGACAGCTCATCAAAAAAAAAGGCAAAGTCAAACAGAGCACGGAGACCATTCCTGATGTTAAAGCTGCATAAAGTTCAAATGCATGATGAAATATACATGATTGTGCAAACAGCTGTCATGCACAGGATTTAAACCAATTGAGTCTTTTAAAGAAAAAAAAACATTTCTTGCATTAGTTATGAACTTTCATTTAAAAGCTGCATTTAAAAGCAACTTTTAATGCTTAAACATGTTTATTAAATGTAACTGTTTGGAGGTCATGGAGGATATTAAGATCTCCTGGATTTAATTTGTAGGAAAAACATCCTGGGTGATGGAGACTGAGTCAGTGAGGATGTTGTCTTATCACCTGACAGTTGCATTTAACCATCAACAGCCATGTTTCCTGTCTCACAACCTTGAAAAGCCAAGGCTATGCTTGAGTTGAACTATTTTGTAGACTTTTGCTCCTGACCTGCCTGACCCTGTAAGAAGAGGGAGGGAACCTCCCTGTTAAAATGGCTGTAAAAGATATATGAGGGCTACTTTTCAGCTGTATTAATCATCAGTTCTAAGGAAGGGAATGTATATTGATTGTGTGTGTATGTATGCCTTTTGAGAGGGTCAACTCAAATGTCTTGTGAAGTACAACTTGATTTCACTGATCTCCAAACGAGACAGATTGATGCCATCTGGGATGAATTAACCCTCATTTCAGAGAGCATCCCTGATTGGCCAAGGACAGGAGGAAGCAGGGTATTAAGGGTTGGGAGAAACAGCAAACCTGTTCTGACTCTTTCCTAAAAATGTTTGGTCTTATGTTGTGATGGAGTGTGTGAGATGTGTTTTCCTTTAGTAAAAAGCTTTTATTTTTCTTTTCTGTCTGCAAAATCCACATTAGTTATTTGTCTATCCTTCCTCTCAACACTGCCAACCATCCTCTTGTGCAACAGCTTTTAGTATACAAGATCAAAAAAAATATCTTCTTCAGTGTGTTTGCTTGTTTCAAGTGAACAAAGCAAAGTGGGTTACCTAAAAGAACTGATCATCTCATAACCAGAAAAAATTGTCCCATCAAGTCGAAACCCAAAAAATGTTTCTCTAATCTCACCAGCACACTTGAAGGAAAGAGAAGAGGAGGGAGAGACCAAATGAATGATGCAAATCAGATAATGGTGCAGATTATGTCCCAACTAGTTGCTCATTATGTTAGTTACAAGAACAACCTTAAAACTCGAAACACAACAATTAGCACTGCTGAATTCAAGCTGACAAGCCCAGACAAAATAACACCATGAGGCATTTCAGACCCTGAAAGTGAAACTTAATTTTTAAAAGAAGACTCTCCTGTATGACTGCAAGTATATTTAAAATTTTCAGTCTTATTTGTTGTTATGATATTGACATCCATGAGTCGAATCCCTCTAAAAGTAGCTTTAAAAATTAAGACAAAGACAGACAACAGTTTCCCACTTATATAGGTCATTTTCAACAATGGCTGTCAAACCAGCTCACACACATATCTGCTTCACAAAAAGACCCCAGATCCACGTCTCAATTCACATCCATTATGACTCCCCATTCAGCCCCATTCACGCTGACAGACGCCTCTCTGCAGCCTTTCACACCAGGAAATGGATCTTTAGCCCTCGCTAACAAGGCCCACCAGCTCGTCTCGCTGCTGCATATCAGGTGCAAGTGCTGCTCAGCGGTTTCGGCGGCAACTCTGTGTTAATACTCCCTGACACTCCCAGGCAGAGTGTGATTTAAGTTTCTAGTCATAAAACTCTCTGCTGAGATTTGTTAACCACTGCAGGGTGTTACCTACACACCTCCGGGACAATAGGAGCAGCAATAAAAGTGCTGTAAAATGCAGGAAATTGTCAAGTAACTGTCATGGGAGCTTAGGTAGAGATTTGGTTTGGAAGCTTAGAAGTTGAGTTTCTACTTTTTCAGAACTCAATTCATATACTTTACAGGTAAAAAACAAAGTTGGAAATTCATTTTTGTTATTAATCTATTGGGGAGGCAAGCTTGGTTGTCCCATGCTAAGATATCTCAACAACTACTTGATGGATTGCCATGAAATTTTGTGCAGGCATTTATGGTGCCCAGAAGATGAACCATAGCTTCCTCTGTTGCTACAAGGTGTTATTTGAAAAACATTTTCAGCTTCTACCTTTTTAACTGATTCATATTTTTGAAGTATCCCCCTTGACTAAACAGGAAACCTTTGCACATGGACCTTTTGTGCATCTGCAGCCGCTGTTTGCGATTCCTCTCAAGATTAATAAATCTATCTGCTTCAGAGCTGGAAAACTAAAGCGGACTTTAGCTCCAGGCAGCAGATGCCTCTCAATGTTTCTATTCATTCTCTTCCAAAATAGTAGGTATCCAATTTTGGATAAATCTTTGCAAGATGAAAATAATGCAGCTACTGTTCAGCCTCACATGTGTATCCGTCAATCTTTATTGGGCTCTTGGTTCTGCTTATGTCCCTGCATATGTAGCCAATTATTCTGACGTTCAAGTGGATTTTCTGTAAATCCCCTCACTACCCACAGGCTGATTAAACTATGTTGAGGAATTGTGCCATTTAAGGGATAAATGGGGTTGTCAAGACACAGCACAAAAGCTTTAACCAGTCTATCTGGAGGTAACTAATTTCTCATGATTTGGCAGTGTACACCTCACTAAATCTGCTTAATACGTGTCATTACCTGAATCGAACTGCATGAAAGTCTTGATGGTCGCTGTAGGCGAAAATGTCTTGCCAAGCCAAAGTATCCTCGTGGAAAAAAAGAAAAAAACTGTTTCATCAGGCAACTGGGAAAACAACTGATAATAGATAATGTAATATATTACTGTGCATACCTAAGGCCTTATATGCACATACTTATTCCACTGTGCAGTATATCACCCTGCAATTGCACTACGCACATTCTTGTGTTACTAGATTAATTGTTTTGTACCGTGTAATTGTTTTTAGTGCAGTTTTTTGTTTAGTAATAGAACATAAAATTGATCTTTCACACTCCTGTTCAGACAGTACATGGTGTTAAAAATAAAGGTACACCTGGAATCAGTGTACAGTGTAAACAGTGTTCTTTCTGCTGTGTTTATATTTTCGTCCAGCACATTCAGGATTCGAAACCCGCTTGAAAATATTTAGATTGCAAAAGCTGATGAATTCTTGATTACTGTACAGTTATATTTAGAGCCAAAGGTTAGCCGTCTCAGCCAAACTCTCACTGATGAATGACCTTCAAATCTGCAGCTACAAGGAAAAGAGTCCGTCTCAACTGACCAGTGTGAAAATCTTTAGGAATTTGCATCAAATGAGTCTCACACACTCTTCAGCGAGGAACTATAATATAAGTGAGAAACACAATCCTAAGACTTTATCACCTATTGGGAAACAATGGAAACCCATTGTAATCATGGTACAGTGTGTGTTGTGCGTCTCATTAAACACTAATTTGATATTGTTAAGTGATGCATTCCCTCTTTAACATGAACCAGAGGTCACTGTAACCGCAACTGTGAAGGGTGTCTGCGTGTGTTTGAGGCATCTTAATGAAATCACAGGCTGCTGTGATTTCATTGCCTCACATTCTTAGTGATGATTCTCTACATGAAAGAAAAAACACAGATATTTATTACTGAAACAGAGATGAGTAATGGGCTGACAGTGAAAAATTAAAAAAAAATAGAAAGAACCAGATAGTCTAGTTCTTGTTTATGGTAAAAGGTACGTGTCCCTGCAGTTTTGCTTCACTTGAATGGTAAAATAAGCACAGTGTTCATGTTTGGGCCACTGATCTAAGAGCAACAAACTGGAGTACTTTTAAATGTCAGATAAACAGAGAAATATTCCTGCTAATCTTAAAAAAAAACGTCCCAAAAACCTGCTATTTAGGCCACAGATGTGAGTCTGACAGGTGAAAGTAAAAGATAAGAGACCGGTTTCTCTTGTTATCGTTAACAGGAAAATAAAAGTGACACTCTCCAGGTGCACGTGTCAGCAATAAACCCGTTTTTTTTTTCATTATCACAAAGCCTCCGCAATACTTTGAAGCTAGAGTGATGCAGCAGTTATTGCCTTTACGTGCCATTCCTTCCATTAATCTATGTATCCGTCTGACTGATTTACAGTGCGTCGTACGTTTCAGCCAAACAAACAGGTAAGTCAGGGCTTCTAATGAACTCTGCCACTCATGCTAGACGGAAGTGTCGCTTATGAGAAAACAAATCAATTAAAAAAAACAAAAGAGAGGGAGAACGAAATGTAAAAACAGCCACATCTGACGACATACCATGCAAGACATGCAGCAGCGTTGCATCAGATTTAGTATGAGAAAAATACATGTAGTTGTGTGTGTGTGTGTGTGTGTGTGTGTGTGTGTGTGTGTGTGTGTGTGTGTGTGTGTGTGTGTGTGTGTGTGTGTGTTTGAGGAGAGTACGTGTATGAATCCCCAATGAATTATGAATAAGAGATAGATGTAGGCCAGGGATTGGGGTTGTGTACACAGAAGCTTAATGACAGGACCCTGGAGGGATGGCACATCAGTCAAGTGGAACAGACAAACACACTTACACAAACACACACATAAAACCTGCTGTGTGTTACACAACCAACACCATCACTTTCCCATAATTTTAGCATTGGAAACACAATAAGGGCTGGGAAAGGTTGGGTAATACCGAGTCGGCAGCCTCGGGCACTTTGTCACACGCCGGTTGCGATTTGGCCTACATTGGTTGGCACATTTCTCAAGGCAGCACAGTGTCGGAGAAGGGTGTGTGTGTGAAACTATATAGCCTTTGGTTCCAATAGCTTACTCCCAAAGCCCTTTTTTTGTTGAGCTTTCTATGGGTAACTGAGGCAGCGATAGGCAGAGAGAGATCCTGAAAAGGGATAACAAAAACAGCTGAGTGATATCAGCTTAGCTCAGCACGGCAAGCGTAACATTTTGGTGGAGGGTTTGGATGCCACGAGGGCGACAGATATCGAGGCTATGTGTTATATGAAAGCGGCTTTGAGCTCGGTGCTTAAATAAACTCACTATCACAGGGAAAGTGGCGTGACTGGCCGTTTTTGCGGGGTATTTGTCTCCCCTCCTCTCCCTGGGGGGTGGGAGGGTGGGGGCTGCGGTTGAATTTGGCCAGGCAGCCGCTTGTTGGCATTCCACACTGACCCTCGAGTAGCGGGCCTGAGGTTCATGGGTAAATAGACAAACCGTTTGGTGGGCTCACTGTGTAATTTTTGGGGCCTGTCTTACTCACTCACTCACTTGCCCGCCTGTCTCTCTCTCTCTCTCTCCCCCAGCCTCCCTTCCTTGCCTTCCCTCTCAGTCAGCCATATCCTCAGTTGGCCTCTTAGTTAATTCAGACCTACCTGACAGTTCTGACTAAAACCTTCTGGGTTTACTATCTGTCCCACTCGGCGACAGGCTCAGCTCTCTGAACACACACTGAAGACTAATCTGCAACAGATGGGAGACGAACTGGGGAGGAAGTAGTATAAAAGGATATACAGCATATTTGTACCCCTCTGAACCAAACGATAGGGTTTCAGCGAAGTTCCAAGTAAAGCCGGAGGAGGGTTGTAATGATGTGCACACAGCGGCAACTCCCAGGGGCTTAACAGGACATATTGCTTGGAGATATAAGCTGTCCATCTGCAACCAGATGTCTGAAAAGCCCAGAGGGGGGGGATTCTTGAGGGCTTTTTCTGAAGGGAACATGCAGGCACGTCCATTCACACACTCTAACAGCTACATGTGAGGTGTTGAATAAACAAAAACATATGGAAAACAAGAAAAAGAGCACAGAAACATACATGTGTGCACACATAAATAAGGCCACACATGTCGGGTTTTGCAGGTGGCTTGGTTAGGCATGCTGAACGCCTTAACCCACCCCCACTTTACCGTCTGGTTTTTGAGGTCATTAGTATAAACACAAAAGAGATTTATTTACTACCTCATTAATGCAAGTGGCAATTTAAGCACCCTTTTTCTCAGGCAAAGAGAAAAAAAGGAGCGGATGGATCTCACAGTGCCAAAACCCAGACAACTGTCAAATCACTGTTTGCATTGGTTTTGCGACAAGCGCTTGGAAAGCCCCTGAGCTTTCATCAGCTAACAACCACGGCTGAATATCTGTTACATTCTTCCTCTCTGGGAGATGAAATTGTCGTAGCCGAAGGATACGCTGCCTCTTGATTACTTGCCACAGAGCACAACGGCAGTTAATGAGGGGACAGGTTATACAAGAAGACCATTTACCTCGTGTAAGAAAAGTGCAGATTTCCCTGGAGGAGTGTGTAACGTCAAGAAACGCCTGGCATGGATTGTGCATAAACAAATGTAATTTAAACCTGCAATGTCAGATTTTTTTGCCACTTGGGGGCAGCACAAAGAAGCTGTGAACACAATATTGACAAATAATGATCTTTTTAAGTTGATATTTTAGACAGGTTAGCGTAAAGTTGCCTATTTTCGCATCATTTTGATATTGAGCAGCATTAGCATCCCTTTGTGTTTTGAAAATTTAGCCACCTGGCGAGTATAAATATAATATTGACTCCTCATTTAGCTCTGTTTTTGGTCTCCAGCAACACCTAAGGAAAAAAACTTAGCTTGTTAGCTGCTAAGAGCTCTGCTATGTTCTCAAGCTAGTTGCTAACTTTGTCAGCAGTCACTGTTGGGCAGGCAACACAAGTTTTGTTTTTAAAACTTTTTTTGCTGCAAACAACTAAGAGCTATAACAAAAACTGAAAAAAAATTGCAGAAAAGATAACTAAGAAAAGGAAAGGACAGATGCTAAAACCCCCATAGATGTAGACACTGAGCATAGAGAAACTACAGAGTTGGTAGTCAATTCTCTTTTGTGAGTGTGTCACGAGATTGACCGCCTCCTCATTACATGCAGTCATTTGATCAGAAGCCATGACATCAAAACATTTATAGCAGCTTTAATGTGTATTTCTGTCAAAAAGCAGGACTCTTGTGAGTGCTGAAGCAAAAGCAAATGTGCAGCTTTTGTCAAATTTAGTGAAAATCATGTAACTTCCCCCACCTTCACTCACACAGTATTTATCACAGGCTATTTCCTGACTCAGAATGGCATCAGATTGGATGCATTCCTCTGGGATGGTGTGAGGCAACATGGAGATACAGCAACAGATAGGACATGTCTCCAAAGACCACCCATCAGCTGAGGGTTTGTCCACTACATGTTTCATCATAAAGCTGTCTTCGGGAGCTTCAAAATTCTCCTCTGCTATATCTGCTTCTGTTAATTGAAGCTGACTGACAATGATTAGCTCATGAAGTAAACAGAGCCGGGTTCATGGGAACATCACATGTCATCTGAGGCTTCATGCATACTGAAAGGAGAGGAAGGGTGACGTGGGAGATAGAAATGTGGGGAGAAAAAGAGGGAGAGGAAGGGCAGACTGTCTCTGATTAGGCCTGAGATGAGACATTTAGCTCAGGAGCTCGTCTCAGCGTCAGGAACACACTGTCCAACTCACGAGATCACATGAGACCAATTAAAGGAGGGCAGGCTGTAGCTAAGTCATGTTTTCTTGAAGCACACACCCAAACACTGATCCACAGACTCACATAGAGTGTTTCCCTGTACATCTATTTTGGATTTTTTATGCACAGTGATAGTTAAGATGTTTTTGATCTAGTTCTGTCTTTTTAAATACAGTTATTTTTAGCCAAGGATGGCTCAGTGATGGCTTTCTGCATCATGCCAAGATGAGTAGGTGTGCCTTGCAATTTAAGACATTTTTAAAAAATATAATCTTTGCATGATGCAAACACTTGCAAGTTTAAACAGTCTTGATGGAACAAGACCGTGTTCAGTCACAGTCATCAGGCTCATGTTAAACCGTGTATCTCCACACTGTCAGCTTTTCACAGACAACAGCCGGATTGTTTTTGGTTCTTTGGCGATGCATTTTTGACATTATCCCACGGATTTAGGGTGGTCCTTCATGTGAACACGAAACCGCCGTACATCAAAACTGTGAAACATGATCACCAAAATTGGAATTAGGAAGTTCTCACATCCAACAGCGATACGGCGCGAGTGATCTAGAGCCCAACAAACCTGATTCTGTTATGGAGATCTTTTTATGTGTTTCCCAATCAAAAACAAAACTGAAAGCTATCATTTGTGTTCTGCCTCAGGGTGGTCATTTGACTGGGAATAATTACGTGGTTGTTGCGCGGCAATCTTGTCTTCCTATACGAGACCGTGACTTCTATCTATACTGTTTACCTTAACTTGAGCTTTAAAGCCTTTTAATTATTGTCATCTAATAATCATCACCTTTAATGTCTACATAACCACTGCAACTGGCGACTGCCAGTGTCTGGGCTGGCGTGTGTATCTGTGTGCGTAAGTGGCTTTAATCATCATCAAATAGAGCTGTGTGTATAGGTAATTAAGGTGGTGCCAAATCGACTATCACTCGGAGGCACGAGTCAGGAACTTTTAACAACATCTCAGCATTGCCTCGCTTAGCGTGGGCTGCGGCTCTGTTTCGGCTCCTCTAGCAAGTTTTAACACAGAAGCGAATGCACCTCCTTCTGAGAGTCCATTACTCAGTGTCTGATATTCTTCTGAGCCCTGGATTACTTTTCCTCCCACCACGCTGACCATAATACCAGGCTTGTGGAGCCAATGCGGCCTGCAGGGTTTCGTCTGTAACCGCTCAGTGAGCACAAGGATCACGATTAGTGTTCATAGATCAAGCCGCCACACACACATTAACACACCACACCCTTCACCTCCTCAGCCCAGACATGGTTTATGGCTACTGTAAGTTGATATACAGTACATACACAATATTAGCTTTTCTTTCTCTTTATAGTACAATATTTCTTCAAACATGAACAATCTGACAGAGTGAACCTGAAAAGACATTTCCTTTACATGTAGCGAAATGACAGCAACTATTTTGTGTCTGCGGTTTATATTTATATTCATTTTAAACTGATCTCTTGATATATCAGGTGGAGTTATAGTATGAAAGAACTCAATCACAATTACTCAGAAGTTTAACCTTAGCTGAGAGTCCAAACACCAGAATTTACATATTTAATTACAGAAGCTACTGTGTAACCACAAAATTTTTGGCATTTTTGCTTTGTTAAGGTTCTTCCCAGCACTATTTGTATGTAATCAGTGACTGCACCGGAAATAATGGTGCTGATAATTGCTAAAACTGGGTGGTCCCAACGTACGATTCAGAATATTTCTTTGAAGCTTGTTTTATCTCTGTTTATCTCTTGTTTTCTGTCTGTTTTTCATTGTTCACTGTGCTGTTTCTGCCATTCAGTGATTGGCCGTTCATACACACAACTACAGGGAATAGCTGCTTGGCAAGAATGCACGCGAATGTGTGTGTGTGTGTGTGTGTGTGTGTGAAGGTGTGTTTTCTGAGGTTTGGAATGATTTACACAACCCCACACTCGATTAATTCCAGTATGACAGCACAAACTTGCCTGTGTGTGTACACATGTTGGCCTGAGGTATTAGGCTGAAAGAGGTTCACAGACAGAACAGTGTTGACTTACTAATAGATGGAGGTCTCTCTTTTTAAAGAGTCTTACACACACACGTGCAAACACATACACATTTCACAGTCATGTTTATGTTTCTTATTGGTTCCATTTATTTAATCTGATGCCAATCTGTGCTCCAACTCAAACACTGGAACTGAAGAAATCTATGAATGCTGCACAACCCCCCCCAAACCAGAGTCAGCAGCAAACCATCCAAAATTTAGACACTATATGTTTGTGTTTATAATATTATGCACTTTATTTTGAGTAACTGCTCTTAAACACTATATTCATTACTGAGAAGGGGCCAAAAAGCAGCAATTTAAGTCACCTAATATCTATAGCAAAGTTGCAGCTTTGTCTCTATGTTGTTTAAAATGGCAACTGTTTTCCTCTAGATCGAATCTGTTCTGCTTCAAACAAACATGGCACATCTTGGGCTCTTCAAACATGTTTACCGCTGTGATCAGATGAGGTGTTTTAACCAAGGAGCCAATGGCTCTAAATCTAGAACACCCTTGGTCACTGAGCAAAAAGTATTTCCAGGAGAGTGTCCAACAATATCAAAACAATCTCCAGGCTGGATTTCCTCTCTGGCACTCAAACCCCACTGGAGAATGAGAATCTGGGTTGCATATGAGAGAGGAACTGTAGGATGAAGACTCTCCAAAGCCAGAGACACTGCTTAGAAAAACGAGAATGTCGATTTTAGAATTCACCCATGAACAAGAAGTCACGAGGGGCCTAAAAACAGTAATGCAACAGAAAGTCAGCGACGCATTCATTATCGTCCACTTCTCCTGCCAAAGCTACACTCATAATTGTATGACGTCACATGTGCAGTCATCTTCTGCCTTTCATCAAAACCTCAAAGGTCATCTTCTCAAGAACTGCTTCACATCCTCCCCTCTGATTCACATCCTCCTCAGCGAGAACATCTTTCTCCTCTCCTTACTTTGACGTGTTTGAACAAATTCAACCTTTTCACCCTGGGTTGTCTTTGCTTTTGTTCAGCAAAAACGTTACAAAAACTTAACTGCTGAGGACACAAATGCCTTACATGGAGTTCACTCTCCAGAGGAGAGGTTTTTTTCCATGTTTTTGGGAAGAGGTAGATGAAAAGATTGACACCAATTTCATGTCTGTACTCTAAAAATAGACACTTCAGTCAGCACCTAGCTTAGCTTATCTTAGCGCAGATTTAGAGGGGGACATGGTTAACCTGGCCTGTCCAAAATTTTTAAAATCTGCAAACAGGCGCCTCTGAAACTGACATGCTAACAAGTTAGGCTGTAACGATCATGTAATTTATCCCAAAACTGAAGTGTAGATACAACAATTTGTGGTTTTAGGGTCAGCTATGTGTCTGACTATTTCTTGGCCGGGGGCAGTGACTTCCTGGAATCTCTGCTAGCTGCCTGGCAAAAGTGATGGTCATAGGGACCGCAAGACTGCAGCTAACATAGATTAAATTACTGAGACATAACATGTTACTTAGCAAGCTTGGCTCTATTTAGTGGTGAAAAAGCTCAGTTTCCAATCCTTTAAAGCATTTACGCTAAACATGCCCAGGTTTAGCATGCAAAGGGAAATAGTGTGTTTCCCAAGATGTTCTTTAAATTAATCCCACTGCTCACATGAGTCATGACTGATTTGTTAATTACATGTAATATATATAAAAAGACTCAATTGAGCCTTTAAAAAGCATAGAATCAATTATGTCCAATAGCAGGCTGGAGTCAAGCTAAGCATACCGATCATTTCAGCTGCTACTGGCTGACTTGACTCTCCCATGTGGTTCAAATGGCTGACCAATTAACAGCGGCTTAACTCCTGGTTTTCAAACACCCCTCTCTCTCTCTCTCTCTCTCTCTCTCTCTCTCTCTCTCTCTCTCTCGCTCTCTCTTACACACACTCTCACACACACGCACACACATACCCACACAAACACACATGCATGCATGCATGGCAATAGACATGCAGGTCCGTGAGCCCTGGCGCCCAGTACCACACACAGACAAGGAGACACACACACACACACACACACACACACACACACACAGATACATACTCATTAACAAAGGCTTAGCATTTCAGAGTGTATACCCCCAGCAAAGTGTAGCACAGTCTGGTTGACTGGCCTCCCACAGAGGGGGAACACACCTCAGTCACCTGATCCTTGGCTGCTCTCATCCTGGATCAGCTAACTACAGAGCAGTTTGTCCTTCAAATACAGAGACCAAGCTTGCACGGCAGCACTACCAGGGGAGGCATACTTGCAAACTGAATTATTTCAAAATCTAATTTTCAGATCAGATTTAATAAAACAGGCTTTCTTCAAGTTTCATACCTCAGACTCAGATGGTCTGCAAGCCTGCTGCTCTCAACTGCAGCATCTTTACAAATCTTTTCCACCACTAGGTGCCACCACTGGCTTCAATACAGATAACACAGCACTGAAAAGTCCATCTGAATTGCACACTCTAGGATTCATATTCAAAGCTAAAAACCTTTTCCTTTATGTTCTTTAAATACATTTCTTTGCCATCTGAGACAAAAGTCAAGACCTCAGATCAAGGCAGATTAGAGAAATCATATGGAGAGAATCACACTCACATAAGCTTGAAACAATGTGAAAAAGATCAAGGCCAACACTTCAAAGTTTGTTTTAAAAGTAGATTCAAGTTTGAAGTATAATTTAAATATAAGAAAAAGCCCTCCTTGCTCCATTGTTTTGTGTGGCTGAAGTGATGTGGCTTCTCTTCTTTGTCATGTTTCTGTGGATCTGGACTGTGGTCTGTCAACACTGATGTGATTCTGAAGAGATCAAGAGCTGCATGAAAAAACCAGAACTGAGAGAGCTCGTAGACTGACCGAGAGAGACCACCTGAGTGACAAGCAACAGCTGAGTTCACACATCTGGAAACCAAAACGCAACCCCTCATTAAGTGCGTCTTTACGCGCATTCTCTCTACAAGCTTAAAACCCTTCCAACTCAGCCAAAGTTTCACTTTTTTTTCTCTCCTTCTTCAGGGAAAAATGTTTCGCAGAACCTCAACTAACTTTTTTCCTCTGGCTTTGATGTGTCTGGTCATGAAGTCATGGAGAGACAAATCATTTCCATCTTTTATCCTTGTTGATGCATGATGATTTCCAGCGGATGAAGGCTGAAAACAAGCCTCTCTAGTCTTGCGCTGCAGTATTTTTCTTATCATCATAAATCTATTGAACCTCCCAGCACCCAAACACACCTAAACAGAAAAGCTGCAACATGAAAACAAGAAAATGACAGTAACCTGATGGTTCTGAGCCAAAAACGTGACACTCACCTCTTAGAAAACTTGGTCCGGGGTCCGGGTTGAATATTCCGTTTATCAGAGTAAAATCACGACTCTGGAGGCATCCGGGCTGCAAGGCAAGCAACGAACACAACTCGGTGCCGTTTTTTTTCTGTGTGTGTCCCGAATCAGTTCGATGGTTGTAGTCTTTTAGTGCATGGTCACAGATACAGACGGAGGGACTGGGACGTTCATCAGGGTTGAGCGCTGCGCAGCTCTGACACCAAGTTTTTAGTGTCGAGAAATGACATTAGCGCTGCTCTGCGCCTATTGGCTTAAACATACCCCCCCTTCACACACTCACACGCCTCCCTCTCCTTCTCACTTACAGGCAGGCAGCCTACTGCATAAATCCATTTACTTTATGGGTGGATTTTAAAAGCAAAATCAAGTCCATGTGGTCTATTTTTCAATATAATTCCTGTGTTCAATTTCAATTCATGCGTCAAAAATACTTTAAAGTATAATGTAGCTCATTGTAAACTCATTAGTGACCATTGACCTACGTGCCCATAGGAATACAGCTGCAATTATGTAATAAAATGTCCATTGGGTTCACCTCACAAGAGCTTTACCAGGAACACTTGATTGAAATAGGACGAGTAGACTGACACAGTGCTAGATTGACTTACATTAGATTATTATGGTAATGAAGGTCAGTGAAGATGATAGTTTCCTTTCCTGTCTGTGGAACTTATGTCACACTGTATGTTCTCATGCTCTATGCAGGCACCACACAGAAGCGTCCTGAAAGTCAAAACTGACACCTTGTCGTGATGTTTGGAGGTTCTATGTACTGTGTAGCATGTTATACCCATGGATGTAGAACAGACTTTCTGTAACTCTGGTTATATCAAGCACTGTCTGATGTGTAAAACCATGTCTGTCCAGTATATCAATAATCCAAAGTGGCTTAATTTACATGCAAAGTCCTTGAGCTTTTAATTAAAATACAAGTGAGTGAGTATCAGATATTCACAAGCTCTCTTATTGGAAAATTAGTGACAAATGTTTTTATCTCCATCAGCTTCACTAAGATGCTAAACAACCCAGTGCTCCAGTGGTCAGAGTACAGTAGGAAGTGGTTGCTCAGGAGGGAGTGTGCAGCTGTAAGATAGGGAGGCAATGAATCCTACAAATTCTTAGAGACTGAAAAATAGTTTTGTCCTGCTCCCACTGTTTACTGAGTCTTATTTCTTCATAAATAACCCAAAAAACTGATTTCATGTTTCAACCTGTGACCCAGATTTTCTGAAACATTGCTCTCAACCACTGGAAAGTGTAAAACTTTTTTCCCTACTCTGTCTTTGAACATCATTGGGCTGCTCTCCTGGTGAAACATGGAGACATTGCTGGTTGGATGCGCAATAGAGAAACTTGAGCAAAAGACAAAGTTTTTTTAAAAAGTAGGAAAGAAACTGGTGTTACTGCCAGCAAGAAAGTTGAGTTAAAAACATCTCACAACTGAGTTCAATGTAAATGTAGCAAGAAAAGTTTGTGTTCCATGCATTTAAATTTGCATCGAGACAATGTTTCTTAAAGGAAGACAATACTCAATTTAGGTTTTGATATTCTGCAGCACTATTATTTGCAGATTGAATATTACATTAAAAGATAGTGTGTTTATCCACTGCTGGTTGCAAAAGATGGAGTAACAGGAAGAGGTTTCGAGCCACTGATGGATCAATAATCCCACCAAACTATTATTTAAAAGATGCAATTTTAAGAACTACACCATGTATGCTAAAATATACACAGCAGTAGTATCGTAAGAAAAAAAAAAACAAGGTGACCATAGTAATAAAGCCAGTCAGAAAAAAGCCTTTGACATTTCATTAGGCCAGGGTCAACATTTAATGAAAAGAGAATGAACAAAACTTTCCTGATGACATATAATTTAGGGTATGTTTATCAAAAAGTCACTCTTGTGGACTCAGAGTTGGATGAACATCAAGTAATAAAGACTTTCAAAAGGCAGCAGATCCTGATTTGTGGAGTGGAGCGCTTGGATTGAATTTTTTTAGCCTCTGCGGTGGAGTCAGGGGAGTGAAGGGAGTCGTTTGAATGTCCGTGAACCTGGCAGCGAGAGAGGCAGACCAGGTCAAACAGTATAGCTTATTGTCCCTGCCAGCCAGTTGGCCGGCCCACACAGCGAGGGACCTACGGACGCCCTCGTTCACCCTGCTGGCTGCTGCTCTGACAGCATCTGACAGCTTGATTTACAACTTCACTTTTACATTTTGGACTTTTAACTTTTAGTCAGAGTGACTTACAATAAACAGTACAGTAAGCAGCAACTCATAGATCATCAAACACTATAATAAAAAAGTGGTATGGCTCTTATTAGATTGAAACCCTAGCAACAGATATGAACAAATATTTCATTTATGGCTGCAGAAATGTGCAAAAAAAGTGGAGCAAAATAGCAAAAACTCAGTGAATAAAGCAGAAAAATCCATATTAACTCTTAAAAACTGTCCTACTTAACTATTCTCATCATTTAGTTCACCTGTTGTGTGTCATGTCACACACAGACATCTAAAGCTACCCACTTAAAAAGTTCAGCAGCTACGTGTGTGTTTTAACAGGTAATCCGATCATCTTCTGTGTCCCGATTGCTCTCTTTCCACCTGTTCTACTCGCCTCCCTGCAGAATAGAGCCGGCCTCTGTGCTTTACCTCGGCTCTTTGTGCTCACACACAGACATCTGTAACATTAAGCCTATTTACAGCAGACACAGAGAGAGAGGGAGAGGCGTATAAAAGGTAAGCCTATAGTCCTACACATGCAGCCGGAGAGGAAACTGAGGATCAGTGCAGCATGGTGAGCACAAAAGGGGCCTCTGGGTCAGTAAATCCTGCCCTCTGTAACCTTCTGGTGCGTAGAATCACAGCATGGTTGATGAAAGTGTCAGAGCCAAGCGCAGCACGTTGTACATCTCTGATCCTGCCTTTTTATCCCTGTCCCTTTCTCCCGCTCTCCTCTTTTCTTTATGGAACACTGCTTTGAAAACAATCCTGATTGATGTGGGACCGCATGCTTTGTGACGGCAGCTTGGATGTCATGAGTAATGAATGACTAACTGTTGCAAAGGAAGGTTATCTTTCTATCAGTACATTTTGTTGTCGGAGACAGTAAAGGGCATCTTACCTGAACCACACCAGGATCATCTGTCATGTGTTGGCCCGGTTAGTATTCCAGATTTGTTTTGTTTGTTTAACCAGGAAAACACAGTAATGATTCACATCTCTGCTCACAATGTTGTGATTACAACTCCAGTATACTTGACAGCAGAAGAAAGTGAAACTGCGAAAACTTATATGGTGTATAATTTAATGACTGGTCTGAAAGGGGATATCCAGTCATTAAAAAAATTGCAAAACCACACACTGTGTCGTTAAAGTGATGAAGTTACACATAAAAATGGCATATAATCCCTATGTCACACAGATAAGATAACAACCAGCTGGGAAAACAACAAAAAGCTCCACACCTTAAAGTGCTGTAAATCCAGATATTTGGCAATAGAAAATTTTGATGCTGGCTCAGATTTAGCTAGCTGGTGAAATGGTTTGAGATCATCATCATCATCAATATGGACAAGAAAAATCTTTTTCTTTTCCTGGTCATGACCCATCATGCTCCTTCTTTCTGTGACCCTGTATAACCCAGCTCCAAAACCTCCAACCTCTGCTGTGAGAATGAGATAAGTGGTTCCAGATTTGGCCTAAAGGAAAACTGCCAATCAAGATGTGAGGATCTGGGCAGCGTTTCTCAACCGTCCAGTCGTCCCCAAAACATCATCTGGAAGAGACAGTGAACAGGAATGTTGTCTGAATCATCCTCTGACCGTCCCACTAAAAATAAACTCAGAGCTGAGTGTTCTCCTTGAGAGAGAAGTAAAAACATTTACCTAATAAGGTCTAAAAAAGTATGAGCCTTTTCTTCACTTTTTGAACTAGAATATATTATAAATGATGCACGGCTGGTCACTGTCACTCATCACATTAATCTACCTGTGGTCAATTGTCTTTCTCTCGTGTCATCAGTCTATCTGTCTGTGTCATCTCTGTCAGAGTGAGGGCTGTTGGCACACTTATCACTGCACTGTCATCAGATGTGTTTGTTCACTAAGGACAGGGAGGTTAAGTTACATTTAGCTGAAGGATCCATAGTGGCTGCATTGTCTCTATCCATACAGACTTTTTTTTTTAAGAAGGAACTTCTGTTGGAATGTAGAAAAAAAATTTGTACCAATTCAAAAAAATCTTGATGTTGTGAAAAACATAAAATTTATTAATTAGCTAATCCTTTTTTTTAACCTTCATGTTTAATTGAAATATATGCTGATTTAAATTTGATGTCAGCATCACGTTTAGAAAAAGTTGGTACACAAAAGGCTGGGGAAAGTTGTGCAAAGCTCACAGGTAAACTCCACAGGTGAAAAGGTTAATTGGTAACAGGTGATGGTGTCATGATTGGGTAGAAAAGGAACACCCGTCATTCACAAACAAGGGTGGGGTGAGGAAGGGATGTTACTACATGTGCTTGGGAACACTTTGAAGAACTGTTGTTGCCAAACACAATTGGTTTGGCAAAGATTTGCTTCTGTTTTTTATTTATTTTCTACAAAGTGTAGAAACTCTTTCAGAATCAGAGTTGTAGTTTTGACACATTAAAGAATGGATTCAACTGTCACTTTAAACAAATGTAGAGAAGCTTTAAGAGGTTACATGGGCTTCAGCTAAAGCAGAACTGCTTGTAGTTTCTCCCCAGAAAAATTTAGAGAATTGGGGAAAAAATAGCATTAGCCTCATTTGGCTTTGGTGATTCTTAGCAAAGCTTTGCAAATCTTGGTTTTTAAAGGTATGGACAAGGACAGAGGAAAGAAATTGGAGAGAAAAAATTGAAATAACTTCAGCTCAGTCAGCATAAAAATAAAGGCACACAAAGATATATTTCCATGGCCATTCTGTCGGTTAGCTGCTAACTTGCAGCTTAGTACAATTGTTAGCCTACATTGTGTTCATTCTTCCCAAACCCCTAAACTTTCCATCAGTGAATTTTGAGTGAATGAAGTTGAAAATTTGCTTTCTTTTTGAGAGTTAGAAGAAAATATGACTTGTGTGTGTGTGTTTAGAAGATATTAAATGTTGAGCTTTAGAGGAGCTAGTAGGCAGAGTTTGTGACTGATGGGCAGAGCTAGCTATTTCCCCCTGCTTTTACTTAAATGCTAACCCAAATGGTTGCAAGCAATGGCTCCATTTTTACTGCAGAGACATTGTAGTATCTCTTCATAAAACTCTTTGCAAAAAAGCGAATAAACACATGTAGAAAATCAGTTTCTTGCAATAGTCCAATGCCCTATCCAAGTGTAACTTAGAACAGCACCTCACCCCTACCTGCCTGCACAACATAAGTCATTTCAAAGAGGAAAAAAATAACTCAGAATGACAAGTGGACCTTTAAGGGTGAGATGAGGTATGACACAAGAGAGGCTTAGCCAACTAATTCAACTAATTCAGGTATTTTTATGAGAGGAAGGGCTCCATGTGGAACACAATCTTTCCTCATTTCTGGAATTCCTGCCACCTCTCAGTGGTAACTGTTGAATGAAGTAAATCAACAGTCGGTGCCCCCCTACAGACACACATGCACACACACACACACATACACTCACACAATGCACACAGTTTCCTGACACACTGGTGTGGTGTTTTTCTTAGACAGGTGTGTGACAGCGAGTGAGTGCACTAGTTAAATGTTAATCCCATTAAGTGGATGTGCTGTTCGTTGCTCAAGGCACATCCAGTCCCTCCAAACACACACACACACACACTCAATAACAACTCCTATGGTGATACTTCTCAAACTGCCCTAATTAGGCTAAGGACACTAAGGACATCCGGCGTGCTACCTCCAACCTGTGCAGGACCTCCAGCAGTTTAGCTACCATAGCTGGCATACCTGAGCACTTTATCAGGCACTTGAACCCCTGAGAGTCTGGCTGTTTAACTCTTGAGGCTTTGACCATATTAGGTTGGGTGGTCGTTAAACTCAGCTCGAGTGCATAGAAGTCGCCACATCGCTGCCTGTGGCTTCCTGTTGCGTCCAAACTCCTGAACACAATTACTGGACACGTCAGTCACTGCCAGGCCAAAAGAACCACACTTGACTTACACAAAGGATTTAAATGCCAGCCCTTAAGAATGGTTGTGAATGTAGAAATGCCCACTATCACTGATTCATGTATAAATGCCTTTTGAGTTTGCTTTAATCATCTGGTTTTGGATTTAGCGCAATAGCATTTATTACTGAAGAGGTAGAAGTATTCTGTTGTGTCTGCAATTAGTTTAAAAGTTAAGATATCTTGTTAATTCTTTTATTTCAGAATTAAGTCCTTTTTGTCCTTTTCCTCCCTGGATGAGATTTTTTTTCAATGGCGTCATTCCTTATCCAAGTCAAGGATCTATAGATTTCATATGTTGTACTGATTGTACAGCCCTTTGAGGCAAATATGTGGTTAGTTACTTTAGGGTACATAAATAAAATTGACCATCGAATGGAAAAGCATGACATGGGGACCAAACCTTTTTATGTTCTGCCATTTTAATTCACATTTCTGCCTTTTCCATCATTTGTGTGCCATTAGTGGAACCAGGAAACATATTTAGTCAATTGTGTTGGCTCTCTGAATTGAGCCTTAAAAGAATGTGATGTCTCAAAACCTTGTGCATTCGTAGCAGAGGTATAATCTGTGAAAAATAAAACTTACTTGAGTCAAAGTCACCAATCATTTTAAACCTTTTTTAACTGAAGATTCTATACATGCAGTTTCATTTAAAAAGAAAGAGGCCTGCTCTAGCCTACAGTAACTGCCTGGGAGGTCCAGACCTTTAACTCAAACATGTATTTAAAATTCAAAGAGGGTTAAGCTAATGTTTGGTCTACAGAGAAACCCCATCCACATCTGCAATGTAACACCTGACTGTGTCTCTGGAGTGGAGTTTACCCCTCAGGGCTGTACTGTAAGACAGTGAAACCCCAAACTCTGCAGCAGCAGCGTTGGTTCTGTAACTGAAGATTTAGGGTTCAGATCCTCATAGTGCGTCACAGGAGCACTAATTTCCACATATTGTGTTTGAGGTTAACCTTCAACAACCAAAGGGACCAGACAAAAACCAATAGACAAAGCTAACATATCATGCAGAGAATATTATACACCGTGATCATTGTCGTCATTTGTGAATAATGTCTAAATCATAAGGAGTCAATAAATAAACCAAACTTTAAATCTGAGTTAAAGAAGAGAGAGTAAAATTACTTTATATAGCACGGTGCGTCACACCAGGAATCCACATTACATCATGTATACATCACTATCCCCTTTAAGTGTATTGTAATTTTACAATTTTTTGGCAGCTTGGTATTGACGTGACAGTACTATAAATACATTTGTTTTGCTGCTCTGTTGCTCAAATCTGTGACCATATATAGAAACACTCCTCTACTTCTCTGTCTACAGATCTTAAAGTGATTACCTCATTCTTTGAGTTAATGGTAAACTTCTCCTCTATGACATTGTCTAATCTTTAAGCCTTCTCTGCCCACCTATGACCACCATATATGACCACATCTCAAAGCAGTAAAAAGGAAAGTATTTCAAATAGATGTAACATTAGTTGTAGTTTGAAGCTACAGATGTAACTTTACTGATGGCAATTTTGACTTTTGCTGTATTTGTTAGGTTACAGTTTAATGACCATGTGAGGTGAATATATCACTTACTGATGTGAAAATACAGTAGCACAGGAAATTTAATTTTGATAACAATATATTCATAAAAATACTATGGATTTTAGCTTAACATGAAAGGAGCAATATTTGATATGTGGCCAGAATGTCCAAAACCGTCAAAAGAGAAGATGTAACAGTTCTATTTCGTCATTCTGTTGGGTGAGGGCTACCTGGTTAGCAAGCTAACTGTCTTTTTAACTCATCCAGACTTGATGGAAACAAAATGGCTGTGCTGTCCTCTCTGGGAGGCTGCTGAGCCTGGTTCTGTCGCCCACAATATAAACACAAAGCTGCCAGATCAGGCAAGCTGATAAGATAATAAGGCCACCAGCTCTATAGCTAACTGAGATAATAAGCTAAAGACGGCTACTAGTTAGAGTATGCATCACCATTATTAAAGATGGGCCACATGACAGCTCCTCAAAAGTGAGTAGATCATCAAACGTAAAGCGAGGTATGTGAGACATGTAAACTATGAGGAGTGAGATGATAACTCATTAAAATACAAATTGACTTATCTGTCAGTTGTGTGATTAATTTGTTTCAACAACGTTTATGAGAAGAAGCTTGTTCAAGTAGACAGTAGACTCTGTGTATGTTTCTGAGTGTGTGAGAGGTGGTTTTCACAAACGAGCCTTTTGGATTAGCACTCACTGAGTCAAGCTAAAAAGCAAACATAAGGCATTTAGGCAAGTTGAAAGCACACACACACACACACACACGCACACACATACATACATGCTCCACCTAGCAGATAGAATGACAGAGGGGGCCTCACTGGTATGTTTCAGTCTAATAAAGGAAGTAACCTGTCAACTGTGCATGATATCACATCACCAATCTTGAACATTCATCAGCTACTCGCGCTCATCAGAGCTTCATGTTGAATATTGTGTGTTTTTATGTGTGTATAGTGTGCATAAGCTGAAGTTTCACCTTTCTGTTCACCTTTTGTGCATTTTTTAAAAGTATCTTCAAGTAGCGAGCCAACCCTCCTTCCTCTCCTCAGGGTTCTGGCCTCAAGGAGGAAGTGTGTGACAGCACTGAGCTCCTGGACCATACCGAGGCATGTATCTGACAGAGACACACTCATGTATGCACACACACACACAAAATCTAAGGGATATGTCAGCCAAGGGCAAGAGTGGAGGTTAGAGAGATGGTGAAAGAAAGTGAGTAAGGAGGGAGGGAGGATACAGAGGGAAGGAAAGAAAAAGGAAAGGGGAAGAAAGACCTTGGATTGCACTCCCGCCTTGGGAGGCAAGGGAGAACAAATGTCTTTGACAGTCCAGAAATGAATATTCCTGCCGTTGTTACAACTGCAGCCAAATATGTCAAACCCTCCCTTCAGTCCCCAGACCACAACGTGTCAAAGACAGATAAAATAGTAGGAAACCTCCAAAGATTTTACAACTTACAGTATTTTCCTAACTGAAATGTCTCATGAGATGCTGTCTTTCTCTCGCAGATAAAGTATTCAATTCCAAAAAGCTACTTAAAGAAATGCTATGCATCTTCTAAAGAAAGATAGTTGAAAGCTGAGTCTCATTCTCAAGTCATCCAGTTTCGCCATTTTGCAATTAACTTGTTTCTTTTAGAGGTTAAACGCCAAGCCAAACAACTTTCAAACAATTTGGCATCTACTTGGCAACACTGTCAAAGACTTAAAGAGGAAGTTGCCGACTGTTTTATTTGCTTTCATTTTGTTACATCAGTCAAGAGTAGGTGCCTAAAGGGACCATTAGAATTGTAGCTTTAACTTTTTGTTTCCACCCACAAGATGTTAAAGGATTAGTTTTGACATTTTGGGAAATCTCACCCAGTTAGCACTTAGACTGGAAACAGAGAGGAATAGCCAGCCTGGTGCTTAACTTCACAAAGCCACAATGTGTTTTTTTAAGCTTTGGTTTTGTTAAGATTAAATAAACAAGAGAACATATCAATTAGTATATAGCTGAATCCAGGCAAGCTGTTTTTTCCATTAAAATGTTCTATTTTTTGCTAATTTAACCTGCTGCTCACAGGAACTTTAGCCTGTGGGTACAGATATAAGACTGGTATCAATCTTCTCCAATAGCTCTTAACAGAAAAGCTAATAAGTGTTACCCAAAATGTTCCTGTTCCTCTAAGTAAAAAAACGTGCAGTGGGTGGTCAAAACATAATGGGGACTCCTCCAACATCCCTATTCCATGTCATTCTTTCTGTCATCTATGTGGTCGAAGCAGTGCACTTCTCCTCTTTGCATCTGGAACGTTAGAACAATCTGTTTCTCGAACCTGCCTCATATCTCCCTTTGCACATAAACCCAGAGGCTTTAGAGGTGAGAACCTGGCTCAGATACGCAAATGAAACTCAATGAAACCCAATGAGAAACACATGTTACACACATGGACAGTCTCTGTGATGCAGGAATAAGGGGTCTTACCCCACACACATTCGCAGAAAGCCGTGGCTGTGTTATGTTTCAGATGATAAATGCACAGAAAGTGTATACACAGTCCGTAATCAGCAACCCAGCCCTCATAACATATAGCTTGTTATATAGAGAGCGATAATGCAATGCTGTGTTTTATGCCTTCCTATCAAACTACACCCACTGTGTACTGTATGGACTTAACTAATGCTCACAGGCAACAGGAAAACAGGCTCCCACAAGCTCAAGACAGAAAACAAGTGCAGATTTTGGCCAGATAATGTGGTCGTTATTTTCTTTGAAAAGAAACAAAACACTTTCTGACAACAAAAAATGTGTCTGGCAATTTCACAGAGCCCTGCACCAAATCATATTGATTTAATATTTAGAGTTTGAAGTTCAGTGAGTTAGCTTGATGCATCTCTTTCTGAATCATCATGTCTGTTGCTCACCAGCTTAAATTGCCATCTGTTTCAAATTTTTTGAGAAATTTTTGCATTGTTGTTTTCAGTTGCTTGATGACAGAAAATCTAATAAAAGTTTCCAGTGGCTGCGTGCTGTTTTGAATTCAACCTTTATTACTCACGGTAGGTACTCATTCCAAGACGTAATCCAGATAAACCAGAACAAAAATACTCAAAGAACTATTTTTCTCATCTGCTCAATATTATTAACACAAGAGGACACAAATTCTCCAAGATCAATTAATCATAAAATTGAATAAGGCAGAAAAGAGCTCAAAACAGATGTGTGAGCATTAACTTGCCTCAATATGGCCAGAGTCAAACCTCAGCTTTAAAGCTACTTTGACTCTGGCCACACTTGGCAGATAAATGGCTGAAGCTTTGAGTCTTTACAAGCACAAACAGGCTGTGATCGGCTCTCTCAGGACACAATCACAGGTCAACACATTTGCTTTTGTCCACATATTTTGTGTTGTGTGAATGCTAATGCATCCCTGATGGAAAAAAACCTTAATGTGTTTCCATTTTCTTTTCATCTCACTTCCCACTCAATAGAGAATTATCCAGTTTACATTGAGGTTAGTCATCTCTTCTCGTCCCAGATGCATCCACAGTCGTGAACCTTCAAATTGGCTGCATTTAGGATATAGGAAAAATGTAAATGCATGCAATATTTGATTATTAATCATGATAAATACTTTTTAGTTTGCATGACATCCCACGATTCTGTGAGGCAACACAAAAGTAGAAAGTAGTTGTCTCTTATCATGACATTGCTGGGACAAAGTCTTATGACACATATGAACAAACTCTGTCTCAGCTGTTTGGTGAAAGTATAACAGAAGTGCTAAAATCCTTGCCTAGCTTAGCATAAACAGTACTGCAATCATGAAAAACAGCAAGCCTGGTTCTGCAAAAATATACATTAAAGAAGAGCCTCTAAAGCTCATGAATAAACACATTACATTTTGTTCGTGGTTTCATTCACTTTGTGGTCTTTTTTATGTTGTCCTTCTGCCTCCATTGCTAAGCTAAGCTAAGAATCTACTGGCTGAAGCTTTATATATACTACACAGACAGCAGAGTAGTACTGATGTTCTTATTTAACACAGCAATAAAACAAGAGTTTTTTTTCCCCCAATATTTTTGACTATTTCTTTCTATTTTTTGCCATGCATAGTACAAGGAAAATGGAATTTCATATTAAGGCAGTAAGAAATCTTGCATTGTAAGTCATATATAGACGGGATGCAGGCTTCACTTTTCCATCAGCGTCTCCTCAGGCCAGGTGGAATGGTAAAGTTGAATTAATCCATTCAGCATGTGTTCTGTGTATGGGCGTGCATGTATGTCGGTGTGTGTCTAGAGGCTCTGGAGGTTCATCTGTGCAACACGTGCCAGGGAAGTTCTGTCATCACCTCTGTGAAAGAGTGGAGGAGAGAGGGAGAAGAGCAATGAGAAGGAAAGGAAGAGAGGAGACAGATGGAGGTATATCAGGGGAAGGGAGACCTATAAAAAGAGAAGGAGAGAGGGGGACTATGAGGGATAGGGGGATTTTGGGTGGGACATACAGAGTGGAGAGGAGGAGTTGAAACTCTCCAGGGGGAGGATGTGAGAAAGCTCTCCCTGTTGGGTTTTGCCCCTCGAACAGAAATGTTGGCTTGTGTCCACTGAACATGCCTCCTCAATGCCTGGTCCATCTATCATTCTGTCTCTAACCGGGGGGGGGGGGGGGGGGGGGGGGGGGGGGGGGGGGGGGGGGGGGGGGGGGGGGGGG
>JAPZDV010000015.1:8795791-8892634 GCA_029814665.1 Acanthurus lineatus
AGTTTTTTTCTGTCTATATTACATTACTAATGTAGAAAACTGAAGCGTCTCCTTAATTTTCATTCTTTGGCTCTCTCTTATATAGTCTGTGTTTATATTAGTATGATGGAACAAATCTTGGTGTTAATTATCTCCTCCCATATTACATGTCAAGATAAATATTAGATTTTGTTTTGTACAACATGCAAATGAGAAGTCTGTACTCCAGCTGCCTGTGTAAAAAAAACATTATCATCTTCGTACCACAGTTTAACAAGTCCATAACATTCACAGCTCAGCTTTCAGTCAAGTAATAACATCTCAGCAAAGAAATAGGAGAACTTCCCAAACAGTGATAAGCTAGCAGAGAAGCACCAGTTTACCTTAATGAGCTGTGGCTAATGGTAAAGTGTGTCAGTGATGTAACATTACACCTGTTTAAGTTCTCCTGAGACTACAGCTGGGTGTGGAATAACACACTCACAGGTGAGCGCAGGTGTGTGTAGAGAAGAAAAGGAGTGAGCGAATTAGAAAAAACAGTTGTTTTTTTTTTGCATTCACAATCAGTCCCATAGTGAGTCTCCTGACAAATTATCTGCAGTAAAAAGATGCCACCCTCGGGAACCCATATGTTGTTTACAACCATGGCACTGCAGCACAAGGAACACAAAGTTAAAATGACGCATCATCTTGTCGGATGACGTTATGTATCGCTCTGTTTGCATTTGTGCTATGGACGCTTTGCAAACATTCTCATTAGAGTGATTTACAACGAGACAAAACAGTCAGAACAGCTCAAACTGAGAGTGAATACTTGGCTTGTAATGGCAACAAATGGGAAGCTGTATAGAGTGAACTCGTGACCTAACCATTTGTCTGCCCTGTCTGCTTGTTAATGTTCATAAATTCTGATTTACCATTTGTTATTTGCGGTCAGTCCAGTTGAAAATGCTCATTAATTGTTTAATTACTTACTATAAATACAGTATTTTCCGAGGTCTCTGGGCAGTTATTTCAACTTTAACCCAGTAATTAGACCGAGACTCATAAATTTCAAATGACTTAATTTTGTTGTTTTGTTCTTAAGTTCTTCATTTGCTCTGAGGTCACTTCCATTATACCTGATCTATGTTGCTACTCTACACGCTGCATTTCAGTCCACTGAAGCAGAAAGCCACCAGAGCCGTGCCACGCTATGCTGTGCTGACCTGCTATGCTCCCCTCAGCTGATTTTCAGGTTAGGGCCTAAAGAGAAGAGAAAAGTAATCAATTCTTCCATCTAATCGCATCTCTCAATCATTAATAGGGGCTTTTAATACAAACTCAGGCCTTGGATGCTGATGTGCACATGCAGGCATACAGACGTCAGCGAACGCAGACTTTTATGCATGTGTTGCACCACCATAGATCTTTGCAACCAGGCACGGCATCGCCATCTTCTCAAGTATGTAAACAAAGTGATCAGCAGGAGTCTTAATGCTGTCTTCTGCTGAGTCTGTTTGTTTGTTTGATCGTGTGCCCGACTTTTCTGCAAGAATGTGTTGTTTGACGGTGTGAAGGCCAAGTGTTTGAGTGGGCTGAAAATCATGTAACTCGAAAGAGAGCAATGAAGATGAAGAAGAAATAAATACACACCGAGGAAAGAGAGAAATATACAACCAGACAGAGACATAGTGATGGAGAGGGAAAACTCATCTATTCAGAGGACTGACTCGAACTTGAATCAAAGGAGCTGCTTCATCTGCACTGCACCTGGTTTCTTCCCTGTCTGGACTCCTGGAGTTTGTGTATGAGTGTGTCTGTGAGTGTGTCTGTGAGTGTGTCTGTGTGTTTGGGTGTGTGTGTGTGTGTGTGTGTGAGTGTTTGTGTGTGCTGTACTGACTGGGTGCCATGGCTCCTCACTGTGTTCTTGCTAGCTATGAATCACCGCCACTGCCGCACCAGGCTGCTGCCTTGGCATCACACACACTCCGCCACCAAGGCAGCCAACTCCCACAGAGTCTGTGTGTGTGTGTGTGTGTGTGTGTGTGTGTGTGCGTGTGTGTGTGTGTGTGTGTGTGTTTTAAGAGAGAGAGAAAAAGTACTTACATCCAAAGAAAGGACAAGAACTGATACCAAAAATATATTTGACTAAAGCATAAAGGTGCTTTTTAAAGAACCTTTTAAGCTGGTTGAAGGAACAAAAACCATCTGCATGCACCAGCAGGGAAGACAGGAACCGAGATAAAACCTGCTGCTGAGATCAATGAGTCTCCAGGGACCAGAGCATCACAAAAGATGCCCCTGTGGATGTGCTCATAATTTTATCACAAATGCAATTCCATCCCCTGGAACCTTTGGTGTAAGTCTTATTTTGATTAATTTCCTTGAGTGGTGTGTAATTACTGTTTGACACACAGTGAGTGCAAAATACACTTCAATCAGCATGTATTTTTTTAACAATCAACAAAGAGAGGAATTAAAGTGTGAGAGCAGGAGCAACCTGATCAGAGAAGTAATGACTGCAACAGTAATTGTATGCAAAACAGTTATTTTATTTTATTTCAATTTTCACACTGGATTTAATGTTATATAAAAGAACAGCTTGAAGCACAGCTTGAAAAAAGGGAGAGGCCAGAGATGGTTCGACACAGCAGGAAGACTTAATGATTAATTTACCAACAGATGACAAGCCTACAGGATATACAGAGATTACATAAGGTTAGAGATCCCTCTGTCTACACACAAACACACTCACCGAGAGACTCAATGTGTTAATGATGAACTGGTGTTGTCTGTAGCTAATTGGCTGTTTTACACTGGCAGCAAGTGTGTGTGTGTGTGTGTGTGTGTGTGTGTGTGCAAAAAAAGAGTGTTTGCTGAGATTTGTCAGACTTAGTGTAGTTTCATCCACTGGCAGCTCAGCAGCACACATGTGTGCAGAAAACATTGCTCACGTTAACATTTCAGTGTTACTGTGATGCATTCACATTTTGCAGAGGAGAGTTGGTGAAGAGGTCAGTGGATTTTCATTCATGAGGCTGGCGGCCTGTGAAAACATGAGAAGTGAACAGGATGTGCTTGATTCCTTAACCCTGCTTACAAGGTTAGTTTAGTGTTTCGACTTCAACTTTTCCCAAAATCAAATCAAATCAAAAATGTTAATTGTTCTTTGGTCCAATCAAGTACAACTGTACTGCTTTAGGTTAATCTAACTGTGTAACATACCTTACATTTGCATGACAGCTCTGAGTCTACAGCAACAATAGCAGCGCTATGAGGTTGTCATTGAATTCAAGGGTGCTGTGATTAGAATGCTAACATAAGCATGGACCCGAAAGAGTATGCAGGAGGCATGACAAGATGGCAGAGAGCAACACTTATCCGTTGCAATGACTGTTTGTGTTCATATCAGTTCTACATGCATTTGGGTTTGATTTGGACATTTGTGTTATGATCTCTGGCAAGATTTAATTGTCAGATCTGTGCATCTGTGAAAGGGGTTGTATGAGGGTAAAAGACAATGGTACAAGGAAGAAAAAGATCATGTGAGAGGAGGAAGAATGATTCTTCTAAACACTGTGATTTCACTTAGACAGTCAGCACTTTTGGAGGTTTGAAAAAAAGCAAAAGAGAAGACGGGAAAGAGAAAATTCCATGCACATGTGAGAAAACAGATCTGTTTGGATGAGACTTGTCGCTTGAAGCCAAATACAGTAACCCTGGAAGCCAAACATAGCCAAATAAAAACAATACACATACACAAGCATGCGTGCGTGCATACTTGAATACATATCATGCTGCCACAACACAGACATGCACACACCCACACACATGCTCAATCCCCCCTGTACAACCAATCCTTCCAGATTCCTAATAAAAGCTTTCATTATGTGTGTTTGGCCACTACTTAGAGCGTCTCGCAGACTAATGATACCTATTTTCACCCCTCTAAACTCTGACACCAAAGACTCTCACCGTAAATCACTCGCGACTCATTGCGCTAATTAATAAAGCCGTGCCAGACATTGCGACTCTGGGGAAATTTAATAATGTTCACTGAAAAACCTTCAAAGCCAAATTAGATTATCAAAACGAAGTAATCTAGGAGTTTGTTTTTTGCTGATTCAGCAGCAGAGCGAAAGAGCTTGGTGAAAATTATGAATGTGTTTACTTGTATGCTTGTGAGTGTATGTGTGTGCACATGTTTGCCTGAATGTGTGTGTTCATGGCCTTGGGGTTTCAGGTCTATCACTGGGAATGTACCCTTGTAACTGCTAAGGTCAAAGTGTGGTGACCCCTTAGGCTACCAGAAGGTCAAAGGTCATCCCCAGGGGAACGAGTGGAGACACCCCAGACCTACAGGCTTGACTGATCAGTCTGAACACAACACTACTTTGCAACCCAAACTTCCCCCAAACAATGAAAACATCTCATTCACCCCAGCAGTTTTATTAATTACTTATACTGCATTGTGTAAGACCACGAATAATCAGCTCTGAGACCCCTCAGATGGACTCTTGCCCTCAACTCGCCAGGCTCATTTAACCCGCTTTTAGCCTGAGGACACAACACAGAGTGACCTCAGTTCACACAACCAAAACAAAGACATTCACAAGGTCGCGCGTGTTACATTAAACGGTCCTGAAATGTTTTGAAGCAGACAGAAAGTTGCAGAAAAAACTGAGGTAGCAGTTTCCTATTTTCTTGCCAGCAGTTCTCAGAGAATTGAGATATTTTGTGGTTCCAAAACTTTCATATCCACATCTGCTAGTGGCAGAACTTTATAGATGTGAACTTCTGTATAAGAACTGAAGTGATTAACCAACCGACAAAGTATTGGAGAAAATTGTGTGTTATTTTGCAGAGATATTTATGGTCAACAGAGGATGAACGCAAAATGGATATGGTTAGCAGGGTCAACGTTATATCTGCAAATTATCAGCATGTTAGCATTGTTATTTTGAGGGTATTAACTTTACTTAACTTACTTAACTTTTTTGATGTTAGCATTTGTAGCTCAAGATTCTTAATCACGTTAAGGGTGGCAAATCTCAATTCATGCCATAATTGCTAATGTATGCATAACTTCAACGAATACATCATGATTCCATGTTGGAAAAAAGTCAGTACACATATTGGCTGTTGGACGGCCTTCACAGTCAAAAAGCAAAAGAACAAAACAAGGCAAAGCATCATGTGCAAATTTGGTTTTGGAAACATCTTGTTGCAAAAGTCAATCAAATTATGCACAACTTTAAGTGTTTAGTTCAAGACTAAAGAGATTGGCTGTTGGATTGATGGATGTGCATTTCCTGCCAACCAGCTCCTGGGCTAACACGAAACCATAAATCATGTTTGATTATGTTCCTCTTTGTGTGTCCTACAACTCTGACACCTTCGCTAAACTGATTGCTACCATCAAGATCTCCTGCAGCTTTAAAGTCACTTTATGTGCCAACTGCCTCTCTGTTAATCACATCACAGCTTTCTAATGTTGTTACTGCAGGGCTCTCTTCAAATTCAGTTTTCAAGGCAACCTGAACGGTCCCTGTTTCATGCATAGCTAATCTTGTCTTTTTAAATAAAAAAACACAAGCTTTAGGTCAGTAATTCACTGTTGCTTCAGTCTGCTCTTGAGACCACCTACGAGATATTTTCAAGCAGATCCTTGCTGCAGCCATCTAGATGGAATAAAGACACTATTCATTGACTTACTGGCCCAATTACTGTTGACTTAGGCAGAGGGGGAAGAAAACACGAAAACATATGCTGAAAACTGCTTCAGACCCCTCCGGCCCTGCCTGGATGAATTTAAATGTGAGTTCTGACTAAGCTGTTTAGCTCTAAGTAATACAATTTGTGAACACTATCCATTTCAAATGAATCAGAAAGAGCACTAATGGATAAGACAGCATTCCCTAACACTGGAAACACACACAAAAGAGTGGTTTCTGGCAGACATTAGGTAATCCATTCTTCTCTGACCTCTCTGCTTTATAGTGTGATCTTGAAGTGTGTGTAAACCTCACCAGTCCTGCACAGTTTGTCCCTCACACTCTCTGATCCTTTGTTTACTGCATATCATCTCTTAATGCTTGACTGTGTCATACAGAAAGCCCATGCTTGTTATTCACACCCGATTGACTCACAATGAAACACAACGTCGAGCCAAGCACATGGTCCGTATAGCAGCACAGCCACTCTCTGCGGGCCCAGAGGGGGGGTTGTGGAAAGTAAGGAGAAAAATGACCACTGAGGATAAAATAAGGTATGGCCTGCATCCTTTTGCCCTTTGTGACGCCATACCATCCTGTCAGCTGGTATGGCTTTATAGCAGGAGGGAATCTTAGATGAGTGCCAGAGATTGTGCTAAAGGTCACAGAAAAGGACCCACAATCTAGTTTTAAAAGCAGCGTAATGCTCAGCTGGTGCTCAGATTACAATGTTTAAACACTAACTGACATCCTAGAATATTGTAATTACATTTCATTACAATCAAATGAACCGCCCATTGTCAGTCTGTAAGATAATGATGTCCATCTAAGGTCACTTGGTCGTTGCTTAGCCCCTCCAAACTTAACTAGACATGGCGGGTCAGTCAAGATTCGAACTCTTCTGCATAACAAAGTGATGTGCAATGGAAAGTAAGAGGAGTAACACTGTTATACTAAAGAGTTTGACTTTTTCTTAATCTCTCTGAAACTAAAAATACATAAGTAAAAGTGTGAAGGATGGATTAACAGCATGTGTCTCTGCTCTAAGGTAAACTGCAAAAATTAGCGTGTCCAGCTAACAAGTTTACCTCCCACAACAACCCAGCATCACTTTTTAATAATGCTGGCATTTTTAAAGATTATTTTTAAAAAAAACAGGCCAGTCCACAACTTGCACATGTGTTCTGTAGAATTTCCACACTACCAGCAAGGCACTCTGAATGCTACTAAATGCTAATGTTGATGAATGTGGTCTGCTTTGCTGGATTTTGATCTAATGTAAAGGTTTAGGGAAATAGTCCCACTTCAATCCTGTTTGATATTTAAAGGTAAATCTGGATTTTTTGAATGTATAATTACCATAACATATATACTTTTGAAGCAGGAATACGTATCCTCATGTGTTCAGGACTGCTGGTACATTGTTCCCTCTATTCTTAAAAATATCCTGTAGATGTGCCACTGTTTTCAAATCTTGTTGTGCATGCATGTTGAGATTAAAATGCCTTAAGTTTCTTCTCATGCGCCTATAAAATGTGTAGGATCTTGAAACTGAGCTCGTCTTTAGGAAAAAGTCAACTTGATTCCATGTTTATGGTAAGATAAATAAGAAAAATCAGGAGAAGGATCAGTTAAGTGTGTAAAAAGTAAAGTCTAAACACAGTGGTAGAGATGGAATTAAGCAGCCCAGCAGCACCGCAGACAGTGAACAAGAGGGCACTCAGCTGAAGGGGGGCTAAATTATGCTAGCTTGATTAACCTCGTTTGCTTGAGTGAGCATGAGTGTGTGCGCATATACGTATATACGTACGAGCATGTGTTTCCTCTTTGTGCATTGCCTATGTATGCTGTCTTGTGTGTGTTTATGTATGTGTGTGTAACCGTCTGCTGTTAGCGTTCATTAATTGGCCGGTGCCGCAGCCCCCTGCACCTCCAAGCTTAATGTAAATATAGGTTCCCTGCACTAACAAGGTCGTTTTACACTCAAAGCTCTTCAAAAGTCAGCTGTAATGCATAAAACTAACCGCACATACATCACATCAAGAAAATCGAAATTTATTTAGAAAGCATTTTTGAAGTAAACAGGTTAATTACAAGGTAGGATGCAGAGCAACAGACATCACTCTGCAGCCTGCGGGGGCCGTGCTAGCCAACGTCAACCACATTAAGAGAGCCATTGTAAGTGATGTGGCTCGAGTTTGGCACTGTTGTGAGAAAGCAGTAAGAGTGTTGTACAGTAGACTCGTTAGCACAAAGATCTGCGGTACATTAACAAGTGATGCTCCAAATTCTGCATCAGCGCAGGATTAGCCAGCCTTTTGTGTGATAATCTGTTCATTCAGGATTAAGATCTGCCACATGTTCATTATGTGAACTTACTGTACTCTGATTGTACAGTGATTATATGGAGGGTAAGAAGACACAAAGACGCAAATTGTTATGTTGCTTTTTCTATGCAAACAACACTGTTTACAGTTTTCCCACCAGCAATATAGGTCACCAGCATGCGGTCTCTTTATTAAAATGCATGTATGTCAAAAACAATAGAAATTGTATAACCAGTTCCCTCACAAAACAACATATCCTGTGTTTCTTAACTACACAAACATATGCTTACTTGTTTATTATTTAGAAAGTATCCAAATGTCTTAAATTAGAAACCTGGTAAATGAGTTTAAGGGGAAAAAAAGTTATTTGGAAATGTCCTATGAGAAAAAAAACTGGAGTTTTAAGAAGCTGAATGTATAAACTCTTTAAATCAGTTAAATCAGACAAAGACTGCAGTCATAAAAAAAGCAAAATCATTGATTACTGCCAATGTTGAGGGGTACCATGGTTATTTCTTAACCTGGATTTAAGTTATTCTTAAAGCAAAGGTAGAAGTAGGGTCACATTATTATATAATCGTGCCGCAAAATATTCCATGTCCATATGAATGATTTTCGTAGCTGTCATATGCATTTGACATTGCAGAATGAAATGCAAACATTGTGGTCTTACCAACAGGGGCTACAGGTCAGAACATAAACAATGGCCATCGGAGGACTTACAAGCTTTTTTATTTGCTTTCAATAAGGTCCTACTTGCATGCCTGTACATGTCAGATCAAATTATCTACCATGTAAAATGTGCTGTAGAGAAGTTTCACATGGGTCGCAGTGTGAGTGTGTGTCAACATAAGATGAATTCATCCAGTCACATGTCCAAATTAGATTTGTCCTTATATCACCATGAGAACTATAAGGCCCATCAATCCACTCAGTAATGTCAAGTAATGTGAGGGTGGTGGCAACAGGATGAGACCTGTCTTTCTCACGCTCACACACACATAGACATACACACACATTTGCTGCTCTGCAGAAACGAGCAGTTATTAATGGCAATCTGATATCTGTGTGTTTGTTCCTGATACTTTTGCATCGCAAATATAATTTTGTTTATACACTCCCAGTTTTTATAGTCGTTCTGTGTCCAGTTTCTTGCTGTTTTAGTATCCAGATAATGACACCTCAAATTGGCAAAATATCACACCATGGTGTTTGCATTCCCAGCTCACCGACTTTTACTATTTGTGGAGCCAAGCTGGGTGTGTTGGCATTTATTTCTTTCCTGTTTTAGCTGTTTGTCTAGACAGGGGAAAAATGTCTCTCTCAGGTTTATCACTCGATTGTATCTAACCTGTTCTCTGTGTTTTGGAAACACTTCTCCATCCTCACATTCCCACCAAATCAAAGCTGCACATTAAAGCAAAATATGAAGGGAAATTTTTTGTTAGGAGCTTTTGATGATGATTTGTTGTAATTCATTACACGCTGACAGAGACAGGGGGCACACTGAGTTTAGTGTTTAGTTTAAATCTTGTTCACTTTCGGTGAACGGTGCCCTTTCTGGCTCACCCCTCTGAGATTTTCACTTCACATCCCCATCTGCCAGACAGGAAGACAGACAGAGGGACGGAAAGATAGACGGGCAGCTGTGTCTGAACTCTGGGTGACTTTTTATTCGTCCTCAAGCACAAGCCCATCAGTCTCAGCTTGTAACTGTCAAAGCTGCAGCTTTCCTCAACCTATCAGAAGTTAAAACACATGTGCACCTGTGGCAAAGACGGTCTATTTTAACATACTTTAACCTGTGGCACAGTTTCATCCCGCTTACTCCAGGCCATTTACAGCATGCAGCAGAATTATAGTTATGCTTAAGAGATATAACTGTGATTTATGCTCAAAAACGCACCTGCTGTTATTACGATTAATCCATGTAGGGGAGAGAGAGTTTTCCAAACAGAGGATGTCACATTCTCTGTGGTTTGCTATGCACACAGTTTCAAATAAAGCCGTTGTGAATGCAAAAAGCATAAATAGATGGGCCCCTTGAACGATGACAATTTATTCATAATGAAATGAAAAATACAGCGCATGACCCCTTTTCTTTGAATAGACATCCTGCATTAGGATAATGCACTGACTCGTCTGACCACAGTGGCCGTTTATACAAATCGTTAGTGATGGGTTCACCAGCCTCAGCCTCACTGATTACTCATCTCATTACTCTGTCCTGTTTAGTAATTCTCCAAATATGTGGAATTTAGGCAAAAAAACCCAGCATCTCACTTATTGGAAATGACAAATGCTACCTGAATTATTTCAAAATTAAAGCTCGTAATTCGAATAACCACTAACAGAACCATTAAAATCACTTAAATTGTTTTAAATGCACATACGACATGACACTGTTACATAATAAACCAGTGTGTCCATTAAAATAACCGGGGTGATGACTCCTCAGGTTCATGTCACCATGGAGACCAATCAATTATGTATGTAACAGTTCGGGTTGGCATGTTATTGACACTGTGGCAGGCTGACACTGGAGGAACAGGCCTGCGGCAGGGATCAGATATGTGAAAGCAATTATAGGTTTATGTAAAGTACATTAGCACAAACTCAGCCCACAGTCAAATATGTACAAATGAGATACAGACACACCAAAAGACAGAAATGCAGAAAAAAGGAATTACTTAAAGTAAAATAAGAACTTTGTCTGTAAGATACACAGGAAAGTCATGCTACCTGAGCTAATGCGGAGCAGAAACTCATTATAACTATGAGCCAAAGTAAATATCAATTAATTATTTTTAGAATAAAGGTTCAATCGTTTGTGTTTTGGTGCCAAATTTCTCCAGGGTTTTAAAATTATTTTCGATTCCACAAAAATCACAGATAAAACAACTTTCCATCTGTATATGGTTCATGTGAGGCTGCAGAATTACAGTAGATTATTACAGTTTTCACGTTTAACAGCTTGTCTTAGCTGTGTGACCCATTATTCCTATTTAGCTCCAGGTTAAATTACCAGACTTTAATATGGTATCAATTTAAAAAAACCTAATTTTAAAACCATTAAATGAAAAAAGGATTAAAAGAAAATTAAATGTCATTACAGGGTTCAAAGACTTGTTAGATGTGGCTGTCTTTTTAAAGAACCAGAAAAAAAAACAGGACTGGCAAACTGGTTTATTCTCTGTGAGAACTGTAAATGTTTCAAGGGATAAACACACTGACAATAAAGGACACAGTTGATGTAACTTACACAAGTGGGGGAAGTTTCCTGAACTTAATATCCGTTTCCTTCTTACATGCAGACAGAAGATTCCCCATGAGTCCCTGTGGAGGTTTTGCTGTCAGACACAGCTGAAGCACCGGTGGGTTAGAAGCCCCACCACAGACCTGTGTCTTCTGGGCCCTATAAAATAGTTTTTTTCTCATAATGAGATAACCACTGTGGAAAATAACATAAAACCTGCCTTAACAAAATGACAGTGACTTGGTTTATTTCTAGGGCATGCATAGAAAACCCAAACAAATCCTCATATAAGTGACTTTGCATTGGAGATTAATTAATATAATAATCCTGCTCTGTGTCCTATATTCTGCAGCTTTGTCTAGACTAACCTCCTTATTATATGAGGTTTAGAAAGAAAACACACAGACATAAAAAAATAACTATTCCAACCTCTATGTGAAACAAGTATTCTCCATACGCTCATATAATATTGTAGACATTTTTATCTAAACTGTCATTTGCATGCCCAAATCTTACTTTAGCAGACTGTACAAGCGTCACTATTCACTCCCTTCTTATTGTGCATCCATTATCTGCTGTCATCCTAATAATATAGACTGAGCCTGAACTCTAATATGACCCCTTGTTTCATCCCATCCCCCCACTCCTCAGTCTGTATGTCCAAATGAACCAGGACAGCTTGTAGAACAATGGAGAATTTTTAGCAGACATGTCTGCACCGTCTCTTTGTTTACATCCTCCTAATTATGTAACTCATCGTCAGATCATAGATAAATAGTAAAAAACGAGTTGCCAAGGCTATAGTCAGAGTTTTGACAGTTTTTAAAAGCCATGACTCCAACTGATTAAAAATGACAAACACTTTGAATACAAGTAAGTAAAGTTCAAGAGAATTAAATCCACAGAAAGCAAGGAAATGATATGTCAGCAACATCCTCAAGAAGGCATTGTAAACAAGAAAAATTCATGCGTGCACAATTGCAGTTGTTGCTTCTCACCTACAACACTGGATTTAGCTCCCGGCGGCTTCTTTCTGTTCTTTCAAAAGGGAAGTTTCATCTCTGGTTCATAGCTGCAGACCCAAGTTTTAGCTCCATTACCAAATTCCAAGCAGCGGTCACAAAAAACACATATAATTTAAGAGCCGATAATGATCAAGCGATGTACTTTGGAATACTCACTCATGAAAGTTACTGCTTGCACCTGCTGCATGCTCATTACTGCGCAGCGCTCTGTTCACGCACAACACGATCACTCTCTGAAGTTTTTGATTGCACCTCGTATATTTCAGTCCGAATGATATATTAGAAGTGCATTATGGATAACTTAAGTGCCTGTGTTCTCGACACTTAACAAGCCTGCTGACCAGTGGACCAACCGAAGCATATTTCTTAAACACAGATATCTCTGCAGACCCTCTGAGGACTGGAGATTAATGAGGAGAGAGGTTAAGATGGAGAGGTTTTAGTGACAGGGCCCTCTATCTCTGTGTCTTTTTGTACTTGACCCCCTGGAGTCCCACAAAACTCAGAGGGGCCCCAGTTGGAAGCAGGATCCCTGCTTGAAGCCATACAGCACACATGACACAGGCATGCACACACTCTCTTTTCTTCTGTCAGACACACACTCCTCTTGAGGCAAGTATATAAAATATTTAATTGAAAGCTTTTCTACGCAGGGGATAATCCTCAGGCGAATCTACCCAGCAAGGACATATTTTGCAGACAGCTGGAGGATGAATCACTGAGAAAGAGAGACATAATAGGACAAGAGAGAGAGAGAGAGAGAGGAAAGAGAGAATAAGCTAGTTATCCTGTAGGCCTACATTTACAATTAGCAAAGAGAGGGCAGCAGGACAGTTTTGTGAGGAGCTGCATGTGTTCTTAATGTCAGTTGTTTTTTGGTACCAGAGTGCAGGAAAAAAAAGACACACAGGACTGATTTTAGTTGCACTTGAGGCCACTTTGCTCTGGCCAGCGTGTTGTGGTGTGCCAAGTGCAAATCAATGACATGTGTGGAACATTTGTTGCCTAATCCCTCAACGATGCACTTTACAAATTTGGAATATATGGTTGTAACTGATCCCTGGACAGCTTTTGTGTGTTTAGAAATGGTTATCAATCGTAGGCGACCGTATCATTTGAGGTGCTAGCTTCCAAGCCATTATTGCATTTTGAAAAATTTCTTTAATATGGACTAACAAGTTTGTTTACATTGAGTAAACCGGGAAAGTGGTCTGAAAAAGATTTGCTATAACAGAGTTTTGCCTTTTTTTCTTTCCAACTTCTATCTTATGCTTTGCATAGGGATGCTAATGTCAGCAGGTCAGTCCAATGCTTTGGTCCAGATAGAAATATTTCAACATTTCTTCATCTATTAGATAGATAACCATGCAAATTTTTTAGACATTCATGAGGATGACTTCCAGTGACTTTGGAGAAACTGTGACCTTAGAACTGCTTCCATCCTCCAGTAAAAGTGTTCCAAATTTTTGGTTTATGATGAAATACTTGTGCAAATAATGACATCAGCCTCCACTGTACTTTGTGTGTAATACTATTAGCAAATTAAACATTTGCCTTGAAATGGTACCATAAAATGGGGAACATGGTAAAAGTTTGCTTTGTCACTGTCAGCATGCTAACAGACATTTTCTCCATGCACTGCTGGGCCTAATTAAAGCCTCATAAAGCTGCTAGCATGATACTTTGTTTTTCTCATATAGCATAATCATACACATTATTAAAGATAATGATGGAAAAATTTCAATTAATAAGACCACAACTGTCAACAGGAACATGCATGAAAGTAAAAGTAGGCAGCAACGGTATTAGCTTTTGATATTTACCCTGTGTTTTTGTGCGATGGTGACAGAAATATTAACTGTATATTTACAGATGCATACCCATATATATATATGTTGGAAAGGAAAACTAGCTTTAAAAAAGTATTGTGGGAGCAGACTTACTAATGTGCAGTGAACATGTTTACAAGCATGTGAATGTGTTAGCGTTTGCTTTTGCATTAGCAGGTCTGTGTACGTATATGAACGGCTCGTCCTGTTCCTGTGTGTCTGTGTGTGCTGTAAGTGCTCCGACACAGAGAGAGGCTGTTCTCAGGACCCTGTCCCTCCCCATTCCTCTACAAGTCCACATGTGTTTTATTAGCAGGCAGGCCCACCGGACTGTAAATTCCAACAGCGTGCTGGCCTGAGGATATGCACGGCCTGAGGTTGAGAACGATCACAGAAAAAATAAATGACAGGCAGAAAGGGAATCACCTCTCTCTTCTTCTTTCTCCATTTTCCTTGTCTTTTTGCATCTCCCTCTCTTTTTGTGTTTAATTTTCCCTTTGGTTTTTTATGATTTTTGATTCTCTTTCTGCTTTTTTTCTTTCTGTATCTGTATCTCATTGTCTATTTTTTTCTCTCATTTAGTTTATTTTATTTCCGACTCTGGTTTGCATGCAAATTCTTCCTGGCTCTTGGTCTTTTTCGTGTCTCATTTTGTCTGATGTTCTCATGCTGTTCTCTTGTCTCTGCAGCTCCCTCTCTTTTTTCTCCTCTTCCCTCCATCTGCTCTCGCTCTCCTCCGCACTTTGTTTCTGTTTCTGTCAGTGCAACACTGAGTTCTTGTTCTGTGACTCCAAAACCACAGCCTTCCCACAACAGCAAACACTTATAAGACTAGAGCTGTGACTTAAACAATGGTTTCCGTTTGCCCCGGGACAAAATAACTCAACTCTCCTCCTCCCCTACACACACAAACTCTCTCTCCCTGTCACTCACACACACTCCCACACAAACACTCACGTTTCCACGGCCCAGTACCTATCATTAAAATTTATGTTAGCTTGCTAATTTTCCAGTCCCTTTCCTCTCCATCAACATGACAATCACAATTAGAGCGTGACATGGCAGGTCATGACCTGCACCCCTCTGATGCCCCCTGAACCCAAACACCCTCCTCAGGGTGTGCTCTCCCTTTGACTTAACCAGGGGAGTAAGTGGGAGAAAAGTGTAAGTGATAAGGTTTAACCCCAAATGTTATGTTTATCATTAAGAAAACAGTTCGAAAGGGTTTGGTTTGTCGTTGTTTGATTTTTGTGCAGGCAGCTGAGCTTAGCTTAACTCAGTGAGAAGATATGTGCAAGTTAAACACCAGTTACACCAGCCAACACAAAGAGGTAGCAGGATACACCTTGACACCTCTTTAAAAATGGCTGGTGCATATGACACATTTCTCAAGTCAAAAATTTCATAATTTAAGCATTAATACTATTTGAGCCTATGCCTGTGTACGCACATTGAATGTCACTGCAAACTTTATTATAAATCTATCCTTCGCTTTGAAATTGTTCTTTCTCACAACTGAACATTAAAAAAGTCATAACATGTTCAAATTAAAGCAGTAGTAGTGTCCGTTTGTTGAGATGTTGTTGTGACGGCCAGCATCTGCACACATCCAGCAGACACAGTTGATATTACCTTTTTTTTAAGTCTAAACTCAGTCACCTTTCTACATAGTTTTAAGACTCACCACCTCTGAAAGAAAATATGTAGTGTTTTAGTTGCAAAAGTCTCCTTTATATTGGCTGTCTAGTTTCCCATTTGTCTGTCCCAGTTTGAATCTCAACAGGTAGTGTGGAGTGGCTTTTTAAATCTTTTTGTTGAAAACAACTGTCTGCAATGGCTGTGGGCCATAAAAAAACCCATTGAGCTTAAAGACACTAAAAGTCCCCATAGAGCAGAGAAGAACTGCAGAGCTGAGGGGGTTTGACGCTACAAGGCAACAATTTTCGTGTTGCACACAATCAACTGATCCATAGTTATTATCAAAACATTGGTTTTTGTAGATTTGATAATATTGTTGTAATCATCAAACACTTTTGACACGACATCCTGTGCAATCATTTCTTAGGAAGCACAGAATATTTATGCACTTGCAATTACATTTAGGATAAAATGTAAATATAGTGTCGTCAAATCAATCTAACATTTCTGCAGGAGTGATAGTTCTTCACTTCTGAGAGGGTATGTACCAATTCAAACTGCTTGAACTGGTGCATAACTTTAGCAGGGATCCAATAATAGGGCTAAATTTGGCTAATCTAAACCTTAAACAGTCTGCTTCCTTCCACACTTAAATTGCAAGCAGAGATGGAGAAAACAACATCCATGAGTTTGTCTGACATTGGTTAAATTAGAGAACATTAACCAAAGACCAAAGTATTTTTTTTGTTTTTTATTTGTTGGCAGAAATTTGGTTAGCAAAATATCTTTGGCAAAACGCTTATTTCAGATCTTAAAATATAGAGTTCTTGTGGGGGGATTCATTGTGTTAAGTTAAAGCGCTTAGATTAAAGGTTTTAATTTATGCATGTTAAAATTTGCATGTCATGATCTTGACAAAAAAGTTGGAGTAGTACTTCCTAGTTCAGTCCACCTCAGAAAGGTAATCTTCACTGAAGGACCAAGTGGCACCTATGTTTTCCACAAGAGGTGATGATATTAAGTTTAATCCTGTCACCAAGTTCGTCAAATCACCTTTTTCGGATGCAGGGGAGTCAATATGAAAAGAAGAGAGAGTTAGGAGGTAAAAACCTCTCTTGAAGAGTTTATGAGTGGTGACGCCATTGTGCTGTGCAGTTTAATTACCTCTCCACCAGCAAGTCTGTTTCCTATTACATCCACTCACAGCCAGCTCTCCTCTGCGCTGTTCTCCTTCCCGTTGCCTTGTCCTCAGCTGGCATCTCTTACACCACAAAAAAATAGTCATCTTAACAAATATTTTGCTCTAATTTCAGACCTGCAGTCCTGTTTTTGCTTCAGTAGGTGCAAATGTCTGCCAGCATAGTTATACAACATAGCTGCGACTCTCTCAGTAAATGTTGTTGGTATATTTATGTGAATATCACAATGGGTTACCTGCATCTTGCTGTGTTATAACCTGCACATTAACCACAACAGTGATGCTGGCTCGTTATAGTTGTTTTTCTCCTATGACAGGCTTAACGATGCATATTTGAAGCTTTAAATTGGAGAGTTTGCAGGCTCTAACCCAGCAGATGTTAAGATGGACAGCGCAGCTCGAACTCACTTACATGTTAACTGCACGTCATATTCATGTCTTTCTCAGTTCTTTTATTTTTCCCTCTCAGCTTCAAAAGACAGGATGTGGATAGAGTGTTATAAAACTAAGCTAAAGAAAAAACAGCAATGAGGAGTGAAATAAAACAAGTGTATTAAACACAAGCCTTTACCGAGGAAAGGATGTGGTCACAACATCCCCTCTGTGAAACAGAATAGCATTATTCCATACAATATCTGAATGACGCATGTACATATGTTTGTGACACATACTCTGAAAGAAGCATGCTTAATTCTTTTCAGGATTTGGTCATAGGGACAATGAACTTTTGTCTTGCTTTTCAATGCATGGACCTATGTTGTCTCAGTATGAATTAGCATGATGTATTGTGTTGAGAGTGTGTGCAACATTGTCCATCTGTTGTTCATCCACTTTGTTCCAGACTGACATCAGTTATTGGATGGGTTGCTATGAAATTGTGCAGGCATCCATCGTCTCAAGATGCAACCTCTTGACTAGTGATGCCCTCACTTCTCCATTTGATTTGGTTTTTGGTAAAATGGCTTCAAAACAATTTGGTTGGTTGCTAAGACACTGATGCAGATATTCATGGACCCCAGAGGATGAATCCCAATGACTTTCCCCTTACTTTCCATTTGGCACCACTAGGAAATCAGAGTTTTTAAATCATCCAATGAAAGACCCCAAATGTACTTCTTGCACAACATTTGGTGCAGACATTCATGTTTCCAAGAAAATGTATCCTGGTGACTAATGACTTTTCCTTAAGGGCCAACATTAGGTCTGTGCTTGTGGTTTGCATGGATGGCTTGCCATGAAGACATTCTTGTCCCTCTCTAGATGATTTATACCTGTGGTGATCTCAAACTTTACCTATAGGCCCATCATCATCAGGTCAATTTTTAATGAGTCAGATATTTTGGTTTGCAACAATATTCCTATAAAACTAAGTTTCCTTTAGCTTCAGTTGTTTTTCACAATCAATGCAAACACAAGCATGCTAAGACATAAACCAAAGATTGTGAACATGGTACAACTGCAACTCAGAGGCATGTTAGCATTGTTATCATGGGCATAATAGCATGCTAAAATTAGCATTGAGGTTAGTATAGGCTCATAGCCCTGTTAGCATTCTTTAGATTCTTAGTCCTGCTTGTCTTTACTTTACTACAGTTTATGATTACTAATGTTTTCATTTGTCTCATGACTTTTATCCAAAGTCAGAAATCGAGGATAAGGTGATACCATTCCTCACTCTCACATGACATTAGCCGATGTGCAGTGCCTTTCTAACCATGCGCTTGCAGGCACATTAAAGTCAGTTGGTGCCAGTTCTCACATACAAATGCAAATTAGTGTTTTCATTGGTGGAATCATCTTGTTTGTACAGAAGTGCGTTGCATTCACAGGATTAAAAGAATTAAACACTTAATCTCGTAATTATGAGAAAAGATCTTGTGGTTATGCATTAGTTTATATTCATTAAGCATCCTGTATTTGATTAACCTTTTCCACAGAAAGAGGGTGACTTCCAGCACGTCTGATTGGGCTTTCCACCTTGACTATCCCAACAGCTTGAGATGCTTCCTCTTCAGACAAGCTAAATTAATGCCATGCTCATTTTTAGGTAACATTAATATTTCCCAGTGGCTTATACCAAGAAGTAAAAGCAGATTAATTGCAATATTCCTCTGTCTTATTTTGTGGTTGGTGACAATTTACAAGACAGATTCTTTATTATGAGACAGGTCTCATAATCACAAGATGTTTTCTCATAATTACAAGATCCTGATCTCATAATTGCGAGACATTTTCTCATGATCATGAGATCAGTATAATGTAATTATGAGATCTTTTCTCATAATTATAAGATAAGGTGTTAATTTTTTTTTTTTACTCTGCAAATTTAGCCTGCTTATGTATGTTTCTCTTCTTGCATGTTTCAGTGCAACTCTGATTCAAATGACATTCATCAAGCATCTTGTTTTCTGTTGTAGAACACATGTGAGAACAACCATGAGGATGTGTAACTGAAGCCAATATTCATTTGACGACCATTTAAATTAATCCACATGACTCTGTTTCTCATTGCCTCGTCTCAGCTGGTGGGATTCTAATGGAGCAAACAATAAAATTCTGTGACATGAAACTCTTTCAGAGGTTAACATGTAGGTTAATTAACTGGAGGGGAAAAGAAAGAGAAAGCGACAAGTTAAAGCACTGCAACAAATTGGAAAATAATTCCTCTTGCACAGCTAAAAGCTGTCTTTACATGGTATGAAGGCATTTGGCAACCAACTTCGCCTGCATGTCATCAACTACTGCAGCTTTAAGAGGTAACACCCCCCCCTCCTTCTCATTACCTGAAGGGCTTTAGGGTGAAGAGGATGTGGTCTGCTTAGCCAGGATTTACTAATGTTTTCCCCCCAACACAGTGTTCAGACTCCAGCTGTGGGTACAGACACACAAGTTCATGTACAGTATGTACACACACACAGACACGCACGATTAGTCCAAGACAGCCGATCAGGCAGTGTGTGCCAAACACTGACCTAACAGTTACATGTGGAGGAGGTTTCAAGATGAAAAAGACATGCAGTTAAAGAGAAGATAAGAACCAAAGTTAGACAAGGAGAAAACAAGGGATGTATGGATGTGCCACCATGTCCTGTTTTATCACAACTAATCTCACACATCAGCTGTGAATGTTTGTTTAAAAGTGTGAGTGGGCGTACTGCTATTAGCTGTTGTACCTTTGCATTACAGTATGGTCAAAGTGGGGTCAGCCAGCAGTGTGTGGGCAGAGCCAGGCATATAACTCATATACCCACATGCAGGGCTGTTCCTTACGCTGTCAACACTTGGATTTTCACTGGGAATCAGGGTGTCAAAGAGCATTTCCTCACTCTTTTTAAACTGATATAAAAGGAGAATGACACAAGCCAGATCAAGGCGGTATAATAAGGCTAAAAGCGGAGGAGAGGGCAGAGGAAAAGGAGCTGAATTAAGAGCGTAGGATGTGAAAAATGAGGTAGAGAAATGAGGAGTGTGGTGTGGGAAAGAACTGGGGTAAAAGACACATATGATTGGTGCTTAGCCTTTAGCTCTCTTTGTAGCTTGTCCAGGCTGTCTCCTTATCTGGGTGTCTGCTGCATTCCAGACAAATGCAGCACTATGTCTCCTCGCTCTGTCAGGGATGCTGCTAATGCAGCCATTATCTGCGTGATTTGTTGATAGGGTATGTCCGGCAACAAATTGCATGCTCACTAGCTTCAGCCAGGTCAGTGTAACCGTGCTGTCTTGTCTGATGAAAGCAAGCTTGCCAACATGGGAAAAAAAGTTCATATAAAAAGTCGTGTTACAGGCCTAAAGCCACAAATGTCAAAGTAAATATTTAGTTAAAGGATAAAACAAGACTAGACATTGCACTTTTCTAATGACAGCAACACCATATTAACTCATTAGAGGTGTTTGCTAGATTTTTCAAAAAGGTCAGACAAACTCAATGCATAATTTTTAAAATAACCTGAGAATTAAAGCTATGCTGGAAATCAGGATAGTGAAAATATGAGAGCTCTTCAGTTTCAGGAGCTGAAATGTAGCCGTGGGCAGAAGGACCAGCTTGACCCTGCAGTCATTTTGAATAATTGAATGAGAAATATCAGGTTTGATACTTGAGATGAAGGAAGACAAAGAGAAGTAAGACGGTGGGGAGTCAAACAAATCATCCAGCATTGCAATGCTGAATTAAGTCAAAAGAAACGGGGAGAAAACGAAAGAATGGGAAAGAGGTAAAGGACAAATGGACTGGGATAGTCTTCAGGTCTGCAGGTAAGGCTGATACCATCTCTCTGGCAGGCGTTTTCCTCACCACAGTAGACAGTAAATCAATCACACTGACTGAGAAATGCCTGAGGAGGTTGGCCTTTCACAAATGCTAAGCTTTTAACTTTACACTGTGTGTACATAACAGAATATGTCTTTTGAGAAACCAGGCTTCCGCTCCATCTTTTATTAGTTAGGGTGTCATTTGAATTGCAAGTCTCCAACCGGAAATGTTTGCTTTGTAGAACTGACAGTAAGTTATTGAGAATATACACATCTAATCACAGACTCCTGATCTAAAGCTACCTGAGCTAACAGCTACTACTATTACAAGCAACAGCTGTTTTTTAATAAATGGAGTGGTTTGACGTTTTTGGAAGTATAGTTATTTCTTGCTCAGCTCCATATGATTAGACTGATGCTTCTCATGTCTGTGTGTAGCCTAAGCCTTAAGCCAGGAAGTGATTAGCTCAACCTAGCATAAAGACTTTCATTGATTATTTTTCACCTCTAAATCCTGGCGCCGGCTCAGTGTCTCGAGCTGTTGATGACTTTGCCCGGAGGTGACAAGAGGAAAGCAAGAAGTTTGATAATCAGATTGGCTGTCGATGGCTGATTATCACCAGAATTTCAAGTTACCTAACCAACAGGCCTGTTAATCCTCCACACTTTGGCTGAGTTGCCCTGGTCACTCATCAGAAGGAAGTGAACGACTTCCGCTGACTCTCTGGTGGTGTTGCTTGCAGTGTGAACATGAAATTCTGCTTTGTGTCCATCAGCAACCTCTTATTTTTTTTTTTATCTTTTGTGATAAACAAATGCTCTTGAGTAGTTTTAATCTTGACTGCTGTTGAAAAAGTGACCACTGGAAAGTGTAACATATCATATGACTTAACACATGCTTGAATTAGGACACAGTTGGTTATACATGTATGTGTTTTCTCCAGGACTCGTGACTCGCAGGACAGAGTTGTGAAAATGCTTTTCACATTAGCTCAGACCTCCTGCTGGCTCTCTGAGTAAGTGTGGAGAGGCTCATTGCAGATCACTTTGGAGGGCAGTATTTCTTTCTTTCAGTCTTCAGTGAGGCTGAACTTCTGTCCAGAAACTTTTAGCTTGTGTGCAAAATTGATATAAAAGAAAAGGCAGGGGGAGAATAACAGGGAGAGAAGTGGTGAAAGATAACTTAGAGCAAAAAAGGAGGGAAAAATGATGTGAGAGACAAAAATAAGTGGAAAATGTAAGAAAATAGACAGCAAGCTTTTTATTGCTTTGATTTAGGAGGCAGTAATCCTTCCGATGGGAGGATGATGTGTTTTTTTTTATAAGAGAGAGTAGTTTAAGTGAGCTGGATACCTGAGAGCACTTTAAATCATGATGTTTGTTGCAGAAAACACAGGATGAAGATGACACTAGTGAGGACAATAACCTGCAGGATCGCCAAGGCCAAGCTGACTGTTAATGGATCAGGCAAAACACGAGACTTTGCTATCATGCATGATTCAGCAAACTGAGATTTAACTCTGCACTTTGGAACATTTGGTTCAGTTTTACTTCCCATTTGCAACTTATGGAATTCATCAACAATGGCCTTAATGCACTGGAAACCTTTTTGTGGGGGGAGAAATGAGCCAGTAAAATGAACCATAAACATGGCAGACTCATACAGAACGATAGTGGTACAACAGAAAAACACCATCTGATTCATGTGACATGGCAACGAGCACGTAGCAGGACTGGGTCAGACACAAGATGTCAGCTGCCTCTTCTTTGTTTTATTGCTCCACCATTCATCTTCCCATTCACACAACTATGCACAACCATTTGTCTCAGTTGTGTTGGAGGATGCTGTAAATCTGACCACCGAGTGTGTGTGTGTGTGTACCGCAGTTGTGTGTGTGTTTGTGTCTCTGGCTTAAGTTACAAAACAGGCATGATATAAATAAATGTGTTTCCTCGGATGTTTGGGATCCTGTTTTCTACAGTTACATTATCCCTGTCAATCGGTTGCCTAGCAACCGTCACTAAAATCCAGTTTTATGCTCATTTGTTCGCTCAAACAGAGTTTTGTTTTTATGAAGCTGAGGCCCATAATTGTTTTAAGATGCTCTTGTGCTTTCTGGCCATCTCGAGAGGCTTAACGATGAATATTCTGCGAGCTTTGAGGAGCACGGAGGGATTTGGAGAATGAAAATGGAGGAGTTTGGTTTAAAATTAGAGAGCAACCAAATAAAGTGTAACAGATCAGATTGACAGATGGCATGAAAAAGACGGTGCTTCAGTAGAATAAATAGAAACAAATGACTTTTTAAATCTTTGGTTGGCAAACACTTTTACAGGAAAGATCATTTTTTACATCAAGAATAAATCAGAAAACTTCTTGCAGATTATTGATGTATGCACAGAGAATTATCACCTGATTGCAATGCCAAAGCAGGTAGTAGTTTTCTGCAAAATAAACTATAGAAGATCACTAATGGCCAACATCAGTCGTCCAATAGCAGACTGCAGACAGACAAAGTTTGTGATTAGCTAGAATTAGATGGACATCAACAGCAAGACTTAAAAGAGACTGATATTTAGCATCAGATGGCTGGAAACTTGACACCAAATGTGTGTAAATATGCCTTTTAATATCCTTATATAGCATCTTTATAAATGGACATGTTAGTGTTGCATAGAACACAAATGTTTGGTTAAAAGTGGGCAGTTATTGCAGGTTTAAATTAGGTTATAAACCTATCAAACTCTCTCTCCTTTACATTAACTCTTCTACTACAATGTTCATGCTCACACACACCCCTGAAGATGAGACAAAACACGCTTTCAGAAAAAGAAACGTGAGCCTACTGAGTCAAGGATTGCATACAATGTGTGCTCTGTTGAGACCAACATGAAAAGCAGAAACCGCACTTGATTTAAGTCTGTTGACTTCTTCAGCAGACTTTGACATGGTGCTGCTTCTGCTCGACAGTCAGGAAATTGCAAACGCTACCAGTCGGCGTGAAAACGTGAGTGACTCAGGTGCTGGTGACGAGAAAAGGATATAACTTTGAATACTTGCTAACAAAAGTTATTGCTTGCACCTGCTACATAAAAATCACCATGCAGCAACGTGTTCAGTTGTAACAGGAACAGTCTTTGAACTTTTTGATTGCATGTCAAAATTACTGATCTTGTCAGATCCAGAGGCTTTTGAGGAGACTTCACTGACCTGAGATCTGGCTTATCTCTCCCTTGCTCCTTTTTACTTCTTCCCACTCCCTCACTCTCTCTCTCTGACTTCTAGTCTGCGTGATCGTCTGGTATGGCAGGAATGTCACACATCACACACGCAGAGCCAGCAGCCGTCACAGCGACCACACACTCACGGGTTTACGGTCATTTGACAAGAAGATTATCGGACCCTGAGGTACAGCGACACCAGGCACATAACCACTCACACACACACACACACACACACATAAACTATTCAGTAGTATCTATTTAGAATATGATTTAGAAAAACTAGCAAAAAGTGCAAAGAAGCAACAGCAGTGAAAACAAAATGTAGTTTGAGTAGTTTTCCCATGAGCACTTGCCACCCATCACCTACACACAAAAATGCAAACCAGCCAATCCCTCTTCTAGACACCTAAGATGATAACTATCTCACTCTCAGTGAGCTTATTGGTTCCCTGTTACACTCCATACACAACCCTTGGAGCAGGTCAGCAGACTGGGGTCAAAGGTCAGTCTGCGTATGTCATGAGAGACAAAGACTGATGAAGCTACAACCCCAGAAAGAAACAATCTGAGCTGGTGTGACATCAAAGTAAAAAATGTCTTGAGCGGAAAATGTTGAGATCTACTTTTGAACCATAGTTATTCTTTTGGCACGCTCTGATTCAAAGTCCCATCTGTAATATTTGATTGAAACACAGGCGCAAAAGCTATTTCAGATGTTCTTTCTATGATGGGAAAGTCTCATGGTGCAAAAGGCCACCCAATTAGAGAACCTAACCACTCAGAACCGAAGAGCAGATCAGGGCTGTAAACCTCATGGAGCTGATCATCATCCAGTCGTATAAATATGTTGATCTTGGATTCGTCCTTAGGAAATGTCATAATGCTTATTTAAGAGTTCAGCTTATGATGAGGAACATCTAGCCTCGTGTGTGAGATTAATGTGTTATTACAAGCACCACTGTCATAACATGGGAATGGACAGAAGAGTCATGTTTGCTTGAAAGACATGGCGAGAGAGAAAAGCAAAAGACACGAAAAGATAAAAAAAGACAGATGTATGAAGAGATCACGAGAGGAGAAGAGAAAACAAAAGACAAAGGAAGTGGAAAAAGAGTAACGTAACATTAGATGGATGTAGAGGGACCGCATGACAAACTGCAGCTGAAGCCACAGTGACATTTAGATGAGACCGTCGAGCCGTTTATGGCTTTGTCTGATATTGCATTGCGTAATTCCAAATTGCCCATCTCCTTTTCCACTGCAGACAAATGACTTAATGTTTTTCACATCAGACACTGTCCTCTAAGCAATGGGAGCATCATCTATGATGCAGTGTTTCCATTGTTGCTGTATTAATTTAAAGGACAGGAACTGTAGTTGGGGGAAGACAACCACATCACTAAACTCTATTTTGTAAAGTACTTCACTGATGGAGATATATAATAGAGCTACACAAGATGAAGTCAGAATTTGAATTGTTTGTTTTTCATGAGGGGCTGTCACAGTGCTTCAAATTGTTTTTATTACTATAGTTGATGCCAGAAATGGCAGTGTTTGTTGGATAATTAATCAAACTCTTTGTTCCAGATTGAAATATCACAACAACTATTGAATGGACTGCCATAATGTTTTGTTCAAACATTCAGGGTCCCCAGATGATAAATCCCAGTGACTTTGGTGGTCCCCGGACTTTTCCTCTGGTATTAACCACAAGGTTTTCACCCATCCAGTGCAAATGATATATGTACTAAATGGAGTTTTGTACATGCATTCACTGTACACAGGGGATGAGGCTTTAGGATTAAGGAGACATCCTGACTTTTCCTCTTAAATCCTTAAATATGGTGTTTTTAGAGTAACAACAAGTATTGGACAGTCATGAAATATGACACAGATATTAAGAACCCTCATAAGAGGAAGTGTAATAACTTTGATGATCCCTTAATGTTTAACCTGATGCCGTCACATTTTCAGACCAGAATATTATATTTATATATACATTTTAATAATATCATTTGTCTAATACCTTGGATTATGACCAAATACCTTCAAAACAAGCGATGTTTCCATCAGCAACAGCTGAACTTTATGTGTCGTGCTAATGTCAGCATGCTAACAGGCTATGCTAGGTTAGTGAACTTGGCAAATATTATCAAACAAACATTAGTGGGTTGAAATTGTCACTGTAAGCATGTTCAGACATGGCTGTTTTAAGCAAAGATGTGCTAAAATGGCTCAGTACACAAGCACATTTGTGTATTTGTATATTTGTGATCCATGTACCAGCTAGTTGTGATAAAATGCTAACTGAAGAATCTGTTCAGTGTGTTTTTTAATGCCATCAGTATATGTGTACATGTTTCTGCATTTGTTCATTCAATTTGCATTTCTCTCACCTTCCTGTCCTTGTGAAGACCTTTGCTCTTTAGAAAAAGTGCAACACAAGAACAAACACACCACAAACACACACCAAGTTTAAGAGTCATTATTATTAATTCATGATTTATTACCAAGACAGTTTAAATGTTGGAAGGTTGAGAAAGTAAACATTTCCATTTATCACAACCATAATCAACTTTGAAGATAATATCAGTCATCTATTAAAAACAGTCCTGCTGCCATAAAGTAATTTTGTCTGCCACTGAATTATTATTCTCACTTCATGGCGGATTTATGACGGTGGAAAGAAATAGTTTTCTAGTTCACCCGGATGCAAGGGGGAGGGGTCGTTGATCTGTAGATCATATGCACTCACACAAATATATACATACTTTGGCCTCTTTTAGAGAGATCCCTCCAGTCTGTCTGTCACAATGGAATGAGTTTAGATTGATGAAAGAGGGGGAGAAAGTCATGGTAGAGGGCTTGTCATTATATCACTACAGGAGTCAAGAAGAGAAAAGAGAGAGACAAGGAGTAGGAAAGATAGTGAACGGCGTGGAGAGGGGGGAGACTGACACAGCCTTGGGGCATTCCTCAAACATCCATCAAGGCAGCAACATATGATTCACGGCATCACTTTAAAAGAAACCCCCAGCAGCTGCCCAGGAAAGACACTGACAGACAGACAGACGAGCCAAAACCAGTCACCGTCTGTCTCGTGTGTGGAAGGTTTCTACAGGCAGGCTCATGGACATAGTGTGTTAAATAAAAAAAAAATAATGAGTGGCAGTGGCTAACAACTGTACTGACAAGCTGACTGACGAAGGGAGGTCAGACAAATAGAGAATCAGGCAGAGGTTCACAATTAACATGACAACTGATGAGAAGACAGAAAGGGTGCAAAAGGTGATATAGTTCACCCTATAGTTTGCATGGCATTGGCAATATACTAAAGAGGCATTCCTAAGGCCACTATTTTTAAAATCTTATGCAATAATAAGGTGTGATAAAAATGTTTTGAGGCTGTTCATGTTGTGCATCAACAGAACGCTGCACAGTAATGTTCATGAGGCAGGTGCGAGCAATAACTCTCATTAGTAAGTTTTCCAAGTTACATTGCTTAGGGTATCGATAAATATCAGCAACTGAGATGCACATGTTGTTGCCACCACTTGGATGTCTGCATTTGCGATTTTGTGGACTTTTGAGCAGAACCAGCACCATGTTGAAGTTTTCAATGACAAATGGTCAGTAGTAAGCCTGGGATGACCCCCACTTTGTGTGATGATTCATAATAATGAAAGAGCCTGTAGTTTCTAAACTGAAAAAGAGTGTCAGGTCAGGAGCACAACCAAGAACATGCTGGTGATTTTTTTGAAATTTGCTTTTTGTGCTCCATGAATTCATTCCCTAATGTGAGACTGTCAATATCAAATGCTACTGTGCCGTTAAGAGACATCGAAGCAGGAACAATGAGTGCAATCCACTTGAGCTGAGGTGTGAGGGCAACTAGGCTCTCCAACATGTCAACATGCCCTCTCAGAGTGGATTGGACAAAGTTTTCTTGTCCTCAACAAAGTTAAAGATGAGACAAATAAATGAATTTTTAATGTTTCTAATTTAAAAACTTGCCTTTACAGACAAATTTTACTCTTCTTTGTGTGATATCGCCACCAACTGTTAATTTGGTGGAACAGTGTGAAATAGACAGCAAGATCACTCATGCATGTGCATCCATCTCCACATGCACAACACAGCCAGAAGAGTAACATACCTGTAAAAACGTTACTTCAAGCATTACGAGTGGTTAAAAACTCCAAAGGGTATCTAAGGTTAAGATGGTAATGCTAAAATCTTATAGCTACCACTAAAAGATTTGCAGAAACACAAAAAGAGTTTATTTCTCAAGGTTCATGTTATTTTGCCAAAGAGCCATTTGGACGTAAGCAGAGTTTGTGAGATAGACTTTTGTCTCTCCTTTTTCATGTGAATTTTAGGTTTTTTGCAGTCAGGCAAGCTAATGTAGCTAGCATGCCTGTATGTGTACATAGCCAATGGCTGTACAGATAATACTTATGGCTTCCTAGACTGATCTCATAACTCATCAGCTCTACTTATTTTCTTCCAGCTTTGCTCCTTTTTCATTAAGTGTTTGCATGGCGATAAATAAGAGCCATAAACCTTCCAGATAAGCGCAGCGTGTCTTCACCTCAGTTTGTGCTGGCATCCACTTGTATCTTAGCATTGACTTTGTGCGCAACGGTGCCACAACTAACATTCCCTTTGTGTTCTGTCTGGAAGAACCTTGAGGAAAAAAAAAAGGAATCTTGTGAACTCCTGCCAGTTTTTTCATCAGGCCCAACATCTCATGCAATCCATTGCAACTTTGTATTCTTCGCATAAACATTTACATCTCAGGCGTCTCCCTGATGCTCTCACCCAAAGTGACTTCCAGTGAAAGCAACAACTGCGTGAGGTTCATTTCTCAGATGTGCAACGTTGGAAGCGGCCAGAGAACTGAAAGAACATCGAATAAATATTCCTCTTCTCCTGGAATAGCTTGGGTTGCAATTAAAAAAACACTACAGCTCCGTTTTCCATGATAAATAGACACTAAAATTTAGAAAAAAGTTGAGTAAGAGGCTGAAAATGATGCAGAACTGAAGGAAAAAAGGAAAGTGTAACAGCGGAGGAAGAAAAGAAGAGAGGAGAGTCAAGCCGGGTAAAGCCACAGTCAACACAACCATGTTGAAATGATCAGATAGACCTCTCAGCAGACATCTTATCAATCAGGGACAGGAGACCGCAGTGTGTGTGTGTGTGTGTATGTGTGTGTGTGTTAAAGAGAGAGAGAGAGAATATGTGATGTGATCTGCCAAGGGTTGTTTGTCTTAAGGCTGAGTACAAAGAAATGCTAACAAAAGCTGTGGCAGAGGTCCAAACTGAGTGAACGCAGATTGTGGCTCAACACACACACACACACAACACACACACTTAAAAATTATTCACATATATATTATATATATATATACATACATACACGTGCAGTCACACTGAGAAATTGCTCTCTGTGGGTCCGCAAATTTGATAGAGATCTTGCAGATTCAGGGCACTTAGCCTTGGCAGCTGAACAGACAGAGTGATTGCATCTGCGTGTGCATGTGTGTGTCCACATGTGAGCGTCTTCTTTCTGAAGACACTCTTCAGAACAGGAAGAGACAATGGAGGGGGGTAGATGCTCGCAGTGATCTCACAGCTGGAAACATGCATGAAGTCAAGGGCAGACCTCCTCCTCCAAAAAAAAAAAAACAGCTCTGTTGGCGTTTTCATGGCCTCCTTTCACGTCTTGCAAAAGTATCCTTAACGTCTTCGGCTTTATGTGCCATCTGCCTTTACATTCTCTTAGCGAAGGAACTTGGAGGTGAGCACACAGAAAGAATTTGTCAGCCTCTTCGTTCTGCCAAATGCTCTCTACCACTTTTGGAATCAATCACTCTGACACAGCAAAAAGAGAGATATTTAATCCTGGGATTTGGGTTTTAACTCGAAATCCATGGCTTCGATTTATCGCTGTGTGGAGCCACACTTGGCCAGTCTTTCAACAAGGAGTCCCATTCTTCACGGAGGGGAATATTGTAGAATGGCCGAAAATGTAATGCATGAAACTTTTCCACCTGAACATCATTATTCAACTAAAGATACAAACATTTCAACTTTTAAATCCTCAAGAGCAATTAGCTCATGTTGTGCTGTCGGACTAATCATACCCAAAAAAAGAGTAGGGCAGAATTATTTGTGTCATTGGGTTTTCTGCCTATTATTTTCTTGACTAATCATTAGTCTTCTGGTCTGTAAAATGCTGGGAAATTATTTTTTTTTAAAAAAGCAATAACACAATTTCGTGAAAGCCAATGACATCTTTAAATTGCTCTTTTTATTAGACAACAGGTATAAAACTACAGGATTAGCATTTTACTATCTAACCTTACTTACTAAGAGACTAGCAAACTTTTCATTCAACTCTAGATATTTGATACTTATTATTACCATATTACCTTCTCTAATGTTAGATTTGTTGTACTTATGTGCATATTTACATACCTGAATGCATATGCAAACATATATGGATGCATATGTGTTGACAAATATAAACACATAGGCCTTATCACAGCAGAAATCTTGGTTAGTCATGGTAGAAAAAGCACATGTGCTACTAATAACATTACTGATGGCTCAAATTTTGGTGTCCCATGAAGCCATGTCAGGGAGCCAGTATGCGCAATACCAGATAAATTGAATTAGGTCAGAACTGATTTTGATTTTAAAAGTTTGTGCTTTTAATGACAAGTGAATATTTCCTCTGTGAAAAGGCCTATTGTCTCATTTTTATTCAGAATTCCTTGTAGGCTTTTTGATTACGCCCAAGCACTTAATCATTTCATTGAAAACACCTTCTGCCTGTTACCACTGTCCTCTGATTGGCTGCTGCTGCGTGTGTGACAGCCTATAAAAGTCCTCAGAGTGTCATGGTCTGTCAGTTGTGTTAAAGACAGTCTTGTGACTCTGCTAGTTTCCTTCTTCCCTCAACTTTGTTTCACATCTGATGCTTTGCTTTTGAAGAACTTCCCACTTCTCTCGAAAGACCTCTCAGTTTAAAGAGGTTGTTCAAGACATTTTCCGTGTGAAGGGACTGCTCATCTTAGCAACACACACCTGATACCTCTTTCTGAAAATCCTGGAGTCAACAGCAAACATTTTTCCACATTGTAAAGGACTGAAAAAGACAAACCGTAGGCACAAAATCCCACTTCAGAGTTAAATTTTTAACATTTCTCTCGCGTCTTAACAAGTTAATGGGTATTTTATAATTTGCATAATCTCAGATATCAGGTTTTCAGTATGGCCAAGTCATTAAAAGTAAACCTAATTTTCCATTAACTTTAATCACCTTGAGATGATTTGTTCTAGCTTTTGACATGCCAAGCTAATTAAATCATGTTTTTTCTATATCAGCATTTTTTTTTTTTTTTTTTGTCTGTGTGTTTGACCACGTAATCAGCAGCTGCTGCTGTGCAGATTGATTTTTGCTGCACAGCCTGTCATCGTGGCATCCATACTAAGTAGATAGGCTTAATGTATTCACAGATGGCCTCTAATGTGTGGCTTATTTGGAGACAAGAAGCTGTCATGGAGGGCTGGAATAATGTTAGAGCTTCTTCAGCATTTGCATGCGAATCACTTTGAAGCAAGACTGGATTTTTTTTTCTTTTATTGGCAATGAGACCAAGTAGTTACACAGTAAAAAAAAAAAAAAAAAAAATCAGTGTGCCGAGTTACAAATGTGCGGAGGATCCTGGATGTCTCCAGCCAGGATGCCACAGTTTATTGAGGCCCGAGCTGTTGACACAATACAGGACTGTGATTCGACCATCTGCAGATCAGACTCCTGATTTTCCAGCGCTCACGTGGATCCTGCGATTCTCCACACAGCTAAATGCACCCTCATGTTCCCCAGAAACAGAACCTCCCCCCACCAAATTGTCCGTCTCTCTCTCTCTCTCCTTTCTATGTGTGGCTGGTTCCCCTATATTTCAGAAATTGCAGCCATATGTCTGAGGGGACCCCAGGTTCAAACACGCACCTTGAGAAACAACACTATTATCTACAATTGGCCTTAAACTTCAAGTGTATAAAGAGAGGAAGCAATCGTTCAGGGAGAGGGAAGGTGGCAGAGGGTGGAAGGAGAGATAGGAAGATTAAAAAAAGAGAGAGAGAGACGACGGGGTTAAGAGGGTTGATCTCTCAATGTGTGTGCATGTATATGTGTGTGTGCATGCATTTGCACCCCTCCCCTCCCCTGCAGTTGTCCAAATCCCAGGGAAGATTGATTGCCTTCCAAGGATAATCTGTCCCAGACACTTTAAAGCGTCTCCCCCCCTTCTTCTTCATTCCCCCCCCCCTTCGTCTTCCATCCACCTCGTACTTCTCTCCTCTCTGTCCCACTTTCTCACCCTTGTCTACCTTCCCTGCCCTTTGCTCTCCCAGTTGCCGTAACCTCCCCATCCTGTCTGAACACCCTAAAACCTCCGGCCCTCTCCTTTAACACTTTTCCTACCTCCCCCCTCATGATTTGTTTTCTCTCTTTGGACATCCACCTTTTTACAGAAGAAAATGAGGAAGTGCAAAAAAAGCATTGACCAGATCCCACATATCTACCTAAATCTTTAGGTGAAGCAGAGATTTATGTGACGCTGAACGTGTCCAAAGGAAATGTATCACACTCTCTGCCTTTTTTGAAACTTTCTCTCAGTTTCCTCTGCTTGCAAAAAAGAAAAAAAAATCACACTCTTTCCATGGTTGGTGTCTTTAATAACCCTTTATTTCCTTCCCTCCATGCCCAACCCAAACCTATGTCTCAAGAATTTATATGACAGGCTGCGTAACAAACCTCTTCCATCTGGCTTTGGGATACAAAATGAATAAAACATCTGACAGACAGAGAGGCACCTTTTTACTCCTCCTTTTTCTCATCTGAAATGTCCTTTTCACCCTAGGCCACCAATAAAGAAATAAAGAAGACAAGAGAGCACCTTTGGGTGATACATAACGTCAAATAGCAATTGAAACTTTCGGGTAAACAACACAAAGAGTCTAAGCTCATGCTGCCAACTCTGAGGTAGTATTTATGCACAGCAGTCTATTGAGTTAAGCCCTAATGTCAGAATGCTAATATGCTAACATTATGACATGCAAATGAGTGAATTTACATGCACTCTAGTATTCTGGTTTTGATTAGGTTTTTGGAGTATCTGGTTTATATTTTCCACATGTAAACATCATGTTCCGAGCCCCTTTTACACATGCACTGCTAACCTTTTGGCTGTGCATGTGAATGTAAATGTCCAAATTATTTGGACTGCACTTTAACCTGCCCAGCTGTCTCTTTTTAAATCTGTGTCACACACTTTTTGGTCCAAATGCTCAGGACAGTTCAAAATCAGATGCATAAACTGGAACAAAACCGGCCTAAATGGCTCCATCCAGTCCATGTCAACATCCTAATGCAATTCTTTTTAACAGTCATTAGATATTTAAGTTTTTGACAAAGTGTTGGACCAACGGACATTTTCAGTCCAAGAGCCATGCTAGCAAAACAAGAAACCAAACAATTCAAGGTAAACTAGCAGTGTGGCTGTCACTTGTTCTGTCTGTAAACACCCTGATCTACTGACACTAGAAAACCTTTACAGACACGCAAGCACACCTACCATCTGGATCCTAGTTGTAGTCTGGCACAAAGAAACAAGAAACGAGACAACAGGAACTGGTTGAACCAACTGTGATTTGGTCATAATGAAGTTAATAAACACTAAGCTCAAGTCCAAAAGCCTCTATCATGGCAAAGGGCCTCAATACTCACTGCAAGGTTAATTGTGAAAATGATGCCCCGCTTCCCTTGACCTTCTCCTGAACCTGCATTCAAATGATGCCCCTGTGTTTGTGTTTGACCCCTGCCGGGAAACAACCTCCTCAGTTATCCTTGGAAAATTGCAGGGTACGAGCTAAGTTAGCCGGGAGCGCACATGGCTATCGGCTGCTGAGGCGTCTGCGGGGAGGGAAAACACATTGTTGCCATTAGCGTGTGACTCTGCCTCTAACAAACGGTCTGATCTGTTGTGACACGCTCTTCCTTTTTCCTGGTGGATATGTGACAGGGCTGCTGCAGAAACGGGGCTGCTGTCGGCTCGGCTTGGATCAGCCGCAGACTGCTATTGATATTTGTTAAGGAGGAATCAAAGTATGATTTATCTGGATCCAAAAATATCTTATTACCACATCATATAGTACATTTCGTTTGGCATGTGGCTGGGGTTGAAGTTAATTTCTGAAATTCCAAAAGAACATTATGCTAGTTTGTGTCATAAAAAATGTCATTAAAAGCACTGTTTGCATGCATTTCTCAGAGAGAGAGAGATATTTTAACTTTCACCGTTGTTGGGTCATTAAACTCCACCTACCAGGTGTGCAAGATGAGCCACATGGAATGAATCTGCTGTTGATTTTGCTCGGGAATGAAAAAAATCCATCATTTCAAAGACGCGACAGCTGCTCCGACAAAATGATTCACACTGCAGCACAAAATGAAAGCACATTGAGGTTACTTAAGTTGACACACCGCTAGAAAGTTTATAGGCTGATGAACCACCAACAAAGGTTTTCCTTAACGGGCATCTTAATGTACATGTTTTTTCAATCTTAGAAGAGAGATAGGACATTAGCTTGAAATTTTAAGATTGCTGATGGATGTTTTCATCCTTATCTCACATATGTCAAGAGGCTTCAGCTTCAAGTTAAACTAATTCAATTAGAGCAAGTCCTTAAATTCTGCATAGTATTTAAGTGTAGGTGTCACTCTTGTCAGATGGAGGATATCTCATGTAGGCATGAACCTGAGCTCCATCCAAAGCAGACAGGCTCAGGAGCTTTGAGCCAAGAGTCGGATCGCAAGACAAAGTTTTGTTTTGGCCTCAGTCTGGAAAGCCTGCAGCCAAGACACACTGTAAGAAATGTCAGTTCTAAGTTTTTTCCTTTTTTTAATCTTAAAATAAATTCTGGTTAGGGCAATATAATTTCAATTGTAGCCATTTAAATATTTATTTTTTTCTTGTAGAAGTACGATGTTTAAACACTAGAGATATGCTTTTAAGATATGTAAAGGTGTTGCAATCAATATTTGTGTTGACAACAGATCAGTTTTATAATACTCCAACCTACTTGCAGCACCAAACAGCAGACAAAGTTAGAAACTATCAGAGGATTTGGGATCTAAAGAGCCACATATTTACTCAAGGGTTTGGCGAGGACCAAAAACGGAGCTAAAAAATGAGTAACTGGAGTTAAATTTGACTCCAAGTGAATGATAATGTTCTTACATTTCTTTTGGCTGCATGAGTAACTGTCTGCAAAACATTTGCCACATAAATGGATCAGGCTACAATGTGACAGTGTTTACGGTTGGTTTCTGTTGCCAAAAGTAGACCAAGTCATTGTTGTCATCTCAAGTCTTTGAACTTAAGTCACAAATCAAGTTCAGAGTCCTAAATTTTGAGTTAAATGTCTCAAATGAGTCATGTTGTACTCTCATTTCACCAGTCTTTGTCCAACTTCTTAATCAAAATCGCAATTTATGTCTCCAACTGTGAAAAGTTGCACATACTGCAATTTGTATTTTGGTTGCCATCATAGAGTTTCTGTATGTTGAAGAAAAAATAAAACAGGAACGGGTTTAATTTTTTCCAAATGGTGCTTCGTAATGAAAAATTAGTTTATCATAGTTCACTCTCGCAACCACATTGGATGCTGTTTGATTTGGGGAATCAAGTGCTGACTTGCTTTGAATTAATAGTTTAAACAATAGTTGATTATATTAACAAGAAGGAACTAATTTATTTGTAACAAGAAATTTTCTTTGTGCTCAGGAATGCATCAAATATCGCCAAGTCAAAAGGCTCAAGTCCAAGTGAAAACACAAGTCACAAGTGTTGAAGCCAAAGTCTAGTTGCTTTTTTGATTTTTGATGTTTAAAGTAATCAAATTTGTGACTTGAGTCAAACCCTCTGCCAAAAAGTTAGTTAAAGCAAGTTTAGATGATGCTGCTATGCAAAAAAAATCATATTACAAAGAATAATGTGCTAAAAATGATACAGAATTAAGTTTTTTTGCAGTATAAGGCATGTATACAGCAATAAGCTTTTGCCCGATCCAGTTCGCTCACACATGACAGAGCTTGGCAGTGAATTCACCTATTACTCAACAATAACATCCCTCAGTGACAGAACGATTAACCCGATCCAGTTTATATTGGCTGGCTGCGCTTTTCACATGGCCAGCTACAAAAAAAATGACGAAAGAAAAAAGAGTAAGAGGCATTAAGGCACTATCACACGCTAATTCAGACGCATTTCACTAAATCCTGTCATTTGGAGTTTTGTCTGCGACATTGCTCGGGGTCTTTTAAGGAGGTTTAATCCAAGCTGAAGGTGATGGCCTGTGACATTAATAACCAGTCACCCTGTGACATGAACCACCACTTTAAAAAAGAAAACATCCTTACACTTTTTCTTTAATTCAAACTGAATATCTGCGATTGCTGCCAGTGATATGTTTGCCAGTAAATGAGCTCATTCTATTTGTTTTGCGGTGCAAGTAGATTTTTAAACAGTGGTTCCTCCTCTGTGGACATGAGGCCGTTGACAGCCAAAGACCACCGTCTGACGGCTCTGAATCGGATCCATGGGAGGAGGGCAGCAATCAGGGTAGCTGTCCCCTTGGGTTGGAAATGGTCTGATGGCCAAGAATATGGAAATTGTTTCCCATCACATATACGTCTTAAGTCCGACTTCATATAGGGGTTCTTTTCCTATAAGTCGGCCTAGCAAGATGGATTCCACGCCTCAGGACTATACAATCAGTGACATACAGTATCGGTAACATACAGCCTAACCATCTGCTTTACTCTGTTCCTACCAAAAACCAAAGCCTTTGTACTATTTTAACATAACAGTTAGCCTGTCTCCTTTCCTTAGGCCTTTTCTTTTGTTACGAGCAGATCTGTCCTTAATCAGCAATGTGCTCTGAATTGGGAAATGGGGCGGGGGGGTGGCTTCAACAATACTTTTTCATGATGAAACTGTATGCTCAATGGTAAAACCTCAAGCCAGAAACAGTAAACATCACAAACACATGTTTGTTTACTTGCCAGCCAGCGCTGAACATGTGGCTGTGGTGTCGTAAAGCGGTGATACTGAGATGTAGAGAGCCTGATGCTTGTGGGAAATGGATTAGTTACAGATTTAGTGTAAGCCCCTCTTTTTTTTTTTCTCACTCTTAGAGACTCTCTCACACACACACACACACGATGACTAAAAGCCACTAAAATCTTCCCTCAAAGGCATATGTGAAACTATTCTTTTTCAACAGTAAAATGGCCGTTGCCTGTCCATTCAGGAGACAGTGCAGAAGTTTGACGGCCGTTTCTCAGCTGTTACTCTTTCGACCTGTGGAATATGAGTCCCGTGGGGTTGTTGTAAAAGCACAGGGATGGCTTACAACAAAGGGTCACAGTGGGAGCATGAACATCACACTTTACAAAACTCAAGGACCTCACAGCAGTGTGGATCAGACATGTTGTCCATCACAGAAACTTCAGCGTCTGGGTTAAATGTCAAGGACTGTTTATGCTGTCTGAAGGTCTGAGGTCTTTTCCCTTTTAAAGGAATAGTTTGAAAAATTGGGAAATTGTGTTTTTTCACCTCTCTGCTTAGATAAAGATGAGTTCTGTTTCCTCCTGTTTTCAGTCTTAATGGTAAGCTAAGCTTAGCTAAAGGGCTACTGGCAATAGCATCATTTTGCAGTGAGATCGGTGTTTATCTACTTCGTTGACACTCAATAAGAGAGTGCGAGTCTTTACCAAAATGTCAAACTATTCCTTGTAACCAACTTTCTGTTTTCTCTTTATTCCCTTGTCTATACTTTCTCTTTATTTTTCTTCCTTTTATCTCTTTTCTTCTCAACCCTGTTTCTTTCTCTCCAGAAGCCTTTTTCTCACAAGTATCTGATAATCACCTTAATCTGGTCGACAGCCTGAGCTTGTCTCCTTTCTTATCTCAGTGTACAAGTACAGATGTGCGCAAGCCTTTTCATTTTGTGCGCAATTTTAATGCTGTTTACTCTTACAGTTTCTGCATGCACAAGGACATCTTGATATGGATCATCTGTGTAGGTGTCTGCATCCCTATCTATGTGGGCCAGCTCTGACAGAGGCAGCCAGGCACGTGTGAGGCCAGATCGTGCCGTCTTGCCCACCCAACCCATTCCACCATGCCTGACTGGGAGTGTGGGAATGTGCCATTTGATATCGTACCTTCAGCAGGGCCTGTGAGGGCAGGGAGGGCAATCCAGCAGAAACAAGAGAAAGGTGTGTTCAGATCTGATCAACTTGGCAATGAAAAAAGGGAAGCTAAAGCACTCCTGTACTCTGTCACCACTGTAATTCCCAAATTGAGAGTAGAGATGGGGCTTGTTTTAGGGAGCCGAAGTTAAAGATGCTTAGCAGACGTAGGAACTTGGACGACGTGTCAATTTAAATTCTTTAAAAAGGGGTAACAGCTGCTCAGGTGTTGCAACCTGCCTATTCAGCTGCAATGGAAATACCCTCATGGCTGTCCCAGATGTCAACCCAAATGAACAGCAAAGGGATAATTTAAATCAGTGTCACACACTTTGTATTGAATCAAGGCCAAAGTATACCGAAGCTGTTTTGGCAGTAATCACCAAGCACACTATTAAGACATGTATGAAGGTGTTTTCTTTAATTTAGGGATTTCCTTCAGTCCCAACTGACAGGTCGTAGCATTGTAGGTTTTCCAATTTGTAAGTGTGGTATGCTTCATGTTTGTCATTAGAGACTATCATCCATCACAGTCAGAGTGTAAGTGATAATCACATGACTTTTCCATTGCTACCTTGAGAAATGACAAACTTTACAAAAGAGACTACACACAAAAAAGAAGTATGAAAATGTTATTTTTAATTTGTTTGATATTTATTATAATGAAAACTCCTGCCTTGGAGTTTCAGTCTTTTTAACTTGAGAAAAAATGAGAGATAGAGCTGTAAAATCTTAAATATGCTGAAAGTGAAATAAACATTACTGCAGAATGGTTTTCTGAATTTACATATTTTTACCACTCAGGGATGAGATAATAAGCTAAAATTGCTATGCAAATTAAACCTGATTTATACATCTAGCAGTTACTGAGTAACATTACAATTCACTTTGTGTTATTTTTCTGAATATAAGTCTCATTCACTAACCCTAACATCACTAACTCTGTTTTTGTCTCCACCAATTGTGGGAAATATCTGGTATTAAAGCCATTTTATGTTTCATTGCAATATGTAAGTTATAAGTTTCTAACTTGATTAGTCTGTCCTTAATCGCTTGGGGAACAACATTCACTTTGCTGTAGGGACAGAGACTCAAAACAGTAAAGTTTTGGATGGTAAAAGTTAAACACTGAGCAAGAAGATGTCAAATATTTCCATAGAGCTCAGAGAAACAGCAGAGTGGAGTGTTAATTCCCTGTGGGTTCTTTGCTGTGAGCGACGCCCTTTCACATTAGTCATTTCATCCATCGTTAAAATCAATAAATGTTGTAACAAAGGCAGCTTTAGAAACTGGATAAATGTATTTCTAAGCAAAGTAGATTGATGACTAATGAGGTACAACCCAAATAAAACCACTGACAAGTTCATTTCCAAGCCCTGTTTCTGCACAATTTATTACTGAATATCTACATTAAACACATCAGTTCAATTTTGGTCATTTGACAACTTAGCCCCTTTGAAATATCATTATTAAGTCCAACATGCCCGACTTCAATGTCTTGGTGGAGAAATAATATCCACTTTGTAGTTTCATAATGCAGATGTGTGACAACACCTCAAACCCAGCCTGCCTGACCATCACATGCTCTCCAAACCACAGAGGTCTGGCTCTCCTAAAAACCCATTCAAAGTCTATTAAGTCACTCACTCAGCTGTGGGGAGAGGAAAAGAAGGAGAGAGAGGAAAAGAAACAGAGAGCGACAAAACAATGGAGAGAAGAAAAACTTGAAGTGAGAAACTGAGACAAAGAAGGTCTATTGAGAGCAAGAATGTATAACAAAGAAACAATAACGAAAAATGTGAAATGCTGTGAATAATACACTTAAAAGTTTTGGCAATATTCATGTTTTTCTGATTTAATGACAAAGTAAAGTAAATGTACAGTCAGAAGAAGTTTGGTGGGAACAAAATGGTGTCCATCTATTTCTTGATCCTTTGGTCCCCGTGAGGCCACTAGCACTGCTAATCCAGACTGAGCTGTTCGGAGGAAAGCAGAATTAAAGAGATCAGTTACGCAATTGCTCATAAGCACTGTTTGCTTTTGCTAGCTCTTATCACCCATATCGTTTAGATAATGTTTCTTTAGCCATTAAGGCTAAATATAACCAAGTAGGGTAATTTCCCTTTCCCTCCTCTTGTCTTTGCTCCCAATGAAGCATCAAGAAAACACGTGAACATTTGCACAATAACCCAGATGTGACAGAGTTGAAGTAACTTTGTATAAAATGGTGTAGATAATCCAAGAAGTCGTTCAGATGTGTACATGTAAGAATCTGCCTTGAATTATTCTCAAATGCTGATTATTCCCACGCGAGAATGTTTCCATGATCTGCACTGACAGACTGTGCGTTGAAAAAGATTTTAAAAAATGTTCTTAGATGTAGGACATGACTCCTGCAGGACTATTCTGGGTCCACAGTCACTCAGCCCTTATCTTAATAAATCAAATGCACTTCAAAACAATACAGAGTGACAGAGTCAAGAGCTTCAGCCCTGAGTCATTCCTGAAATTCTGGATACGACTCCTTCAATATAAGCAGCTTTTTTTTCCACAACCATACACATGACTGTTCAAAGAAGGAGAATTTTTAAGTGCTTTTGAAATAGGCCGAAGAATTTCACACCATGAAATGTTGCTGTTACCTTGGAAAGTAACTGGATTTGCAAGAACATGTGGTCTCACAAACCCATTTTCAGACTTTAAGCTATTCGCTTGCGGGCAAACCAGAGTGGCAGTTATATGTGGTCGAGGTTTAGGGTGTGATTGAATGAAGTGACTGTTTGTTTGAAAAAACAATGGCGGCTACTAAAGAGGTTAGCTTAAATGCTGCTATAGCATCGGTTATATCAGAACAAGAGAGTATTTCTTTACAGCAAGATGAGCACCAAGCAGCACCAAAGGCTGTCTTGATGGAAAAGATGTCTTCATTCTTGTGCCAACTGGCTATATCAAGAACTTCTCACCATGTCACATTGTTGATCTGATTGGTTGACGTTGGCTCTTGATAGACGATTAAGTTAATCCAATTACCGTCCAAACCACATTTCTGAAAACATCTGCCCTTGTCTGAACAGTTCGCAAAGACAGTTTCTTAGGTGCTCCTTTTTATCTAGCATGTCTGGCTTTATTTTTTGGGTGATAGAGATTCAGCAGTGTCAGCTTGTTTCACAAAACTAGCTAAGCAAATTCTTCAGATCATCTTCTGGCATTCTTCAACTTTGTTCCGATTTTATTTTTTGATATGATTGGGCAAGTGAGAACGATGGCCAGCTGATGATGATAAATGAAATATCAAGATATGACTAAAGTCAGTATGATTCATCCTCAAGGGACCATGCACATCTGTATTGAATTTCATGACACTGTATCCAACTGTCATGGAGAATTTAAGATCTAGCGTGAAAAATAGTGGTAGACAACTTGCTGGATGGAACTGTTAAAATTGTTGCTTAAATACAAAACAAACTGATATCTTTTGGAATATAACTCAAACTGGTAAGAGTTTGTTTTCAACATCTCCAAGAACATCCTTTTATGTCTCTTCTCAATCTTGCTGCAGGTCTATTCAGTTGACTGCCTTGAAGAATGCATTCATTTAGTTATCTTATCTGCCTTTTTTATGTCACACAATGTCTCTTCATTTCACTCTGAGGACCTTCTGGAGCAATGCGGGTAGATAAGTGGACCAGAGTCTCTTCAGTTTGTATAAACACCAGAACACTTTCACTGCTCGGCCGAGCGGCTTATCCAGAACATGAGACATCTTTGTATTTCATGCTTAATATTTCTATTTACCAAGCAGCTTGAGAAACATTCCCTGGGGCCTGCTATCATTCACATTTCTCAGGGTGGAGAAGTGAAACTTCACTTCCATTAAAACAGTAGAATTTGCCCTGAATGCACTTTAATGTGCCGCTGTCTCTCTTAAAATCAAGTCCAAAGCGAACCCAGTGCCCATTTCTCACCCCACAGTGAGACTCACTTTTGACAGGTTCTCTTTGCTGACGTAAGAGATGAATCCATTTTGGATAAGTTGTTGTTCTCATGTCTCTATCTGAATGTGTTCAACTCCCATTTGAGATCATTGAGACATGCAGGCTTTTGTGTTCCTCCAAAGAGCCATGTCAGTAAATGAAAGAGGGCATGGTGGTCCATTGAGCCTGTGTATTTACACAAACCATAGCAAAGAGCTGATAAGAGGTATCAGCAATAGAGAGAAAATTGCTTGGCTGTTTTGGATCTCTTATGGCATGATTGTGTACTGTGTAGCTACAGGTTGTGTTTGATAACTTCTAACATCTAGTAACAGCAGTATTCATACATGTTTCTCCGTGTGTGGCCTTGACTGTTTTTTTTTTTTAATCCCAAAACCGCGTATCATCCAATCTGATGTTCTCAGTTGTTTTACTCAACAGAATGCCACCAATTCAGCGCCTTCATGTTCATTTATGATGAATGATTCCCCCCCCCTCCTAAGTGAACCAAATCCATTTCCTCTGCAGAACAACGCTTTTTAAAAGAACCACACACACAGATGCGCGTCAGGTTTTTCCAGATGCCCCCAAACAATGGCTCCATTCTTGGCAAACTGCCCTCATTCTAAATTTAATTAGACACTGAACTGTTGCATACGCCGTACTTTGTGTTCCTGCTTCTCAGCTCCTTTTGTTTCTTGTCTTCTCTCCTTCTTTTCCTTCGCTCTTCACCAGCAGTTAGTATAATTTGGGTTTACAGACCAGCCGAGTGATGCTCTGTTTGTCTGGAATGAGCACGCATTAAGTTTGAAGATAGAGGTTACTTGTGAATGTCTCGGACATGTGGAAGTCTTCAATAAAAGTATGGAGGCTTGAATGGAGTTTTATACTTGGTGGTTTCGGTCGGGTGGAGCATCTCTTTCCTGTTACAGTATGTCATAACATTTATGAGTCTGGACACAAGGGCATTGCCTGTTTTACTAACTCTTTAAAGGGGAATGCTGGTGGTCTTGCATGTTGGCCCAAACTCTTTAAATGTAAGCAAACCATTTAAAAAGTACCATAATTTTCTAAGCAAATTTCCACCTTTCAAGGATTGTTTCCATTTACAACACTCACTTAAGATAGTTAATGTCATAAGCACACTTGCACCTCCAAATCTGTGTTTTGGGGCTTTTTTGAAAACTAGACTGAGATTGCTGCAACAATAAAGTATTAAAACTTTGAAAAATTAAAATTTTGTTTAATGTTTTTTAGACTTTCTTGTGATTTATTGTTTCCACTTTTACCAAAAAACAAGGCTTCCAAAATGCATGGAGAGATTCAACATTACAGACTGTGAAAGCACCTTGCTGAGCGATTTTTTTTTTCCCTAAAGTTTGACTACCATAATAATTTAGTTTTAGAAAACACATCCACTCCTCTTTGCTCTCACTGCTGTTTACCAGTTTTTTAAAGGAAGGAAGTACTGGGATTAATAGATGAACCAGCTTTAAAAGTAACATTTTTAATTCATATATATGTGTTTCATACAGATTTTAAGAAAAAATACAGCAAATACAACCTAACAAAACCCTCTTTCCAGTGTTAATACTCCATTACACTTACCATCTACTGGCTCTAGCTTCATTTACCTTATAGAAACATTATATCAGTCTAGCTAAAAATAAATAGAAGCTTATTTCCCAAAAATGTCAAACTGTTGTTCTGCTTTTGCTTAAGTATACCCTAGATATAAGGCGGAAAAGAGGGGTGAGAAACAAAGAGGGAGAAGAAAAACAAATCAAAACTGGAGTGAAAAGACAAACAAAGGCAAGATATGTGTCATAGGCCTCATGTCAGACTGTTTTTACAGAAACAGAGTTACAGCTTTAAGTATGTGCCATATTCAGTTCTAGCAGGCTATAATGTGTCTGTTAGCCTACATGTCTGATAAATGGGGCTTTTACTTTCCTCAACATATTATCTAATGGTCTAAGCATGACTGGATGTGAGATACTGTGTAGATAATTTGGTGTATGGAGATATCATATGTAAACAATATCTGCCAGTCCTTGGAAAACAAGAGGGTGGCAGAGGGGAATGTGGCAGGGGGGCTCGAAGGACTGAGAAAGTGAAAAAGATGAAGAGGGGGTGGGGTGGGGTGGAACAGGATATTTAAGAGCATCAGGAAATAACGATGGTCCCTCAGAGCTCCTCAATAACCTCTACCAAGACAGGAAGCTGCTCCATCAATCACCTTGAGGACAGCTCTCTCTCTCTCTCTCGCTCTCTCTCGCTCTCTCTCTCGCACTCTCTCTCGCTCTCTCTCGCTCTCTCTCGCTCTCTCTCGCTCTCTCTCTCCTCGGGCACTGAACCTGACAGACGCACCGGTGCAGCTGCTCCGAAGTGGCCTGCCTCCCATTTTCATTCCGATCTGTCCATGAACACACACACCCACACACACACACACTGAAATATTTTGCAAATACACACTCACACACAGTTGAGATTTAGCCAGCAAGGTAATTACAGGACTGGAGTCAGTGGTGTAGCTGCTTTGGAGCCTGAGACTCTGATGCAAAAGAGATCACATTAAGATGATTCAGGACCCTAAACTTTAGCATGTGCCTAAAAAGGCTTAAAACACACAGCTGCTTTGGACACAGCTGGAAAATGTCATGACAACTTGTTCAAAATACCTGGTTTTGTTGCTCCAAACAGGGCCACAAAATGTCCAGATCATCTCTTAAAATGACTCAGTTTCTTTAGTTGTAACAGGAACCAAACAGTGGTCTTACTGTGGTCTCAAAGTGGTCTTCTGCTTGGCATCTCACCTAGTTGTTAAACCACCACCATCCCATCCCCTCCTTTTCATGATTACGCAATCTGCTCGTTTGTATGATACAGTAAAGGGACAGATTTAACTTATCTCTGCTTTGGTAAAATTAACAACACAATTTTAATGCACAATTTCAATCCGCTAACTGTGCTGTGTTGATTTAAAAAGTTTATAGACCAGCAGCTCTAACATTTTTCTAATCTTTGGACGTAGCCATGCTAGCTGTTGCTTGCTGTTTGCAGTTTTTAAGCCAAGCAAAACTAGTCATATCCTGACTAAGCTGCACATACAGCTTCACATATAGACATGAAAACGGTAGGATTTACACATATAAATCTCTGCCTGAAAGCAAATAAGGGTTAATATTGAAACTTATTATTGACACAAGTCAATGCCGGAGGTCTTAAACAGCTCAGTTCATAAATCAAACCACCAGCTTCATTTAATGAGATGAGTTAAATTCTTATAAACTAAATGGAATTGTATTTTCAGACAAACTTTATCGTGTCAGTATAAAAATTGCTGCAGTGGAAAAACCATTACATGTTTGTTTTTTATGCGACAGCATGGGTTTGGATGTTTGCATAAATTTTGACTTGGTTTTATTGTGGAGTGAACTATGATAGTGCCACGGTTCATCTCTCTCTCTCTCTGTCTCTCTCTCTGTCTCTGGTTCTCTCTCTACCTCTTTGAACAACTCTCAACCGGTGCAGAGGCGCCATTAAAAATAATGAGCTTTCCTTCACCTCCCTGTGCTTTGCAGCCAGTCAACAGATTCCTCCACTCTGGCACAGAGTGCTCACTGTACCCAGGCAGAGAGGTTTTACACTTTTTTTTTCTGAACTTTTACAGTGTGAGAAACAGTCCCAGTTGTAGCGAGTAACCCATTAATGGCTCATGTGTTTACCACGATTCCGCATGATTGGTGTTGTGCCTGAGTGTGTTAAAAGTTGGGTTGTTCACTGGGTCACAAACAGGGCAGGAAATTAAGATTTTCCACCGGCTGGACACAGTGAGTGGTCGGACTCAAAAGTCCACAGTCGCTTTTTTATATTTTAGCAGCCAGACGTTTTATGGTTTTCTATTTATTTTATTATAGAAAAAAGGGCTGCTTTGGATCTGTGCTTCTATTGTAGCCAGAGAATTTATCAGCATTTGGTTTTCAGTTTTTAACATTCTTTTTCACCCTGGTTGCAGCCACATCATGCCACAGTGAGTCTAGACTTAAAGATACAGGTATCCTAAAGCTTTAGAACATGATATGAGCTCATCATGTGATGGTTTTCAAACCTTAGTCATGACCTTTGCACCAGTGTCTGATTCACACACTCAGTTAGACACGCTCACACCTAGAGGCCTTTAAGTGCGACTGTTTTTTTCTTAAAGCTGACATTAGTGCTCTTTACATCTGCTTAGGATACTTTAACTTTTATCTCTAAAGATCTAATGCATTTATCTCACTTTTGTTACACATTAAGGATTGACATCATGGGAATGTCTCATCTAGCTTTCACACACACTCTTTTTGTCCAGTGGATCCAATTGCTCTACATGTGCAGGATCCAGCGATGCTCCCAAAGCACTGCAGCATTGTTATCCATTAATCAATCTCATTTGATACAGTACTGTTTTTTTTCCACTTGTCAATAGCTGAGCTGCAGTCATCAGGTCAGTGCGTTTTTCCACATGCAGACCTCCGGCATGTGGGACATGGACTGAACTGGAGTACACTAAATGGGTGACAGAGCCGCCTCTGGGCAGCAGAAAGGTCAGGTGGTTTTTACTGTTGAATGACAGTGTCCCATAATGAAAAGTTCAAGGGTCAAGTTTTGCAGATGGCTCATGTGTACGGCCATGTGTGTTTTTTATTACACACATTTTTCTATTACAGTAAGCTTCCTTGAGGCCAGTGCAAACAAAAAAAAACCTGTTTTCCAGGGATGGAACTATCATGAATTTCATGTGGTAAAACCATTTACAAATGATGCCAAAGACTCACTTGAACCTTTGCACTCTTGTTAGCTTCAATCATGCAATCAAAGAACCTGAATTCAGTCAAAGAGCCATTGTGCACTTACTTCATGAATGTCACTTAGTGCATCTGTTAAAAGAATCACTTAAAAAACTGCCAGTGTAAGTGTGGGAGCTCTTAAGAAAACACTGAAAATCCTGAAGACTAAGCAAAGATATTTTTACTGTATGAGCTCTTTACTTAAAGCTGCTAATGTGAATGAGCTCGCAACAGTGCTGAGTTGTTTTCTTTTACTTTAACTTGTCAGACTGCACTTTGACATTAAAACAACAGTCTTGCTTATGCTTCTATCAAGCGAACTAATGCACACAGACTGTCACGTCAAGACAACACTCAGCGATAGCTCCTGCAGCATCAAGGTTGACAGGCGCTCAGAAAAAAAACACACAGACTCACTCTTTTGCTTTTTCTTTCACAGGCTTAGACAAGCTCACAAACAAACGTGTGCACATGCGTTTGCAAAGTTTCCCTCATGCACAGTCCAATATCAGTGTCTGCTCCAGTAAAAACACAGTGAACCACTTGCCAGTCAACTTAAACTGGAGAACAGACAGACATGCTTAAATTTCTAATCATGAACCATAAACTGTGTCCATGTGTATGTGCATGTCTGTATGAATAGGCTGGACATCCCAGTGCACAAGGGGGCAATGATGCATATTCTCTGATCAGTCTGAAACTGAGTAATTTCCCTTCTTTTGTCATTTTTTTTTTTATCCCTGTTTACTTCATTAGTCCTTTGCCTTCACACATTGATGTGGCTAAATAATCAGAATCAATGTTAAAATTTTAAAAAATAACTCATTGTTTAATGTTATGTAGAGCATAAGGTTCAAAAACTTGCTCATGGTTGTCATGGGTGTGGTTTGTTTACCTTTTTGGTTGGCAATGAAAGTAAAATATGCAAATAACGTGTCAAGACAAACAACCAGTAGCTACTTCCAACTAAGCTGTGCCCACTCCAGTGCAACAGGAATAACCAAAACAATTTTGTCAAAGACAGATATTTGGTTTAATATTTGCTCATATTAAGAAACTGATGGGGAAAATGTGTTTAAAAGGCCTTTTAAAGTGCTGAAAAAACCATCCTGCTCCACCACTCCCTGGTGCATGTCTTTCATAACCTCTGGCTTCCTCCTCTTCCTCCGTCTCTCTGTGCAAGGGGAAATATATCACTGTACGTCCATGGTAAATGTCTTTTATAACCCATGACTTCCTTCTCAATCTCCAACCTTTGCTCTGCTTTTCAACTATGCGAGACATGTAGTAAAGTTGTCATCTTTGCTGCTCAAGTGGGTCAACATTTATCTACAGCCGGCTGGAGCAGGATTCAGCCCGAGGATGCGGAGACGTCACTCACCCATTTCTGTCTGCGTGGAGGAGTCATAGCTGAGCAAGATGTGGTTACGCTCTTGCTATCTGTAATGCAGAATCAGATCGGTTTCCTACAGCAAGTGTATTGAGCCTTTGCACAAAATTTAAAAAATATTGTACCGTTTCCACACACTGATCACAGAATCACCAAAATGTGCCTCACTTGTAGGGAGGCATGTCTCGATTGAATTCTCTGCTACTCAAATATAAGGCAGATTCTTTTGTTTAAATTTCTATAAACTGTACCTTTTAAGGTGCCTTTTTATATAAAAAAATTGGACCTGTCAAATTCATGCTCTAAGCAAACTCAAAGCAGCATGTCACCAGAAAGTTGGTATCCACCCCTGTCATAAGAAATAGTGAAATGCACATTATGTTCTATAGGGGGTTTTTTTTCTGTCAACACACAGCTAATAGTTCAAATACAATTAGAGAGAGTTAGAATGCTAACACTGGCATCAAAGCATCTATGCATCAACTTAATTATTTCACTCAGAAAAATAAAAAACTGAAAGCAAAACCAGTGTCAACTCTTATTCTGCTTTGTTTGTTTTCTTGGTGCCAGACAGTTTCTTGCCCAGAAAGTAACTCACTATCACCTTTTCAGGCACAACTTGGTATTATTAAATTGGACTTGTTTGAGAACAATGACGCTGGCTAGTTAGTATGCTAACTTTAATAGCTATTATAGCAACACAACATAACATCCTGTACAAAATTTCAAAATGTTTTTTTCTTTACATTCTTTTGTTATTTTAGATCATTTTTGAACATTTTAAAACTTAAAAACAGGTCTTTTAAACAAAACCATGTTTATTTGACTATTTGAAAAACTTAATAATAAATGATGTAACCAGTTGGGAGCACAGCCAAATTGAGAGAGACACCAACAATTTCAAACAGAGATAACACAAAACCGCCACAACAAAGGCCCTTCTTTAGACTGCCTTTATTATTTTTTTACACTGAACCAAATAAAACCAGCATAATGCTGTTCTTGTGTGTGATTTTAGATAGCATGCTGGCATTGCACAACCTGAGGGCATGACAGGCGAGACATGTAACACAATGCTATCATCAGCATCTAGTAATACTTAAAACCTACATGTCGGGCAGCACTTTCAGTTACCATGGCATGAGTATAAGACGGCGAAAACAGTCATTGAGTGTATTTTTCCTATGGTATGTAACCCAGTCCTCTGCTTAGAGGGGACATATTTTCTTTCCAATGCAGACATTTTGGTTCCCTCCCATTTTTGTTTGCTGCTAACTGCTAACTAGCTTTATCCAGCCTTCATACCTTTTATCCAGAAAGCAAGGGCAGTATGAAAGTGCATCATTCCTGCCTTGAAAAGGCTGTGTAAGAGGAGTTACAATACTTTTACAGAGTTATGGTGACTGCAACTTAAAATAGATGCTCTGCCCTTGGGATCCCTGTGCCCAGCCGTGCCCTCTGTTCAATAATCCATCCACGTTCAGGCTGAATGGAGGAATATGGAGATCACCTAGCACACGACTCCAGTGAAATTTCATTTCATTTCAATATGTGACAACTACTTAGAGCAAAAAGGAATTCCATTAGTCTGTACTATAATACCTGTCAGAAACATTAAGACGAATTTGCATGTTATCTGTCAAGATTAAGTTTGATTCCTAAAGTAAGAAACATTAAAACTCTCTCACTGCACGGATTTTACTCATTCATTCTCCTTTCTGTTCGACAGTACGTCATTTTGTATGAAAACACTTCAAACAGTGAAGACTCCCATTACTGCTAATGTGTCTCTTTGGCAGACAGTTTAGCTCACAGGCAGACACTTTATCAAACGACGCTATATAGGGCTGATGACAGGCTGCATGTCAGAACCCACCTCCAACTAAAACATCCATATAGTCACTTTTCACATTGCTTACGCTAACAGGGATTAAAAACAGCCAAGAGGTGCATTTGACTTGAGTTATGATGGAGGTTTTATATGTTGCTGTCTTTAAACATTCTTGTCAAAATTGCATAAATTAGTCACAGGGGGCAAAGCTAGCTCAATTTTAATATAGATTGAATGCTACCGCTCAGCAGCATAATTATACCTCAGCTTAATGCTGCATTATATTTCATATTGGTTCTGAAATGCTCTTCCTGCTCATGTACAGCTCTCATTTTTATGCAGCAGCAGAGTATATGAACATGCATGATGGATTTCATCTTAGATTTGAATTGCAATGTGCATGAACATTATTAGACTTTTGGTCATGTGCTGCAGGGACTGCATTTCTCTGATAAGGAACTTAATATTGTGCCAAAGTGGCTGAGGGTAATTTAGTAGACACTGAGAAAATGAAACATTCATATTTTTACAAATTAGTTGAAATCTCCAAGCAGTTTGATCCTTTGTGATTTGTCTCCATCTTGTGGTTATTAGTGGTCAGTACAACAAGCAAACATGAGACGTGTCTTGATGCATGTGCACTGTGTAATGAGTTTAAGGTGTCAGGTGACGTAATTAAATAAGCAGACACTATGCACATACACCTAGCTAAAACTATTGATGGAATGTACCTGAGTATATTTACTCAAGTACAGTTTTCAGATATCTTTACTTATAAATTACAATTGTATGTAACTTTATACAAATAAGGAAAATATTGTACTTTTCACTATGCTATATATGCCTGATAGCTTTGGTTACTACAGAATTGCATTAAAAAAACTGTTTTTGTTGGTTTAAAGTGGCAAATGTGAAATGCACTGAGAGCAAATGTTACACAATTAGTGATCAAAAAGCAGAACACTGGCAGATGCAAACTATCATTTTTATTCCTGGCACAGAACACAAATACTGTTTACAGGGTTAACATTTAGTTTGTTCACATTGGTTGATCAGTATCCCATCATGCTTTTTTTTTTTTTTTTTTACAGTCTTACACTCATTATTTCAACAAAAAACCAAAAGGCTACTGGTGATGTATCACAATGATGGATTACAAAAATCTATTTTCCACTAAAAACAAACAAACAAAAAAATGTAGAAATACAACAGGAACGAGGTCATTCTGACCTCTAGGGGTCACACTTCATGATCTCTCTGAGGCAGATAGTAGCATAGCAGGAGGAGTCCAGGTCAAAGTTTAAGGTGAGAGCGAGGGAGTCCTGCTTCCTTTCCACTGCAGTGCTGCCTTCTGTCACCTTTCCACCACCTTCTCCACAGGCTGCTCTCTCCAGCTGGTAGTGAAGGTTGCGTGGAAAGGCCAGAAGGGGGCGGTAGCAGCCTGGCAGATTCAGTTTGAGGCTGCTGACTCTGAAGCGACACTCATTCAGTCCGTCTCTTGCAAGTCTCTCCTGGAACCAAGTCCCCATGACGTTTTCTGGATACTTTACGGTGTTTCCTGGCATCGGTAGCAACACCTGAACAATTAATAAAAACAAAGTACACAACCTTGAGTAAAGTAGAAAAAGTAGAAATTATATGTTGAGAAATATTTCCCTAAACTACATACTTACTTGTCCAAGTGTGTATACACCCTCCTGCTCCTCTTGGTCTGTCACAACATGAATCTGAAAAAGTAAAGACCAAAGGTCAGCATCACTGACATGCTTTTTCAATTATTTAAAACACCTTGTCAAGTACTTTTTTTTTTTTTACAGATCCAAGTATCTCAAATCACAATTTGCCTTTCCAAGGAGCGCTCCAGTAACTCCAATGATCTTTTGTGTTTTTTGTTCTGTCTTACCTCTGGTGAGCTGGTTTCTCCAGTGTCCTCCAGTTCATTCTGCCCTTTCTGCAGCCACACCAGGTCTCCTCGCCTGACTATGTGGCCCAGGGTGGTCAGCCTGTGTGCCACGGCCTCGTTCCACACTCTGGCGGGCACAAACAGACAGATCAGCACAATTATCATTATTTATTGCATTTATGTTCAGTCTTTTTTGTTAAATGAAAGTAAATTCCTCATATAAGATAATAATTTGTTCATGAAAGATGAAAGCTAAACCAAATGTCCACATCTTCCAGTTGGTTGACAGAAAAAAAGCCATAACATGTTTAAGTGTGAAGTGGAGTCATCTCAGACTGAGTTATTCTCCTTGCAGCTGACCTGCTACAGTAGGCGTGTGGGTAGAAGACTCTCATGCTGTGGGGCAGGCTGAGCCAGGCCTGTGCACAACCGTCTGGACCTGTTCCATAGCGGTTCAGGGCCCGGAGCATCAGTCGCTCCCTGGCCTTTGACAATGGCATCAGTGCTAAAGACTCCTTAGCATTGTCTGTTGCAGAGAAGCAAGGAGACAATGTTAATAAATTAATGGGTGTAAAGGAAAGAATATAAGGAAAGGAGAAACCAAAACAGTGTTGTCTTTGTCCTCACCTGTTTGGAGGAAGTGTCTCTTTGCAAGACTCTGAGGTTCATCACCTTCCTCTGGTGTGAAGAAGAGACGCACAGCACCAACCTGACCAACACACAACAAAACATCACAACATATACACAGCAACACAGTGTGTCAGCGTGGAACCAGCTGCTGCTCAGCATCATTTCACAGTATGAACAGTAGCAGCATCTGGTTCATGCACATAATTACAGTCTGCAGCACTCACCATATCTTCTTTGAGTAATGCCAGCCCCACACGATCAGACTGAATGCTCTGCCCACTCCCAAACCTCTGGGGTCCGTAGTAGTTGACAAAGCCTCTCTCCTGCAAAGAACAACAAACCACGTGAATGTGGCAGTGGCTCTCTATTTGTTCTGCAGCTAGACTGATCTCCAGCATATTTCCAGTACTGCTAAAGAGCATGATACAAAAACAACAGGCATCCACCACTGAAGCATAAGGCTGGTAATGATCTGCACTTAATTTTTCTGTCAACAAATCCGAAATAAAGACTAAGAACATTGTGTGCCTCCATGTGGAATTTTATCATGTGTCTTTCCTGCCCTGTTTGTGGCTCTTAGCATTGATGACTTGTATGAATTAAAAGTAGATAACTTCAGGTGGTTCACGTGTTGAAAATTACACTTTGAATACCTTCACATTTTCCACTGCTTCCTTCACCAGCGCTGCCAGGTGAGTGTGTGTGTTTGCACCACAGGAGTGTGTGTCACTGGCTCCATGTTGTCTTAGGTCACGGACCACCAGGTCAAAGTGGTTCCCCTGCAGTCGCCCAAGCCTGAGGGGCTCACCGACAGGGCGGATCTTAGACAGACGCATCCCTTTTTTCTCCAACTCTGCTGTCCTCTCTTTCAATCTGGTGATAAAAGAACACCAAATTATTTTACACTGATTCTGGCATTTAGTTTAAATCTTCAAATGGATCTTGAACAAAAGACATCTTTGAGTTATTTTCAACTTTTTCAACCCATCAAGCTTTGCAGAACTACCGTTGAGGTGAGACCTTCTTGACCACCATGGACTGGAAGGTGATGGCTCTCTTGTCCTTGATCCCAGCGTAGGTGAAATCTGACGGCAGGACCCCAAGAGCTGCTGCCATGTAGCTGATTGCCTCCAGAGTCTCCAGGTTTTCCTTACACAGAGTGAAAGCTGAAAGACAGGACAAACAGGTATATGACATCGCCTCAGTCTCTGGGAACATTTTTCTCTTTTTATTCTGACATTTGAAGTAGTTGCGGTTGTCTGCCTTACCAGTGTAAACTTCTTCCTCCTTACGTTCCTCTGCGGTTCTTTTCTTTGGCTTCCCCTGCTCTCTCAGTCTAACTGAGATTGCTGTCGTGCCTCTGTCACTGAAGCTTTTCGTCTCCACCAGTTTGCCAAACCTCTTGCTCAGGAAGTGGTGGACTGCCGTCCTGTGCTCCTTGTTGTCATCAGGTCCAAATGTGTACGATGAGCCTCGCACTTTGGCATCTATGAACCTAAAGAAGTCCTCTGCTTCATCCTCTGTAACCAGTTGGGAGAGCTCTCTGTAGTCTGGGTCTTCTCTCACCCTGATCTCAGGCTGGACAGTGACCGTCATGAGGAAGGGGAACCGGTGTCTGACAGCCCGGTGGACGTTGGCTCTGTGGTGTTTGTCAGTGAAGCATCCAAGAGAGAGCTCCTGCTTCACTGGCTTTTCATCTTTGAGAGTCAACACAAACTGCTCAAGCTCCTCACTGACTGACTGACCTAAGATCACACTTAAATCAAAGCTGCCTGGAGCAGGCATGACGACCTCTACCCCAAAATCAGCAGCATCATCAGTGTCTTTAACCTTAAATTCAGCACTGGTTTTGTTGTTTCTATCTGAGGAGGCACAGGCTGGTGTCAGTGTGGCTGCTGCTGTATCAACACGCTGTCCAGTTATGTCTATCTCAGTCACCACAAAGTCTTTGATTAAGTTTTTGATACGTCCATAAAAACCTTCATGGTTTGATATGAAGCATGCAGGGACATTCACAGCATCACTGTCTTGCTTCATGGTCACTTCATCCAAACACTGCACTGTTTATACTTATTCTTGATGCTGTAAAGAATAGAAATAAAATGTCAAAATACGGTCAGAGTAGTGGCCTTCATTAGCAATTTCGGGACGCTTGAACAAAAAAGAAAACGTGAAATTAATGTAATTTCTGCTTAAACACAGGTTATACATGCGCCATAACACGACTGTTTACAGTAATATTCGTAACAAATAGATAAATCCTACCTCGTCGCTGGTCGTAGGGTGATATAACTGCTACAACAGAGAAAGAAAGGCACGTTTTTGTCTTTAAACGAGAATATGACTTTTATATAAAGCAACTACACTGTATTTTTCCCAACTCATTTACTCAATGGACCTGCATGTGGTTTGTAAACGAGAGGCGGATGTAAACACAACAACGCTGAAACAATGCGGTCTTCTTCCGTGTCATGTGACTGACATGTGACTTTTCTTAAAGGGGCAGACACATCAGCTTCCTCCAGACAGCAGCGCAACATTGATGCTGCAGTCATAACTGTCCTCTGAAAACACTGCAGGTAGGAACTAAAATTATGAGACGATGGGGAATAAACAAGTACCTTAAATGTTAAACTTTAAACTAACTTAACTCAGTTTTACGTTTATGAATTTTTATTTTTAATTTTTTGTTGTACATGTAATATAATCATTTTGTTTCAGTTTGTTTTTTTCAAATTAAAACCTCATCAAATATTTTTCAGTTATCAGAATGCAATAATGAGCAGATAAAAACAACTTGTCTGACTGGTGGAGATTATCCTACTACTAACATTAATAATGCCTTTTTTTTGCTAAATTTAATTTAGCTATTAATCATTTGATCATCAACACCTGTACTTACCCTCCAGTGACTGTCAATATGTCAGTAAAACAATTGTAAGACTGCGTTTGTTATTATATGCCCTCACAAACAAGCATAAAAAGTTGTATATAAGTATGACATTTATGCACTTCAGAGTAAAGTTGTGATTTAAGCTCTAAATAACAATTAAAGACATCAAAAGGAACAAGAATCCAATATTTTATTCCTGCTATTTACAAAATATTACATGAGATCATTCCATAAATTAAAAAAAACAGTGTATGACAGAAATAAATATACCATACTTTGCAAGAACATACTGTATATTAGGCATTTATGGTTAAAGTGCTCAGGTAGACATTGGATCTGCTGTTTCAGATGAAATTCATCTGACAGTATTGAGTCAAGGAGACACCTCAACCACAGGCAGCTCATGCAGCAAGTCATGTTCGAAGTGATGTGGCACAAAGGCTTCATTGGTGAGAGTGGCATCGGTGACATTACAGTCTCTGCAAGAATGCTGATGACAAGTTTTCTTACCCGAGCCTCTCATAACCTGTCGTTGCCTTGCCAAACTTGCTCCAAACCTTGAAATCAAACTTAGGAGGTAAATTAACCGATTACTGCATGTCTACTCACTGTGCAACCGAACAGAGGCCCCTCTCCTCCCAGTGGACACAATTACATATCATTTACTCACTAAATGTGCTTTAAGAGAAACTGAATGGAGTGACAAAGTTTCAGATATACAATGTGCTTATTCACAAGGCATCAAGACATTCTGGTGTCCCAATGAAAGCTACGGTTCATTCCTTTGTCTAACCTGACTATTCACCCAGAAAAAATTACATTTCTCAACAATAGATAAATGATTACATTTCAATCAGTTACTTTGTAAACACTGTTTAAGAAAGGTGCTACATTATGGTTATTAATATTATTATTAGTTCAAAGGTTATTGGTTGCTCTTATGTTGAAAATTCAACAAGTGAGCTGAAGACAATTACGAATATCTAAATATGTATGTTTGAAAAGAAGTTAGTTGGCCGACAAAGTGATAAAGCTATGAACTGATGAACTTCCAGAGATATTTTTGTTTGTACTGGTGAAGAGATTTCAGCATCTATTGCTCACGTGTCATCTGTTCGTGGTTGTAGAACATGAAGATTACAATCATCTCAAAACAATGTTTAGGTACAAGATATCCAGATATTCAACGTGATGAAATCTTACTCACGAATGTATTCAGGTGTGAGGGAGAGAACAAATAATATCCAGACAAGACAACACTGAAAATAACAAAATGCCAAGATAGGATGCAGCTACTCAAAGAAAACAAACAGCTGGTTAATGCAAGGTAAGGTGACAAAAAAACTGAAAACATTGTAATTTTAAGATTAATTACCATCATTAAATTGCACTGTTTTTACAGCAGTAAGGCTCCTTTCAGACCAAATCAGGCACTGCAGTTAAAACACAGGTTCTCCTGTTCATTTGAATTAGGGTATTCTGTTTAGGCTGTAGTGGTGTGGACCAAAAAGGAGTTCACAAAAAATACAACAGCTCTACAGGGAAGAGGTCAAACAGGCTGTTTCAGAGGAATTAAACCTAAATTGATCAAATCACAAAGAGCTAAGGAAGTAGAAAGATCAGAAGTTTTTTACACCTGCACCCAAACCTGTGATGATCACTACAAAACCTGATTTGGTCTGAAACAGCCCTAAGGCATAAAAAAAAGATTTCAAAAATTGATCTATGCATGTAGATTACTTTATAATATCAATTACATGCATTAACACATGTTAATAGAAAATTTTAATGTCAACATATGTTGCTATAGCATAAAATAGCCAGATTATGATATACAGCATAATGTGTTTACATGTGCAAATTCAAACAAGGTATTCTTGATAATAACTGGAAGTGTGTATCAAAAACGTACTCGGTGACTAGAAGGCACCAGGAACATATCTGTTAGACTGGAGGAGAGCCATGAACTCCTGTTTCCTTTTGATCTGACCCATCAGTTTGATGCTCATGATGAGTAAAACCCCCTGCAAGGAAAAGTACGAGAGTTACAATCCTGCTGTGGCAATGATTACATCTGGAATCCACAAGATTTTCTGCTGAACTAGGATCAAATCTGACAACCAGAACCCCTGTGTGCTGTGTCTACTTGATGAAAGGAAGTATTTATTTTCAGAATGTAGTACAAATGAAGAGGGCTGAGCAATATACTAATATAATATAAATATTGTGGTATGTAACTCAATATGATCCAAAATTTTGGAAACTGAATAAAAATTGTGATATTTTGTTCAGCACTATAGGTAGCTCTGCTTTTTGCAGTACTTTATATATATATATATTTTTCCTACATGATCAAATTATTACACAACAGATTAGGTAAATTATTTAACAAAATTGGTCAATTTTATCATCAGCTACGACACCAGTCAAGTACATGTCTTTTATATTTTGACCATGGCAGAACTGAAACTTAAATAGAGTTAGGTAGCATTAGCATCCAAATTATTGTAACAGCTATGTAATTTTTTAACAAACATGTACATGCGTAAAAGAATCACATACCCAAAACACTCCGCTTCCAAACTGTATACCCATCGCCAGTGAGAATGCAAGCTTCAGTTCAGACACATAAATTGGTAGGCAGGGCTGGGGGGAAAAAAAAGGTGCAGCTTCGTCAGCAAAAAAATAAGAGTTAAGTGCACCATTTAGCCCTTTTTATCCCAAACAAGATCTTTTACCTCTTGATAAACATACTGGTTCTTTGGAGCTCCAAGTGTGGCGCTGCCTCGTAGTCGAATCTGGTGACAAGTACAAAGCCCCAGAACATAATGTAACAAAAATGATTCTCACTCAATAGTAGTAAAAGACAGATGTAACATCAATAACATGAGGACAGTTTAAAACATATAGAACTGAGTGTCGAAGCTACAAAAAAGAGGAATCATTTCTTTAAGTTATGATATTTTATTTTTCAGCTTTGGTGCTGTGACCCACTGAACAGTAAATTGAGACAACAGAAGATTAACTGGGGAGTTGAGAAAAACCTGTTTACACATCAGTAAATCTGTGTTTTATTCTTTTCTTCCAGCATATCAGTCATGCTGGTAGAGAAGTATGCAGACTGTCATGGCTCTTGGTTGATACCAGATTACATTTCTGCGTCAGTTTTTCATGTGCAAAACTATAGTTTATGTCCTTAATAGGTAGTGATGTATTTAAATGCAGCTGTATTGTTGTAATAACTAGCTTTTATTTCTTTACTTAATCAGCTCACTTGTAGAGTTCATTTTATTTCGCATCATATGGTGTTTTAGCTGTATGATTTTTTTCTATGTGCTGGTTGTCTTTTTTTCCTCTTCTGCTTTCATTAGCTAACTAAGGTGTGCTACATGTGATTGCTGAATGAGGTGCACCTGTGCTGTGACGAGGTGCTCAACAGCTCCAGTACCAACATCAGAGGAGGGAGGGGTCCAAATCTCTCAGATGTTGATGATCGTATGATTCTTTATATGCAGTTTTACGTCCTGATAATTACTGAAAGTGAAGTTCTATCTCTATCCCCTTTTATTTAAATGGGGGTCTGGTCCTGTTAGCCTGAAATAACATCCATAATGGCTGCTGATTGACATAACATTAAAACCTTTCTGAAGAACTTTAATGATGCCCAAAACTATTTAAATAAAAGCCTGATTAATAAACAATAAATTCTCCCTCAAGTGTGTTGAGTGTGTTACTGGTCTAAAATACAATATGTGGCTTCAGGAACCAAAATCTCACTTAGTCATCTTCACTGCTTATATCCTGTTTAAACAAAGGGAGATACTCACACATTTTCCTGGATATTGACAGTTACAAGAAGCAGGGATGGAGGACCCCCAGTCTTTGTAGCCTTCGATAAGACCACAGCACTCAAACTGCAGAGAATAAACACACACACAGAAACCAAGCACAAATTTAATCCATAACTCACAATGCAGTACACAGCATAATCAACAAGTATATAAACATACCATTAATGATGCTTATTTTCAATGGACAAGTTACAAGTTTGTAAAAAAAATTAAAGCTATTTGTGACCTTAGATCATTTGGGTTTCATCATCCCTCACATTTAAGTTCAAAATCATTATCTTGAACAATCTTTAAGTAATTTAGCTGGATTTGCATTAGGAACTGATCCCATCAGCAGAGTATGTGGTATATCTTTAAGATAAGACACGCCTCCTGGACTGACCACTCCCTCAGGCTACATATACTGCTGGTGTGGCCTCATTAATGTTTGATAGCCACCTGAGTGCTGTGTGTGTAATCTGTGTGCCTGCCTGTGTTTGGAGTTAAATTTTACAAGAAAAAACCACCAAATGTGTGTGGTGTTGGACTGGTTTCCTGTCTCCTGTCAGCAGCCTCTCTCTTTCTTTCCCCTTTATTGATCTTTTCACTCTTTTTGCAGCTTTCTGCAGCTTTCCATCAACCGGCAATGGGAGCTGGTATCTTTGTGTCTCTCCCATGTGGCCAAATGTAGCCTAGACTGACTGTAAAAAGACGGTACTTGCACTCGGGATATTTTGGTTTCAGTTTCTTTAAAATGGGAGGAAACAGAGACACAATGTGCCTCATGTTACCATCATCTGTATATCCACGGGTGCTTTTTAAACAGGAACTGCTAACAGCTAATTCAGCCAACTTTTTAATGGTGCCACTTTGTTAATATTTGAACAAATAGGCTTAAAACAGAATTCAAGCTGAGGCTACAGCTAACTAGCTCAGTGACCACATGATGGTATTTCCTGTTGACTTACACTGAAGCATTATGGGAGCTGTAGAATCATGCTAAAACCTCAATTTTTGTTGAGACAGAATATCAAAAGAATTTTTTATGTGACACTAAGAGATGATCTCTTCAATTAGACAACCAAGTTTAATATAGTAAACAAATGTGGTTGCTGTTACCACTTAATTTTTTTTTCCTTTAATCTCCACTGCATTTGAAGAAAGACACATACATTATCTGGATTGTGTTCACCTTTTGAGAATCTCAGTCCACTGATTAAGTTTAAACATGAAAAAATTGCTGCTTACTTCTCGTTGAATCCTGTCCAGCAGCGTCCTGTTGGTTTTGCTGGTTGTAGTAAGTGGCATCATTGACAGCAGCTTGGACTCCTCACGGAGGACACGTTTCTGAGGAAGAGAAATTACCGACACTGTATTCAAAGCTGCTTTCCAACTGCTGTTGGTTATGTTGCAGCAAAAAATTAGATAAAATATTGCAAAAGTACTTTACCTCATAAATATCCTGGTAACTTAATGCTGTTCTAACAATTATTGTTTGACTGGCTGCTGCCATCCCAGCTGCGTACTGCAAACACAAATAAATCAGCAGTAATAAGTGGAAGCAGAACATTTTTGTAAGCATCCAGTTTGACAAAAGAAAATCTTGAAAGAACTAACCTTTTTCTTTTAGAACATTTTTAAATGGATACTACAAAACACAAACAGTGGTAGGCCTTATTCAAACACTTAAAGCAGATTTTTACCAGAATCAAACACCATCTCTTTCCTGTGCAGGCTCCAAACACACCGAGCACTGAGAGCAGCAGGCAGCCAATCTCCATGACGTACATTATCACTACAGAAACATTGGACACCAGCTGAGGAGAGAAAATAATACCGGTGTTAAAGGAAATGCATTGACTGAAAAAAATGCCTGGACAAACACTTTATTGCTTTGTGGAACAAAATAATCAGAGATTGAAGTATAACTCATCTGAGATACTCTTTTACGCCTAATAGTAATGTTATTTTGTTGTCCCAAATACATTTCCAAGATGGCTACATAAAAGGTCAGAGATCAGGGTCAGCTTCACAACAGCACCCTTAGTGCCTGAAGATAACTCACTGTCTTGCCAAGGACACTTCAGCTGGCAGATGCTTGCCAACATAAGGGCTTGCACTCAGGTCAACAGAAAAAAAACTACATAAAATGCTATAGAGCTTTCAGACCAAGCAGACCTATGCATTAGTAATTCCCCTGCTGTCCCTAGATATCCCGGCAGCTCATTTTCCTACTTTCCATCCTGACAAGACAGGAGCTATTTCTGACCTCCGGTAAATAATATTATATGCGTGGGACATTATAATTTAATTGAGTCAGAAGGACAACCAGAGTCAGTCTTACTTTTCCAGTTTGTACGAGGTCTCTATGCCATGCTACGGTCATGGTCAACATGAAGAAACACAGCGCCTTTTGGAGAAAGAAGCAAAAAAATCAAGATTACAGACTATAAATTACTAGGCTTACAGACAAATAAGGAAATATATATTGTGGGATTACAATGTCAGTTTCCAGTCTATGTATATAAATTCCAAGCATCACTTCAAATATTTCATATATGTGCTGCCTTTAGGTGTCACCTATAGTTCATTTAAGGGCTGATGGAAGACAGCAGCATGCTATCTAGGGTTAGCCTATAACTGAAATAATATGATCTTATAGCCAAAATGAAACCAAAAATGCATTTCACTCTGAACACCAATATTGTAAACATCAGCATTATACTGGCATGAGATTATTTTAGAGGAGAGAGGAGCGTGTGAACGGATGTTTATCCCCTGGAGATGCAATTATCAGCACCAGTATGGCGTCTTTCTGTTAAAGCTACCACTGATTTTTTTCTTCCTTATCGTTTTATTTATTTTTAACATCAAAACTGTCATGTATAAAATGCACTGCAGTCGCTGCAACATTATACATGGTTTTTGATGGTGAGGATTCACTGCAGCGTATGTAAGGCAGAGACGGAACCCGAGTCTTATTTGGGTAAATTAAAGACTTGATTGATTATTTGGCTCCAAATTACAGCATCAAATCAATTAATTATTCAGAGAAATGCAATATAGAATGTAGTCAAACATGCCTTCGGTTTGAATTTAATTCAAAAGAAGGATTTTTTTTACCTACCATATGCACTGCATTTGCAAAAATAAACGGCCTTTTCAGGCTCGTTTTATCCGCCACCACGACCACTGCGTTCCGCTGCATGCTGCCGCTCCTCTGCCGACCTTTAAAACGCTCTTTTACATAAAAAAGAATAAAAAGGGTATAGAGCTGTTATTTTTTTTAACAGTAAGAGCATCTATCTGTCCGCACAGGACGTCACTGTGACGTACGGGATGAGGATGCTCGGTGCCGCCTCAGAGTGCAGTCGGAAATATTGGAATCCGGAGCATCGTGGCACTCAGGAATGAAGCTCAGCTGTGATTAAAGGAATTCAATCAGGAGTGATGGGTGCGATGTGTGTGTGCGTGATGTGCGGGGCTGAATCTGGGATTATAGGAATAATAACCTTCAGTACAAACAAAATCTTGACTATAATGGAAAACTAACGTCTAAGGTCACATTTTTCTTCAATTTATTTAATTTTTTCTGGATTTTTCCTCCGTTTGAGGATCTAAGGGCCGTTTCACAGTCTTGTCCATGATAAAAAGGAACAAATTCAAACATGCTGGATTTAAAAATACTTGGCTCAATAACTACAGAATTTAAATTCTCCAAGTATTGCTAGACTCACACATTTATCTCATCTCTATTGCTGATTAGGTTAAAGATCAGTTGCAATATGGTTCAAAGTTTCACTTTTATTCAAAGTTTGTCCAGTTATTGTTCAAAGAGATCAAACATTTTATAAATTCTTGTTAATTTTATATTCTAATGAAGATCATAAACCTTCAGAACACATGTTTACTCTTCAAGGTGACTAATGCAAAAATACTTTGCTCTCTAATACAGTCATACAGTGTGTAGAGGAGTGTTTAAATTTGAAAAATAGTTAATGGTTAAAGCGAGCTGGATTGTAAAATGCAAATGACAGTAAATAACTTATATAACAGGAATTATTATTATTAGAATGCTCCACATACAATATGCTGAACAAAGAAAATTCAATGATGGACATTGAACTTCACTCCAGAAAATGGAGAAAATAAGACAATTGTACTTAAATACAGAATTGAGTGAATGTTTTGGATCCATGTCCAGAGCTATCTAGATATCTTCTACCTGTTCATCACTCTCACCTTGAGTAAAACATTCACTTGTTTATACTCCAGTATATTTAAAACATCTTTTCCTGTAACTTGACCTCATGTTTTTGAAATTTCAAAATAATGTTCTGTATTTAAGTATTTTAGTCTGTGGAAGATGAAGAGATTAACAGAGTTCATGGCAAAAAAAAAAAATGACTACATTTCCCAGAATTCCACACCAGCAATAAAGGCTTGGCTACCTTCCTGGAACAGGTGGGGCGGGTTTCTATTGTTTCCACAGGTGCTATGAAGAGTGAGAGAGAGAGACGAAGGAGGCTATAAGTCAGTAAGAACAGGAAAAACAGATGACAGAAGGATACAGAGATAAAGAGAGAGAGAGACCGGTGGAGGAAAAATACTGACACGTGTGTATGTATGTGTGTGTGTGAGTGTGTGCGAGAGAGAGAACAGCAGGTGGATTGGACAGGAACCTGGACTGCAGCCATCTTTTTTATAAAGCCTATTTTGTTTAAATGAAGTTCCTCATTTCTTTGAGAGACAGCTGACTACAGCCTGTGTTGAAGGACAGAAAAAAAAGAGCACGGGATGTGTGTTTGTGCTGTTTTTTCGCTGTGGGCCATGAAGTGGGTCAACACCTGAGAAGGAGCTGAAAGGAGCAGCAGAGACTGAGGCAGTTTTGTTCTGCAGGAGGAGCACAAGAGGGGGAAAGAGGAGCTGAACCGGCTGGAGATACAAAACAGAGAGAATGAAAAATTTTACAGGAAATATCTTCAGTTTGTAGCAGCTGAGAACAAGCACAGCTGATATCTGTTTTATTGCCCATGTGCCTGGTACTTTACTTTGTGTACTCTGTAAACTATTCAAGTTTCTACCTATTTGAATTTGATAGTCAGGCACTTTCTTACTTTTAAAGAGCAACATTTTAACACTGTGATAGACAAAGTTTCACAACCATAAACTGGTTTTACAGGCTACACGTGGACCAAATTAATTAACTTCCTCTGCTTCTGGAAATCAAGTCTGGTGACTGACTTTCACTGCAAGGAGACAGAGAGAGAGAGAGCAGGGCAATATTTTGGGATTTTTTGCTGTTTTTTTTTTTTTAAATGAATCTTCTCCAAGTAAAAATATTGTTGGATCAATTTTATTTTCCATGACCCAGACCATAAAGAGAAATCAGCATCTTTCAGCCTCAAAAACAGAACATTTTGAAGTGATCTACTGGATACGTTGACAACCATAGAGAAACACTCAACTGTGCCTCCGCCATGCAGGCCCTAGGACCTGAACATGACGACTCTTTTGATTTCCTGTTTAAGATCATCCTGATTGGGGACTCTAACGTAGGAAAGACCTGCGTTGTGCAGAATTTTAAGTCAGGGATCTTCTCAGAGAAACAGCAGAACACTATTGGAGTGGATTTCAGTGTACGAACTCTGGATATTGAGGGGAAGAAAGTGAAGGTTAGTACCATCTGTAGAGTGTATGTGTCAGCATGTGTGTGTGCAGTGGACTCCTTAAGTGCATGTGTGTGTTGAGGTGGTGTCAGTAATATCAAGTGCAAACTCTTCTGTACAACCAGCCATAGTGGGAAGTAGATTCAGAATTTAACTAATCAAAAAAACAGCTTGAACAGGAAGAGTTTCTGAATCCAGTGACTGAAAAATGGCTGCAACCAGCACGTGTCTGGAGATTGTAGATTCTGGTCTTGAAAAGTTCTTGAACGGCTCTTGAAAAGAATTTCTTTATACGGTCTTGTGTCATAAAACTTAAATTATTTTAAACAAATCCATCAATTTTAATCATGCGTAGTCAATACATCCTTTTTTGTTTGTTAATTAGGCCCAGGACACATTAATTTAATGAGTTTTATTGTAAAGAGTTCTCTTCGAGACTTTGGTACTAGTTATGTAATATGCATTCAATGTGGCATTAAAAATATTTTAAATGTAACTGAGTAAACACTGCAGAAACACTTGTGCTCCAGCAGTGACTTTATTGTAGAGTCATCTGGCTTTGACAGTGACAGGCTGCACAGCAAGCTTCCAGGCCTTTTTTAGTCAAATATTTAATTGAAAAGTAAGACATTATTTGAAAAAAAAAAAAAAGACTCTGAAGGGCCACTCAGAATACGATGGACTCTTCTTAGTTTGGGGATAAACGACACCAAAGGTTTTCTTTGGTTACAGTGTCAGTTAGACTCAGTCCAAAACAAGTCCGACCAGCTGCTCACATGAAGGACCTGTTCTTCAAGTTTCTCTACTCTACTCCAGCTTTTGTGCGGACAAAAATAAACCTTAAATTCCTTTTCTGCACCATCAGTGACCTGGAGGAGGAACTTAATGGTTTAGGCGGATGGTGTTTGGTTCCACAGGCATTAAAAATCTCAATGTTATCTATCTATGGTATGATTAGAAAAAACAGTCTGTGTTTATTCAGTTAAATAGTGGCTTACACATTCACTACCATCACTAATACACTCCTCATTCATGTACAAATTGATTTTCTGTATTGATCAGTGTGTAGAAACAGGCAGCACTGCAGTAACTGCCAGTTATGGAAGCCCCGAAAGGCCAAATAACATCACTTATTAATATATCTATCAAATAAACTGCCAGTTTTGTTGTATCACACAAGGTTTATCTCTTAGTTTATCAGATAGTGAGAGATACAGTGTGTTACTGAGAACACACACATACACACACATGAACACACCTTCAACAATTGTGTTGTTTTGCGAACAAACAAGTGAGATGACTGCAGGACAGAAATTCATGGCATCTGAACAAACATGAACAAAAGTTTTTACATCAGTCTCCATCAAAAGTCCTTATGTTAAGAGGACTATGATGTTAAAGGTTACCGGCCCTTATTTAGCTCATGTACACATGAATATAAGTTTTGATGACTGATCTCTGCTCTCTTTTCTTACCATGGGCAGAATATTAGCATATCATAGTTCAGAGGTATTCACTTTCCCATTTAATTCCTCTGAAAATACCGATATCATGATCAAAGGCTGTAAAAGCAACACAACAAATTGAATTGCATGGAAACTTGGCAAACAATGTCAGTTCCTGTTTGTGTGTTTACCTCAACCATTAGCTCACACTTCAGGCTTGAGGCTATGTGTAACTGAACTAACTGATGTTGAAGATACCTCACTTTTTTGTGTTTCTCGGTATGTTTGCTGATGAGCAGCTATAACTGTGTTGTGCTGTGTGTTGTCCATAATTTATCTGATTTAATGTAGTTGAGTTTTGTTTCTTTCTTGTCTGTTTGGCTTTCTTTCTTTCTGTCTTCTTTAGATTTTTTAACCTCTGCTAACAAACCACCTCTAAAGTTCTAAGATATCTTAATTGTGAGCTTGTGACAGCAGTGCATTGGTTATTATTAACTTAAAATGAGTAAAATCACAACTGTATCATATGTATCAAGACAGCAAAGCAGACATGTGCTTGTCAAACATTATATGGAGATTTTTCCTTTCTATTATGAGTTAGTTCATTTACTACTTGCCTTCCTACATGAAGAGGGAGATTATGCCTGAAAATGCTGTGTGTAGGCTTTTGTTTTATTAATAAAATGTGAAAATTAGACCATCAACACAAACAAATATGTCAAGCTTGTGAGTCTATTGGTTGCTATGACAGCCGTTGCCAGGTTAGCTAGGTCGTGGAGATGCTCAGGGAGCATTTTTAAAGAGGGAGACCAACACTATTTCCCACCTGACTGTGTGTGGTGTGTGTGTGTGTGTGTGTGAACAGTCATATCTACTTGTAATTGTCATTTTGTTGTTTATCTTTTTGTTGTTTATGTTCATATCAGCCGTAACATCCAGTCAGTCAGGTGTGTTTTATTCACCCAGCTGCTGAAACTGATTGCTTTGTTGTTTTGTGTGTGCATGTGTGTGTAACCAGATGCAGGTGTGGGACACGGCAGGTCAGGAGAGGTTTCGCACCATCACCCAGAGCTACTACCGCAGTGCTCATGGCGCAATCATCGCCTATGACATCACACGACGCTGCACCTTTGACTCAGTGAATCACTGGATCAAGGAGGTGGAGCTCTACGGAGCAACCAATGTAGTGCTGGTTCTCATAGGTGAGCATGGGTGCAAGATGTCACCTGTGTGTGCATGAATGCAGTGTGTGGGTGTTTTAGGTACCAGATGGTAAACAAAAATAATAGAAACATCTGAGGCAAAAAAAAGCCATTTAGTACAACAGGTGTAAAATTAATGTTTCCATTCTTTAGGCTAAAGTTTATTTTGTTGCTGTAGTAAATTTGTTTTGATCATAAATTCTAAAATTCTCAGTTTGCACATCAAATAGCTTCATGCTGAGTGATTACATCACTTTCTCCATCTGGTGAAGATAAAGTACAAGGTGTTTGTGTCAGCTAGCAGCGATTGATAATCACACGGACCATGTCTGTTTAAATTAAATGACTTCAAACACATGCAAAGGCAAACTCATGCACAGTCCTTTCACCTTGTAATATAAAATATCAAAACAAATGTGTTGAAATGTAGGGCTTGGCACAAAAATTATGTGCACTGGCAAAAATATTAACAAAAGTTTGGCAGTCCAGACTCTAGTTGAGAACTCATAATCATCTCAGGTATTCTATTTACATCTCTTAGCTCTCTATTTTTTTCCAAATAGGTAATAAATGTGACCTTGAGGAGGAACGCCAAGTTCTGTTTGATGAAGCATGCATGCTGGCGAAGCAGGAAGGCATATTAGCAGCTTTAGAAACATCTGCTAAGGTAATGAGTGTGATCACACATTTAAAAAAACTCAAGAAAAGATGTTTTACAGTGGTTTGAAATAGTTATTTGAAGTTCTGCATCTCTTTTTTCTGTGTTTAGGAGAGCCAGAATGTAGAAGAAGCCTTTATGATGATGGCCAGAGAGCTGCTGGCTCGTAACGGCCTTAATGTCCAACAGGGGGACCCAGAGAGCAACACACCTCGAATTCTCCTCAGGTCAAACTCTCGGCCAGTTAATGGCATTGTTAGTGACCAAACACCAGAGAAGAAGACATGTTGCTGATTTAAACATGGATAGGAGATGAGAGGTGAAATGTGACTGATGATAAATATTAAGATCTGGTGGCTGAAGAAACAAACTTCAATGATGAAAAAATGAATGTTGTTAAAGAGAAATGGAAGAAGTTCCATATGACTTGCAAGGCTTCAAACACCATGAATCTTTGCATTGAGGAAGTTTAGGTGATTTCTTAAAGTATTTAAAAATCAACTCAGTGTACTCTTCTATGACTTAGTACCAGTCTTTTTTCAGAGGTGGTACACAAGATCCACAACCAGGAATGTTTAGTAGTGGTGTCTGTGAAAATTAAAAGCGTGGATCAAGGGCTGATTTTCAATAGATCGCAGCGAGGGAGCTGCTCTGCTAAGTCACATTCAGCCAATCTTACTTTCAGGTCTGCAACAAAAAACTGGACTGGATACTTGCTACTGTTTTTTTTTTTTAAATCCAACTGGTAAAATATTATCTACACCAAATGCTGTTAGGCTTTTTACCACTCCAATATTTTAAAGTTTTCAATAGCAAAATAAATAAAAGATTTAAAACAATATTATGATGGTTGGTTACCACAAAATTTAAACATTCTGAGCATCCTGAACACCTGTTGTGTTGTGTATAGTCAAAATGTTTGTCTTCATGCATCACTCTGCTGACAAAACTGCTGGAAAAAGACTTTTGTTGCACAAAGAACTCTAAATCTTTCACCCAAGTGACCTCTTGCGGTGCCTCTGTGACGAGCTGTGATCCTCTGCTGCTGCCCTCTGGATTAAATTGTCCTGGAAAACCTACTGCAGGCCAGAAGACTGAATTATATATATTTTGCTTAACTTAGACTGTGTTAAATTATGTATTTAACAATGTCTTATGTCGTCATATGTATTAATGTGTCTGTATTTTGGATTTCTGATCAACCAAAGTGATGAAGCAGGACTAAGTTTTACTTTTAAGTAAGAAATGAAGGTTCTGTTGAGGTTCTGGTTAAAAGTGACAAATTCAGGAAAAACTCTCAGAGAAATTGTTTAGTCTTCAGTGTATCGATTAATTGTTAACACTAGAGGTCACTGTGCTGTTACACATAATCTATAACTGCAGGTTAGTTGCTCACTGCCTAAGACAGTGAATACCAAGGTGATTCAAAACATCTGTGTCTGCACCAAGAAGCCATTAACTACGTTAACATGCACCCCAGTAAACAGGAAGAGAGTTAGATCACTATTAAGGAAGAACTTTGCCAAGATCACTTCCTGCCAATAAAACAGTCATACTGCAGTAATGAAGCGGATGAGGCTTACATGCAGAACATGATCTTTCTCTGTGTTCAACACTAAGTTTGCAGATCTCATTTAAACACCAGCCTGGAGGTTTTCACAGCTGGACTTGCATTGGTTAATACTTTCATACATGATGCAGTTACTCTACCTGAATGTTTATTGATTATGATTGGTGTGTGTAACAGTGCATCCAGATGAAGATAACCTGATCTTCATTTACAGCATGAAATTAATTATTTTGGGTTTAATTATGAGAAAATATGTACAAAACCTACAACTAGAAAAGAGAATCTGCATGATAGGTGAAAGCGTGCTGGTGTGTTGGTCTCCTGGACACTGGGAGGCGCTAGCTAACAGTCACTGAAGGCTGTGTTTCTCTTCCAGAAAAAATAAAACAGAATTCAGTTTCTTGGGCATGTGTATTAACTTTTGTCAGAATGTAAGTTTTAGATTATAAATTGATGCCAAATGCAAAAGAAAAAGAGAATACCTTGGCAGAGAAAAACTCCAGTTTCATCAGTATTACTCGCAAGGTCTGATATCAGGCCGTTTTTATCATTTGTAATGTAAACTATAATCATCAGTCATGATGCACTTGGAAGATTCCAACCGAAGTGTCTGGAAACGTACATGACCTCATTAAAACAGTGAGTCAGTGTATGACCCAACATGTCTGCATCCCATCATAGTTGAGGGTTAACTGGTGGCACTTTAAAGGTAAAAAAACTCAGTACTTCTGCTAACATTTTAGCTTCTGTCACATCTGTCCAGCACTTAGTAAAACACATTTTCAGAAAAAATAAACCCAATTTTATTCCAGATAAAGGGTTGACATTATCATACATTACTTAAAAAGACCAAAAACTACTTTTTTTGAAAGAAAAAAGTATATCCTGAACTCAATATTAAAATAACTAACAGAAATAAGAGAGCACCTGCAGTTCATAGTGAGGGAAATCCAAAGAGACACTTAGGTAGAGGTTATTAGATCTGACACAGACTGGATTGGGGTTGTTCTGCAAAAAGATAAAACAAAAGCTCAACTGTTTTTCTTAAACCTTTTGTTTAAAGGTAGAGTTAGCAATATCTAAAAACGTAACTAACAATCCTTGAAAAAAATTTTAATGGCCATAAAAAAGTATCTTATCCACACGAGATGGAAAAATGTGATTATTAAAGAGACATTTTTAAGGCAAATAATGGATTTTAATCCCAAAAATGTACTTCTAAAAGTCACATTTTTATTTAAACATCAAATCGCTGAGTCTACTTTTATTAATCTACTTCTCCACAGACCTCCAACTCACTTCACTCTGTACCAAACACCACTTCAGTCCGCTGATCCACCTCCTTTCTAACTCAACCTGATAATTTCAAACTTGCTGGGCTTCTTTTTCAGGGGCTGAGACAACCCCTCACCCTGCCCTTCACCCATCTCCCCCACCACCTCCTGCGCATCATTGTCCGACCCCCCTTGTCCTCCCTGTCCCGTGTCCATCCCTCCAGTCTGTTTATCCTTGGGACATTCCCCGTTGTAGGTCTTGACGTAATCCTCGACGCGCCAGCCCCTGAACTCCTCCGGCTCGGAGCAGATCAGGCCAGTGTAGAAGACGCCGGGGTGGTGCTTGAGCCAGTAGACCAGGTAGTGGATGTTGTAGTCGCAGATCCAGGGGTTCTTCTCCAGAGAGAGCTTCCGCAGGAAGTAGAGGTCCTCCAGTATACCATAGGGGAAATAATGAAGGCTGTTGTTGGACAAGTCGAGCTCACGGAGGTACAGCAGGCCTGCAAATGCAGCTGGGAGGAGAAGAAGAGCAGAAGGAAATGAACACACACACACACACGAAGTTACTTAATTTCTAAAAAGTTAGAACATTTCTTTAGCATATAATCTTTAAAAGAAGAAAACATAATAAACACCACATTGCAGTTTTCTTGGTTTGTATCCTAAAAACTTGTTTCAAGTTCTCAGGGCAGTTGCACTTACCTCATGCATTAAATGTAAATATTTCAAATAAATACTTCAATACAGACGTGGACTGTCGTCATTAAATATGACATGATAATTATTTCCTGCTGCCTCTTATACATCTCCACACACATGGTAGTGTATCATTAGTGACTGACAGTGACTCACAATCAACAAAATCTTAATGATTTGAGTTGAAAAGTCAACTGTTGGCGTCCCTAAAAGGTTCCAGACATTGTTAGGAGTCTGTGTAATGGGACAGTGGAGACTGTTTCATGCTATCCACTAGCCTTGGGCCTAGCTTTGATCTTTACAGAGCATAAGAGAGGAAGGGGAGCAGAAGAAAGTGTGTGTGTGTGTGTGCGTGTGTGTGTGTGGAACATATAGAAGTAGACAAATAAAGACACCATTGAGAAAGAGACTTAAAATGAAGAATGTATAGTGGAGTTTAAAGTTCTTCCACAATCTGTTTTCAGTTATCAGAACAGATAAGATGCTGTTTCTGCAATGTCATTCTTCAAACCTGAAAGATGATACAGATAGAGGGAACCAAAAGAGAGGAAGGAGGAGGGATGGAGGGGTAGTTCACCTCTTCCTCCCCTGCTATCTTATCTATAAAATCTTGAGACTGACTCTCCTAAATTGGCTACTGTTGATTCGCTCTATTTAAGCCACCAAGGCCACAGGAAGCCCAGTGTGGTCTACTTCCATAGTATTTTCCCAGGCACTGAAATAAATTGAGATAACATTCCCGGTGAAATATATTCAGAATAGTATTTAAAGAAAGCTTAAGTCTCTGTTAGGGGACTTTGCGCCCCACAGTATGAGATAATTCCTGTTTTTATCCTTGTCGTTTTTATGTTTTTTTTTCCTTTTACTAATAAACTCACAAGTGAGAGTTAGATGAAAAGATCTGTAAAAAATGAAGCTACTGACCAGCTTGGTGAGTGTCAAACAACACTAGATAAAGATTTAAGTCAGAGAGCATAAAAAGGGTCAAATACTCAGTCTATGTCGAGCATTTTCCAGTGTAAAGCAAGAAAACACCCTCAATGTTTCAGAGAAGTGGGAGGCGAGGCCGGGATAAGAAATTAATTAAATGGTTTTGGAAAATATCTTTGCAGAAACACAAAATTTGGATAACTTTCACATGAGATATTTAATTTAATTGCTAAGATATTAAACCACCCAGTGACCCACTGCTGACCATCCCTCTGGGTCATCATAGAGGCGTGGGTGAGCTGGAGCAAAACAACTGACCGCTGAGGCTGAAAAATGCACAATTCACCTTGACTTGAGGTGATGGAGGAGGCATGGAGCTAGCTCAAACTTTCATGTTTCATTCATTTACAATGCAACAGCTCTCTGGCTAATATCACTAGTACTGTTTTATATTGTTTTTTATTAAAGCACTGTAAGTGGCCGACACTGTACCGTGGATAAGTGATGAGCTGATGAGGATAGAGATGATGTGCATGTTTTAACATGTGTGGATGAGTAAATTGGGAGGTAACAGCTGAGTTAAGGAGATCTTATGAAATTTTGGATTTTTTTATTCAGCGCTATTTGAAAGGTAAATGTTGCAATGACTCAAATAATTTTGCTTAATAAACATAAAGTTGAAAAAGGACCTTACAGCCAAATAATGCGTATCTTAGCTTAGCACAAATGACTTGAAATAAAAGAAAACAGCTAGCTTAGCTCTGTCAGACCGTAACCAAATCCACATATCAGCACCTCTGAAGCTCATTAACTATCAAAGTATTCCTTTAATCCCCTCACTTCTCTTACTCGTCACTTCTTTTTATGATGGTTCTTTCCATCTGTTTGGTTCAAAGCCTCATCTCATCATCCCTGGAGACTACAGTCACTCTTTTGTCATTGAACAAATGCAGCAAAGAGCTCTACATAACACCTTAATCTCTGTGTCTTTGTCAGCAGTCACACCAGGATCTCAGCTCCATACAACATAACACCCACTGAGCCTTTTAGTAACCCTGTCATTATTTTTTCCAGCTTTACTGTACATGCATTAACATTCTTGGAGCTAAAAAAAAGGGAATGAGAGAATGGCATGATAACAGAAACCCTTGCAGAGGTGAAACATGCAGGATTTTCCCACCAGGCGTGCCGAGCTGTGAGCAGATCTTGGCAACAAGTCACCATAACAAATAAACACACTTTCAAAGTCTCCAGTCACCGCAACTCCAGATATCCCTGTTGCATAAGTCCCATTATTACGTACATGTCTGCTCCTTCATTAGCATTCTGCTTACAGTAACACAGAAGAAATCCAGGATCCAGGATTCTCCAGAAAATCGAGAATAATTAAGAGATATCTGTGTAGATTTGGAGCTCGAGATGTTTAAGGCACCAACGCTGTGAAAATCCTGAAGAGTAAAGTTTTGTGTAATAGTCACAGGAAACTGGAACCTTTAAAATAAACTGTACTGTCCCCTGACTGACTAAATTAATGTTGTTTTGGAAGAAAAACTACAACACACTACCAAATAAAACTAGCTGAAGAAAACAATGCGAAACAAAAGCAAATAATCCAACTTTACCAAGGCTTTTGTCTCGCATTTTATTGATTTTTCCTCCTTGCTCTGGTTATTCCCCACAACAAAAACATAACCAGACAACCTCTAGAGAATTTTACTGTAAACATGTTTTATTTTACTCTGAATGTGAACACGATGAGAAGGAGAAGCCATGATTGAGACCATGTGTCACTGCCCATCACAAGTCTCATAATTATACAGAATTTATTCATCAATTTCCAAATAGCGTTGGACACACTGAAGGGAGAGAAAGATTGATTACGTGTGTTGCGGGTTAATGAAGAAAACTACAAGGTTTTTTAAAGGATTTCCCTCCTGGGCTGGAAGACATGAGCTCAGACATCATTAGCCCCAAGAGAGTAATGAGTCTGCACTTTTAATGGTGCTGCTCTAATGCAGAGGCAGAGTTAGTATTCAGAACTAACACTCTGCTTCAGTAAAATTGATCTTTTGAAAACAAAACTGTCTTGTGTTTCCCTGATGGAAGACCGAACATTTTCTTAAAACTTTCCTCAATCTTTACTTTGTGCATTTGGTCCAAAATGTTATTAAATTTGCCATTTTAACTGAACCTCTGCAACTTGCCTGTTCTGTTGAACCATGGTACAACTATTAATAATTGTTCGCCAGCCAATCAGAAATTATTTTAGTGCCAAGAGTAAGTGTGAGGTTGTTGTGTCACCTGTTTCTATACGCTGCAGGCTGTTGCTGCTGAGGTTGAGCAGCTTGAGGTCTTTGGACAGCAGGAACTGTTTGGGCCTGAGATGTTTGATGTTGTTCCAGGACATATCCATCTTCACTATGTCCGATGGCAGGTCAGCCGGGATGTTGTTCAAATCTGCAAAGATGCAAAAACAGAGACACATAAGTTTTTCCAATTCTAAAAAAAGAGCTGAAACTGCAGCATTTTTTTTGCACAGAAAGTTAAATCAAAAGTAAAAAGTGTAAAACTGTTATTAATTCCTGTTGATAGGTTTACAGGATTGTGGCAAATACGCGCAACAAATGAAATCAGGATACAAAGCACGGAGCTTCAGAATCATCCGGAGAGCTGGAAACTCAATCTGTCTGCATCCTCATACATTTTTCAAGATGTTACGTGGGTTGTGTGCAACTTTTTAACCTTTTCAAGACAGAGTGAAGCATGACAGCATGTATGACAATATTTCACCTCTGTGCCAGGGAGGGGTGTTTTCACTGTTTTTCAGTGCTTCCAACCTCACACGCATTTTTTCCCTTGTGTAAGAGTGGACTGTAATGGACAAAACAGTGATTCCCACATATTCCCATTTTGATAACAGATCCTCCTTAGAGTTTTAAATCAAAGTCCCAAGCTGAGCTACATTTCACAAATGCTATATAATCCATGTTAGTGACGAATCTTTATATAAACGTTCCCATAAACACATTTGAGCCAAAGCTAAACTAAAGAGCTGGAGCTCATGTCTAAATATATGGAGTTTCTCAGGCAATAAATAGATCCAGACTCATGTTAAGATCATTACTGCAGCAGTGGTTTTGTGGTTCCCATGGTCAGTTTTCTTGTTTCACCTGTCAGTGTCTGTCAAAACAAAAAAATGCCTGAATTGAAGAGCACATCAGCTGTGCCAATAACAATGTAGCTCTGTTTAAAAGTGAGTAGGTGGTCCCTGCAATCTCTATCATCGTCATGAACATGGGTGATTGGTTTTGAAGCAGTCTGCAAAATAAGAAGTGGCAGATGAGCGCAAACACGTGTATTTTCAGGCAGTGAATACTGACTGAAATCTAACAAAACAATGTTTATTTTGATATAAAATTGGTGCATTTTTCTATTTTTTTTATTGAAGATGGAAAAAATTAAGGTGTGTGTGTGTGGTTGAGCGTTCATGTCTACATACATGTGGACTAGTTTCCTGCATGTATTTATTTATATGGAAGGTATAATTTGCCCAAAAGAATGCTAATGGGCACTTTTACAGTGCAGATGTTGCCGTCTATGCTCGCACTTTACTGCCACAGATGTTGTAGCTGTTGTTATCATGGAGGCATGGTGCAGTAAATCATGTGTGACTCTAAAAAAAGTGCAATTACACACACAAAAACACACACATGCACATACAGCATGTGCACAGATGTAACTGGTGTGCTCAGGAAATGTAGTTGTTATTTTTCAGCGATGTGATGGTTGTTAAGTGTGCAGCAGGCAGAGACATTTACAAAGGTAGAAACAGACTTCAGACACTGTTAAGTTCCACTGTGCCGGTCTTCCAGGGTGAGAACTTGAAGTCTTCAGGGGAATGAGGTGTACATGTGTCTGCAGTTTTGTCCAAGCAGTTTTTCAGATTAGAAAAAGATGGAAAAATCACTGGCACTCTTTCATTTCACTCAAATTCCCAGGCTTACTTGTGAGAAATCAGACTTTAACCTCTGGAACCAAAATTACTTCTCTCTATCCAGGAAAGATTCATCTCTTGTCTTTTGTGTTTTACAGTGACTGAGGATATAATCTACTAAATTTCATACTGACAGCAGTGACAAAAGGCTGAGACTGGAGGATGGAAAGAAAGTGGAAAAAAACTGAGCTGAAAATAGAAAGGGAGCCATTATCATGCTAATTATCTTGATTTGCTGCTTTGCATAGCCCTTTATCTTTTTGCATTGCTTCTTGGAGCTAAGTGTTCCTCTCAGGAAGTCACAAACTTTATCAGAAGACTTTGGCGTATCTTGATTTTTAATGGAGAAAAACTTCAGGATAAACAGGCTCTTTTCTGACTTTAACATCTGTACCTCCTCAAAGCAAACTGCTGAATACAGAGATATGCAGAGAAAAAGAGAAAAAGGAAGAGAACATGTCGGGAAAGTCATTCATTCGTAACTGGGTTCGTACTGGGATTTTCGCTAAATCTGGTGGAGTCATTATTTCTGTGCACATGTGAACATCTGTCCCTCTTTTCTGTCCAAAAAAAGAAGCGCTTTGCTACTACATGAGAAACTTTGTTCCTCTCTAGGAATCCAAATGTTTCCTCTGATAACAACTCTGTCATAAATTCAGTTTGGACTAATATCTTTTTTTTCTGAATGCTGTTATCATTTATTCTAAGGAGTCTGAACTGAAGCACATACTTTGTGTCAAAGTGCCACATTTGATTTACTTACTGCAGAGTTTTAGTCAGAGATTTGTCAAAACATCCTGTAGTTTCGTAGGTCATACATTAGGATAACATTTGTGCATTGCAGTAAAGGAACAATTGTATTTTACGTACAGGTAGTTTGAATTGCTAAAGCTAAGCCATTTCCATGGTTTTAAAGAAAAACAGAACATTAATCTGGATATTTTTCTCTGTATTCTCCTCCAGAGAGAACAGGTAAGCACCACTCATAAATTATACTAGCATGTGCAGATAGTTTTTTAGAAAAATTTCTGGTCTGATTCCTTTCTTCCTTTTTTCATGCAATTGGTATGATGCAGTTTGGAACAGGGGATGTAATATTTTTCACACTGTTTAGTCAGTGAAAGAGGAAGCAGTTAATTTTTTACAGTGTTGACATGATTCCTCTGAGGTCAACTGTGCGTAGTGCAATGAAGCTTTGCGGTTTTGGCCCTGACTTGCCATGGAGGGATGGATGGGTTTTCTCAATACTACATGTGCTGAGTGGATGCATTAGCCAAAAGAAATGCAAAGTTAAGAAGGTAACTTCTTGAATATACGCTTAACATATTTCATGAGAGGTCACCTTAGTTAAAGAGGAAGCAGAGTAACTATTTATGTCTTTAACATAAGGATTTATGCACTACACACTCCATCAAAAGACATTAGAATATTTTGTGCACTATCTTTAGTTATGCTAAGCCTTATATCTTAAGCCCAGCTGAAGCAAAAACCAAAACTGAATTGAGGTCTTTTCCATTGTTAGCATTGAACAAGAAAAGTGCAATAACCTATCAGCATCCTCTATAAATGTCCCCTTGGCCTCCAGGCTCCGACTTTTGCTCACAAGATAAGTTTGGGTTTTTTTTCATATTCATATTTCTCTATCATCATTCATACTAGAGATAAAGAAGCACAGTAGATCCTTGTCCAAACATGCTGACAACTGTGTTTATAAAAAATCACTATTACAACAACCAGATAAGTGTTAGCATGTCCTCCTTCACAATGATGGTCTCAAGGGTTACCATTACCCATAATGCAATTAAACTAGTTTGGTCAGATTTAATTGTGTTATGCTAGCAGCGACTGTAGAATTTAGCTGCTAGCTTAAAGCAGAGATGTGAAGCAGGCTAAAAGCTCTGGCCAGCTCACTTATTTCAAACTCAACATCCCCCAGATTTTACTCATTTAGTCTTCAGTCCCAAGCGACACACGAGGCAATTTGTCAGCCTGACTTCACGCAGCTCTCTAAGGAACCATAAAAGCCTTTACACAAGTAATATTCTGACCTATGCAGAAGTTCTCCCGAAGACCCTTAAGCAGACTTTTTGAATCCCCATTGAGTGGCTATACAAGAGTTGTTATGAGAGTTGTAAACAAGTAAAAGCCCTTTATTTTTATTTTTGGCAAGTCATAATGACCGCATCCAGAGACTATTTTGGGACTGAGTACATGCATTTGCATGCCTCGTTTTGCCCATGTCACCATGACAGCAGTGTCTTGGGAATATTAAAATAAAGAAAATAAACAAAATGTAATCAACTAATTGCCCCTTGTCATCAATTATATCATTAGTAATTGTTATGGTTGTTTTTTTTTGTATCTTGTGGTCTGTTCTCACAAAGTTTCGGTGACCTCCTCGCCCAAGTATGAAAAATTTCTTTGGAAAAACTTTGTACAACTGATGTGAAACTGAACTGATGTTCAACTTTTACGGATCAGTTCCCAGTACGGGACCTTCAAATTACTGCAGGAAAACCTCTTGGCGCCTGGCAGAGTCTGCAGCTAAGTCCTGCTGTTAGCAGAGAGTTATGTTAGAAACCGTCCTCATTCCTCATTTTCTACCTCTGCCTCTCGTTTAAATGACGTTGTGGGAGAATCATTTTTTTCTGCTGACTAAATGCCTGCAGTCTGTGATCCAGGGCAGTCCAGAGGGAGACATAATATCACGCATGTGGGCATGTGTGTGACTGGGAGGCAGCCAGCTCGCCATATACATGAGCTACCTATTTAAATACCTTGAAATTTATGTGGGGGATTTGTTATTTCTGAAACCAATGATTCCTTGACCTCAAAAGTCTTTCAATCTGGAATTATAAATCAAAATATTCAATACCACCTTGTACACCTTGTTTCCTCTGGCTTATTGTCCACTAAGTATTGTGTGAGAGTCTCATACCACCTGAAATCAGACAGGTTTTAGTCTGTGTAAAAGCTGCCTGGCACATGAGGCCCAGCTAACTCCAGCTGCTGTGTAACAAAAGCCAAAAACCACATCTCAGCAGAATGTAGGTCAGATCTTACCATATCATATCATACCAGCTGATATCTACTGTCTTACTTATACAATATCTAAAATAAAGAGGCTGTCTTCAGAAATGTTTTTTATGCTGATTGTCTCTTTTTGACATCCATCCTCAATTGAAGAGTGTGGAACTAATCAAACATTCATAATATAAGAGGTAATTGAGTAAAAAATGATCTTCAAAATGGCTATAGTATATATAGTATATACTTTCTATGAGTTCAGCAGTGTGCCCATTGTATAAAACTAAGTTAAATAAGATAATTAAAAGGCACATTTTAAAATTTACCACAGAGTAACTTTCACATCTACATCCCATCTTTGAGAGAGAAAATCTTGAGGTCCTCCTATATTAACCACTCTGTATAGCTCTGATCTCCAGTCAGACTGATGTGGAGCCTGAAAATCTGCTGTGGTTCACCTCAGAGAAACAGCCTTCAAGCCACTGTGAGGGAGGCATGGAGACGGGGGAGAAAACAGGGTAAAAGAGATGGACAAGAGGAAAATACAGCTCGGTCATAGAGAAACTGGAGTATGTTTCCACTCTGCTTTTGGTTTTCTAGTTCTTTCTTCATCATAAAGAAAAAAAACATCCTCATTTGTTCCACCTCACTAATTTTAACCCTTTTAGTAGTTTGTTTCACTTTAGTTTTTACTCAGTTAACTACTATCTATTTTAAACCACAGTCATTCTGGTGATTAAATTTCTAAAGTGGGTCATAAACTAAATTCAACTAGTTCATTTTTAAAGCTGCTAGTCCTGAATTAGCATAATAAGATATACTGTGGAGCAAAACTGGGGAAAATGGGCTAAAACAGTTTAATGTTGTGCCCCTGAGTAGTAAAGGAACCCTGAGTCTCAATCTAGTTTCAGAGCTTTATTATTTTAGTTTACAATTTGCTCACATAATGCATATCCCCACCATTTAAGCTGTATTCAATCAAACTGCCACAAATTAAAGATATCCTGTGGCGTTTTTTACAACTAGAAGCACTATGTGGCACTGTTTTCAGAACTGTGTCTCACATTTGTATGAGTATGTCCGCAACGCAATAAACATTCCTGCCAATGACATTTCATTTTTCCGGTAACTGGCAGTTGTTGGCGGTAATGCACGGAGAAGTGTAGAAATGCACTCAAAGGCAAGGAAGAAGAGTACAGGTACAAGCTAGGAAATATGCACTGAGTGTAAACAATAGAGAGAATATTTATAAAATGTGATTTGTAAATATTATAGAAAGGAATACATTAAGCAAACCTATTAGACCTCAAGGATACCCACAATCCATTTTGGTCAGATGCGCTCCATATAAAAATAGCATTTGTTTGTTTAAAAGACAAAAAAAGGAAAGTATTTGTCCAGTTCGCTCTTGCTTCAATGGGAACTTGCAGTCAGTAGGTGGAGTATCATAAATTGCATCAACCAAACTTTTTGCCCAGTGGCCTCCAAACAGTGTCCTTGTGGGATAGAGAGTATAGCACTGAAGTAGTAGAACAGAGCAGTTTTATGGAAGATGGAGAGGATATTAATAAAGGTAAGGTCATAGAACTCCATATTAAACAGTTAATGATGTTTTTAATGTTATAGCAAACCGTGTCTATATGCAAAGACAAAACAGGAAGGTGAAAACTAAGCGTGGTGACATAAATTACCTGTGATCAGTTTTCACACAGTTCAACAGCTACTACAACCACTGCAGCTTGTGAAAACATTGGTGTTGGAATGCAGCACAGTGAAAACAAGGAAAAGCCTGGTATCAACTTACAGTAAATGGACCTTCTTGCAAATCAAAAATCACAGGATCCCTGTATTGAATGTCACGCACAACAGCTGTTGTATATTAAGCAACATTTTGCACACTGCATATCATTTTCACAGTGCCTGAAGGTTTAGAAGAAGGAAGGATATAGAGACCAATGACAGCTTTAAAAAAAAAAGAGGAAAAGATGGGGAGAGATGGATGAGAGAATCAGCTTGTGGGAGAAAAAAGAGAAACCTTGTAGTGGTCGAGATAATGAATCAATTCAAAAGTCCTACTGTAAGAAAGGAAAAAAAAGGAAAATATGCAAAAACCGGCCTTCAGCATTTACACAACACAGATGCTGCTTTGTGTGGTTTTGGCTTGTCAATGCTCTGAAGGATTGCTTTCTATGAAAGGCACAAGCCCTTCTTTAATAGATGAATCAATTTTCTCATTTAAATCTGGGGGCTAATTTGGACTGAAGGATCGACATAGACAATCCTCCAGTTGAGCGTGTTGACAGCGGATGCTATTTGGCGTCAGAGGAGTCATGTTTTATTGCTCTGACGAAGGAGAGATGAAAGGGATTTGCAGGAGCAATAGAAAAGGGATATGATAAAAGAGCAACTGGAATAAAGAGCCCACATTAAAGTAACAAAATGTGATTTGTCCTAACAAATTCAAAAAGCATCATCTACGCGTCCCATCTGTCTGTTTCAGCAAAACTGAAACTGAATTTTTATAGAGCACCGGGGAGGTTGCAGACTCTGTGATAGCAGCCTCATTGTGGCATTTTTACAGAGGGAAACCAGATGTGAAATCAGGGGGAGCTGAAAGAAAGTTGGAGGAACACTTTCTTTCCCTTCTCTCCTCCTTTATTTTGAGTGATGCCTGCCTGTTTCCATCTTTTTTTGCAATTTTTCTGTCAACAATGACTTAGTGTTAAAGCTAAAAACGCAAACAGATTGAAATGCCAGTGGTTTTTATGCCGCCTAAAGCCTTTTGAGTAACACATATCTGCAGCAAATTCCAAAAAATGCATGCATGATTCAATTAGAATGCTATATAATATAAAATAGATGGCTTTGCAAAAATCTGAAGTGCCAAAAACCACAAACACACCACAGTCCAGCTCATCAAAATGCCAACCTCACATAGCATTATACACAACGTGTTTCAAGGCAAATAGCCTAGAATATCATAAAGCAAAATGAACATTCTGTTTACCCCAACCTTTAACCAAAAGCTGCTGTGTGCTACTCTGAAAAGAACATTTGAAAGAACAGACACAAGCAGCCCAGAACCTCCTCCTTCCTTCAGACGCCCCACATTCAGAAACACTTACTAAAACAAACACATCTCTGCTCGCTCAGCCGAATTGTAATCAAAACATTAGACAGCAAACTGGTGCCCAGTTCACTGGACAGCAAGCAAAAACACAACACTGGAGGGAGCTCAGCAAACCTAACAATTGTACCTTTTATACAAGGGACTCCTCCGCCAGGGAAATCTATTTTTTAATAATGCATTTGCCAGGAAAATTATTTTTTTTGTTGTGATAATTTAAGTTTGGCTGCAAATGAACAGTTTTTAATGCAGAAAATGTTTTTCTTCATTTGTTTCAGGTTAATCCTTTTAAAGGAGCCACAGTAGCTGGTTGATTTCTAATGAAGGACAAAGTTGGTGCACATGTGATTGACAGTACACTTTTTTTATTTATGTACAAAATTATAACTCAAGTTGAACTAGGTTCATAACGAGGCTCAGGATCCACAGCAACAGCAACAGCACTGAGGTCTGTTTAGATGGCAGTGCTTTGGCGTTATTATTTGGATGTTAAAATATTCTTAGTAATAATGTTAAAAATGTTTAAAATGTTCACATTTTGTTTGGCATGTAGTTATTTGTAGGTAACATTTAAAACTAAATGAGTGAAAAACTTTGCAATGTACAAAAGCACACCACCAAAATGGCTAAAATGTGCTTTAACTATAAACTAAATCCACTATGTGTCAGACAGGTTGTGTGTCATCAGTTACCCTGAAATAGCTTCTGTTTAAAACTTAGATCTATTTTAATATAACATCACACAAGATAGCAAAGTGAAAGTGAAAGTGATACAGAACTCAGTCTCACCTTTGTTGCTGCAGTCCAGCAGAGGTTTGGGGAACATGTAGGTGTGACACATGGATGTGGCTTCTGGCTTCAGTTTGAATGGTGGAGGCTTTGGGCGTCCTCCGTCTCCACCCGGCTTACCGCCCAATTCGTTGTCGCCCGCACACAACAACTCCACATTCAGCTTCTTCAGCTTTTGTCCCTTCAGCGAATAAGGCTCTGCGCACTTGGCGTAGTTGCCGAGGTTGCGGTTGCTTGGCACCTGCAGGGTTCTGACCAGGCTGTCCAATGAGCAGTGGCAGTTCCAGGGGTTGTCATAGACACGGAGGTAGGTGAGGCGGGGCATAGGGAGCAGGACCTCCTCAGAGGCCGTTTTCAGCCCGTTGTGCTGGAGGAGCAAGGTGGTGAGCTGGGAGAGGCCGCTGAACGCTCCATCTTCCACCATGGAGATGTCGTTCTGCTGGAGGTCCAGGCTTTTCAGCTGGGTGAACTGGGAGAACATGTTGTCCCTCAAAACCTAAAGGGAGAGATGCACTCTGTTGGTTTTTATGGAATTGCTGTCAAATGATATTTCTTATGCAACTAAGGTTTGTTATGACAGTCACTCACAACCTTGTCTTATGTTTTACAAAGCTTTTTAACTTTCCTGCACAGAAAATTTTAGTAGACTGTGTTCTTTTACAGTTCATCACAACTTGCCACCACACCAAATCAATTAACTACTGAATCAAATTCATCTTAGCCCATTTTTTCAACCAATCAGTAACGGTTTATTAGTGAAAATAACCCTCCAATCCACCGTGACTGGAATCACCTCCATATCTAACTGCCAAACCGATTAACTTACAGAGGGCCAACCTTTAAAATGCATGAAGGAGTTTTTGGTACTGAATAAGCAACTGCCATTTGAGTTTAAAAATAAAGTTAGTAGAGAAACTGGTTAGGCAATTATCATAGTTTGGTTAGATTAGGAACCAAAACTAGCTAGTGTGGTTTAGGAAAAGGTTATGGTTTGGGTTAAATGTCAAGTTTGCTTATTTAAGAATGTGAACCTAACTGTTGTTAAGTATATAGTAGTAGTAGTAGTAGTAGTAAGTAACTGTACATTTTTAGTTTCATATGTAATTTGAATAGCCTTCTCCTGGGTAAAAGTCCCATATCTGACCCAACCATCCACCCCAGCCTCCTCCCTGCACAGACTCAAACTACCTCTTTTTGCCTGACTGATTTAGCATGAAATTAGGGGGCAATAATGATGAAGAGATAAAGCTAAAAATAAACTAAACTTAACTTTGCTCCTTCATTCCCTCTTTGTTCATTCATTCAACAACTAAAGCCTTTGGCAGTAATGCTTAATCACAACATTATCCACTGCTTTCATCATTGTTTAGAACTCATTTGTCTTTTATTATTTATTACTGTGCTTGCAAACTCTTTTGTTTTGTTCCCCTCAACACCTGTGACGCACACATCCTCTGTGCTCACGCTGACATGTAAAAACCCACAACCCCCTCACACACTCACACACTCACACACAAACACACACACACACAAATGCAGACACACACACTTAGCAGAAAAATGTGTCTTTGATCTCAGTCTCAAATAAATGGTGCACAGATGCTCTTGGTATCAACAAGCTGGCTGAGTTTAGAGTCAGAGGCTTGAGACACTGGCTCGCAGGATATTGATGCGTTTGTTACACAAACTGTACCAGGCATTCTCAGAACTGATTCATTCTCAGTTGTGTCTTGGAAATACACAGTAGCAGCCGGTCTCTGTCCCCTCTCTTTGGAGTGTAAATTCTCTGTTCATACCTGAATCTTATTTCTTGCCAGCAGCAAATGGTGAATATCTTTGGGCCAGTCCTGCATCACAGTGGTCAGCTGCCTGTCCTGGCAGTCCAGGTACTTCTCTCCAGCCTCCATGTATTCCATACACTCCTGAGCCTGACGTCTCATCACTCCGGCCCTGCCTTTGCCCCGTACTCGGCCCCTGGAGCCCCTCTCCAAAGCCCCAGACCGAGGGCCTCTCCGGGGCTCAGCTAACCGCAGGAGCAGCAAGAAGAGGAAGGTAACGACAAGACGCATGATGGGAGAGGAGAGGAGTGGAGAGGGAGGGAGGCCTCTAGGTAATCAGGTCAACCTTGGAAGACTGTTGTCGGCTGATTGGTGTGACGGGACACAGGAGGGCAGTCACAGCTGTACGTATGAGAAGAAAAACAGAAAGAAAGAGAGGGAGAAGTGAATTTTCATAGGTCTGCAATGGCCACTTCACAAAAATTGACTCACAATCTGGCCATTTTACTGACACTTGAATCCTTGCTGGTGAGGTATTTTATATTTTGTTGGACCTTTGTAGGCAGTGGCTATAAAACCTATGCATCTAGTGATATCACACAAATTCTGCTGAGACATTCATTTGACCTACTTGCATCACAATTGATGCCTTGAATACTGATTTTCATTTTATATGTTAACTTTAGTGCATAAGGGACATGATTTCTGTGGAAGATCTGAAGTGATTTGCCAAAAAACTTGTACAGGGTTACAGTGAAGTGATAGTGAGTCAGAACGTTTACTCTTCACTTGTAGTTAATAAAAAGATACGTGACTGGCAACAAAGTTGTGTAAATACTCAAGTATAGAGGTTGGATGCTTATTTGCACAGTGTTTGCTAACAAGTAAGCGACTAGCTATCTTGCAACAACCTGCAGCGTCAAGTGAGAAGTTGTGGAGACAAAGTTGTACAAGTGGTCAGGTACTGATTTGGCAGTTAGTGGGATGAGAGTTAAAGCAACAACACACATGTAAAGTATATTCAACAGATCAGATTTGTACAAATAACCCTGAATCCTTTGGACCATGCATTGCCATGTACATTCTTAAATGAGACAGAAGTATGAACATTTTTACAACATCTATCATAAAAAGTAAAAAGGTCTGAAACAGAAATAATACAGAGACAAATCACAAGAGACAATAATTTCATAATAAGTTGGAAAACAAAAAAGATTTTAGATGACAAAAAGCAGTGTTTTATATTCTGAAAGTGAGAAGCAAAGAGAATCTGAATCATTCCATCAATGAATTAATCATTTTATTCCAAAATACAATAAAATACACAGGGATTTGTCCTACTGGCATGTCAAGACCTGACACACTGACAACTAAAATGGTAACACTGCACACACTGAAAGAATTAGTGGGGGAGGCAGAGCGAGAAGAAAGTGGGGAGAAAGGGAGAGGAAACAGGAAAAGGGGGCTTGAAGGAAAGAAAGAGACATTTGTTACGTGTTAACATGTTATGAGTTAAAATGTGGTCGTAGTAAAGTGTGGTTTTCTTTCCGGGATACCCCATGAATGTTTTCTGCTTTCAGCAAAATAGACTTGGATCTTTGTCTCTCTCTTTCTTCCTTACATCCTTTTTAAATATTACTTTTCTCTCTACCTTTTCTGTCTCTTTATTAAATTGTTCCGTCTCTCTGAGAAAAAAAAACAGTCTTTCTTTGTCTCCATCAATCTTAAAAGTTTTACAAACTGTTGCTTTAAAACCACTGTGACACTTCTTGTGTCTTTTTCTCACTTTTCCTTACAGCCCTGGTGTCTTGTCCTTTTGCTGCCAAAATGTGAAACTACCAGCCACAAATATAAAATTCCCAGCTGTAATATTTATTATTTAATATTTATGACTTAAGAATGATGCAGGTTGTCCTTTTTTTGCCACATAGCCAATGTTTTGGACTCAAGGACTGTGTTTATGTGAATGTGGGTTTGTGTGCATATTTTTATGGTAAAAAAAAAGTGAGTCATGGATCCCTTGTGTGATTAGAGGCAAAAAGGCCAGGCCTATAGGTCTGCCAAGACACTATACACATGCACACACACACTCACAAAGACAGACACACACACCCACATGTGCATGCTGACTCAGTTCATCTGTACCAACCGCAGCCCCCTTACAGTGTTCCAGTGGAACAAGCTTGTCAATGCCGATGGCCTTGTTCCATTGTGAATAACAGACTGGGCATGTTAGCTAGCTACGGACAAAAACAGCTGAGAATGTGTCAAGGGATGTACTTTCCGGTCCACTGAGCGCCCTTCAACTGTCTAACCATCAATCGTTTCAATGCGGGGAACATAAAACTTGGATTTCCTTCACTGCAGCCGTCGTAAGCGATAATACACTTCTAGTGAGCTCTCACTCCAAATTCAGCAGAAGGTGAAAGACTTGTTTCTTCTGAACCACCAGCTGTCAGTGGTTGTATATACATGTGTGTATCTCTTCCTTTGCTGTATTTGTATACAATTATGACCTTATAGATTTGTGTGTGTCTGCATATGGGAACTGTGAATCAGCTGCATTAGCTGCAAGCACATGTGACTACACTGTGTTATTGCGCTGCTGATGAGAGTCATGTTTCAGCACTTTTGGCCAGACGTGTGCCAGTCTAAACACCAGACCTGACTGGACTGAGGGGTCCTGAGTTGTTGCAGACACATCCTCCCTCTCTGAGTGTAACTGCCTTCAGGTTAAGTAATTTGGTCTGTTACATGTGGTTTCCAACTGTACAAGTGGTCCTGTGCAACTTGGTGGGTAAAACATGACACTGCAAGTTCTATGGTTTTGGCCGAAGGCAAACACACTCTCCAGCACTCAGCAGCACTGTGTAGCCATATCCTACAAACACACAACACTAAAAAAAGATATAAGGAACCTCCAGAACTGCTTCAATACTCCAACACAAGTTCTAGTTTCTAGAGCTTCATTAAAAGGATGAACATCATTCTTCAAAAAACAACTTACCTCTATCAACTACATCACTTTAATAACCATTTTTATATTATGGTATGAAGCAAAAAAACCTGTTGCTCATCTTTGCCTGTCATGGTTTTGCTTTTAGTCCAGCAATTCTTGTGTTATTTGAGTTTTGCTGTGAAGTTTCCTTTGTTTTTGTTTATGCAGCCCATGTTCTCTTGTGTTTCTTGTTTTATTTTGGTAACTCTTGTTTTGTTTCTTGTCTACCCCTGTCAAGTTCTCTTTGTGTGATTACCTGTCTGCCCTGATGTGTTTCACCTGTGTCGAATGCTCCACCTGTGTCTCATTGTTCCTAGTTTGTATATAGTCTCTGTTCCCTTTTTGTCTTTGACAGATTGTCTGCGGTTACCTCTGGTCCTTTCATTGTTCTCTAAACCTCTCTTGTCCTCCTGTTTTATTGTTTTACTTTATTGTTTTTGTCATTTAGTGGTTTTCTTATTTAGCTTGTGCTCTTTTTGCCTTTGGTTTTGCTTTGTATCACCTTTAAATAAGCTCACTTCTCCTATGTTCATCCTTCATTTGTTGTTTGCATTTGAGTCCTCTTTCTGTTTAACGTGACATTACCAACTTATCCTCTGGTCTCCAGCTGTAGTGGTGGGACACCCACAGCTATTACTTGCACCGTGATTGACGATGCCCTGTGAAAATTTCTTGTAAACAAACAAAAGTGATGTTTACATTCATTGTTAATGACAAAAATGTTTTGTTTGTACCCTTGAAGCCCAAAAATGCTAGCTTGTTGCCCTCTTCTGCACCGCCTTTGTTGGCTGTGTTTACCCAAATAGCATAAATCTCACATACATTGCCAGCATGTGCATTCACATGCAAGTGCACAATACAGACAAAACAGCAATCAGCTTCCAAACACATTGCTCCACAGCACTGCCATTCATCAAAACCTCCACAGAGTGCTTTTAGTTTTTATTTTAATTGTATCAAGCAGTAAGCTTGTATGAAAGTACTTACTTTATATATATATATTCAAATTTTTGTCTTTATCCTTTTCTACCTAACTTTTCCATACAGTTAGGCAAAAAAAAGAAACCTTATCGCTGTACTTAATTAAAAATAGAAAAAGGGATGAAAATGAAAGAGCCTAATATATGTACATGCCATTTTACAATCAACAAAGCACTGTTTCTTCACAATCATCACCCAAAACATAGAAGAGGTGACTTTAAAATTTGGAAAATTTGGAAACATGTTAATCCTTTCAATCCCCAAACCAGCTGAGCCAGTGCTGCTGGTACTGCTCAGATCTTTTCCACATCACATTTTCTATTCAGCAGAAACAGTCCTGCTCTTCTAAGGGAACTATAGCCTTGCTCAGCATGCATTATCCAACTCACATTCCAGCAAGGAACATAACAAACCCACTCAGGCCATACCAATCCCTGTGGTTCACCTCATGCCCATACCAGACCAAATTAGCTATGCCAGTCTAGTATTATTTCCCACCTCAGCTCCTTTTGGTCATTTTACACTTGCCTAAAGAATTCTGGGAGAAAAACTGGCTTCTTCCGTCTGTAAACATCAAGTAGAAATCTCAGTGACTTTCACATTGGTATTCTTTTAAATAGTTGACCATGGAGACTGTTATTTGCTGCCACTGTCATCTTTACTAAACCAGAATAAAAAACTTTGGTCTGGACATTCAGTGTGTTACCAACATGCCTATAAAAATGGGTCATCAAAAAATAAGCCTGTTGGAAGAATTCAGGGTCTTTTTTTGAAGAAAAGATTTACTTTAGTCTGATTGCTTTGAAACTGAATTTGTCCAATACTGAATAGTCTTTTATTATGAGCCAATTAATGAAAATCCAATCACCCCCCACTGTATGTTGTATGCTATACAGGTAATGCCAGCATCCTGAGCAACTTCGCTAGGATTTTATGCAAGGTAAACATTTTCCCCACTTTATTTTCGCTTGTCAGCACAGAGAACATGTTAGCTTGTGGAAAATTAGCATCTAGCTAAGCACTCCTGTACCAGAGCACAGCTTCACGGATTTGCTATCAAGTATACTCAGAGCTGTAAACTACCTTATAAACCTTAATATTATCTGATATGTTTACTGGTTTCACCATTTTAGAGCCCATATCTAATGCAGGCATTATCTAAACATGTATGTGAGAAATGGCAACATTTGCCAGTTATGTTTTCGTTGTGTGAAATGAAATGGACCTTCTAGACTAAAAAAGTGTTTTACTCAAAGAGATTATTACATAAATAATACTTAAGCCTTCAGCACTTAATGTAGTCCCATATTTGGCGGACAGCTTTATCAGTTTGTTCATAGTTTGGTGAAGGTGATGCATGATATGAAGAGTGCAGTTAAAAGGGTTCAAAGTCACTCTGTTAACAGTAGGTTTGTTTGGTTTTTATCCTGAGTGCTGATTACTGCACACTTCATTTTTTGTTAACATTCCTGGCTCAGTTTTCAATACCTTCACATTAGGTGGATTTTACAGGGTGACAACAATCAGTCAGCACTGCCAGAAAGCACTTCAGTTAGATGGACTTGTAACAATAAGAGTATGATTATGTCATCTGTTGTGAAAGAGTCTTAATTTACAGCGTGCACTGAACAAGTCCTTACTGTATCATTGTTTCAGAAACTGCTGAGCAAATGGAAAAGTCATTATTTGGTCATTTGCATAAAGTGTTTCAAAAGTTTTTTCAGACCAAAACAATTTACCAAGTCAGTTTTTTTATGCTAGTAGGGAGCAGCAAGTAAGCACTAGCTTGCTCTCAATCAAAACAAACCACTGAATAAATGCTGAAGTCTGTGGTGTTTCTGTGTGGAATTTTGTTTTGGGAAACAGTGTGCAGGGAGTGTAGACTTATAACTCATCTCCAACTGAATACCATGTGTCTCCCTGCTGTACCAGCATTGATGAGCCTTTATCTGGAGGTTAAAACAACTCTTTCATTCTTTTAATTCTTGCACTTCTTACCTAGTGTGCGATTTGATAACAGCATCAGCTTAAAGTTTAAACTATAAATGTTGGCTCATGTACACTACCACATCAAATACATTACGTACTCATAACACAGGGTAGTGTTTCATAGCCAAATGGAAAATATAATATAACCAGGTGGTTTGGAAGGACTTCAGTGGTGACATTAGTCAGAATGAGAAAAAGTTCTGCTATTTTTCAAAAGAACATTTAAAAAAAAGTGTGTGTCTTATCACACACATACCCATACACATAGACATATACCGTGTATTATAACAGCATGCAGATGCAGACAATGAGAGAGACATGCATATCGCACAGGAGGAGGGAAATAAACAGACACCAACACACAAAAGAGAGAGTGTGTGTCTGTGTATGTTGTCTGAGTTGTCTGTGGGCTCAAATGGGTCGTTTGGTCTCAGCAGACCGGAGGAAACACAGACAGGTTGGCCTCAAACACCATCACAACCCACCTACATCAGGAAGAGGGGGTGCGAGTGGAGACTGACATTAAGAGAAATACAGATGGAGACAGCAGACATATTCAAAAACCAATGTTTGGAAAAGAAAGCTGAAGAAAAAGTGAAAGAAAGGGAATCCCAGAGTAAGGACAAGATTAAAAATCAGAAGTTGAACTAGTATGGGAAAGAAAAGTTCATTACATCAGCTAAAGGGAAATTCCCCTGGAAAAAACAGAGAGATTTGTTTGGTTTCAGGTGATACTTTTGTGCTTCTGTTTAGTCAGGAACACCCAAGAAGATTTTTTTAAGCTAACCAACTAGTGAAAGAGCCAACAGCACACATTCACAGTGCAGCTGACTCTTTGAGAATAAATTTGTAGGTCAAAATACATGTGCCTTTGATATTTGTCCAGATTCAACTAATAAAAAACCAAACATGTTCCAAGTTAACACTTTAATTCTGACTTGTCTGTGTTCCCACCACTGCAAAGTCATTATAAAATCAGTCATTAATAAAACACATGAGTTCTAGATTTAAAGCTAAACAAATGAAAAAATTTATTTCCAAAATTAATGCAATTACTGGGTCCATGTGAAAGGGGTTAGTTTTGGGTAAAGATAAAACAAAGTCATCAAAATTGTGTGGTTCTCCTCAGCTTTACAAGGCATTTAAGCTTCTTTTAGCTAATTGGTTGGTTGGTAATTGGTTTAACAGCTTACAATTTTACTTTTGTGCCTCATTCTCACAAAATTTCATTTTCAGCATCAGTGAAAAGTAGAGACAAATCAACAGTACAATCTCTGTACAGCAAAAAATGACATATCAATTAGTTAGCAAGTAGCCGGTAAACATAGCATTTAGCAGCTTAAGTGCTAGATAACTTTCTCTGGGTTGTTGTGTTTACAGTTTGTGCCACTGCCCCCAGTGGGCACAAATAAAAACTGCTTTCATCTAAACATATCAGCAAGAAAAAGGGCACATTTTTTGGCTTCACAACAGCAAAGGATTCCCACCAGGTTGCAGAATAAGTCACAAAATCTTATCCATTTTGCACGTTTGAAAGCAAACTGTCAAAGCCTCTTACCTGCAAAGCCTTGAAGCTACACAGTCTCAACCTGCACTGGCTGCCCATGAAGCGCTTCATGCTCTAATAACATGAGAAAGGCTACTGGGGATGGAAAAGAGTTCAGACCTCCAGGGGAAACAGTTCAGAAACATTGGGGCCACTGTTTCACAGAGAGAGCGAGAACAAGCAGAGGAGGCTGCAAAAACAAGAACGAGCCTTTTCTCATTGGCTGCCAGTTGAAAATCCAGAAAATACTGCTCATATCCAAGTTACATGCATTGGTGCTATATGTAATACCAATGCATGCAGGGAATCTTAAACAGAAAGATGGTGTGGAGTTGATTATAGAAAAAAAAACAGTTGAACTACAACAGGAGTTAGCTTAAAGGTGAGTGTTTTTAACTCTGCAAGGCCAAACTCTAGCAGTCTGACCTTACTTTGTTTCCTTTGGCCTTGATTTCCCTCATATGTGGAATGTATGTGTGCCCAAAAGTCTGTGGCTTGTTACCATGTAACAGACTCGCCTTCCAGCTATAACAAAGAGACAGAGAGGAACACAAGGAAAGAATGACCGTCTAGACTATGAGAACGTACAGTAAAGAGGAGGAAAAAGTCTAACCACAAGCCCTGAAGCTTTACCCAGAGGATGAGACATTGACACAGACGGACATACTGTGTATGTCGAGCAAGCATGCAAGAGAGAGAACACCTCACACATCCCTGAGGGCCTAATTGGAACCAGACATGCTCGTTTCTGCAGATGAGAGGCAAGTTTAGAGACAGAAAATGACTGTTTTTTTCAGACAAGAGGTCAGAGGTGGGGAGCAAACATCAGAGAAGGAAAATTAAAGAGTCATATTTGTGCCTCTGCAAATGTGCCTTGTGCCCATGGGAAATCAGTTTTCCTCTGTCCTCTAGAGTCCAAACATACACAGGAAAATAGCAACTGCAACTTTTGACAGAGGTCACTGTCTCATGTATGCGCATCCCCGCATCCATGCAACCCATGTGTGTGTGTGTTTGTGGAAACCTGCCAGGTTCCAGCTGACGTTATGCAGGCATCAGTGTGGTCTCCTCCTGTTTCTTGGCTGTGTCTAATCATGTTCTTAAACTGCTATGAAACACTTACTCCATTATAAAACATTAACCATGGGATTACAATGGTGCTCAATTATGTCAGTTTTATAAATTCTGGGCCAGAAAATAGAAGAGTTGTGGAAGAAATTAATTTTTTTGTTATGTAATCAACTGTGTTCTCAGTTTTCTATCAAAAACCTGGATTTTCCTACAAACTGCTTCATGAGGGAGATAACTGTCTTGAGACGATTAACAGAGCTACACTCACAAATACACACACACAATTTTATCCTCACAAACCAGCCGTGTTGATTGCTTTGCATCGGGCGCCAGACACATCTGCACCTTACACCCCCACACACAGAACAGACACAACACACACACCCACTTCAAACATTATTCTCCCTCTCACACTCTCGCTCATTTTCTTCAGTGTTTCATTCACTCGCTCACACTTTGTAATCAGAGTAAACTTGCAAGTCAACCCCCTACTCCACACCTTTTTTTTGTGCAGGATTCCAGCGGGAAACCACACGTAGCTCCACTCTGCGGTGCATGAGTCTGGAATTTTACTGACACTTATACAGGGCATGTAACTCAATGCGCAGATGGACATATAGCTGCACTCACACGCATTTAGATGCTTAAAAAACTGCAGTGAGCTCAGGCTTTCTCTTGAGAATTACATAATCTCACCCTAAAATTTTGGAAACCTCCTGAATCACAGCTGACACCAAAAATTTCCAAATACTTTTTTCCTTGTAGTAACTAGACTTGACTGTCTACTTCGTGTTGGCCATGACTTTCTAGAGTTGCCAACAATACAAAGAGGTTCCAAGTGGGTAAATTAACCCCTCACTCTGGCAGAAGTGGTGCTGAGCTCTGTCTGCTGAGCTACACACAGGATTGAATGCCTAATCATGGCAGTGTGAGTGCTTTTAAGTTACGGTGGATGGGACGGCAGCCAGTTACATAACTAAAGAAGTAACGATGCAGCTAAAATTAGTGACTGAATGTTTTCTTTGCTGCTTGATTCATATGCAGTTGAGGGAAATCAAGATCAGCGCCAAGGTGCAGTGACTCCCCATAAACTTGGCACAACTTCAGCAACTCCAAATTAGAGTTTTGTGGTCCAAAGAGGGAGCTTACTTCAGCAGTTTGTCAAATACTGAGCTGGAACAAGATGCAACTTAAATGTGATGTATATTATAACTCATTGCTTATGTGGATTTTTTGTTTCAAACATGTGCCAAAAAGTCAAATTAAATGCAGCAGGAGACGATATATCATGATTATGATTTTGCATATTCTGCAAACATGCTTGTTATCTTCTGTGTAGCACAGCTCTATCCATTCATATCTTTAGATGTTCGCAGTTTCATTAAAGCTTCATCAATTCTAAGTATGACGGAGTAGTATTCATTCATTGTCTAAGCAGGTCTAAGAAACAAAGGCATAAGAAAAGGTGGATGTCACACTTCTAATAAAACCTTCACAAAAGACTTTAAAAGAGGCAGACATTATACTTCAGGGAATTTTTATTACTTATTATGCAACCTATTAGCATTTCACATCAAGATTAAAATAATACACTGTGGTCACCATTAGCCTTCAGGGAATAAGATTTTATTTCCATGAACAAAACTGTGCTGCCAAACAATACTTTAATGCAAGAAAAATGTTCTTGCATGATGAATATTGTATCAAGATGTATTTAGATGGGGATTTGCTTCTGCCCTCAGCTAAAAGAAATTTCTTTTGTGGATGGACAGATCAGATGCACTTTATTATAATATGAAGGTTTCAGTCCTACCTGTGCAGGCAGAGAATCTGGCCCGGGCTCGTCCACTAGGACCTGCAGATCTCCGGTTGGTCCCGCGTCCCCGGCTCCTAATCCTGTCATGAGCGCTGCGTCCAAGCCAAGAAAATCTGCCTGGCTGCCTATAAACTTAGAGCCTGGAGTGAGGGACGAACGACTGGCTGCTTCTCCTCTCTCTCTCTCTCTCTCTCTCTCTCTCTCTCTCTCTCTCTCTCTCTCTCTCTCTCTCTCTCTCTCTCTCTCT
>JAPZDV010000015.1:8892734-8909274 GCA_029814665.1 Acanthurus lineatus
AAATCTGCGTGGGTGCATATAAACTTAGAGCGTGGTGTGTGTGTCTATCGACTGTGTGTTTCTCCTCTCTCTCTCTCTCTCTCTCTCTCTCTCTCTCTCTCTCTCTCTCTCTCTCTCTCTCCCCTTCTTTTGCTTTTCACCCACTCAGCTGGATCGCACTGTGAACGTGAAGAGAGAGAGAGAGAGAGACTGTGAGCAAAGTAAAGTTGGATCTCAAAGGAGCCACAAGGCTGTATCTGGTTTAGCATTACACTCACATGCACATACACAAACACACGAACACACACATTTAAACTTTTAGGAGGGCTGCAACCCTGCACTCGCTCTCTCTATTAAACCAATAGACTTCTTCCAAGATATGCTGCTAACTGGCCTGATTGACTTGGAGAAAAAGACACAGGGAATGGAAGCCTTGGTGGCAAAGAGGCATAACTCACTCACTGCTCTAAACACACTTGTGTGTGTCTGTCTGGGTGTGTGTGGTGAAGAGAGATGCCTTTCAGATGTAAATCTTCACAGGTTTGTTCCAAAATAGCCTAGATCCATTTCCAACATCTGCCTTTGATCGCTGCCTCAGTGAATGATTTCTCCTTTGTTATTTCCCCTTGAATTGCGTTACCATGCATTTTGCACAACTTGTGGTCTCAAAAGGTTTTGTGCATCCCATCATCTGGCCTGCATCACTTTAAAAATAATATAAGAGGCGGAGTCATGTGCTCATACATCGTCTTATCAGAGAGGCTGAAAGAGAAGACACCTACCACTTACAACATCTTGAAAGTCTGTTGAAGTCCGATGTGGCTTTATGTGACATTTGTCCCACCCCTTCTCACTAAGAGCCAATCATCTGCTTTTTAACCACTGACCTGGGAACAGATCAAGCCAATTGTGTTGGCTCTCTGAATTGAGCTGTAAAAGAAATTGGTATCGTTAAATCTACTGCTTGATAGTATAGATGTAACCAAGGGAAAATAAGCACTGAAAGCTTATTTTTGGGCAAATTTCATCAAACTTTTAAGGCTGGTTTTATCAGATTTAACTACCAATTTTATACACGTAGTATATCTGCATAACTCTCTCACCCATTAATTTAGATCTCTATCCCAAAATAACTGCCCCTTAGTGTTGCCAAGATGGCTCCTGAGTGGTGTAACTTGCCTGGAAAGTTTACTCTGTCCTACTACGGGCTTTATGGATAGAAATAACTTCTCCACGTTGGTATTTTGGTATGTTGGTTTAAAGAACAAATACTTTCACAACTGCAGACATCAACATTAACCTCCCCTGGGCTATATTTTTAGTGCTAATCAACAAACATTGGCATGCTAACACTGTGAGCAAGTTAACAGGCTGTTGTTAGCATTTACCATGCTAAGTACAGCCTCACATAGCTGCTAGCATGGCTGTAGACTCATCTTGTCTTTTTCAGTCCTTCAATCTACCTACAAAGGTCTATCAGTATCTAAATAACAAAGGAACGATGCAAGCTTTATCTCATTTTAGCTTGACAATAGAGAAGTTTATCGAGTGCAGTAGATTTGATGCAGCAATTAATACAAGACCTTATACACAGATTTATGTCAAGTTGCCTCATGCTGTTTGATTTACTTTACATTTCTGTGGCGTATCCTGTTTGTTTCTTGTGTCTCTTTAGAGGTAAATTCTATTTAATTGTTTTACACTCCAGTACTTCCATATATTCTTATGAGGTGGTAGAGATTTCCCCAGTGGCTTGAAACTGTCAGCCACTTGTAACTAACATGAACCAGCTGAACTTATTTGAGACAAAACAGCCCCCACAGGAATAGTTCCATCTGCTAGTAATGGGCATTCTGTGTAATTTTATGGTGCCAGAGGACAGAAATGCCTGCTAATCAACATGCTGCTTGCCCTGTCCTTTTCTTCTCTTCACGTCTCTTCTCTTCTCTTCGCTGGATCAACAGTGAGTGAAACAGCTCCATATTAGGATCACTACTCTGTGCTGGCCTAAATGGATTGTTTACTGCCAAACACTTAAAATGACATGAGGGCACTTAGACCAGAACAACTGTTTTGAGTAAGCTGGAGAGGCTCTGATGGAAACCGTTTTTTTTTTTTCTGTAAAGTCCAAGAAACAGATACCCTGTGTGTTTATCAGTGGACAGAGGGACAGTGGACACACAGTAGTCCAGTCCAACATGCAAGCAACCACTGTGGACACACACACACACACTGGACATGCAAAAACCTACATGCATATTAGAACACTAAACCGGAATGTGACAAAATTCAAAATGACATCCTAATAAAGTGCGAATGCAATTTTGTTATCAAACCTAGCAAGCATGCACCTGAATGTTAGTGTATGTTTGTGTGTGTGAGGGAGTGTGAGATTTTGTGTATGTCAATGCCTCAAGATAACAAGGGCTGTTGTATGCCAAGTCAGCTGTAGTGCCAGTGGAATGATAAAGGATGTGGGCCTTGTTAAGCTCTTCAAACACAGCGCCAAGCTGACCTTTAAATCCACTGCATCCTTTTAAGGCAATTTGATAGACAAAATCGTACCAAATAAATGTCTAAATTATTTTCAGATGAAAGCAAAATGTGTGAAAATGCCTCATTCACAAATAAAGGCAGTTTTACAGCATATTAGTCCTTTGTTATATCTTCAAAAATATCTACAATGTGTCAAAAAATCCAAAGCTTAGAATCTAAAACAACATTTATATCTCAAGGTTGTTACACTGAGAAAAATGGGAAGCAACGACTTCCTGGGAGGCTGGAATTCATCGAGATATTATTATAATTTATTCTAATTGTATGCTTTGGAGACTATGTGGCTGTTACATGATATAAACATGAAAAACTGCCCTCTAATTAGACTGAAGCTGCATTTCCTCCTTTGCCAGCCTGTGCCCGGGTCAAAACATGTTGTGAATGGTGGCTGCAGTGCTCCCCCCGCCCCCCAAGTGTAAAAGGAAACTCATTAAATATAGCTGTAAGAACTGCTGAAGGTGTAAATTGGCAACTTTTTGAAAGTTTACATGTGTTCATTCAATTCATGACTATTACTTAACTGAAAAGATGTTTTAATGCACTATGTTCACCACTCACGCAGTTTGTGAATGTAATGATTTATTCAGACAAAGAACCTTGACGAAACTTTTAGTCATCTAAGTGCCAGCATTAGACAATAAGGATGAATGGGGGGAAAAGAGGACATTATGATAAATTGTGGATGTTAAACCAGTGGAGATCTCTTTCGGTAACAGAGACCTGATTCTTTTAAACATAACTGTTTTTTGCACTGACATATTGGCCAATGACATGCTCCTATCCCTATCCAATGAATCATACTTCCCTCCCCTTAACCTGACAAGTTCCCATAGTTAGAGGGGAATAAGGCAGATTCTGTAGCCTAAGAGGCAAAATTAAAAGAAAAACAAGGTGACCTTTACTAATAAAGCCTATTGGCAATAAAACACAGGATGATGCCTGATCAAGCTGATATCCTTTATACAAACATTAAAGATCTTAGAATCTGAAATAGCTTTTTCTGAGTTGAAATGAGAGGTTTTTCATTTATTATATCACCAATGGGACATTGTTTGATCTGTGGTTTTGTCTGTTAACTTTGCTTCTGAGTTTTTTCCTCTTTCTTTCGATCTCTTTCTAATGGTTTCTGTCTGCATCTGTCTCTCTCTGTCAGTGTCCCATGAGTCTCTACCTGGCCACCATCCATGACAGACTGGAAACGCATCCGAACAACACAAGTACACAAAAACCCAGCCGCGCAAACTGTTTAGACAAACCAGATGACCCCACATCTCACATCTGCTGTGACTTGAAACTTAAATCCAATTTTATCAAAGCACTGTACACCGAGACCCTCCAACTCAAGTCTTTCACTGTGAAGCTGAGCTCTGACTCAGTCTATATTATAGTTGATTGCCCACTTCAAAGACAATAAGCATTAATAACTTTTTAATATGATAAGATCAAATCATCCCCCATCTTTTCCTTCATATTTCTTAGTCTTTTTATTCATACTTGTATTCTATCTGTATATATCTCACTATGTGTGTGTCCTCAGCTCCTGATTTATTTGTGTAAGCTAATTTCCTTCTCTGACACTGCCTCCCTTCCTCTTCTTTAATATTTATTTATCTCCTCCGCTTCACTCTGCCAGAATAATGGTTAGACATAATAAAAGTTACTGGTAGAATTGCGTCACCATCTGTCAGCCTTAGTGTCATGTTAAAATTGTTATATGTTACATTTTAGCACCAGTGACTGTACAGTTCCTATATAGAGGTCAAATTGGCACTGTATGTCGAATGTTGATGTCTAGTTTAAGCTGTGCTCTGGCGATTCAAGAGTTAGAGCAGCGTAATGAATGTTTACTGAAACACATTAAACTGTTTTCCTACCACAAGTGGAGCCGCATGGGTGAAAACCAGGAATCCTGACTGCTAGACTATATGGGACCTTCGCATTTTAAACACTGCATTTTATACTGTGGCCCATCAATTAAGATTTGGTCAGATAATTTAAAGCAGATTTAAGTTAAAGAAAAGTTAAGAAAAGTTTTGTGGAATTAAACTGTAACTGGTGATAAAATCACCTTTTTAGATGAACAGTTGCTGTGAATTGCTAATGCAAATTGTGCTTCACACTGTTGGGTCCACCGCTATGGCTGTGAAAAGACAAATGAATGATGCAAAAAACACAATCAATGAGTCACAATGAATGAACAATCTGTCTGTAACAATCCATTTCTCCGGGTGTTATGGTGGATTATAATGATCACAACACATGACTACAGCCAACTGCAAATACAAGTGAAGGTTGGATTCAGATAGTATAAATAGAAGAAGACATTAAATAAATCTAATGAGTGTCAAAGGATTGAATAAGATGTCTGCCTGCTGTTCGGTGTGCTGTGATGACTCCAAAATGACTAACTGTGTGTTGAAAATAACAACTGGCCATTAATCCAGCCTGAGAGTGGGGTTTAAAAGGAGACGTTTTGGATAGGTTTTTGTACGGTTTGTGAGCCTGAATGCCACAGCTGATGATTAAAGTCATTGTTCTGTTGTGCAACAAACTGCCGATTTTAGTTTTATTTTGCCAGACAATTACGGGGAGTTATGCATGTAAAATGAGCCATTTAATCATAAAAAAAAAGAAAGGACAAGGGGGATAGGTAATAAGATGCTGGCATGGTGTCTCTCATAAAGGGGACATATTATGCAAGTGTTTTTAGGCTTGCAAGGCGCCTCTGAGGGAAAGCATTTACTTTCTCACATGCTGAGTTTATAATATCAGTGCTAATGGCTATAAAACTGTCGAGTCAACCATTTTGTCGTCATGCTTTCTCTTGCCCCTGCTGACCGTATCCCATTTCAGTTATCACCATTTCTGCAAAGCTCTTCTCCCTAATATGATAAAGAAGCAAGATGGTGAGAAAACAAATTAATGTGTCTCCCTAGGCAGACAGATTCCTTTCTTTCAGGACCAAAACTGATAAAATTATGCTGAACAAGAACAAGATAATATTAATTGCTACAACTTTGGGGAGTATTTGAGGTAGAAGTGATTGGTGCTTACAAAGCCTCCCCTGGAAACATCTGGCCACTGCTCAGCCAGGTGATTCTTGCTGAATATTAACTACAATGTCTCATCAGTTTTACTCAAACTGCCATCCAGACTTGGACCAACACCCTGCTGGTCAAAACCCTGCCTGTGTAACCCTTAGCAAACCAGGCAAAAGCCAAAAGACAGCGGTATTCGGGGAGGCCGCATTGCTGTGCTCCCAAAGGGGAGTGCAGACTGAGGTCACCAAGACAAGTTATCCAGCACCGGAAATTTCCACTGCCAAGCAAACATTAGCCCAAGGAAGCACCATGTTTTCAGTGGCTGGAAGAAAATAAAGATAAATTCATGTAAAACTCATCTGCATTGAAAGTTCTGCTGTTTCAGGGACTTTGTGTCGAGCTGCCAAATCTGGGGGAGCTGACTTTAAAAAAGGGCCTGCAGCTATGAGGAGAGTGTGTGGAACCATTTGAAGGATCAGGTGATTAGATTACTTTACATAAATGTCAGGAATTTTCAAAACGAAGAAAAAGAACATAAACATTTATGGTTTTTAGAACATTTACTACTTTTTTGTTAGTATGTGGTGAGTTGCATTTCCCACAGTGTTGCCATCTGTCTTTTGTTACTGTATGTCTCGCGAATCACAGATTAAAGCAGATCAGCCAGTAACCCAGAGGGAACAAAATCATTTGTAACTGCACTTTTAATAAGATGGAAATGCATCATCTGAATACAGACTGTGTTTACTGTCTTTTTTATGTTTTTTTTTTTCTTTTGAATAGAATGCAGAAATGCTTGCATGAGCTGTTGTTTTTCATAAATCCATTATAAAAAATACCACATAAAGAAGAAGTGAGTTATTTAATTAATCAAATTTTCTGAAAACAAATGTCTTTGTCTTTTTGGAATATTGAGGCCAATTTTTTAATTGATTCAAGTTGCATAAGTGTTTTACTGCAGTTGTTTAATGTAAGTACAGAACAACTGTTCAACTATTTTAATTCACAACAGGATGGTTCAGAGATGTGTTTTTGTGTTGCATGTAAATGTTCTCTGTACTGCGTGATGAATATGGAAATATTATAGAGAGCACATTGTGTGAACTGTTTTATTATTAAGTCTGCGGCTGTAGGTTTCCCAGAACTTGCCAGTGAGGGGTCTCTACATGTGTTTTATCAATGTTATGACAATATCATAGACATCCCTCCAGCCGAGTAACATGTTGTAATTGGCTCCATCCCAAAAGACCGTCCCTCTCGCCCCCAACACAAGAACAGATTCATGCACACACATGCATAGACACACAAAAAACCCCCCAAAAAATCACACACAAGGGTGAAACCATGAAATTGTTGCTTTAAAGGCAAGGCAATATGGCCTATATGGCTTGAACTGCAATAGTCACCATCCTTCATGGGCTCCCTCACCAGATTATACTTATACCGGTAATTTTTTGCAAGTGGGGACATAATTTAATTCATGATTTAATTACCTAAATTTCCCAAATCCTCATATTTAGTACAATAAGTTGCACACATTTTAGCTAAAGATCTAACTTCTTACCAGTTCAGCAGGGAGAACATTTCAAACTGTCCTTGCATGATCTGTTGAATAGAGCAGAAAAAGCATTATGCAAATTAATCCAGGAGATGGAAACAGTAATAAATAAGCATAAAAAGATGAAGGCTTATGAGACGCAAATGGAAAGATGCAGACATTTTCCAAAGACATACTTTTAAGCAGAGTGAATCCTGCAAGTTGAATCCAACTAAAACACATTTGTACATCCTGTTTTGTGTTGTTACTTTGTCCTTCTCTCCCCTCTCTCCCCAACATCTGCTCTGACTGATTGTTTTTTTTTCTCTGTCTTTAATTACTCTAACATCAATGATTAATCAAGGCAGATTGTGAAAGTTCTGAAGCCTTCGGTTCATTCCCCTCTTTTGCAAGAGGTGCTTAGGTTGCAAATTGAAACAGTATCACATTTAACAAATGATTGTCAAATACTTACCCTCATATGCTTTGATATAAAGTCTCTTCAAGGATAAAAGATATGAATGACAAAACAAAACACAGACAAATGTATTTATACCAGGTACATCAGTCTCAAAAGAGAAAAGATGCTGTACCAGAACATCTTTCAGCAGATGTACCAGATTTAGCAACTTGCTATTTTCTGTTCGCTGTCCCTAGACAAGTAAAGAAACGGTAAAACACAAAGCAAGACCTTCATGCTTCATGCTGTTCCAGATTATGGAAAGGTTTCATCACCAAGTAGGTTTCACAGGACAGAGTTGACATGTTGTCTTGTTGCTTCAGTAGAGAAAACTAAAGAAAGATAAAAGGCAATTACTGCAGCCAAGAAGCATAAATGGAAAATTTAAAAAATGACAATCAAATATAAAGGTTATTGTTTTGGATTTCCATCTAAAAGATAGCAGAAGATATATAGAGACATAGTGTTTTACAAACTAAGTACTTGTTGTAACATCTGTAACCTTCATCTACATCTTTGTTAGCCAAAGTTCTTGGGACTGTGTCAGATGGTTTATGTAACCGTCCAAATCTGACAATCTGACAGTAACACCCACTTCATGCAGATTAGCCAGATTTGCAGAGGCTACAAAGTATGTTAGATTCGATCTGGGGATTTCACACAACTGCTTCTGTCACTTTTTTGGGGTGAGTGAAACACCATAACTGTCCAAAAGTTTGCACTGTTAGTTCCATTTGTATGATTCGTCATAAGAAATGAAGTTCATTTAGAGCATACCAATGCCCTAACATTTGTCATCTCACTGATTTGCACAGCTGTCAGAAGGTCACCTGGCTCCATCTATTAACTCAAAAAGTCTGGTTATTTCTGCAGCTCTGACAAAAGAAATGTGTGAACCCTTATATCCTGTCACCCCATATAACTTTATTACATTCTTGCATAAAAAGAAAACCCACAAAACAGCATCCTGGAAAAAGTGAAAGTAACATCTTGACAGTTTCTTCCAAGTATAATTGCTGTGACTAAGGAATCTTAACACCCTCAGCTCCACTGCAGTGGAGGATGATGTGTTTTCTAGGCACTGGAGTCTGTGTGGAGAATGTCAGGGGCGGGTTAAATTAAATTAGATCTATTAAAAAAAAAAAACTTTCCATAACCTCGAGTATTTCATCCCACAACCCACACTGAGTCAAAAAACATTTTATCTTAATGTATCCCAGACCAGTATCCCAGACCAGTTTTGTATATGTATATATGGTATATGGTATTTATTGGCCATTGGATGAACTTCTGTGTTGCTGAGGTATTTAGTGTCCAGGGATTTAAGCTGCATCTCTAATCGTAGCCATTAGCTGCTGGCTGCACAGTATATAATCCATATTAATGTTTCCTTTGGCTCGAAATTGTCTTACGTTTGAAGTTGAAACAGTTTCAATGTCCTTATGGATCCTAAACTGGCTCCAGCTCACAACCCATAATAAGTAGCTCAGCATGCTTGATAATCTGGTTCCAGAGTTTCCATTGTTTTTCACATGTCCTCAACACAAATCAGCATAAAAAGGAAAGAAAACCCTAAACTTGGCCCCTCCAATGAGCAAATCCAATTTAGCTGATGACAACATATTAGTTGCGTTACAGAACAGCGGAAGTTCTGCTCCAGCAGAAGAAACCTTGTGACCTGTTAGCAGACAAACAAATCCAAAATAGTTGTCTGAACTTGTTTGGCAAAACAGTTGTACAGTTAACTTTTCTCTTTTAAATGGTTAGTAAATGGTGTTTAAATGTGAAATATTGAATTTGTAGGAAATTAAATATGACACAGCAATTTTCATAGTATCAAATGTTATACATTATGGGATTAAGATGTGTTTGGTTAAGAAAAGTCTGTTTCAAAGCCTTTCAAACCCAAACACAATGAAAAACTACTGGCAGAATTCATTGTGGGATTGTGTTGATCTTAATGTAACAGTTACTAATATTGACTGACATGTTGAGTGACTATAATAAAAAAAGTTACACTGTTAAAACAGAATTATCTCACATGTTGTGGCGACATTTCAGCAGACTGTTGAAAAGCAGACAGAGCTCTGCCTAACCATGTGATTTACACTCTGTCTATTGCAATGGACTCTGGGTAATGGTGGATAAAATTATGTTAAAATGTGAGCAAATAAAATGTACTTCTTTTGAGTTTTGGGGCTAAAAGACAAGGAGAATGTGAGACACAAGATAATTAGATAGAAGTCAGACTAGCGCCCCTACTAATTAATGTTCCAGCTACTTGGCTTGGCTGTGATTGGCCATTGAGCCCAATCCTGAAACACACACATACAGCTTCCATTCATGCTCAGTGAGATTAAATGAGACACGCTGGGCTAGACTTTTTTCCTTCAAGTTGTCTGTGAGTATTAAATGTAATTCAAGATTTTAATGCAAAAATGTAGAACTTATGTAATCAGGCTACATACTATATTCATATTTACCATGTGTCTCTTTCCATACCTAAATCTTGTCTTTCTGTGTCGGCTGTGAAAAGGTTTTAGTTTGGAAAAGTACATCATAAATATGTTGCAATGTGTTTTCTTTAATCTACTGGCTGCCAGATGGAAATAATGTAATATGAGCTTTGCTACTTTGTGTCATCATTACCAGTACTTTTCCATTATACTTTAATTCCATACAACCTATCTTGACTTTGCACCATTTCCCAACTTGAATCACTTTCCAAGCATTGCTGCTTGCTCAAGCTTTGATATGTCTCTGTTGCCTCAACAAGTCTGTGATTCATCTGTGCTGACTTCTGCAGGACACATAAAGTAAGAACAAACTGGTGTCACCAAAACCATAGATCACGCACAAACACAACACAAGCACTGGGCTGCTAACAACAGACCAAGACAGATCTTTTTCCGCACTGTCTGGCTAATATTTTATAGAAATGTCACTGCTAACATGTTGTCTCACATTTTATGCCATGTATTTACTAGAATTTTCCAGAAATGGGTGACCTGTATTGTGTGTATGGCAGACATCCACACACATCACTAACACATAAACACACACATTTGGAAAGGAAGCACTCATAATTATTTGCAAATGTAGCAAGCTTCTCTGTAATATTCCAAACATAAACACTGCAGTTAACTGAGTTTAGACCACATTTGATATTTTGCAAATGTCTAATGCCTCTTTGCTGAAAATGAAGCCTGACTAATCTTGGAAGATGTTTCTAAGGAATCCGGTGCTGTGCACAGGAAGGGTAATGAGAGAGAGCACACAACATGTCTTGTTTGGCCTTAATGTACACAAGCTCTATACAGTTCTATACAGATGACTTATGTTGTTATAACAAAAAGAAATGTGTCTTCAACCTGTTTTGCAAATAGATATCAATCTCATAGGAAGTGTAGCGTGACCAGAACATTAGCAGAGCAGCAGTAGCAGCTTTAGTTCTTTTAATGGGAATACTTAGGAGGAGTTCATGAACAGCACAGAGTGTGGGTCAACTGAGTTTTGGCAAAATTCCGTACGTAATCATTCTATTTACACAAAAAAAATAGACTATATGCCTTGGGTTTTGTTGTATGTATATGTATGCAAGCTTTATTTACATATGTACTTATAGCATGATTAAACAAGTGATCAAAATAGGTACAAATCCATTTAGTAAGACAATGTGTCAACTGACAGGCTGTCAATGTCTTGACAATACTAACTGGCTGGAGCATAACACACTTAAGTTTAATATTTATTTAACTGCATGTTTCTTAAATTAGATCTTTTTATAGACTTTAATAGAAAGAGTTTTTTTCAAAAGCTGTAATCTGGGATTTAATAGGATGACAGCACTATAAACCTCAACCGCTAATGGTGGCTGTGGTGTGTCGCATTGCTCTGATGCCATGCCACCCTGTGGGCTGTGTGCTCATGTCGCCAGCTGTTTATAGCAGCTGCCACACAGTAGTGAAATATTGGGGTTTGTGCCATGATCCTGAAATATAATCTAACATCATCCGCCTTTCAATTTATAATTGGAAAGCTGAACAATAAATTTAAGTTGTTGTGAGGCCAACTGTTTGCATGTTAGCTAGCTCAAGCTAATTATTTGGGGGTTAGCATTGGGATCATATGACAAACAAAAACATTAAACTGTGTTTTTAATCCCCTGCTTTCCTAATAAGCTCTCAATAAACTTTCTCCTTATCCTCCTCATCCTCTTTTGCTTCTTTTCCCTCCCTTTCATCACCCTTCCCTTTTTCATTTTAGTCCTTTCCATGTTTTCCCCTTCACCCCCTCCTACCTCCTGTCCTTACATCTCCTTTCCATATCCTCCTTTGCACTTTATCTCACTTCTGGGTTATAGTTTATCTACTCTGAAGGAATGCAGAAATATTTCTTAAAAGTGTGTGTGCATCTGCATAAGTGTGTGTTGATATCTGTCAGTTTGTTTGAGCCTGTATCCAGCGCACCTGTTTTTCCTACACTGATGTCAATCTCCAGTTTAGCCAAACTTTGTCTGAATCTGCCAAAATCTCAAAGGATTAAGGCCAACTTACAAAGGCAGACAGCTCACACCACCAATATTAAACTATGAGTGTTTTTCTTTCTTTTTTACAGTCTTTTTTCCTTTTTCCCAAAAAAACTCATAAAAGTTTTTTTTCTTTGCTTTTCCAATTTACTCCACTAAGTATGTACAGGCAACCCCAGTTGTCAGGAATTACATAGCCAGGCATTGTACTTCTCTGCAAATCATAGATGTGTTGTAAATGTATGTTTTTCTAATTATTTATGTTACATAAGGTTTTATTTATGTGGTTAACATCTGGCTATACATGAATTCCACTTTCTTATGGTTCATGTTTTGGATTAAAACACCTGATTTTTTTAGGTCTGGTTGGGTTAAGAACAAAAAAACACTTGTTTAGGCTTAGAAAAGGATCATGTCCTCATGCCTTTTCTTCAAAAAACACCTGTTTTGGGTCCCCATGAACAGCCGGAAAATATGCAAAGTCTTCTTCAAAACAACCAGTAATGTCATCAGAAACACAGTTGCAAAATCTCACGTTGTCTCATGCAAAAATAAATGTTTTTTGTCTCCAGAAAACGGCTGAAATGCATTCTGATGTTCACTAAAATCACTAAATTGAAACAGCTGACTTTGGTGTGGTCTCCAGCTTAGCAGCTGTCTCTCCATTATGTCACAACACCATCACCCTCTGCAGCCACACACTGAGAAGATTTAGCTCATGTAGGCCTATATATAATCATAACTACATCAGATTAATATGTACTATTGAAACATTGATGAGGTATGTGTAAATAGTAGAAATTGTACATATCTGTAATTTGCAAAAACGAAAGCTGATAATATTTCTTTGCAGCCACCAGGCTGATACAGGCAGGTTTGGACACATGCCTGCTCACACACACTGTAAATATATACAGTCATCTGTGGCAGAAAGATCCATAAATAATTGCACAGCGAAGAAAACAAATCTCCTCCTTTCATTTAGACTGTCTTCAAGTCTCCTTCCAAGTCTTTGTGATTTATGGCGAACTGTGCTGTCAAAAGTGATGTGAGCATGTTGGTGTTTGTGTGCACTAGAATGAAAAACGTTGGTGGTGTCTGAAGATGATTTACCAGGAAGGGTACATTCTCATTGGAACATCTGCTTTCCAGCACTGACTAGCTACATCATGATAATGACATGTATGTGTGTTTACTGTGCATGTGTGTGGAGACAAATTAGCAAAACTTCTGATCATTGAAATCTTGTTGAAGTCATTTATTAAGAAAAAATGCAAATAATTCTGTGGTAATGGCTTGTGAAATGGGATGTTGTGATGGGTTTCTTTTCTTAATTTAATATGATCTTATAATTAACATCTTTGAATTTTGAATTCTTGGCCAGACAAAACAAACAATGTGGATTTGTGACCCCTGGTTTGCATTTTTCAATGTTTTCTGACATTTTATAGACTTAATTTTTAATAAGACTCCAGTTGTGGTTAAATTTGGCCCCATATGGTCCCTGTGATCCAGGATTTCTGGTTTTTACTCAGGCGGCCCAATTTTAAGTACAAGTATGGAAACAGTTTGAGGTTTTCCAGTCATCACACTCCCATACACTCATGTACTGCAGTTGGAACTCTGTTGACCCTGTACATCCAGTAAGCAGCACTAATTTCACTTTTAGGTAGGAATTATTTGTTAATTGGTGCTGAAATGTTGCATGTGGCACCTTTTTTAAAAATCTATAAGTTCTAAAATAAAATTGCAAAATTGCAAAGCTGAGAACAGGACTTTTTTATCCACTCATAAAAAATTTTCTCAGAAATTATGATATGTACTTTATTAAAACACAAGTACTGTTTCTTAATGCTAAAATGTTAACTTTATATATCTTTAACAGTTAATATAACAGCCCTCTATTCACCACAAGGTCACTGAACTTCTGCTAAAATTCACACCATTTTCCATTAACATGTGGCTGTTTTAAGAAGTGTCTTGTTTAAAGTCTTATGTAAAAGATATAGAAGTGGTTAATAATAATAATTTTTTTTTCTGTCTCTCTCTTTTTTTTTTTGCTTTCTCAAGGTGACCAAAGTCCCAAAACACCCAGTTCACTGAAGCCCTCTGTGCTCAGTTCATGGTGAAAAGCCAAAACAGCGGGAAAACAGGAAAAAGCTTTCTGGGTAAGAGAAAATTCACAGTCTCCTTCACAGTATATACAATATACTATTTGTGGTCCATCAAAGAAACTGCAGGACAGGAGGCGATTGGTCAAATGTAGCTATGATGTCAACACATGAGTTTCAGTGCTTACTCAAAGAGAACTGTACAAAGAGAAACAGAGAAAGAGGAGGATAGAGGTCCATTGTTTCATTACTGTTGCCTGGAGTTAATAAATTATGATAGAATTTAAGGAATAAAGGAAGGAAAAAACAGTGTTTCATATTAGTTCAAAAATGCAGTACTGGTTAATTATGGATTTGCCAAAAGTCTGTGAACTCAAATGATTCTATTATGTCAGTCATCTAGAAGAAGTACAAGCCAAAAACTGAAGAGAAACTTCAATAAAAGTTAATGTGAATGAAAAGTTGGACGATCCAAAGGGTTTTTCTGTTTTTCTACAAAGAATCTGCACTCAAAGAAAAAAAGTTTGACACAGATCACAGAAATATGTCCCACAGTTTCAAGACGTAAGGATGTGGGTTTGTTGTTCCAAATTCAGATCCTCGTAAATGTTTCAATCTAAACTCAAGTTTCGCTATAAATTGTTAACTCACAGAAGTACATAAACATATGTACACACACACACAGTAAAATTTTATAACCTCTTGGATTCTGGTCATAGAGAACAATATTTAGCGGTTTAAGCTAGCAGTAAGAGAGTGAGCAAAGCTGTTTCACAAACATGCAAAGGTGACTGTGTGATTCAATGTATATTGCCAAGAATAAGTCTATGTTCAAGGGACATTTTATATATTATCAGAATATTATGTCAGAAAGTTAAGCATCAAGAGAGACTTTCATTGATTGCTATATATTGCTTATTCTATATGCAATGAAAAAGAAACTGCAAAATGCTAACTGAAAAAAACGAATCCTGACAGGCTTGCATTTTGTGTGTGCATGCATGCTGCCACTACATGCTGAAACACTGGCCCCCACCCCACACAGCTGAACAGGGGTTGAGAGGTCAACGAGGGAGCCTGCGTGTCTGTGTGGCTGACCCAGGAGCTGCATATCTTCCCCATGATCTCAGCATCTGCTCATCTTAGCTCACCCTCGCTCACCAGCTGAACACATGCGTTAACTTGTCGACTTGCTTGCAAAAAGAACATGTCATTAGCAGCTTTTTAAAAGACTTTTTTTTTTCTTTTTGTTTCTAGTTTTTTTTTTTTGTTTTTCTTCACTTTAAGTCATCTGGTTCAGTGGCAGGTCTGGGGCCCCTCTTAAATTTTTTTCATCACTTCATTTTGCAGTGGAGAGGTTTTAAGACTTTACTTAACATGGGGATTAGGGGAATACGTAAATGCAGGACTGAGGAGTGGGTCACTGTGGGGGGTCGGTTTCCAGATCTGAGCTGTAATGGCTCTGCAGACGGAGTGAGTCATAAGGTTTTTCAGCAAAAGTGATCTCTAAGCAGACATATGCGGGCACAAACACATTTATTTGCTGGTTTGTTCTGTTGAGTCCCCTTCCCTCCTCCATTAGTCGATGGGGACTGTTTTCAAGAGAGTAAGATTAAATTTATGTGAATTCGAGATGTTAGGAAATAACTTCATTGTCCTTTCAAGGTCAGATGTTTGGATCAGAGTAGCTGCATAGTCTCTCTGCCGCTCCCTCTGCCTCAGTCTGAGCTCTTCTACTCTGTAATTTTGGTTTGGGGTTGTAGGCTACACCCTGAGGACCAAACAAAAAAATCCATCTGCACTACATAGAAACAGTTTTAGCCTTTTTCTGACCACATGCAGGAAAAGTATCACCAAAAAAATAAGATGTGGATATAGCATATCATGCAATTAGATGAACTTCTTAAGGACAACACCAGGACCCATGGAAAATTACATTATATTATAAGTCTGTGCAGAGTGTGCATTTAGTAAAATAAAAATAAAACAAAAGGAAAACAGCAGTTTGGGGTTTGAGGATAAAATCTTTCTTAATGGTTTGGATTTAGTTGTGAAAAGTGAAAGAGCTTCTGCAAAAGCGGGCAGTGCGCACTGTTAAAGTGGTTGCTTGAAAGATGTGATTATGGCTTGCTCAACCTGTTCTTCTGATTATTTTTAAAGGCAAGGTATGCAGGTTTAGCAATGAAAAACGACAAAATCATTCCAATGTTAATTTTAATTTATGCATCTGGAGACATTAGTCTTTGAGGAGGGAAACAAATTCTTTAAAAAAGATCCTTTGATTCACCTTATTATGAAATTAAGGCATCTGATACTTTTGGCTGCTAT
>JAPZDV010000015.1:8911677-8942524 GCA_029814665.1 Acanthurus lineatus
TAAGGCATCTGATACTTTTGGCTGCTATAATAAGTATTTTTATTTTAAAAATGAATCACATAATAAGTTTCATGTGAAAAACGTCACTTGTGGTGAGGAATCCACAGAGAGTTATCACCACACTCTGCTGTTGCCCAAAGCACTGTTTTTGGTTTTCTAAGCCATGAATTTATTGTTTTCATTGACTCTCACAGCAGCAGCAGTCAGTTGTTTTCAGCACTAAAGATCTCAAAACCCTCTGTCTTTTTACCATTTGGTCATGCCATTACAAAGTTAGCAACTATTTGGTAAACAGAGTGGAGCATTTTGCATTTATTACTGAGGAGTTAATGGAGAGAAAATCATAACTTGCAAAAAAATTGGATTGCATTTGTCTGGAGGCCAAAAAACAAAACTGCAAATTATTAATGTTGCAGTTAAATGTTGTGGATGTTGTGTATACAGCTTGTTTCTGCAGCACCTAAGTAGCAAAAAATCAGTTCCTGTAGGTATGAAAGCCTTGAACTCTGCCCTTGATGTTATTGATCCAGTAAAAATCTGAGGGCTGTTTTAATGCCACTCAACTGAAAAACCTTAATATACACCATATGATTTTGTTTAATAAGAGGTATTTCTGTATCACTTTGAGGCCACTGTGCAGAATATGCTTGGACATATTTCCATAACACTGAAGACTAGTTTTCCAGTGGGAAACATCAGACAGAATTGGTTAATACGGGCCCTAATATAGCCAGTCCAGAAGCATGAACTGTTTTTCATTCATTCCTTCATTTTGCTATTTTCATTTGATGACAAATGTCAAGTTACCAGATTTGGACTCTATGTGTGTGTTTGCGTGTGTGCGCGTGTGTGTGCATGTAAGCAAAAGACACAAAAATAGAATAATTCATGATGAGAAAAAAATGATACGTTCAAAGACAGAAAACAGAGAAAAAAGAGAAAAATGGGGGATAAAACGTCTAAGAAAAATCATACAGTTGAAAGAGACCAGAACAGAAGAACAAACAGAAACAAAAACAGTAAAAAGTTGGACGTGATTTGTCTTGTAAATGTTCCAAAGACCTAACCATTGTAACCAGGCGAGTGGCGTTTTGCAAAGATGTGGCTGGGATGAAAGGGAAGGAAGCCATGTGGCCCTGGAGGATTCCTCTTTGGATTTGTGGGGAACACGCACACATGCACACATGCACACATGCACACATGCACACACACATACACACAAACACATACACACTCACAAAGGGAATATGTATGTAAATGAGAGGTTACCCTTTAGATCTGGTGAACAGATGGAGTTAATTGTTTCCATCCTTCTAAACACACAGTGTGCAATTCTCAGTAAAGTCATCTTACACTAAACAGACACACATCCGTCCTTCTTTCTTTCTTTCTTTCTTTCTTTCTTTCTTTCTTTCTTTCTTTCTTTTCTCTGCCAGACATTCCAGTGTTACCCATAAAAGAGGTTGGGTCAGGTACAGATGTTTGTAGGTGATTAAATCTCCTCTAACATGATGTAACTTGCATGCATGTCTCTGTTTTCCATTACCTTTATTCTTTATGTTGTGCTTTCTTTTATTTATGACTGTGCATATGTATAAAAGCATAGCACAGGGGCTTGAATTTTAAAACGTGCATACATTTTTAAACACTGAAAAACAATGGCATTGTAGAAAAATATATGAAATTGTGCATGGCTGAGAATGCTGCTTAATATTGCTTATAATAAATCAATGATATAGCATACTGGTATAATAATAGTATTTCACCTGAGAGCGGTCCATTATGTTTCTGTTTTATTAGAATGGATTGTAAAAGTTAGATTTTGTGACTGTTGGCTACAGTGAGAGTCTAATCCAGTTAAGTGCCAACCTATGAGTCTAGTCTGGAAGGATGCTAGCTTGAAAGAAGTGATATGTAACATCTGGGAAGTAAATCCTCTCTGTAGAGATAAAAATTGAAATAGAGAAGAAAAACAATCTTGGTACGGTTACAAAAATAACCATAGCACCACCTGGATTGACTTTAAGCCCAAGGCAAACAAAAAAAAATGTTTATGTAACTTGAGTTTGCTTCCCTGAGAAGTCAAACTGACTCATCACTCGTGACAGATTGATTTGCTGTTGCTTTAGCTGAGAAAGACAACCTGACCCCTGTCTGTTTATTGCGATTCAACATTTCAGCTCTCGTCAGTGAGGCAACATGACCTCTATAACCCTTCTGAGGTATTCCAAGTTACCCCCAAAATCTTGACCATGAAATCTATACAAGTTTGTGGAAAGCAGTTAAATAGATGTAGGACTCTCTTGCTAAACAGAAAAGTGGGTGTAATTTTACTCTAATCCCTTTGGACATTTGTTGGGTGTCCTTGGATAATTTTCACTGCAAAGGTGATTGAGGGTCACAAACCTGGAATCAATTACTAGTCCAAGCTTTACAAACAAGTTTTTGGACACATATGACACAAAAATGGAACTGTAATTTCATCAATAAGAGGTTTGTTTCTCGCATAGCTCATAGAAGTGGAGTTTTCTACAGTACCAACCTCTATAAAGAAGTTTGGAACGCAACCCACCTTCTTTACAACTCATGGCTCTGCTTTGTTTCACTGGTTACAGTCCAAAATCACCCATGTGAACAAACACTGGGTCCATTAAACTGTAATTAGTCTGGGCATTTCTGATAAAAAAAAGCATTAACTGAAGTTGATTCAGCCTTTTATTTAGCAAGGAGCTAGTCTACCCAAATCATTTCTAATTGTTTTTTAAATAATCTTTTCTTCCATTATTTTTTTTCCCCCAGAAATTAGAGTTTATACACACTGATTATAATGCATTCATTGTTTCGCGTGTTGAATCTGTTTGGCAGCGTAGGCATGCATTTTGGAGACATATAATGGAAAACAAACACGAAAATCCTGATATATAAAAAAAACATGGTAGAAATGCTTAGAACAATACTGTAAAATGTGTCAGTAAAGTAATCCGCAGGCTAGAGAACATAATAAAACCTAATTGTAGCTGAAAAGGCTGAACTAAGCGTCCTCTTCCCCTCAGGTTATGTCTATACAGCAGTTGGCAAGTAGTTTTATTTTATTGGACATCAGCCTGATATATAGGCTGATTAATTAGCACATGTACTTCCACTGAAGGGTAAAAGACCTTATGAGGAACAGGGTGCTGCTCTGTAAAATAACAAGGAAGACCACATCAAAGGTAAAAAGAGGATGAGACATTTTAAATATCTTACATTTGACTTGATACAAAAACAGAAACGAAGATCAGTCTGTGATCATTTCCTGCAAGAACAGGTCGTTCTGAAACAACTTCAACAGTTTTTAACCTATATCATTAATGCATTTCTTGATTGTCCCTTAAACTTTATCCCTTTTCTTTTAAGACAGCACTGATGGAATGCCATAAAATGTCCTTAACATTAATACATTTTAAATCATTATGTCTAATTGTGTCTGGACTTCCTGAAGCTCCTGTGACCTGGAAAATTTCACTTCCTGATGCGTCCTAATAATATGCCAATTTTTCATCTTATTGATAGATAAGACCCTCTGCAAAGATCAGGATTCGTTCCAAATCATCAGGATGTAATTTGGAAAATGTGCACAGCTGTTGTTGGCTCACACAGATGGCTTTAGCTGATGTGATGCAGATCCTACAAAACACAGACAAAGATCCTCAGAACAGATGATTATATCTTTTTATCTGGAAGAACAATATACAGAGGTGGGTCGGAGGAGTCCAAGCCGGAGGGGGTCTTGCAGGCTGTGGTCTCCTGTAAGTTTTCTTTTGAGCCTCTGGTCTTCCAGCTAACAGTCTGTTGAACAATGCCCTGATTCTCCACAGAGATCCGTGAACTAGATCTGACTTAGACTTTGCCAAAGGCAGTTTTTTTTAGTACTAAAGTGATTTATGTTCTAGGTCGTCCATTAAAATCAGTTTGATGAGGCAAATTATTTATGTGAACTGTCACCACAACAATGGGGACAACAAAGGGTTAGATATACCTTATGTTTCCATCCTTCCCAGGAAATGACTTAACAGTAATTCATAACATCTCATATTTTCTCTCCTCCAGTTATATTCCATTCTATGTATTTGAAGATAAAGATTCTCAAGGACACAGATGCTATTTTCGAAGTGCACAAAATACTCAGTCTGAGCTTCAATAAAAAAGCTAGTTTGGAGGTTTTAAAAGGCTTTAAAACATCTGTTTATAAAGTTACTCCAGACGCTTTGTCTGAGGGAGAAAGTCTTTAAAAAAAGAAACTGTAACAGCAGATTTTGTGTATGAAAAAAGGAACATTGTATATTTTGCGTGCATGTGTGTGTTTTAATTAAGACGTTTAAAACGGTCACCAAACACCCAACCGCACATGAAAGAGAGGAACCTACAGTTGGAAAGGGGTTGTAAAATGACCCCCCAGTCCACATGTTGCTTTTGTTGTGACTACAGTACGGCAGTAAAACAAAGATGTGGACACTTCATCGTGGGAATACACTTACTTTTTCCTCAGGCTTGGTTTACGCATGGGCTAGTGAGCAAACAAACACATTCAGGACGTGAGCACACAAACAATGTGACAAGTATGGTTGCTTGGGTTTTTAACAAGCTCTGACAGATTTCAACAGACAAGAATAGCAGCAGAGGTCCTCTTAAATCTAGGACAAGATCAAGAGTCTACAGCCATGCTTGCAGCTCTATGAGGCTGTTACTCTGGCCTAAATGGTAATGACAGCATGCTAACATTAACTTATATTTAGCATGCATAGTGTTTTAATGTCCACTACTTTAGTTTTCCATGTAGCATGCTAACATCTGCTAAAAAGCAAGAAATATGTAATACTAGACCTACAGCTAAGGCTAGTGGGAATGCCTCATGTTTTGCAGGTGTTAAAACCTGCAGTGCAGCGCGTTGGTCTCCAATTTCTGGCAGTCAGACTAATCACACAAACATCCTTGACATGCTTAATGAAGCTACAGGCTTCACCATACTCCTAGTTGTTGTAGTCTACTCTGGAACTACAGTTACAGCTCAGTGAAAAATAAGACAATCACCAAAGTTATTTCAGCTTATCTTGAGAGAGGCATGAATTAATTTTCAAGGGTCTTCACAACTGGCACCAATCTGTTCAATTTACCATATGATCCCAGTCTTCTGTTAATGGTGCGTGATGTCTAATTTGAGATGCATCATCAACATCTGTTGTACATCGTTAAACTTCCCACCAGTTAACTGTGTCAGATAATCCAAACTTTCCTCAAAAACAGTTATTTTGGTCAGGTTTAACTGGAAGACAAGATGAAACAGATTTTTAAAACACATACAATCAGCAGATTTCATTAGTCTAACATCTGCAAAATATGTAGAACACAGCAAAAGGACAGTAGAAAGACCAACTTTTAAACAAACAACTCTGAAACTTTGACGGTCCTTCTTAATACCACAGACGTTTGCAATTCTAAGTTGCTTTCTCCAGAAATAGCTATATAAAAGTTATTTAGCCAAAAATGGTAATAGTAGAGGCACATGAAGGGGCATTTTTTTTCAACAAAGAAATCCTGTAGTCTGCCAGGATTCAGAGGTTCACATATCAGGAGTGTTGGAAAGGATTCAAGGTCAGTTTGGCAACCTGGCTTCTATGAAAAACATCCAGTCCAAAGCATCTGATTTGCCTTGGATCAACAAGAGCTGATAAAATAATTCTAAATAATTTAGAGGTTCAATTATAGAGTCTGTCTTTAAAAATCGAATTTGGTTATACATGTGCAAGCAGGATGGCAAATATCTTATTTTTTGCCTTTTGCATATCTACTGGCTAACAAGAGAAAAACAGTGGATGCAGTTTCTTATCTGCATAATATTTGGTTCTCGTAAATTGCCCCTTAAAGCTAATGCTTTCTCGCATGTGTCCCAATTTCCAAAAATAATATAAGAGGGCCAATCGTGGATGGTTTGTTAAACAAAACTGCAATCTATTGGAAACATCAGTCCTTCCAGCTGTTGACTTTGTGCACAAAAATAATATATCTCCTCTGCCAAAACAACCAAATTGCAAGGGAGTGTGAAAAGATATATTGCCAAAGTGAAATGAGGCTAAGTAAGAGGCACAGCCATTACTTTAATGGTACTGATTAAACCTAAAAGGATCAAGTGTAGCTATATGTGCATGCAAGCATTAATACACAATGCAAAGTACCATTTCCACATGGGTGTGTTGTTCTCGCTTGGCGTGTGCACTATTAGAGCTTTTACATATAAGTTTACATGTCATTCTTCCTGAGGCACATATAGATACACTCACCCTCAAAACATGTTAAATGCAAACACCTGTGCCATATGTTAAGCCATTAGTGTTTTTTTGTTCATAAAAATTACTGTAACACTAAAAAAACACCTTTGAAGATGAGGGCTATTTGTAAGACAGCCAGGACCTTCAGGGTAAATCAGGAATTTATAAAAAAGGAAAACACGGTCCAAAACTGTCTCCCGAAATCAAGGCTGACTGTACCAGTAAGGACAGGCAGTTAAAGGTGCTTTTTGTTTGATGTTATATTATGTCTAAGTCTATCTTTAAAAATAAACATTCACTCAAGTCTAAGAGGACCTCTGTCACTTTCATACATATTAAATACACACACACAAATTTTGGCATGAACTCGTACATAGCTGAGATAACACATCCCTGCAGCTGCTGTGCTCTTAAACAGTGGGTAATGGACAATACCAGCTCTCAGAGTGCACTGTGGGAAAGGAACTATCAGGAGAAAAGTAATGCATCATCACCATCGTTTTCAACCTTTGATTCAGGTCAATTCCACTTTGATTTCAGGGCTTTAATTGAAAAGTCATTCAGCTGGTCTTTGTTGCTGCTCCGCATGGTAAATGAATGACACATGTTGATGATGTGCTCCAAGACTACATAGAATTATTATTTAACGCCATCTAGTGGACAGTCCCTGCAACGTAAAACAAATTCCTAAGTTGTATGCAATAGAGAACGCTTGAATTTTTTTTAAAACATTTTTGTAGATTATTAATTTCTTACTTTTAAGGATCAAAACTTAATATATCCCCTAACCATCATAAAAATAACTGTTTTTCTTCACAATATTAAGGGTCACCCATTGTACCGCCAGAGACGTGCGGCGTCGTCGCCGTGGTAACCACAACATGCCATTCAACCAGAGAGAATCAGTGATTGAGTTTTGCTAACATTAACGGTAACTGTATTTAAACTGTTCAAGACGTCGACTGTGGTCAAGGTTAGTGTTGCAGGACAAAGGGACGGAGTCTTAAGAACGTGTACAAAGACGGAAAACATTAAAAGTAAGGTCACAGTTTAATTGTTTGTTTCCTTGTTAGCTGACAAACAACGGCGCAAACCATTGACGTTAGGCTATCTAACTTAATTTGCTCAATTTATGGCTATGCTAACCCGTTGGCTGTAAGGCGTATTTTTTTTACCAGTATGAGCACACATTTTAATCTTACTTATCAACCTGAGAAACTTTTTATAGGATAACCCAGGCGTTTGGTTGCAATAAATTAACTCAAGAAGGTCTTTGCTGATGTTTTTACAAGTACGACAGTATATGTTACAGTATCGCCGTCGGTGTTTCAGAAGTCCACACACCAAAAAGTAACGTTAGCCAAAGCTTTCTTGTAAGAACTAGCTTACATTGTTCCAAGATGATAAGCTGTTCTATTTGACCTGGTACTTTAGTAAGGTCAATAGGCTTTTTAACTATCACATATCATGTAAATTATTTATAATAGTACAATAATAGTAAAATGCTATAATAGTATTCCATATTTTAGTACTATTAAGTTGTGTTGGAAATGCATTTCTCTGTGATTTATGATCCAAAAACCTAAATTTACCTTGATTTCTATTTTCTTGGGCAAAACTTCCGACTCGAAAATTTTCAAAATAAAAGCGCCTTTTTCACATAGTTATCTGTTTCTACCTGTGTCATATGATAATCATGTTTTAAAACTAAACATGTACTCGTCTGTAGCAGAGTACTCATGCTAGAATTTCTGTGTAAACCTTGTTGGTGTACTGTGATTTTCTGTGCATTAGTGAGTCTATTATCTGAGGAGAAGCAGACTAGCAGACCACCCAGCGGAGAAAATATAGAGCTGGAAGATCAAGAGGAGGAGGTGGAGGGGAAGGAAATGGAGGAGCACACCCCTCTAGTGGCCCTTGCACCTGATGCTTCACTCCCAGAGATGCAGGCTGCTTCCAATACTGATATCTCTTCTGGTCCTGCTTTCCACTGTCTAGATGAGGTATGATACATAAATGCTGTTAAATGTGCATGTTTTTTTTCTGAATGGGATTTGGTGATTTTATCAGAAAGATAAATATCACATTTGGCAGTTGCTTTGACAATATTTACTGTAACTAATCAAAAAATATGAGATAAGATTATGAATGCTTGTTAAAGGTCATAGATTTTTATTTGAACTCAATATGTCTGTTTAACCTGTCTATTAACATTTCTTTAGTATTATAAGTGATAATTACAGTAAAACATAGGATTGTTGATAGTCCTACAAAATTTATCTCGAAATTTTATTGGAATATTTAAGCAAAAGTGAACACTTGGACCTTGAAATCATAATGTGGATGAGAAAAATACTTTTTTATTACTTTGTTTAACACATACAGTAAGCAGACATTCAAGTCACAGACTCTCAATTAAATAACTCATTTATCTTCTGAAGTTCATAAGAACTAATTGTTTTATTGATTTACTCCATTCATTCAACACCCTATCAACCCATTTATTATGGGCATGCAGCAACTCATTCCTCCATTATCACATGGGTCAAATAGCCCAGGATACTGGACAGCAGACAATTCAGAGATTGGTTTGTCTACTCATGAATTCTCATGCTAAACTTCTATACATTTTTGTGTACATTCATTAAAAGATGATTCCAATGCAGAAGATGCTTTTACAAAAGAGCAGGCATCAAATTGATTTCAATTGCCAGACACTGAAATTTACACAGCCATTTAGTTAGAACTTTATTTTTTGATATAAAAAGGCATATCTTTTGGCATGACAGTTGAATATGAATGATAGAAAAGGTCAATATTATACAGTACACACACAAAGTTCCAAATACACACATAATTACCATGAATGGTCATAATAATGCAGTCTCTTTCACTTTCCAAATATCAACAATCCTTCAACCAATCCTTCACCCTTGTACTGTAGGACCTATGTATTATATAAAAGCTATCATACCTCACAAAATAAAATAAATACTGTACACGTCCTTAAAGTGATACATTTCTCTCCCCGTTTTCTCATTCACAGTGTGTATAGAATGGATTAAATGATGCAATACAGTTTTTTAACATTAGGTAGCAGTATTGTACAGGTGGTGAGTCAGGAAGGACATTATTTTGTGTGTGTAAAAATTGGTGCATGGCATCAAGAGATGTGCAGTAGTTCAGTGCACCCAAATATAAGGGTGGAAAACTTTTTTTTTCTCCTGCAACAGCAGTGTCCCACTCTGCAGCTGCTGTCAAGAAGAATTTGCTAAAGCATCAATAATGTAGAATGTGCTTTGGAGTGATATGACAGAAATTTATCTCAGGCTGCATATTTATACTGGGCTGTTTTATATTATATAGGAAGACATTAGCAAAATGTCTAAGTTTAATTGATAAAATGACAAGGAAGCAATCAGTGTTGTATATCACTTCCTGTTTTCTTTCAAGCAGTTTGACTCTGACCTAAACATGAAGGCTGTGACAATGAATTTCACCCCCATTCAACAAAAACTGTTTTATAAGCTCTCATATACCTCACTTGAGTGGCTGCTGTTAATTATTGAACCATTTAGAGCGGACAAAACGATAGCTCATTAGTTTTTATTACTACTGTGTGCTGGGATGTGTCTCAACTGGGTTTATAGCAGGAGGCGGCAGGACAGAAAGTGAAGAAATGCCAGAGAAAAAGTGAAAAATCTCACATCGTAACCCTCCGTATAATATTATGGCCCGTAGGAGGCTGGCCTTTGCACTGCATGTGTGTTTTTTTATTAGTCCATCATTGTTCATAGTCCATTGTCCTTTATTGTCATCATTTTAATCCAACATTTTGAAGGCCACGCTCACTAAAGTGGAAAAAAGTAATAGTACAGTTAAATTTTTTTTTCACAATTGCTTTTGTTTTTACTGCATTCAAACTGTCTATAGAACTTCTTTTTCGATGTGTAAATGTATGCAAATGCATGACTACGTGTATGAGTTTCTGAGTCTACTTGTTTTTCCATTCTCTGACTGTCTTTGTTTGTGTTTGTTTGTGTCCATCTATCTGTTTGTCTGACTACACTCATGAATAATTACCTGTCCTTTTAAGGAGCATAGTTCTTGGGTCGTATCATCATCTTGACAGTTTTGAAGGCCTGCCTGTAGTTGGTAGGGTAGTACTCTGTTGACATGTTGTGCCATGTTCCCCAGAAGATCCCATTCCTTACTCCCTTGTACCTCTTGTGATAGTACTTCCCGTTGAGGTTGGCTGACATGCAGGCATCAAACCACCAGCCGGAGCTATAGTAGGCACCGCAGTTTCCGGAGGGATACATGTCGTTGTCGCGGTCAGGTGTGGAGAAAAACTTCTGGTCATGGTTGAAGTGCTTGTTGAAGCTGATGGCATTCCCAGCTGTCCCACTGCAAATGACATATCGATTTATTTAAGTGGTAATCCTTTTTAAATATTTGATCGTGCATGAACAAAATCCAATATTGTACCTGTATCCACTGACAGAGAGCCGATAGCGTAGGAATTCATTGGCCACATAAAACTGGTCGTACTTTGCATACTCTCGAACACCTTCGAAGTCCTCTAGCTCGATGCGCAAAATCATGTCTTTGGCTTTTGTCAGTAAGTGGATGTAGTCATTGCCCAGCCAGAACTCACCTCTGCAGAAGAAAAAAAGGGATGCAACAAAGCAAAAATGAAAGATGGATTATGATTGAGCTTATATGCTCATACACTTGATTAGAAAGTTGATACAGTTACTCAAACTGAATTACTCATCTCCACAGGGGAGGAGAGCGAAGGCTGAGATGCAAGGGGAGAGTAGCTTGACAGTAAAAGTAAGATAAGAGGAAATATACGCTTTCAGTTGGGGGTTATACCAGATATGTAAGCATGGTTATCAAGAGGTAACCAACTGAGACTGAAATGGAAGAAAAGAAGTGGACATTTGATGCCAGTTAGAGGCTCTAGTTGAGGATCTACACTGAAATTAAATGTAGTTAGCATGAAAATATTGCTTCCCTCCATTTCAGTGGGACTCAGTGTTTTTTGACCTTTCTTTTTTTTCTCATATCCTTAATTTTATGCAGCAAGTTTATTTTTGTTTATATTGGTCAGACAGACTATGGTGATTGTATGTGTTGTGTTGTTTCCTACATGATAATCAATGATTTTGACAGCAGGTGGTGAACAATCATAGATAGTGAAACCAGCTGTGTATCATGAAGCCCTCTTAGCTCTGACCGACTGGGCACACTCAACTTGTGGGAGGAAAAGTGAAATCGTGTTGTAACAAATAACTTTCTGTCAAAGTAACTGCAGTGATGGATGTGTGTGGGTGTTTGTAGATAAATTCTGCTTGTCATTAGCAACAAAGGAATCTTGAATTACTGAATTGTTCCCTGTTGTGTATGTTTTTCAAGATTTGCTTCAGTCTATCTCACCTAAGCAAATGGTAGGTTCCAGTTGGAGCAGTGGATGATAAAAAGGCCAGATACTGACCCACCCAACTGGAAAGGTTTACTGTGGACTTAAGCTTTGTTGATCCTTGGGCTTTTCGTTGCTTTTATGTTGTTCTTGTTAAATTTTTTGGAGTTTGTGTTTAGCTTGTATTTTATATTATTTTAGTTAGAGTGGTACTCTGACTACCTGCTCTCCCACTTCCATAAAGGAATGAACTGCCCTCTATAAGGGGTGACAGCACTACAGCAAGCATGCTAAAAAGTCTATAATATAACCTCTTAGTAGTTATATTTTAAGTCCACTTTCCACTACCTGCATGATATTTGAGCCTCTATCCTCAAAACAAATATCAATAAATTTAGCTTATACTACTGTTTCTACTTTTCAAATGACTTGTAATGTCCACAAATCCCTCAGCTATCTTTTACTTTTTTCCTAACAAATCATGTTCTTCTTTTCCAAAAAACTAAAAAAATACCAGTTGATTAGAATCCATTGTATAACCAAGAAACCTTACTCCCCCATCCCAAGATATATTAAGGGGAACCCATTTACAATATCATAGCTCTTTACCTGAGGTTCCCGAAACCTTTCTTATACTCTGCCCAGGTACGGTTGAAGCTGACAGACCCGTCCAGTCGTTGTTGTATCACAGTCCATCCACCTCCATAGGACTCCATGTCACAGAAGACCTCAAATGTCCCGTTGCGGGGATCAGGGGTCACACGATATAAGCCATTCTTCCTCGCCTCCAGCATGTTGTAGTCTGAACAGTCCCGAGGGGCTAAGATGACTGCTGAGAAACAGAGAGGGAGGAAAAGAGGGGGTTAAAGATGTAATGGCAGTTTTTTAATGGGGTGTTACGGGATGGTATTTAATAATCTTCTCACTTTTCTCTGGCATTTTTCTCTGCTCAACCAAGAGACAGTTATAGAAACAGCCCCTTAGGCTGAGGATGGGAGAAGAACTGCGATAAGTTAGCAGGAAATCCAGCTTGAACCGTTGTGGAAGTTCTCATTCCTGCATTAAATTTCCGGGGCAGGCTATTCAAACACAAAACATGTTCAACATGTTCTTTAGTTTAACAGGAATGAGGAACCGCAGAATAGTCAATAGGCTGGCTAAAGTTCAGCAAGTCATCAAGCTTAAATAAAGGTTTCAGTAGGTGTTTGAGAACACTCTAGCCTTATCCTCTGATTCTCAACATGATGTCCCCTCTCTGGAAATCACATTGAATATCAGGACTCCAAGTTAAAAGAAAGTAAGTGACAGGACAAAGGCCAAAGGATAAAAGTCAGTGACTTTCCCCTTTGCTGCACCACAGGCTCATTTCATACAGCTCCCCTACTTTTCAAAGATCCCATCAAATTTTTTTTTTTACCTGCTCACTTATTTCTGAAACTCTTGCTCCTGTCCCCTGTGTCGCGCTGCAGGCTGCTGACCCCACCCGAAACCAAGTACCAAAGGCCCCTGTCAGTTAGCATTTGGGAATTGAAAGGAACAGACTTGTCAAAACGTGGGAAAGTGTAAAAGTGGATTAGGGAGGCGTACCCCCTCCCCGCATGTTCTGCACCTGGGGCCTAAATCATCCTGACATTGGGCAGGCAGCATGTGGATCCCTCCTGAGTTTGTTAGGCGCACTCCATTGCTGATACTGTTTTTTCATACTGTTATATCTGTTTAGCGGTTGGTGGATTATAGTAGCGCAAGGGTAGGGTGGACCATACTGATCAGAGAGGGCCAGACATTGGTTTTCTTTGAGTACAGGGAGAGTGGAATCAAGGCTGAATAGTATCTTGTGGGGTAGAGAAATATGCAGTTATGGTACTTCCCGGTATCATTAATGCAAGGTTTGAATTGTGTTTTTTTTTTTTTTTTTGTCAATACTGTATTTTCTATTCAAAATATGCAGAATACTTAAGTGCAAAATAAGTGCAGATTGTGGATCACTCCATGCGGAAACAGTCTGGGAGTTGAGCGTGAGGTTACAAATTTTATCCATATCACGTTAGCAGCTCTGTCTGTACTTGGCATTCAGAGTGTTGTCCTGTAAATTCTTTCAGTGTCCCCTTCACTTGAAGTGTCTGTCTGACTGTAGTTTCCACTTTATATCTCCCTCTCCTTATTTGTCCCCGTCTGTCTGACTGGGCAGCCAGTATCCTCAGACAGACAACAGTCATCTCATTTAATTACCTTTGGCACTGTGCCTAACCTAAATAACTCTAATATTAGCCTCTTAGTGACATCTAAATGATTGTTGGCTGATGGCTGTCAGACTGTTGAGGTGGTTGTTGATTGGATGGTTGATTGCATACGAACTTCATAACTGATATGCTTTTATAGACGACTTCTTGACCAGCTGTTTTCAGTACCATATTGCTAGCTTGATTGACTGCACACAGATAAATGATTGGCATAAGAGGAAGACCACTGTTATCAAGGAGGAATTCCTTTTGACAACCCTTAGTCAGTGAAGATTAGCACCTGTAATAGAAGGAAATATGGTTCCAAAGTGATAGTTTAATCTTTCCGCACGTAGACAGATTAAAAAGAATACTGTCTGTAATGACAGAAGCTCTCATCAACACCCTTTCTTAAGGAAGTTGTGTGCATCATATTGCAGAAAAGAAGTTCTTGACAGTGTTGCAGACTGGACATCCATTTTCTTTGTTTAGAATTGAGTTAACGTAGCTGAACAGTAACATGAATTGCTTTCCATTCACCTCAAGGCCCCAATACATCTTGCAGGAGTGAAAGTGAAGACTAGTGCCTGCAGCAAGGATGGGAATTGGCAAAGAGGGTGAAATAAATGCGAACAGCACTGTGAGCTGTGAGTGATAAAAGCATCTTGACAAACGGACTATTAGTCCTGCTTGGGCGGTAAAATTGCAATTCTTCGTTGGCTTTAAATGTCCAGGAAATATATGCCAGTGTTTTATCGGCTGCATGTTCATCAGATTTTTTTTTTTTTCTTAAGCTTAGAAAAGAATTGTTTGGATAAAAGGGATGAAAAGTTTTCAAAAGCCAGTGTCCTGAGTTGCCTTTTCTCAACTCACTGAGTGTAAATGTTGTTTGTAGTGTAGCCTAATGAGGTGTACCAGTGTGGCTGGTTTTCTAAATCCCTGCTCATGTGAGTGGTTGTTAACATTTGCCTGCCAATGATCCATCACCATCGCCTCTATTTACATGACAACACATCTGTCTCACTTGACATCTCCTAAGAATGTTAGCTTGATGTTATCTTCAGACATGTCTTCTCAGATCTGCAAGCTTTGAATAAAAACAGAATTTAAATTTAAATTCAAAATTGGTTTTATCTCTGTTTAACAATTATTTAAGGATTTTGCTACAATTTGGCATCTGGATGGTTTATTCAGGAGTCATGGGAGCTATTAAAACATGAATTGCTTCACTAAGCAATTTTTGCATTCTGGTAAACAACTGGAAAACATTTTTCACTGTCAGTCCCTAGTTTTCATAACAAGTAGAGGGACGTTGATTCTTAATTTAATGGGGAATAAAATGAATTTGTGCGTCATCAGTAGTGACAAACCATTCATAAGCCTCTGGAAAATATCTAAAATGTTTTGTTTAGGTTAATTTTTAAGCATGTCTCTTTGAATAATAAGTATAACTTGAGCAAACATTGTGAAACTGCAGGAGGCTTGTTGTAATTTGTTCTATCTCCGTAGTAACAGCTGTCTCGTGTCTACTACTTTTTGGTTCACTTCAAGCTCCATCAGGCACATTTTTCCCCACTTGCAGTAGAATAATTTGCCGGTTCTCAAGTTTAACATGACAGATTGATGTACAAATACAAGTGTTACTGACCCTGGTACTATCTGTGACTGATGTTGGGAAAGCCACCCACATTACTGCTTGTTGTCAAGAGATAATGAGCGCTAGTTGTTTCATGCAGGAATGAGCACTCAAGAGCATGACCTCCAGAGGAAGAGAGAGGAAGGGGCAAGACAACAGTGAAAGGGATTAAAAGAGGGAGACTGAGAAAGTTACAGCAAGTAAGGAGTGGAAAAAGAGTTGCAGTATGAAGGGGAAATGGTTAGGCAAAAAGCAGATACTGGGGATAATGGTACGAGGGAGAGACAAAAGAACTGAAGGAGAGTCTGAAGGAGAAAGAAGAAAGTTTAGGGGAGAAGAAAACAGAGTAAGAGCTGGGATTCCCTTCACGCCACTGTCCCAGCTAATCTGCTTAGAAATAAGCTCACATCTGTTTTCCACATAAAAGCCCCATTATAGTTTTTACATTCACATTCACTCATGCAATATCAGGATATTATTCAGTTTCAGTCTGCAAAGTGGCCTGCATTTCAACTGCGCCATCAACCAAATAAGCATTTACATCAATGGAAAATGGAATGTGCGTTAAGCTTGGCTAGTTTGCAATCCCTATTGATAACTTTGCATAATATCTATACTTTTTGGACTCTTCATTACAAATCTAAACCTGACTGCAGCAGCTTTTTAAAAAAAACATTTTCACTATATAGTAGGGTAGACGCCAAATATCTGTCTCTTTTTCTCACCCTCCCCTTTTTTGAAGTTCTCCATATGGAGAGTAGTGGAATGTGAGAGCACTTGAATTTGTTATATAAGAAGTCATCTGAATTTTCACTTTGACCCCAGTTGTAATTTCACTTCACTCATGGACAGTATGACCTCAACCTAAAGCTATTTTGCTGTGGTAATTATTGCTATGGCTGCTCTTAGCCAAATACGAATCTACTACAACAATGAAGTAAGCATGAGCACCTGTTGGCGTGTGACACTCACTTCAGTAAATTGTTAAAGGAAAATTCCACTTGTGATTACACAAATGTTGTCACATTATGTAACTTTCATATTTATAATGGACAAGGCATGTTGCAAAAAACCATTGCGTCGTCGCCACACAAGCCTGCAAGATTTCATTTCTCATTTCCCAGAAAGGCCACTTAGGGTCAAGGTGAGCATGGGGAGATGTTGGGCTGTTTGTAGTGATTGCAAGTCGAAATGCTCACTTATGTGTGATTGGATACTTTCTGTGCCAGAAAATTCACCTCACAACAACCTAAAGAAACCCTGTTCAGCTTCAACTAGAGTTTCATTACCATAACAACATCTGCGGTGCATTTAAAGGAATAGGAAATGAGACAGGAAAAAAATTAAGGGCCTCTCGATCATGCTCAGAAGATTCAAAAAAATTAATACAAGGAGAGGCATCTTATGAAATAGCAAAGATAGAACAGAATAGAATATAACAAAGTACACACAGAAAGAGGTTTTTGGTCAAAAGAAAATACATATATAGTAAACAGCTGTGAAGATGGAAATAGCCTTCAGAGGACAATATGATAGGACAGGAAAGATTGGGGCGTTTAAAGAACAAAAGATCGAAAACTACCAAAATCATCTTAGAAAAAGCAGGCTTACACTGAGGGCTGTTCTGTACTGGACAGGCATTTGTGCAGGTGGAGCTGAGCTTGTTGACCACTCCAGTAATGTTTTCCACCTGCCTGTCCACCATGGCCTGCACGTTGTCCATGTTGAGCAGGTTCAGCCCCTCCAGACGTCCCTGCAAAGCCGAGATCTGGCTCCTGGCATTGCGCAAGCTGGCTGACATCCTGTTCAGCTTCACCTGAGAAGGGCCAAAAATGATTTCAGTGCACAGAATACAAAGCAGGTGGATTACCAAAGTCACCAGCCACATTCTTTGTTTTACCAGCCAATTAGAAATTCAGAATAAAAACAAGACTGCCTGGTACTAGGCCCTCTGCCAAAGTGGCTGTGCGAGTCAACAAACTTAGCAGACAGAGAAAAAAATTTACCGCTATTTGGCTGGTGTCAAACACCGATTCCCCACCCTGTTTACAGTACCAGGAATTTTCCCCGGTGATCTGGTGCCAGGTAGGACTTTACAGGTCTTTAAACATCTGGCCAGTTTACATTCCTGTTTGGGTACATCTGACTGGGCATATTTGGATGACTTTAATCCTACAGTGTTTATAAAACAGATTTTAGTTTAGTTTGTTTAGATCAGTGTCATTAAAATATTCACAAGGCTGATAAGGATTCCAGTAAATTGGATGTTTACATGTTTTTAACGAAAAAACAGAAAGTGGTGCAATGCCACTATGATACTGTTCGGACAGACCTCTCGATATTATTTCTTGTGGTACAGACTCTGTGCACTGATGTGATTTTTGCTCAGTTTCTAACAACTGCCTGCTGTTATTTAGATTAGGAATACAATTATGCTTTACTTTTACTTACATCAGTTATGAGAATTTTATTTATTTATATTGAGTAAAGAATATATTCTTGGAGATCTTATCTTGTCATTCAAGCAAGTGCATTTGTAAAAATAGAATTAAATCCTCAGTAAATTCTTTTAAAATTAAATGTGTTAAAAACTGTCTCTTTTTTGATACTGATCTGCATCTTACCTGCATCTCCTGCATAGTGCTTGGGCTCGGTGTAATTTTCCCAAAAATAGAACCTTGCCCCGGTCCATCCAGCACAGCAGCTCCAGAGACCATCCCATCTCCCCTCTCCTCTTGGCTGGACCCACCTGGTCCTGTCGGGTCCAGTCTCACTTCTTCTCCGGTACCTCCCTGTGTCTGTCCCTGGTCAGCTTGCTGATGTCCAAAAGCCCCACTGCCCCTTGCCCCACGGCACTCCTGGCACCCACTTTTAAGCTTGTTTACCACCTCCTTTAGGCTTTGCAGCTCCTTCATTGTCTTCTCCAGCAGCCTGAACTGCTTGGGCAGCTGAATGGTGAGGGGAGGCAGAGTAAGCTGATAAGGGCATTCCTCTGGCTCCTCTGCCCCAACCCCGGAGCTACCGCACTGGCCTGAGGGTCTCAGTTTTATGGGGCAGGAGCTGGGGGTACCAGATTCAGATCCCAAAGAGTATGCTCCTCTAGCGTCCCATCTTGGGTGTGAGTTGGCGGGGAAGTCCGCTGCCCGACTGGTGCTCGGCACTAAAGTGGCTGTAAGCAGGAGACTGGCACAAGCGCAAAGTACAATTGTCCTCATTTCTCTATATGAGATTTGTTAAGGTGAAGTGAGTGTGTGTAAAGTGAGAGTCTGTCTGCACCTGCCTCTGATATTAATTCAAAGTGTCTGTATGCCTGTAGTAGTGTGTTTGCATGTGTCTGTTCCCGCCGCTGCAGATTGTAAGTTTTGGAGTATGTGAATGTGTGTTCAGTATCCTATTGGTTTAAGAGTGTGTGTATGAGCACAGCCTGCAGAGAGGAGAGCGCGCAGGGGAACTGCTGCTGCCTCAGATAGCTGTGTCATTAATATCAGGACGAGTGAGTGAGGGAGGGGTAGAGAGAGAGAGGAGAGAGAGACGGAGCGAGAGATGGGAGAGGGAGAGAGAGGAAGGGTGTTGAGTTGGAGAGGATGGGAGGGGCAGCACTATTGCGTAATGCAAAACACCATATCAGCAGCATTGTGAAAAACCAGAGATGCAGACCGAAATAATGGGAGTGGGGGTGAAAAAGAAAAAAAGGGAAGAGAAAAAAGAGAGAGAGTAAGAGAGAGTAGGTATGTCTTCTGCCTGCAGTCAGGGCATGCTTCCGTCCTGCTTCCTCTAAATCAGCTCATTTCCCTGAAGTGACTCAGTGCACAGGAACAATCCATGCATTTGACGTTAGAGTGATGTTTTTACACACTTTGTTTTGTCACGTTTTTAGATGTCCACAGCAGAAAACTTAAAGGCCTTGTTATATGACCAACTTCAGAATTAATAACCTTATTTAGTAAACCTTGCTTGTCACCAAATTAGGCTCAGGTGGCCATAACTACTATAAAATCTATGGTTAGCCAGCGGCAGGGTGGTTCAAATTAAGTGCAAGAATCATCGGAGTGTTACAGTCAGTTTTCCATAAATCCAGAGAGGTGTTCTCGAATATTGAGCACCTGCTAACACTCTGTCTTGACTTAATATTTATGTTATTTCTAAGTAACGCAGCGGCAGTTTGCTTATATATAATTGTAGATCTTTACTCAAATGAGTAAACCTACTTCAGCTACGCAATATTCTAATGGCTAAATAGTGATTCAGTAAGATAAAAAGCCTACATCATTTCTTGTTTTGTTCTTAATTTTTTACAGCATCAAGATTTTTTGGACTAAATTGCAACAGTGAATCTTTTCCTCTATTTCATACAAAATTTGAATTTTTTTAAGTAATTTTCCAATTAACAGCACCAGATACACCGGCAACATGTCATTAAAATGAATACAAATTGTCTGTCACTTGCTGTCAGGGTGGATAACATTATTTTAAATTGGTTATTGCCCTTATTTCATTTGTTCTGCTAGAAGTGCTTTTCCATTTGTTGTGACCTATTAATACTTTAAAAATAAGAAATGGGACATTTTTGAAGCACAAATTGGGAATATCTTGTTTATGACCTCATTGAAAACAAGAAGATATGTATCTGGGTTTAACTGATATAATAAATTAATCTTTTCACTGTTTTTCTCAGCTTTTTTAAAAAAGCTTACTCATAACTTTATATCCTCACATTAAATTTTATATTTTGCCCGCTTCCTTGAGTGGGAGATTTAAAGTCACAACATTTTAATAATAATGTATTATTTTAGAGTAAGTTCCTTGTTTAAGGATTCATAAACATGATGTAGATTGACGAGAAAGTTTGAACCAAGTCTTCTCATTCTTACCTCTCCTTGTTGTCCCAGCTGTCTATAATTACACAATGTTTATACACAATACTTAATTCATTCAAAAATGTATTCATAGTTTAATTGTTGTACTGTCAACAATGTTGAAATTATGAACTGATTAATGTGGTGTGATTCAAAATCAGAAAAACAAACAGATTATGAAGTCTGGATGATTAACAATTCACTTGTTTTTGTTGGTAATGAAAATGTGGATGTGGTCAAATTTTGTGGTTTTTGAGAAAGCATCCACAAACATTCTTCATCCATGAGGCAATTTTAAAAACATCCTATTAGTTTCAGTTAAGCAAGAAAAGCTATTAAAAGTGTTTATCGTACATAGTAAACAATTATTAGCTTTGAATCCTAACCCTGTGACATATACAGTCAGTATGTGACCCTGCTTGCAGTCTTGTTGTCAATTTTTATAATAAGTTCATCAAGTTCATTACTGTAAGTTCATTGGCACTGATTATGTTTGTGAAACATAAATGTCTTTTTAGTATATTAAATGATTCATAACCACGGGTCATGTAATTGGATTTTTCTTCACTGGGCAGAAGATTAGATGTCTCATGCATATGTCATATTTCTAGAGAAGTGACACAGTTTTGGGTAATTGATTTCAGCTAGAGAAGTGGCTCTCAGCCCTGATGAAGGAATAGTCCAGAAAGGAAAATATTACTGCACAAAACTTCTCGTAACAAAGTGATTCAATCTAGCTGCAGGCTCAAGTCCAATTCAGAAAGTCAATATCCGGACATGAAGGTAGAGATACACAGAGAGAGAGATGGTGGTTCACTCTATCACACCGTGGAATTCAGTGCTGTGCCTCTGTGGTCATTATTTTTCTCCCTCAGGGTGCAGAGTATGAAAGCCCACGGGTTGTTTTTGTTACACCTTTCACATACCTGCTGCACTACGCCACCATATTACTGGAAAGCTTACTGCTGATCTGCAGTACAGATGACAGGCTTGCTTTGCCAATTTGTGAATGTACGCGCGTGTGTGTGGGTGGGTGGGGGAGTCAATGGACAGGTATTTGCGTTCATGTGCCTGCATTAATATATTCCAGTGATTGTTTCTATCTCACTTCAAAGATTGTGTGCCACATGTGAGCCTTATGCAGCCACCCCATAAAAGTCTCCAGTGCTGCCGAAGATAAGTCTTGGCACCAGAATTAAGAGACGCTGCCTGAAACCGCTTCAGGCTGCTGCTCTCAGATGAATGGCCAGCGTATGGCCAGGATGTCTGTCGCATCACTGGTATGTCTTCTATGTAGCTGCAAATACCCCAATGACCATATTTGATGTGCTATTTAGCTTCAAAATCTGTTATGAATTGTTGTTGTTGTTTCAGTACAATGAAAAAATTTCCAGGATTTGCTTTTTATGACTCAAAATATGGTTGAGGTTAGGACCAAATGACACACTTACTATCTCAAGATGTAAGAGCCAAGAGATTTAACTAATTGTTTTACAAACAGATCATGTGATACTTAGTCAGGTGTTTTTTGCTCAAAGTGATGTGACCTTGGGTGACTGAAAACGCAAAGTGGCTGAAAAAAACATAGGATAAATCATATTAACGAGAGCCCTAATCTGCATCATTCACAACGTTCATATCTCTGCCCTTGGAACGTGGTCGGGTACTTGCAAGCACATTTGACAGCTACCAGATAAACAATATAATGGAATGAACCTGAAAACATAATCAGCTATCCCTAATGTTTGAATTCAGGAAGAGTTATCAGTCAGTGTGTGTGTGTAGTGTTTGTTTGCACGTGTTTATTGCAGAAACACAGTCCGACCTGAGATATCCCCAGTTCTGCTACTCTTCGATACAGACAAGGCTATCCCTCATTACTCCCCACCATACCAACCTGGCTGTGAAGATAAGAGGGGGACAACACATGTCATCTGTTTCTATCACACCAACACTTGCACAACAAGCTTACCACAGAGAGAAATCAATCACTAACAACCAGTAGTGATTATTTTCCCTTTGTTGCAATACCATTGACCTGATATTTTTTTCTTTCTTGTTCTTTGTTTTGTTTTCACAGCTGTGTACCTTTCTATCAACTTTTTTATTTCAAATCGTCCGGATCTAATAGTACTTGCAATCTCTTAGGGTTATATAACAGTCGTTTATCAATGATTGTTTCTTTTTATTTTGAGATTGTAGATGTTTAGGGGTTTGTATTTTATGTTGATTGTGATAAGGTTTCTGTGATGGCTGCTGTGCTGATAAAGGTTTATTAAGTCCAAATCGGGTAAAATCCTCTTTACAGACATAAGGGAGTTAGGGCTTTGTCATGGTCGATTACACTTTGTGTTGGCAAGTTCGGACAGATACAAAATAGTGTTTTCTTACAACAGTAACTGAATTTAAAAATATAGCTGCAGAAACAAAGCAATTTTATCAAAAAAATCTGACTATTATTATATTTGAAACTCTTTTGGAGTCTCAAGTGATTAAGTGTTCTTCTTCCTCTATTCCTTGAACTTAATTCTGTTACTTAACAATACTGCAAAACTGCTTACGAGTCAGAATTGTATCTGGTTCCTGGCAATATTGCCCTATTGAACATTCTTTGGGAAAACGTCAAGAGATTTCTGTAAAATGCAATATTCTATTCATATCTTGGTTTTTATACATGCAGCTCTGGGTCAGTTCAAAGACTTTGAAATAGCGCAACCTGAGCTGGCAAAGCCACACAGAAAGATTTATTGCCCACTTAGCTGAATAAAACTTAGGGCTTCTGCTATGTTCAGACTGCTCAGATGTGAATGACTGACACAGGGAAAATGTATAAATTCCAGCCAACAATCCTATGCTGATTGGAATTTAGAAATGTTGGTGACATACTTAGTTTCGATGAACCATAAATGATTTATCATAATGGGTACTAGCTGCAAGTTCTTTTCCACAAAATGTTCTCTTTATGTCCACGTGATAATATTTTTGTTTTTATGCTCCTCAGTTGTTGTCATTGGGCAAAATAAGCCAGAACAAAGTAGCCAGACTGAAATCAAGTTACAAACTACTCCAGGATACTCTGAAGAGGTATGTTTTCACATAGAAACTTAAGCTATTTTCTAATTTCATTTTTTTTTTCATTTGTGTTGCATGTTGATGCATCTCAGTGCATCAAATAATTCTTTAATCAGCCATTTATCAGTGATTGTTCCTTTTATTTTGAGATTGTAGATGTTTAGGGGTTTGTATTTTATGTTGATTGTGATAAGGTTTCTGTGATGGCTGCTGTGCTGATAAAGGTTTATTAAGTCCAAATCGGGTAAAATCCTCTTTACAGACATAAGGGAGTTAGGGCTTTGTCATGGTCGATTACATGTGGGGGGGGGTTGCCTATTTGGAAAACCGAATGAAAGTTTGTAATAGACGGCCAAATGCATGTATGAGGGTCATTAGATAATGTAAAAAACTTAGCAATGTGCAGCATGAACAAAAAAACAAAAGTTTAAATATTTTAAATTACTAAGCAGTGCTTAGCCACTTTGAAATACCGTAAGTGGATCACTGTTTATCTGGCGTTTAAGTTAAACCAGCATTTAGAAAATCAATTTTTCGACATTTGTGAATTGCTACAGAATTGTCTGCATTGTAATGCATCTGAACCACCTACCCCTGTGCGTTATGACTGCAAAGATGCTGAAAATAGTTGTTCAGTTCCGGTGACAGGCAGAATCCATCCAGCTGAAGTGTCCTTGAAAAAGACTTTAACTTCTTATCAGATCTAGTTGTGCTGCACTTATAGACTGTTAAAAAATATATGAAAGTAGTGACATCAGCCACTGGCTTCTGAGGAGACAATTTTTTAAGCCTGTACTGAAGGTACCTCTCACTCATTTAGTGGAGCGAGAAATCCTAATTTGAGCAAAGAGGTGGAAGCAGGAATTTCGCCAAGGCAGTATTAACAAGGTACCGCTATTACAACTGCCTGTAGGAGGTTGAGACCTCTGTCTATCAAAACATATTTATTTTTTAACTTTATCAAAATCTTAATGGAACACTGATTTTCAGACAAAATTAATGCACATAGCAGAGGAAGTGAAGGAAACTTTAAAGACCCCATTTTCTTGTTGAAAGAACAAATCTTTGTAATTTCTTGTGACAACAAAATCTGAAAGTGCAAATCAAATTTAATTGGTACTCTGAGGTCTATCATGAAAATCAGATCCTACTCTATTTAATGCAAATTGAACAACACTAAAGAATTGGTTTCAAAAATGTGTTAAGGCTGTATATATGATTTATTTTTGGTTTATTAAGTTTGTAAAAGTACATTCTAGTTATTAGTTCTTCATTTCATGAAAAGTAGAGAGCTCTGTCATGTTTTTTATTCAGAAAAATGCTACCAAATTAATGGCCATATTAAGATTAAGCAATGATTTATTTCTGTTATCTAGCTTATACTTATGACATAACTTTGAAAGAAAAATAGATAATTAACTTCCTTTTCTTGTGTTTTAGACTGTTGGAAACCATGTAAATGTACAAAGAGTGAACCAATACTATCCATATAATGCATACCACATACTTAAATGATTGCATCACCCAACAGTACACAGGATTCAGAGATCCAGCTTTTGGCAGAGGCAAAGAGGTGTCGTGCTGAGCTGGAGAGACTTCAGGCCGAGGTGGAGCGCGCAGAGGAGCAGAGCACCTCTGAGCAGCCTGAAACTGAGGTCAATGAGCTGAGGCAGCAGCTCCTCCAGGCATTCAATGAACTGAAAGCTGCTGAGGACAGAGAGTACAAGACACGACACAAACTGAAATGGTGAGCTGTACATACATATATATACAGGTTATAATGGCAGACACTGGGGTTATAATAACAGACACTCGGTGTACATCAAATGTCAATTGAATTAAATGAATAATGACATTCAATCCAGGAAAACAGGTCTATTACAGTCTTCTTCAGAAAACTGAGCTGCAGCTTTAACTGTCATACAAGCACACAAGCTCACACACGTACATGAAGTTCACAGCACTGACAGGACCCCACGAGACGGCGAGAGGAGTAAAACACAGAAGTGAAACCGAAGCTGTGAACAGAGAAGTTGTTACAGTAGGAGCATACATGTACATGGACACAGTTGGGCATGCACGAGAGACACAAACGCACACACACACCCACACACACACAAACACACACAGTCACCAGGGACCAAATACTGAAGAGAGCTACAAGAGGCAGCATCTTTGCAAGTTTTCATTGACTTTTAACAGAGGTGAAGGTGAAAGAGACAACCACACAAATAGTATTGGTACAGTGTAGAAACTGTGTGTGTGACTGTGTGTATTGCTTGGCTACAGCCTCACCAGTGAATCTCTTCAGTGTATTAAGAGGATGCTGTGTACTGTTAAGGGTGAATTTTAATGCAGTTCCTTAAACCTTGTTTCTGTTTCAGTAAGCTCGTTCTGTTAAAGATTTATGTGGTGAGGAAAACTTGATGTAATCAATTTATTACACAAATACCATGTTTAAGTGGATTTTTATGTTTTATTTGGATGAAAGCTGTTTACTTGCCTAAGTTCTCTGCACTGGTTAGTTAGTTTTTGGGGGTGTTTTTTTGACGCAAGTCCTGTAGTTGTTTTTGTTCCTCTCTTCTAATCCTTTCCTTTCGCTCCCATGAGTCTCTTTTTTCAATTCAACCAATTTTCCTCTTTTCTGCTGCAGGTTTCTCTTTTCCTTCCTCCAGCTCACTCAGCACCACTATCAGTGTCCAAAAGGTCAAACACACCCACAGAAATGGAAAATCACGCACTCCCTTGAGTATCTCCCTCTTCTCTGTACACAAACTATACTTCTCAAGGGCCACAAGGAGGTTACTGAACATTGCTAAGCAACATGATAACATAACACCAGTCTTTCCCGAACTTAATGATCTTTACAAGTTCCATATGACTTATGGTAGTAGCCAAAGAGCAAATTTTTCTTGTTTTCAAAGTGCAGGTAAGAAGACTTAAAAAGGCAATATCTTAAACAGTTAACATCTACTCTAAATACAAATGTCCAGAGTACTCAATTAAACTGTCATTTAAAGAGATGAAAGCAGATGAAATGAAAACGATGAAGGCAGCTGAAACTTTAAATTTAGCTGAACCATTAATGGGCAACGTTTTATGTCATGCTGGCAGTTATAATTAATGATTAAAGGTAACCTATGAAAGCCGCTGAAATGTTAAAGTTGAAGCACTGGTGACATTTAAAAGCACGGGTAAACATTTAAATGTTAACAGTTGAACAGCTAAGTATTTAAGCTGTCAGAGTTAAAAGTTGATGTGTCAGTTGATGTGTAAAGGCTGAAAGCAGTTGAAATGTCAATTGAACTGTATGCACTGTATACTGGGATTTAGTGGCACCTAGTGGTTAAGTTGCTGATTGCACAGGAGTGAATATCTCTCTCCTCACTTTCCCTTGTAAACCAGTAGGAGAACCTACGGTGGCCATTAAGGGCCAATTTGGAACCAATGGTTTGCCTGTTCTGGGCTGCCATAGCAACATGGCAGACCCTGAGAAAGGGTCTGCCCCTTTTTTTAAAAAACAAAAAAAGTAATAAAAACACAGGGATTCTTATTTCAATGCAATTGTACACCAATGAAAACAAACTTATTAATAGTATGGAACTTTTCTGCAATATTCCACCAATTAATCCCCCAAGATCCTACAAACTAAATCATTTTAAAGTACTGATTACGTAGATTTGGCAGTGAAAGCATTTGAAATTTCACTTAAAGTTAAGTTGCTGCAAATAGTTGAAGTGTGTGCATTATAGATAAGGTGTCAGTTTTTCTTAAGGAGTGACAGCAGTTGGAACATGTATGTATGTATTTGCAATCTTACTTGATGTGTAGAGGCTGAAGGCAGTTAAACTGATTTTTGCACTTCCTATAACTGACAATGATTAAACAGTCATGTGTCAGTTTTAAGCTGCTGAAATGTGCATTTAAGCAGAAGTGTTAGTGATACAGTTCTTGTGTGAGTCTGAACACCGAAAATAGTTGAATTGTCAGAAAGTTCAAAGAAGGGAGACCATGTCTCATCACTACATTCTATGTTCAAACATTTGACACACCAATTACTGAAAACCATAAAAGTAATGAAGAAGCTCAATTAACATGAGAAAGGAGAAATGGTGGTGACTTGTTTTAAATTGTAAATGAAGTTCTTTGGAAAAAATGTGAGTATGAAGAGGTTGAAGCAAACTTGAAGTCCAAATTAGAGGAAACTATAAAATAATCATTCTTGGTAGAAGAATGTGTTTTTGACTTACAGTCAGCTCACAGATATACCAGAGAATGTCAGAAGAAAAAAAATTAGTGATGCAATAAAAAATATGGCTAATAGTCCTTACGTACTCAACAACCCTAGTACACTTTAATGCAGATCTCTTTTCACATATTTCCTGCGTTGCATTTGACCCTGGATTGTCTCAGCACTATTAAACCACTCACAGCATGTAAACTCAACACTATATTGCAAAAATATGATTAGCTGGATACAGTGATTTTTTGAACTAAGCACACACACTGAGGCACAGAGTTGGAGGCACAGCAGTAATCAAAAAATTAAATGAAAACCACTTACAGGGCATTCTCAGAGGATACTGTAATAGACAATATTAGAGACTGAGTGTGCATATTACTTGTGACAGCTTTTGGTAGTGAGCTCTCTTGTCTTTTCATTACCTCAGTTTCTCCCTCTTCTTCTTCTTCCCTTTCTTTCAACCCTACTTGCCTAATTTCCACCCTTTTTCCACATTTCTTCTGTTCTTTTTCCCTTCTCGTATCTTATCCAAATGGCTAGCAGGGTGCATACGACAAGCAGATGCTCACCATGCAAATATGCCTTTTTAAAATATTTGTGTCCTTTAATCTTAAGCCAAACAGATACACAGGAATTCAGCACTTTTTCCAGTCACATATTTTAGCATGCATGCAGTTTTTCTCTCTATATCAGTAGTATCCAATGCATCAACTTGTCAAGAGGATTAATATCATTTACTTTGTGAAACATGCACCTATGCGCCACATGCCATTGTAAGGTTTTTCCCAATGACAGAGCTGACTCGAAAATTATTTTATACAAGCTTTAATCAACTGCTTAAAGCATCTGCCTCAGGGAGATGAAAAATTCATAGAAATAATGTTTTTATATGCAAACTTACACTGGGTTTGGTACTTTAGTTATAATTCTTTATGTTTATGTATGAGAAAGCTTGTGTGTGTGTGTGCGGGTGTGTGTGTGTATATGGTTCATTTAAACTTATTTGTACTATTATATTATGTATGTCTGCAGTATGCATTTTTTATGGGTTTATATTTACAGGCTAATAGTAATGTTTCTTAGCAACTTATTCAAAACTTTTGACACCCTATTTATGAATATGAACTCTGCATCTTTTTCTTTATGCTGTTTCAAGAAAAAGATGCACTTGTTTTAGGAACCACATGCCAGAGTATTTTTAAAAGAAAAGTACACTGTTCCTCTCATTGCATTCCTCTTTCTATTGAATGAGGACCTGAAACACGCTGTTTACTTCTCTAATAACGCATTTATTTAGTTTTCTCAAATCCTCTCCTCCCCTCACCTTACCCCACCCCTATGCAGCCTCTGGGAAGAGAAGCAGTATCTGGAGAAAGAGAATGAGATTCAGTTGGAACCTGCTGTAAGTTCATTATTGCACCATCCAGGTGTATTTTGAGAGATGTGGATTACTAGTGCGACAGCGGTCTTCAGAGAGGCTAAATATGAGTTTTACTTTAAGCCTCCATCCAGGCTTAATCCCTCAATATGAAGACGTGCCGTTGGCCCTTTTTTTTTTTTTTTTTTGTGGCGATTTGAAGAAATACGAGGCTGAAATATTTCATAGTACAGTCTCATTCAGTAAAAAAGGGCAGCATACAAGCTAAAGAAATATTTCAATCCTTGTATTGTTTACGCAGGCATATTTAGTTATAATGTCTTATATTTATCCAAAGCACATGTAGCCGAAACTTAATTTTTGTACAAGCATGTAACAAAGAAAGTAAAATATATTATTTAGAAGTAAAAAACAAATGTATATAACCCACAAAAAGACATTAATATGAAGCAGGCTCATGTTAAAAGACAGTCTTTATTTCTATTGCCCTCTGTTGGTTAGTATAATTGGACATACTTAGCATGAAGCTGTTCCCATTTGCCCTGTAAAGCTACTGCTCTACACTAATACAAACTCTCCACCTGGTGTATTAGTTTTAAATCGAAAGTCTTTGAAGGTTTCAGTGGTTGTGTTGAGGAAAACTCATTGGATTGCAAGGCTTGAAAGTTATTTCAATTTGGCTGAGACATCAACACAAAATACACCCGTCGTGACTGATCGGACAATAATACTTTGGATTGGAAATCCAAAACAACAAAGTGCTGGAAATATCATGATTATATTATTGACTTTTTTAATTAAAAGGGTTTGGGAATATACATTATTCTTAGTTGGCATGCATAAAGTATTACAGCCACAGGGAATTTTTGACCTCTATTAGAGGCTCAACTTTTATTTGTTTGTGTCTATCAAATCCCCTGCTATCATGGAGACTCTGCTTTTATTTGAGGGAATAGGGTAAACATGATTCTCTCTGTGATGTATGTAGTAACAGGAAAAATGAGAAAATTTACTTATTTTCGTATCATACTAGAATTGCAGTATCAGTGTGTACGAAGCCTCGCATATTACTGTATTATAGAAATGAATACTGAATTCTAAGATACAGATAAATATAGTAATTCTCTATCAAAAATAATAAATTTGTAGTACACTTTGAGTATTTCCAACACTTGGATAAGCATGAAAAGCTGGTAAATCACCAGTACTAAAAAAATTCAGCAACTGTGTTGGGGAAAATCTGATCAGAGGAGCAAGAATATGAGCATAACAGCTTTAGGGTACTAAGGAGTGACGCACCTTCTTGTGCTGTTAATGGCAACATAAGGTTACAGTTTTAGCTTTGCAGAACTGATAATAACAACAAAATTACTAGCATTATTTAGCATTTTTTAAAATACTTAAGAGGTTCAATAATGCAACTACCATTTAATTTTAGATTGCAATAAAAGAACATTCTAGATGTACCTGATTTTTCTGCTTTTATGCCTGTGGCTTGTATAATTTTTATCATGTTTTAACACTACAGCGACCATGAGCCAGCGTGGCTCTGGGGTGACTTTATAAAAACCAGCAAGAAAAACATAGATTTGAAGAAATGAGGCTGAATTTCAACCGATAGTCGCAACCTTCACAATTCGTCCTCGAGATGCTAATGTGTATTTGTGTTGTGTTGTATCAAAAGTGAACTTTGAAAAATGAATTTACATGCCG
>JAPZDV010000015.1:8942624-9060865 GCA_029814665.1 Acanthurus lineatus
AAAATGAATTTACATGCCGGTTCGCTACTCTATAGGGAGCCAATATTGCAGTAAAACAGCTGCAGCCCTTTGACTGCTCAGCATGAATCATTGAGTGGTGGCATTTTATGGAAAAAAGCATTTTGTTACCACACACAGCTCTGGGATTCATGGACATTCTTAAAATGTACAAGATCTGAAGTGGTCAAATAATATTCAAATATCAGCAACATCACATCAACACAAACTTCTGCCTTTCTGAGAATATTCAGTCAATTTATTCTGTTCTAGCGGGGTGCATAAGTAAAAAGACCTTTTCCCAGTGAACCAATAGCATCAAGTGTGATATTAACTCAATTGAAACACTCAAAGGCACCCAGGGGTGTTTGCATTTTTCTCTCCCTGTCACAGACAAACACACATATTCACTTGTCAAACATGATTAATGTGTTTCATCAGAGTCCTCGCACTCATTACTCATTGTTTTGCTATGTGTACAGTGAAAACAAAGTGGTGAGAAAACACAAGCTGATATTAAAGACCATGACATCCATCAGGTTGAATTAATAACAGCTAGTTTAGTTGTAGTTGTTTATGCTCATACTCATAAATGAAAAATTGGCTCAATGTAATTCAACTTTGTCAAGGTTATGTGTCAAAAATATCTTGATGTGGTGGAAATTAGGACAGTGATTACTAAATTTTGTTTTTTTAACTAGAAGTAGTTATGAAAATGAGTTTTACCTGAAGATATACCACTGAAACAAAAGAAAAGACAAATGTTTGTTTCTTAAAAAACAAATAAATGAAATGAAACAAGGGCTGTTGAAAGTAACCCTGGAAGTTTGAATCAAACAGCAGTATTTAGCCTGTGTAGCCTGAGAGCAATTAAATTTCTCAGTGTAGACCTGACACTCTCAATGTGTAATCTAATGTTCATCCTGCTGGTGACTCCTCCAGGAGCTGGAGAGCAGCACAAAGGCCCTGCAGGACAAATGTGATGATCTAAAGAAAGAGGTTACCCAGAGACAACTGGAAAACAGGTATTTTATCTAGTTGTTGTTCAGTGTTCATTCATCCTGCTCACTCACATTACCTTACAGACAGATATGTGTTTACCTATTAAGTCTGTATTTTTTCTGCTTCATTCAGTGTGCTCTTATGGTCCATTTAATAAGAAGCAGTGCAGCTGAATATTTTAAGTCCTGTTAATCAAAATTGTTCTGATAATAAAGCCAACTTTTTTTTCTGTGTGTCTTGCCCTCACTCCCTGCAAAGAGGCCTGATAGAAGATGTGGAAACCCATGAAATGCAGATACTGAAAGAACAGAGAGAGCTGAAGGAAAAGAAGGAGATCATAGAGCTCAAAGAGGTCTGTGTGTGAGAGCATGTGTGTGTGAGTGGGCATAGCTTAAAGCAGACCATCAGTAGAATAACAAATGATCTTCCTTCTTTCATTTGTGTGTCTTTATGTGTTGTATCAAGGCTGAGAAAGCCCGGCTCATCAGCATACCTGACCAGATTTTGAAGGAGATTGAAAGGAAAAGCTCTAAGAGGGAGTAAGTACATTTAACCCCTTAATATTCTTTATCATAGAAGAGAAGGTAAGTTAATGTTTCAAACCTCAGTAATACAAATTAACCAGCTAGGGTGCTTATATGAGATAACGCTTAGAAGAAAAGATGGCAAAAAGACATCTTTCGAAAAAGTGACTCCCTGATTCATACAATCTTTCTGTCAGTTGGCTCAAATTTTCCTCTAATTTGTCTCCTTCTTTTTATTTTGATCTTCTTTACACTCAAGAGCTGGATTTAGCTGGATGAACTCTGTGTTATCACTCTGTCGTTTTCTTAACAGAAATAGCATGCGCTACTAATTGTCTTTTGCAAGTGTAAACTCTTTATCTGACCTGATCAGGAGCAGAAAAACAAAAATAAAGAAGCATCAGAGTCCAGGTTTATACTTGTTTGGTTTCCTCTCTGTAATCTGTACATCAAGCCATGCTCCTTTTTAAAGCACAGTAGAGGAAGGGCATATTTTAATCTAAATTACGTTTGTAGCTACAGTCAATATTCTGGGAATATAAAGGTATGAGTCCTTCTAATTTTGTAAAAAGAAATGACAAGCACATGCATCAGATATTATTTGTTTTTGTTTGAAGCAAAGCTGCAGTCAAAGGCCTCTTCATCACCAGAGAATGGTTCCACTTGCCGCTTCACTGCAGTCTCTTTTATGTTTATTTCAAATTAATATTTGGCTTGCAAGTGATGCAGTGGAGCTGTCTGCACGAGCCATGTGAGCTACGACTTGTAATTTGAAATTCACAAAGCTCAGGCGTACTAGGGGGTGTAAGTAAAATATGGATACACATGCTGTTATTTCATAAGATATGCACTCTGGCAGTGCAAGTGAGGAATAATAATCTGATACTCTTCTCTTGGTTTTATACTTGCCCTTTGTCTTTTGTCTGATTTAAATTTTATCCCTCCAAACACAACAGAGCTGCAATGAAGGAGATAGAAGCACTTAATGCAGAGATTTCCGAAATGGAGCAGCAGGTGAAGGAGGTGGAGCAGCGCAATCACTCTCTCAGAATGAGGAAGAGGGAGTTGAATGAAGAGCTGGCAGGTATTCGGGCCAAAGTAGAGGCCGGTCAGAGGGAGTGCAGACAACTGCTGAAAGAGCAGGAGGTCAACAGGGAGGAGGAGGCCAAATTCATAGGAGACAGGTAGTAGCTTCTAATGCATTAAAAAATGGACACTACTATGAGGACATTGCGGACAAAATTGATTGAATTAGATAAGTGGATTAAGATAGAAATGCAGCACTTGAGCTGAAGTTTTAGAACTGGATAAGAGGCTTTGATTGTGTGTTTTCACACATATAATGTGCTTTTCATCACCAGAGGCATCCTGGAAATGAAGCTGCAGAATGTCATGTGTGACAGAAAGCACCTCTATGAGAGTCAATCTGTGCAGCTTCGGGAGAAAAATAGGTACAGAATGATGTCAGACTGCTCCGTCACACATATAAATGTCCCCACATACAGTATTAAGGGTGTTTGCATTTGTACCCTAAAAAACACAGACAGAAAACATTCTGCATGCGTTATTTAGGGATATTTTAAGAGCTTTTAGTTTTGTAATGTAAACAGAAAGTTCAAGAAAATGTCCCCAGCTGTCTTTTACTGTAATAAATCCAGCATATTTGACAGGAATTCATACATGATGAGCCTTATATGACTTTCTTCATTTTGTATGGGAGGCACAGCCTGATGATGGTGATGATAATGATAATGGTAATGAATATGAAGTGTGTGTTTCTCCACAGGCAGATGCAAGCCCTCAAGAGGATGGAGCATGCACTGATCATGGCCACAGAGCAGCTAGAGCAAACACAGTCTATCTACAATCAGTTACAGGCACAGGTGACCTATAGATGACTATAGAGCTGTTCAAATTTGAAGCAGTCGGAGGATTTACATCATTATAATGTAATTTTAGGAGGGAAAAAAAGACTTTTTTTACATTAAGGATAAAATTCTCTGCTTGGAAACATCCTGATTTTGCCAGTGAACCTCACAATGGTAAAACATGCGCTCCTCATGGTTTGCAACTCTGCTTTTACTAGTTTTGGCACTTGGCTGGGAACATTTTACAGGATTAAACACAGGTGTTGGAACATTCTGAGCGTAAATGTCATGAGGACAATAATTAGCGCATGAAATCATTAATCTGCATTTCACCAGAACCTTTTTTTGTTCTCATTAGCTTCCTGTAACTTTACTGATTGTGACAGTTTTGGAGAAAAAAACAGAGGATGAAGAAGAGGTGGCAAGTCATCGGAAACATGTCAGCAGATAACAGTATGAAAGGGAAATCACTATGACACACCAGAGAATTCTCGCAATAAGGAAATGTTGAAAAACAAAAGCAGTTGTGCCTTATGATTCATTCATTTCCACTATTCTGCCAATCAGTAACAACTTTCATGTGAGCGATTACTCATAATGAATTAGACTGGGAAGGCTGTTTGAACGAGAATTCAGTAGTTTGTGGGTTTACACCAAAATTGCATCACATTTAGCTACAATGATGTTATTCATGGGTGTGATATTTACATAATGTTGTGTTCTAAACTGAACACAGCAGGTGGGCTAATGAGAACTAACAAAAGGGTGTATTGTTCAATAATGTAGCTGAAAAATTTGTGGTATTACACCAGCATTTCAAACTTTTAAACCTACTGACTGACTTACTCGGCTTCCTGGGACAAACAGTATCTAAATATGGAGTAGTGTAGCTCATACCACTGCACGCAAAGCCTGGCAACCCTGCAGAGAGGGGCAATCCCAAGCACCTAGAGGCATTCATTTTTTATGAGTCTCAGTGAGCACTTTCAGTGTCACTGGATCCAACTTCTCTGATATATAGTATTAATTATTTTGCAGTTCATGTTTAATGTGGTTTGAATATGCACAGACTGAATTTGATTTGACGTTTGGTCATTTTGTGCTGGATCCTTCTTATGGACTACAACCAAAGAAATGTACCAATAATACATTTTTACAGCTTTTTCCTAATTCAGGCCTGCCTAAAAGCAGATGTAATATCTGTTTGCACACCAGCAATTAGAACGAACTTTTGACTTTTGACTTTATATTCTGACCTGAATTTCCAGTTGGATGCTCTCCCAAAAAGAGAGGCCAGTATTCAGCAGAGGATGGAGCTTCAGAAGGAGGTGGATGCTCTTAAAGTCAGCTTTGAAAAACAGGTGGGGACACTGTGCATGGGTGGACAAAACATGATTAGCAACTGGAAAATGTAATGCAATTTACTGCAGAAGTTCTCTAAAAAATCAATCTTTGTGGAGCCTTAAACTGCTATAAGAGTTTCAGCCAAAATGAAAAGTGTTTGTGTGTAAAAGTTTCAGAGCTTTTTCCCTTATTGTCATTTTGAGTAAATACCATTTATACATTTAAGTTCTTTTAATGTTTTAATTTCTAAAATCTGTATTGTTAAAAATTGAAGGCAGATTTCAATTTTTTACTTCATTTTTTTCCCTGTCATTTAGTTAGTCAGAACTTTAATGGCCCCCTTTGGTGAAAGGTCTGCACAGAGTATAGATGATCATATTGATCCTCTATCCATCTTCCTCATATCAAGGGACTTTAGTCCACTTTGTCCAATTCTGCTGTCACCCTTCATTTGAAGTCAAATTGTTATCAAGAGATTTTTTCAGCTGAAAAATGCTAAATATGTTCCCAACCAGCTATCAGTAGCTGAGGAGGAGAGCCAGAAGAAGCAGCAGTATGGGATGATTCAGGGGCTGCTGAGGGAGTCGAACAGCCTCAGAGAAGAACTCCATAACCTCAGCTGTCTGACACAGATCAAAGCCGAGGAGAGGGGCCAGAAGCACCGTGAACTGCTGAGGGCTGAGGTTCAATACAAACACAAACACATGCACACAAAGGCTCATTTAGATTGGTTTCAGTGTCATCATTAGAGCATTTAATAACTTATGCAAACATAAAAATCAAAGAGGAGCTCGAGTAGGTTTAGGTTTTAGGCAGCCGTCGTGTCTGTTTTATGGGAGAGAAACCAAAAATGACAAAAACACAATTTCAAAGAGCATAAATGTGAGGGCTTTACTGCCATAACAATATTACTGTCACCACATATATTTCTGCATGATTGGAAAAAATATAAGGAGGCTAAGCAGTTTTATTTTCAGCTAAAGTGAAGCGACAGTTGAGAGGAGGCATGTTTTGGCAGAAATGGTTATGATGGTTCTGAACTCTCTTTGCATGTTGTTTCAAACAAGGATCACATATAAATTAATGAAACCTCCTATTTGAGTACAGAATAGAAAAACAAATCAGTATTGATCACTAATTGTTCACTAAATTCAGACAGCTTTCAAAAAAACAGGGCTGCAAAATCAGCTAATTTCACTGTTTCCCTCTATATATTTAAACTGTCAGAAAAAAAGCTGATGCAATATTGAAAACTGTGCACCAACAAATCTGATTGAAGGTTAAGGTTTATAAGCACACACACACACACAAACTCAAAAGTGATGATATTATATATTTTTACCTGTGTAATTCCTTCTGCAGCAGCTGAACCAGCACATCCAGCAGGAGCTGCTAGAAAAAGACCTGATCATCATGGACCACAGCAAGCTGAATGCTATGCTACAGCGCAGGTGTCACTGCTGTTTCTTCTTTTAATTTCTTTGTCAGCCGCCTTTCATTAAATGTGAATGTGTGTGTGTCAAGAGGATTTTGATTACAGAGAAGCCAATATGTTTGTAGGAAGTAGAAATGGCAGCATAATCACCCACTGAGGGTCTGTTACTGCCCTCATGTTTCCTGTCTGTCTCTTAGTCTGTCCCTCTCTCTTACTTTTTCTTTATCTTTGCATAATTTGGGGGTAAATCTTAATATTTCATCACACAATTCCAGATCTTTTCATAAATGTCATTACAGATTCCTTTTTGCATTTAGAAGCAGTGGCAGGACCGGTGTTCCTACTTCCAGGTTTAACAAGTACCTGTGCAATACATTCATGGTCTTCACATTCAGTGTGGACAGCAAACCAAATGCCTGTGTACATAAATCGACATGATAATTGATTCCCTAGTTAATTGTTTGGCTCCTCTGATCTCACAGATGGGATCACAATTAATTCAGACATCTGCACTTGTTGTCAGGATACGAAAACCATAACTTACTAATTGGTCATACTTCAGTGTTCAGACACAGACTAATGCGTCTGGCGTCACTCAGAACAACAGCAGACTCTGGTATTGCATTCATTAAGGTCTCGACCAAAGACTGCAGTCTGATGTGGCTGCACTTGACATTAAATCCAGGCTTAATAATTAATTACAGTGGCCTGCTTTTGCTTGAGCAGAGTCAGTCTTTAATTTGTGTATGCCTTCTTCGTAATTGCTTAATATGATAATGGGTTTTGTATAACAGTTATTGTTCACATTTTAGTTTGTTAATTGTAATTTCATGAGGTATCATAATGCAATTAGACTCAAGTTCTTTCACGACAATTTTTGATTTACTGATTATTTATAATGAACAAAATTTATTTGTTTTTATCTTGTTCAGCTATATATTTTAGTGTATAATTGATATTAAGTGATTTTAATGATACCATGATGATTAAGGCATTAACATTTTTGTCCAGACTTTACCCCATAAAAGCAGATGTTGTAAATGGCTTACTGGAATATTAAAAAGTGCCCAGATTTGAATGATTGTCACTAGCTATGGATTTAAATACTACAGTATATGAATCCTGCAGTAGCCGGCAGTATGTTTGATAAAGAGAATAAACTATGTCAAAATAACAGATAACTGTAAATGATAAAAAAGACTTCATAGTACATCGATAGTAGTTCTTGTAATCCAAATGAAAAATGAGCTCATTGCTAATCAGAGTTTTTTACATTTAGATTATCTCAGTGTTGTAAGATGTACAACATAATGATGGAGGAGAAAAATAAGTACGTCAAACTGAGGCAGATGGCTTTGCAGAAGATCGCAGAGCTGAGAGAGCAAGTGAAGGTGCAGGAGAATGAGACTGAGATCCAACGTACCATCGTCATCAACAAGGACAGGTGTGTATACCAGTTTATTTAAAGATTTTAGCAAATGCAAAGGGTTTTAAAGTGTTAATTGTTAAACACAGCATTATCATATTCCCAATATTTTTCTTCCCAGATCACTTTCAAAGGCTCATATGAAGATCTCTAATAGTTCCAAAATGAGGGACAAACTGAGGAATAACATCTCAAAGGTCTGGGCCCACAAACACACATGAACACAGATACAGAGATGAGACGAGTCAAAACACTGGAAAAAAACCCCCTCAAAAATAAGCTTTAAGAAATGACAATTGTGTGCATTTTGTCTTTTGTAAAAGATATTTTGACTAGGAATCAGACAAGTTTACCTGCACTGTGGGAAACACATCGTCATAAATTTAACAGTTGACACAAAAGTTATTAAATAAGTCATATGCCAAGGTGCCGGGAGCTGAACAACGATATGGAGTCAAAACAACTTTTGAGATGTTTTGAATGAGCTCAGTTTCTCACAAGACCTTTAACTCCATAGCTATCCAAAACAAGGTTTAAGGAGGCAAACAGATCTAGTTCCCTCTGTGATTATCTCTGTGAGTTTCATAAGATACTCATGCAGAAGCACACAGTTCAGTTTACAACAGTTTGTGAACTTCCGTGTTTTTATTTCTCAAGAGCTTGGTTGTTTTGAGAAGATTGCCTAGCTTTATCAAGTGTTATTTCTTTGCTCTTAAAGCAAAAACGTGTGCCTAACAAATGCTGTTTTTGTGTTGTTCAGAAGTTGTTTTTTTGGGATTAAGCTAATAAATAACTTAATGATACTTGGTTTGTGCATATGTATTTAGATGAACTCTTTATCAGTTAAATGTGGATTTTTAGTTCAGCCAATTCGACTGAAGTTCATTGACATCTGTTAACCAACAAGAGCCCTTTTATTGATCTGAATGCACATTTCTTACACTTTTTTTGACACCCTCTAGGTTTCTTGGAAGAACCGTCAGATCAGTCAGAAGTGTGAGGACAACAAACTGGAATTAATTAAACTCACACAAATGATCAAAGCCCAGGAGGAGGCACTTTTGGAAATAAACAAGAACCATGAAACAGCCATACAGCGCCGCAATTCTCTGTATGTTCCTACTTTGGAGTATATATAATGAATTCATGTAAAGGCTCTACTTGACATGTGTTAAACATGTTTGCTTGTGTGACCTACAGTGGTATTCAGCTCTTGGAGCATGAGGAGGTGTTATTCAACTACAATGAAAAGGTGAACATCCAAGAGGCGGCCATTAATAAAGGCAACATGGCTCTGGAGGCCCTGGAGAAGGAGACGAGATACTTACAGTCAGAAATCAATGAGGAGAAGAGACAGATAGGACTGAAAAAGAAGGAGGTGCCCGTCAAGAAGAAGTTGGAGGGAGAGATCGCCACACTGCAGATAGAGGTGAGAAAAACCAACTGACACAACACGACAGCCGAAGTTTGAAAGTATTTCTAAACTTCTTTGCAAAACTTCTTTGCAAAACAAAAACTTTAACAAAAGCAGGAAATTCACTAAACCTTCAAAACTACAAACTAATTACTTGCTGAGGTTGTGGGTGGAGAGATGTGTGTGAGCTCGAATTGTTGAGGATGGGTAAGAAACATGCTTCATGACAATCATTGTTAAAATCCTTTTTCTGTTGTGTGAACAGTGTCCAGGTGACAGTGTCACGACGCCCACTTCTCCTTCTGTGTCTCCTCTCATTTCTCATTTCTTGCCAGCATGAACTAAAAACTCTGTGAATAGAGCCTGCTGTTTAGTTTTCTGAAAGCTAAAGCAAAGTGTGGTTGCACTATATTGCTGAATAGTTGTGGGTTCCTTTTCCTTTTTTACCAGTGCCAGTGTTCGAGCCTCCTCCCGGTGTATTATTGAAGTAAATGTGCATCAGAGAAGTTTGTGTTGTTTTGTTTATCGCCCCTGCAGGTTTCAAAAGTTCCTTTGGTTATATACACACTAATTTGTGCAGATTTTGCCTTCAGAATACTGCCGTCCACATTTTTCCCAGTGTCCAATCATAGTGTGACCCCGACTGTGGCTCAGCTTATTGGATTTAAAATCCTATCTCGAAGCGGTTTGGCCTGTCAATTAGTTTTTCTTGATGTGATCGAATGATAAAAGTTGAACAGATCGTGCATGGCTGCTTGATTTTCTTTGGAATAGACTGCCAAATCCAATGTGTGTGTGTTTCTGAGTGAACTTGTACTACTCACTTTGTGAAGGCATAAATATTTTTTACAGTCTGGGGACTCGTACTCCCTATGGGCAAAAAATGCAAGTATTAGGCAAGTGGTGGTTGTGGTCAAAGTAAGAGTTAATCTCCAGGAAATGAATGCAAGTCTATGTCAAGTCCTCCAAAGAAATAAAAACACAATTGTGTATGTGTGTTTGTGTGCGCATATTTGTATGCATATCCATGCCTAAGCCAGGGAGTTTATCCAACATTGCTCCAGGCAATTGTCCAGTTACATGTGTGTGTTCCTGCAGCCTGTAAAAAACAATTTCAGAAATGTACGTGATGTCAGTTAACTACACAACTTTCATATTCTCTAGATCGCTGCACTGTTCATGCAACACATCCTTTCTTCTTGTGGGTGTCTTTGTACACTACATGACTAATCAGCAACACAGGGTCACACATTGAAAGATCTTTAAACATGAGAGAAATCCCAGTTGAGTCTGGTTGGCAGGAAAACAATACTTGGAAGTGACTAGTCCAAGTTGTTCGTGTGCTGATTCCCAGTAGAAAAAAAAAAAAAACGAGGAAAAAGAAAAACATGTGGATGATAGAATGGAGTTGGGGCATAGTGTTAAAGATCGTTTGTTCTGCAGAGAAAGTTGGGGTCAAAGAAATATTTGTGCAGTGTAAACGCACAGCCCACCTGCTCGTATTGGGGTTTTGCAAGGACAACAATTAATAACAATGAAACTATATTATTGCACCGTCTCTATAAATAGATGCATGTTAAGGGCCGGGTTCAGCGAACTTCTGCAGAGAGGAAAGGAGTGACTGTTGCCATTGGCTGTAGCTCAACTGCACGTCCCCCTGACTTGTTCCCGACATGACCAGATATTTAGCTTGCTTGATATCTTGCAGGCGTCTGCTAGGCATCAGTGAGCTCTCACATTGTGTCTCTGAAGAGTTCATCCATAGTGATCATCCCTCACAGCAGCATTTGCTCCTGATCTGGGGCTGTTGTCAGCGATCTTACATTTGAAAAACATCAGGGCTTTATTCCAATAATGTGAACTTGGCATTAGGGAAAGTACAAGCTCCAAGACAGTACTTGCTAACATGCAGACACTAGTGGATTGACTTACAGCACTACTAATGAGCAGATCTCCTTTTGAAATACTTTCAAAGCTTCGCCATATAATAAGACTTTTGAATTGCCCTAGCATAACATTCTAGGCTTCCTTTTAAATCTAATGAAAAGGCTTTGTTCGTATTCTACTTTGCTTGCATTTAATATCAGCAAAAGCATTTATTTGACTATATTCCAGCTGAATTTTTGCGTGTGCATTCTCCTAAGACTCCTGAAACTTGATACAAAAGTACTGCGACATGCACATCCACTTCATTGCTTCTCCGCTTAAGACAAAGGCTCTTAGAAAAACAGCACTGTAAGATGTTTTTTTTACCACTCGCACACTATTACAGCATGTCTTTAAGCTATCTTTGATCACTCATCAAAAGTAATCAATTTACAGCTTGTTTTTCAGAGGCTTTGTCTTGTGGAGGTGAGCTGGCTGTGATTGAACATTCTTTGAGGTTTGAACAGAAAAACAAAAAAGTACTTTTGCTAACTAAAACTCTTCAGACAGGAAAGCAGAAAGAAGACGAGGAGTTAAACCAAGAGGGACAAACCCAAACAACCTCGATCCGCACAAATTTTACAGAGACACACATGAATAAATAAAAACAACAACACAAACATATTCAAGCAGCTTTGCAATACATAGAGTGACAGACACACAGAAGGGGAGAGATTTTAGCGAGGCAGCACAAACGCACGCACGCACGGCGAATTTCCCTGCCAGTGGCTGAGTCGTGGGATTGGGCGTGTTGCTGTTCTGGATCAGAGTGACTGGTTTCGACTTGCTGTTGGACCAGACTTGTCTCATCTGAGTCTTGTGCTCTTTTGGATGAACGCAGTGTTGGAACAGACTTTACCATGTGCTGCTGTTTTGAAAAACGCCCCTTTCCCTTTTCTCCATCTGTTTACTCCTTCTGCTGTTTATCATTTGCTACATGAGACTTCATTGGTGCCATCTTTTTCCTCTCACTCATATCTTCTTTTGTTTCTCTCATTAGTAGCGTCTTTGCACTCTCATTTCTCACTGTTCTGTAACCTTTCTTCTTTTCTTTTTTCCCTCAAGGCTTTGTAATTGTTTCACTGGAAGTATCTGTTTTACTAGAAAGTCCCTTCCCTTCCTACATTTTTCCCTTCCCCTCTTTTTTTTGTTGACTAACCTTGCCTTTGGCTGTAGATGCACTACATTCCTTCCTTCTGTCCTTTTTAGCCATGCTAAAGATGGTAATGACTGACTGTTTGTCTGTCCATCACTTTGGTCTGGACTAAAATAGCTTATCTGCTTTTGGGTTGAATGCTGAAACTTTGTACAAACATTAATGATCCTTTGGGAAAAACTTTGATGATTCCTTGCCTTTTCTAAATAGCCACTATGAGATTGACATTTGCCATTTTAACAAAAATATCTCAAGAGTTATTGGATTGATTGCCATGATTATCTTACAGACATTCATGTCCACCTCAGGTTGAATAAGAATAACTGTGGTAATCCCCAAACTTTTCATGCTGCACCACCTTAATGTGAAAATCTTTTTTGTCTGTTACTTTGGTTCATGACTGTAAATCCAAATTCCCATTAGCTTAGTTGCACAACAGCAAATATTAACATACAAATGTGAGATGGTAAACATGACGGAAAAAAGTGTACCTGCTAAACCTCAGTATGCTAACAATTTAACTGTAATTGTTCATGTTCCCAGAGAGTTTTTGTCTTGTTTGGCAACAACTGCAACTCTTGGAACTTTTTGATAATCAACAGTTACATCCCCAATTAGTGAATCCTTTCAGTTCATCCATCCATGCTTTCCTCATCCACTCACCCCTAATATGTCCCCCTCCTCCGTGTGTAAATAGCAAATCATTTTCTAAATCGTTGTTTTCTCTCATGCAGCAGACTAACTCCCCTGGGCACAAAAAAGTGAATCACATGATCTGTCCTATTGCAGGAGGCTTGCCAGCTCAATTCATTCTCGCTGCAAATTCATTTTCTATGCGAATTCAATTTCCATGCAGCTGCCTTGCTGTTGATTTATTATATATATTGTGTATTTGTATCCATCTGTGACCAGTTTATATGTTCATTGCAGACAGAAACCCCCTCCCTTTGATGGGAGATTTTGACAAAGATAAATCGGGCCATCTGTGATACTATTGAAGTTCAATGTACTCTGAGGCTTTCATTTGCTCTGAGGAATTTTAATTGCTGCAAAATAAACATAGCTTGGTTTTAAATTTTAAATTTAAGACTTGTTTATGAGGTGCTGCCACGTCGACACCTAAAACACACATAGGTGTGCAGCCATTTGTGCACACACCGAGATCAGTGCAGTGTTTGTGAATTTGTAATAATACCATTGTCGCAGCATCCAAATATTGTTCAACAATCCTCTAATGACTTGCTGTACTTCTGTAATATAAGGTCACATGCAGAATAATAACACAAACATACAGATGAGCAGGATATATTTATAGGACACACTCACACACACAGTAAGTAATGGATTAGGAATTATAACAGGGTGGGGCTGACATGCTGTACTGTCCCCAAGGTGGTGAGTCATATTGTTTGTCTGTTCCTCTCTCAAATCTTCGTCCAAACCTTTCCGAAGCTTGTTATCATGGGGATACCCGTTTTTGAATTGTATCTTGTGCAACTGAATGTGTTATTGTATGTGACAGACTAAAGTGCGCCAGGTGGAGAGCCAGCAAGAAAAGCAAGCGCACAGAATTAAAGCCACTGATAATACTGTAACAACATTTCATGTTGTGTGAAAATCCGCTCTACAACCGTTTAGAGTGATTCTGGAAGACACCTCTGTAATCTGACTTCTCTATACACTGCTGCCTAAATACTCCAGCTCTCTACAAATCCAACAAAGACAAAAGTTGGGAGGTATCCATAAATTAGTCACAGCAGCATTACACTAGCCCAGTGTTGACATATTTTTTGTAAAACCACCACTAGCTCTCACAGCAGATTTCTAATGGAATTTTTGCACTGGCTTTTAATACCTAAAGACACAAAGAAAATCCTTTTTTACCAGATGGCACAACTTGGCTGCTAATACTCAAAGTTAGTGTGATAACTCCATATTATATGCAATCGAAGATTACTTTTAAAAGTAAAGTGTGCGAGATTTTGGGGGATCTATTATCTATCTATCTATTAGCAGAAATGGAATATAAATTAAGTTTTCATTGGTGTGAAATCACCTGAAAATAAGAATCATTGTGTTTTTATCACCTAAGAATGAGCCCTTATATCTACAGAGGGAGCGGTTCCTTTTCCATGTAATCTGCCGTATCACACTCCCATTTTTATATTTTATACTCCTGAACTTTTAATACTTTTTGTATCAGTTTTTATTTGTTTTATATCTAATCAGGACAGTTGTTTGTATTTCTTCATCACCAAACCCCAGACTCGGCCCCGCAAAAGGTCATTCACTCACTCTGAATCATTCAAAGTAAAACCAAAAGATAACTCGATTTTTCTCCAGAGCAACATTACTGGTTATTACACAGCCGGCCACTGCAGATAAAACCAAACACAGGTTCTAGATTGTATTTCAGATTTTTGCAAGTTTCACAGCCACAGCCATCTAGATCCCCCTAGATTTTTGGAAGAGGAGTGTATGTGGAGTGATGAACTGGATCGTACACGCTGGACTGTTTATGGTCATGCGTGGTCTTGTCTCGAGTTATTATTGTTTTGATGTCTTATGAGTTGAATGTAGCCTTAGGTCTTTTACAGGCAGGGATCTCAGTATATAACTATTCCTGTGTCTCAGAGACAGAAAGTTAGGCTTTTGTTGTCAGGAGCTTCAAGATTTTGTAGTGATTTGCTGTAGAAATTCAGGCTGGCAGAGTCAGCATCACCCTTTAAATCTCATCTTATGACATATTTTATACCCCTTAACTTTTAATATTTTTTCATATCAGTTCCCATTGATTTAATCACCATTTTTTTGTATTTCATCATCACTAAATCTGAGAATTGGCCCCGCTGCAGGTCGCCCTCTTACCCAGAGTAAAACCAAAAGATGACTTAATGTTTCTCCAGAGCAACATCACTTTGGTTTGACATTATCAGTGTTACAAACTTGACAACAGGTCAGATAATATTAGTGAAGTGATTATGTAGAAGCCAAGTTAAATGCATGTTGTAAGGCTCATGAAAGATTCAGTTCAGCTCCTCTGCTGCATGTTCTGCTAATTAACCTTACATAACGCTACTATGATTATGACTTTACTGCTGTTTTACTTTACTGACCTTCCTGCTTTACTGATTTGCCCCTTTGTCTTTTATGCCTTTTAATTGTGAGGCATCTCGTACACTAATCTTCCAAAGTGGTATATAAATAAGGTCATTATTTATCTTTATTAGACTGTTAAGGATGCAGAGTGCCATCTATTATGTAGCTTTTGAAGCCATCATGCTAACTTCTAACTGAGCTGAAATTATGTAAATCATATGCAAATTGTATTCTGCGTAGATGTTGTCACATGTACAATGCTTTTCAGCATTCATGAGCCAAGAAAACAGCTATTCTTTGTGACTGTCAGATGAAGAAAACAGAGAGGCAGGCAGGCAGAACAGAGACACTGACACTTAGACAGATTCATACAAAGAGAAAGACAAACATCACTGCATAACAACAGAGGGAGGAGGACGGGTATAAAAATGTTAAGAGCGAGGGCACGAGAGGAAAAGGAAAGATTGATTGAAGAGCAGAGAGAGGAGAGTGACAGAGATGTGCCATATCCCATCCATCATGTAATGTTTAAATAGCTTAGGGTGGGTACATATGAGGGTGGAACATAGATCAGTCAGACTCAAAAGTGAGGAGCGGGCACATACATTTCATTCGATATTGCAGATTCTGATGTAGTCTGAAAAGTTTGTCTTTGTTTAAAGCTTTGAAATAAATTACAATATCTCTAATGCAAAGAAGTGTCCTTACACCGCGATGTAATAATAGTGTGAATAATTTTTTGACATATATGCTAATTTGTTCAGCTAGCAAACACTACTTCTTTATTTACTGATTTACTATTGCGATTGTACTGAAGATGTAATGATGGCACCCCAACCCTGAGTATTTGATGCTAACTGAAGATGTTAGCATTTGGATTTGAGTAAAGTAATATCTGTATGAGCAGGCACTAAAAAGTTTGTAATACCTCTAAAATCTTAACAGCAACAAAGGTGGAAACTGCTGTGGGACATTTTAAGGCAACAGTTCAACATTTTTACATTCTTGCTTGAAATTAAATGAGAAAATTGCTGAAAAATAACAGGAGTTGGTTATCTTAGCCTCCTAGAAAGAGTGGAAAAGGGGAGCAGTGGCTAACCTGATTCTGTCAAAAGGTGACAAAATCTGCTTCCAGCCCCTCTACAGCTCACAAATTAATGTTGGATCATGTTTATTAAAGCTGTACAAAAATAACATGTGAAGACAGCAACTTGACTATTCAGGGGGTTATTTTTTTGTCCAACACAAAAAAATCTTTATGCTTAGCCAAGCTAAGCTAAACAGCTTTAAATTGGCTTGACATTAAGATGGAAAAAGGGGATACTGACTCAGTAGGTGTTGCAATAATGTGCTGCAAAGTTAGTTGTTAGTGAGAATCTATGCTAATGTTGAAAATCTGGGATAAATAGCCTCCATATCTGTGCATGTTAGCTTTCACTTTCTGAGTAGAGACCAACTTCTAGGTGATATAGAAACTGAAAGGAATATAGGTGGTTTTCCAGAGTTTTGCATGTTGAAAAAGGGGGCATGGCCACTGTTGCACAAGCTTATTGTCCTACATATTTGTGTGCTGTGCAGAGACATGATGTGCTCCAGTCTGCACAATACAAAAGTTGACAGTGTGTCTCTAGTTAACTAATCCTCCAATGTCCATCAGCTAGTGGGAAATGCCCTTCAAGACACTTAAAGCTTGCAAAATACTTGCAGTATGTCTGGGAAACTTTTGTGTCAGCTTTTAATGAATGGAAAAATAAAAGATAATACTGTAGCTTCAGTGTTATATGTACTAAATGTTTTCCTTTTTCAAAAAACTTTTTCAAAAGAAATAAACATTTAGTTTCACCTATCTTCTGCACTTATATGACTAGAGTTTATTATACTGCCACAAACACTTAAAGAACATCCAAGGGAAACTGTAGAATGAGACACTGCAAGACTCTCTTTGCAAAAACTGCACTCCCATCTTAAGGTACCCCTGAACGTCCTACTTGCAGTTCCAAGCTTTTAAAAACATTTTCTGCAGCAGCCAAGACCAAATTAAAACATGGCAACATTAACTACTTCCTAGCTGTGTACTGGAGTTTACACTATAAATGTTTTGCCTTTTTCTTCTCTGTTTGTTTGTGTGTTTGTTAGTGTGTTGTCATGGATGGGTTTTCTTGTTTTTTTAACCAACACATACACAGATTTTCAAACTTTAAACTATGATAACTTATTTTAATGATTGTTTGAACTACCAGTGCCAACCAAGGGCCAAAACCAAACTAAGCTTAACTGAATTTGTAAACTTACAATGATCATTTACAGTTTAGTTATTTCCATTTGTGTGTTCAGCTGCTAACAGGATCATATTGCTGGCTTTATATGAATTTGATTTTTGCAAATGTAGTTAGCATGCATTCAACATCTTGCACCATAAACATGGTTTTGTTGTCAAAGTCATATTCTCTGTGAAACTGCAGATAACCCCGGTCCCTGTTGGTCAGCCTCATTTCCTGTTTCTGCACATCTCTTGTCTCTCTCTAATTCTGTCTTTCTTGTCTGCTTATACATCCTATCTCTCTCTCTCTTCTTTCTCTGGTCCTCAAACTGTCTTTCCTTTGCTCATCTCTGCTTTATCTTTCTCTATCTGTCAGCCTTTTATCAGTGTCTCTGTGTTCATCTGCTTCACTCTCATCTCTGTTTCTGCTTCTCAGCTTATCAGCTGCTTACTGTCAGCTTTGTTAACCTCTCAACTTTCTTTCTTCTTCTGGACATCTGTAACTTTAACCTCACAAACACCTCATTTAATCACATGACAGTAATTCTAAGTTAAGTTAAAACTTCAGTCATATGACGATGAGGGAGAAGCCTCTCTTAAAGGGGCTTAACATTTAAGTCTCTTTTCATCAGACTCACTGTCCGTTTGCATGAGAGAGGCTTCATTAATCTCTTCCGTTAAGGGAGGGAAAATGGGAATCATCACTTTGTTCCACGCTGTCTTTCAAGCCTGACACATAAATCCTCACATTAGACACAGGCACATAAACATACACAGGTGCATGTACGTACACACACTGTGGTTGAGTGGAGAGCAGCTGTTGTTTCATAAGCCAGGTCTTGCAGGGTCAGACCGCCTGTGTATAACATTTTTCCGCACCCTGTTTTTCCTCCTCATCACCTCCCCACTCCTCTCGTTACTTTCTGCTGCTCATCCAATCACTGTGTCTTCACTTGTATTCATCTCTGTCTCCAATCTCCCCAGGCATCTTTTCATATTTTCTCTTGTTTTCCCTTTTTTTTCTGTTTCACTCTTTTCCTTGTTTCTGTCATGTGATATGTTTTTTCCCTTCTTTCTATTTTCTGCTTACATCCCTTTTTATGGTCCCTGTCATAGTTCCTTGATCATCTTAGCTTCATAGTATATTTTTATATATAGAGTGCCTTTCTTGCTTTAACAGGGCCATTGTGAAATTGCATCAGCCTCCCTGTAGCTACTTTAATTGTTCAGTTTCATTTGCACTGAAAAGGCCACTTGTCTTCTTATTTGTCTTTGTAATTTCAGTAACAACCAATTGCGTCTGTCTGCACAAACATCATCAGTCAGCACTGAGTTTGAAAGACTGAGGTGAATGTTTTTGTCCTTGAATGCAACACTAAAAAAAAAAAAAAAGAGCCAAACATTTACTAGATGGGAAAGAAGTCTATCATCAATTTTAGGAGGATTTAACAGCATTTAAAAACTTGGCTGCATGTGCTAATTTTGTTGTTAAAAAGGTGCTAGAGGTCAGCACTTTCACAGGTTACTCTTAATTAAGGTTTTAGATGCTAATTTCCTAAACATTTAATCAATTAGTCACGTCAGCAATACATTGTTTACTTGAGCAACACTCTAAAACCCCTTACTCACCGATTGCAGCTGTTTTAGAATAAGAGTCAGCTTAAGGCCTGAATCTGAAATGCCGGTGCTGTCTCCTCATTTAATTATAATGTCTACTTCTCTTGTCCCCCTGTCTGCCTTTAGTCTCTCTCCGCTCTTTTAACTCATCTTCTTTATACTTTCTTGTGTATCCCTACCCTCCTCACTACCATCCCTCTTCTTTTTTCTGTTGTCTTAAGGGATGTCAGAATATTAAAAAACCCAGTCCCTCAGAGGGATCCTGTGGTGTTTTTAAATGTTGGTTTCTTTCATCACACTTTGTTGGTGACTTGTCACCTAGTGGGAAGCAGCTCCGATATAGGCAACACCACTTTGCAGAGAAAAATGTGTTGAGAAAAGTGGTGTTCAAAATCCCCAGTGCAATAAATATGTTAAATGTCTGGAGGAAAAGCCACTCAAACAACACAGACAGTTGCATACTAATTCCAGACTTCTTACTTCTGTACTTTGAAGTTGTTAACTTATTTTTGTGTCACATTTTGTGCTTTGGGAATTTATTTTGTTATTGTCATTACTAGACCTTGATGACTCATGACTACACTTTGGCCTATAAGTCCAGTACTTTATATGTTCTATATGTTACTTAACAATATACTGCAGGTTTGTAGTGACGTCTTGCTCTTTGTCTCTAATTCTATCTCTTTCTAAGCTGTCAGAAGCCAGGGACAAGAAGCTTGAAGGTGTAAATCGAACAGTCAACTATAAAGAACTTCAAGGCAAAGACCCCTCAAGTGAAGAACTGGTCAAGAAGATTGAGCAGGTACACAACCTGCAATGTGTATTTTTGTGTGCAAATATTACAAATTAACATGTATTTGCTATCCAAGTCCATATAGGGTACCCATATTTTCTTTATTATGTCTTTTCTTCAAGGGCACAACCGACAAAAATTACAACAATTAGTGGTTAAAATCTATGAAATAATACCAAAATCATTGTGTCTCCATGTAGCTGGAGCTGAATCTAGAGGAGAGAGAGAGGCAGGTGCTGGAAAGGGAACAACTTGTGGAGCAGATGACCCAGCTCTCAAAGCCGCTCAGCCAGCAGGTTGAGAACTGCCAACAGGACGGACTGTCTCTGGCAAAGAAGGTAGACAGCAAGATCCACTTGCACACAGACAGAGATGAGGCTTAGCTCGTGTACACACAGGGTCTGACAATATAATCAATAGAATACTCACTCAGATCCACACACAGACCCCTGTTGTATCATTCACCAGGTAACTCAAAAGTCCAGCCTCTCTCACACACACACTCAGATATTGTCTCAGGAGCATGTGCGATCCATGTGAGGAGCACGCAGAGTGGGCATTAAGGAGTTCAGTGAGCATTACTGTTTCCTCTCCTCTCATCTGACCCGTCTTCCCCTTCCTTTGTATTTCTGTCTCTCACCCAGGCCAGTATGAGTAGCCTTAAGAACAAGGTTCATTACATGCAAAAACTTTTGGAAGCATGCAATAATTAAATGAATGAAGATACATTTAGGTGTAATAAAAAAAAGTCTAGGCTTAAAAGTCCAGTTAAAATGCTGCCAACTAAATAGATGTAAGTCAATTAATGTATGCGTAAATGCAAATATAAGTGTAATAAAAGTAGAGTGGGACCATACAATATAAATTTAATGATAAATCTTGTTTGGGCAGATCATAATGGGTAATTAGCCTCACCACTTGTATCTTTTGTGAGTCCAACATTGATTCTGAGTCCAAATGTGTGTTAAATCAGTGTGAAATTCACTTAATCTGTGTGTGTGTGTGTGCGCGCGTGTGTGTGTCTGCAGTTAAACAAGCTCCGAACTCAGATAATCAACACCAACCACAGTTTGATGGCCGTTTCTGCGGAACTTTCCGTGAAGCAAGCTGCAGCTTTGTCCCTCCAACAAGAGATCAAAGAGAGAGAGTACCAGGTAAGACTCTGGTTGCAAACCTTCCATCCCCCCCATCCCACCCCACCCCACTCCCAAGTCTCCCACTGTCTTTTCCATTACCTCGTATCCCTGTCACTCTCCACTGACCCCGATCGAAGTCAGAAAAATAGTCCCAACAACAGTTTCTTGCTGTGCCCCCTTTTTTTTTTTACCTCAAACCTATTTATTTTGCTTATTTTCACAGTAAAACAAATCAAGAAGTAAACAGAGGGAGACTGAATAATATTCAATAATAATTTTCATGAAGCAACAGAAGAGAAACATCATGGGGTTGATAAAAATAAAACAATGTCAATGAGGGAAAAAGAAACCATGCATTACAAACAAATGAGTTACTGCTGACACAGTAAATGAATGCATCAGGGAATCAGGATTAATATTAAGCAATGGTGCGTTCAGAGTCACCACTGACTTTCTTTTTTAAAAACTATATCTGCTGAATTCATGTTGTTTGACAAAAACAATCTTTCCACAAGAATCTAGAGCTTTCAATCGCATCTCACTATCTTCAGCTCTTGGAGTTTTCAGGTTGTAAAAGCAATGCAGGTGTGTTCTGACCACTTTAAGGACTTCACCTTCATGTTGGTGTCGTGGTCAAAGGTCTAAGCTCCAAATTACGAGCTTCACTCACCTTTGCTCATCAGGAGTTATTAGGTGCACCTGTGATGTTCTTCCAGCTGCTGGCAGTCAGCCTTAGAGGAGGTCGTATGAGGAGGTTGATGTTTCTTTTCTCAGTTGGTTGTGTGTCTCCAGAGAGTCAACACCATCAGTTGACTCTCTGTGTTTGTGTGTGAGTGTTTGTTTGAAGTGAGTGTGTGATGGAAGGGTTTCTTTTTTTTATTTTAAACTTTGTGGAGGAACTTCTTTGACCCCCTCCCTTCCCATTGAATCCCAACTTTGATTTCTTTTGTTTTGCCTCCTTTTCCTTTCTTCTATCCTCATTATTATAGAACTAATGGGTGGCTGTGGGGAGTTACTCTCCCACTTTTCCACAAACCCAAGAGGCAAATTTTTTGCTGAGATATTTTTTTGCATTTGTTTTTCTCGTCATGTCCAGTGTTTTCTGTGAGTTTCCCAACCAGTGAGCCCTGTCCTCCAGGTTCTGTGCTCAGGGAAAACGACAGAGTTCGAACAAAAGTTCACATAAGATCAAAATAAAGAGATGGTTGTCTCAGTAACAAGAACCAACTCTAAGTGAGTTGATGTTTACTTGAACTGAAAGTAGAGCCAGCAGCCCATTAGCAACTTCTGTGTCCAAACCACTAAGAAAGTTCCATTGTTTTTAACATTAAAGCCACATAAAACCGACTTGCTTAAGTAGAAATATTAGCCAACTTCTCTGTCTGCTTTTCTCTTGTTCAAAAGACTAGTGTGGTGTAATATTCTTTAGATGTTTCAAAGCAACTAACTGCCTTTGTATTTTTTTTACTAAAGCTAATCCCCAAGCTAAATCCATATCTGCCTAGCAATGCTATTATAATCTACTTATCCTTGATACTGTCGTTTTCATTTCCTGTCTCCAACCTGAAAACATAACAGGTCAAGCTTTAAAGTAGCATCCACCTGATGAATGTGAGTCCAGTGTTCACTCTCCTTTTCAGCTCTGTTTATCTCTCTAATCATTATTTTTGGTGATAAACATTTTTCTGTTGAGCTGTAGCATGAAAATAATTAACCACCACAGATTTTGTGAGTCTTAAGGGAAGGCAAAAAAGCTATCAGCTGAACCATCATTTAAGCAAGAATATTTTAAATTCTGACTCTGCTTTGAACAGAAAGCCTTATTACTCTGTCTCAATAAAAAATTAAACTACTAAAAATGAGAGAATTTCCCACATGCCTTGTAAATGTTTCAAGAGGTGTGTGTTAATAACCCGAAGAGCCCCTACAGCTGATGTATGCCTGCAGCGCGCTGCAGACACAACGAGAGATAGAAAATGCAGAGGCATAACTTTGCCCAAATTCTGACACTAATACGACCATCTGTTCTCAGGCGCAGTTAGAATTGAATTGAGCCAGGAGATTGAAGAGCAGACGGAGTGATGGGAATACAAAGTGATTGTTTCTCGCGCTGCCCCTGTGTGTTTCCAGATGGACAGGTGCCAGCAGCAGCTGGAGCAGGGCCTGCCACCCTGCCCCGAGATAGAGGAGGAGTGGAGGAGGATACTCCGGGACAAGAAGAGGAGACAGAGGGACAAAGAGGAGAGGCAGAGGGTAAGGAAACGCACCGACACCGAAAAGATCACTCGTCAGGAATTGATTAAAGCACTGAGGTGCAAGACAAGAAGATGGAGCGACAAAGAAAAAAGAGGTGGAGGCAGGGCAGGAATCGATTAAGATTCTGAGGGACAAATAGGCTGCTGTATACCTGACCATGCACAGACTCAGACAGGGAAGTGACTAGAAAACCCTTCACACACACACAGACGAGGAAAGAACTAGAGGAGTTTTCACTGCGTGCTGTCTGCACAAGAAAAGCACACAAACAAGGAGCTCAGTGAAGCTCAATTTGGTGTCTCCGTCCATCTTGGCAGTGCCTGAATCCCAGCTAACCCCAACAGGTGAAGCATTGGTGACACACCAACTTGTTGGATGTTCTATTAGCACAGTCCACTGCACAGCAAGCTGTTTTATTTGTCCTTTATTTGAATGAAACAAGGCACCAGCACCAAACATGACCAAGAGGTTGATTTCGGTCACTCAAATTAACTGACAGCTAATGGCCAGCTTTCACTTGATATCATTGAAACAAGCCATTTAAAAATTCAGCCCCTGTATAGTCGTCATGAACCAGGAAATCAGCTATAAACTGGTTTGTACCACACTGTCAGGATGTTTACTTCGGCTGTAAAGTTTGGCTTGTTTCAACATGGAATCTTTGGGGACTGACTTGCGTTTGGTTCCAGCCTCGAAAGGCCATACGAGGAACTGCAGTTTTTTTTTGTTTCTTCCATGTTGGCTTCATTTTTCAGCCCTTGAGGTTGCTGCTTGATAGGGATCAGCTGTGTTTGAAACCAGTCCAGTTGTCTGCAGCCTGTCTGTTACACTAATCTGTATTTTCTCACCCAGTTTATTCCTGCCCATAGCCACTGGCCCAAAGACACTGCAGAAGTCTGCATGCATAATGTCATAACAAAAAAGGGAAAAACACCTGCATGAACCAAAATGTATATGAAGAATTTTAAAGCTTTTCTTAGACTTTTGGAATCATTGTTAATCCTGTGTTTTTGGCTGCTTCATACAATGTAAATGTGTTTTGTGGACCTGGCAAGACTAATATATGTTCTACTGTTTATGTGCTGGCAGTTTTTGCTATTTTTGGCATTCAAAGCCATTATTCCTTGTTCTGTGTGCGTGCCTCAGATCACATGCCAGCGGATAAACTGTTCATATGCATGAGAAAATCGCCATCTCTTTGAAGTCTCAGTGAGATTTAGGCACAGTTCATTTGCATGCTGTTGTGGGGTGAAAGTCAAAAGGAGGACTCCAGTGTCATGAAGACGTGTGCACGCTGGGAGATTTTTTTTTTTCATTTTTCCTCAGCAGGAGTCCGCCATGGTTACAAATTGATCCATCAGCCATGTTGGGTTCAAATCAATTTTGTCAGCCGCTGTCAGTATTCCACCACCATACTGGAGTTTTATCAGAGGAGGAAAGACAGTTTTGTACAATGTATAAAATAAGTTATTTTGATGTGGCTGATGTATTTTAGTGTGATAACATAGTTTGTGCTAAGATGCTAATGGTCTTCTTGATTACATAAAAGTAAATTACAGCATTACTTTTTTTTTGAGAAAATGTGATTGATTGATTGATTGATAGACAGACAGACAGACAGACAGACAGACAGACAGACAGACAGACAGACAAGCATATTTGCTAAAATTGATCATGCAAAGTTATTTTATGGAGTGTTTAGATGTGAGAGAAACAAACAGAGTAGGAACAGAGAGTATTGAGTATTCTTTAATCCACAACGAGTTTTGGTGTTTTTTATGGGATTTGTTGACATATGAAATAATACAGAATACTGTAAGCCTTATCCTTTCATATTTTTATAAGTCTTCCTGTCCACCTAAAAAAATATTTGGTGGAACATCATTATTATTATTATTTTATTCCAAACACACAATATCCTGTAAAAGAAACCTACAGTCACCAATCTCTTTAATGTGTATTCTCAATTACTGAAGTTGCTGTAATTAAAAGCAAAGCTTAGATGAAACTTTTGATTCTGATCGAATGCGCTCTATTGTTCAGTGGTGCCCTTGCATTTGTTTTGTTTTGAAAAGTTAAAATAAATTAAGTTAGAATTTAATAAACTGCAAAATTAATTATTCCATTTTCATGATTAAAATTCTGGAAAATTAAATTGTAACCATTTAGTCCAAGGTCATTCAGTGTTGCATCAAATATTAAAGCTGTGTTTTGTGTGTGTGTGTGTTTATGTGTGTGTATGTGCGCGCACAGCTGGCTGAGGAAAATGAGTGGAAGCAGTTGCCTAACGGAGACTACACTACAGCTGAAGCCCGTCCTAATGCGTACATCCCCGAGACCAACCTGCTCCCTCTGCCCAAACCCTACGGAGCCCTGGCCCCCTTCAAACCCTCCCAACCAGGAGCCAACATGAGACACATCCGCAAACCAACCCTCAAACCTTTAGAGTCATAGGACACACACACACTTTCAGTAACCTTTTGGGCGGTGCTTTGGTTCACAGCTGTGTCCTTCAGAAATGTTTGTTCTCCACTTGATAAATTAAACTGACATTTAAAAGCAAATTGGCATTTTAAGTTTTAAAGATTTCCAGTGATTTTTTTTTTTGCTCTCACACACTTACTTACACACACTCCCCTTCCTCTCTGCTTCTTGTGTATGTTTGTGTCCACACCACTCCTGTTTTTAAGAGTACTTGGGGACTGCATCTGTTTGTAATTTTTTCCTTTTTTTAAATTTACTGGCAATTTCCTGAGCTTGTTTACGCTCTTGCTCACAGTAACGCTAAATACTGTAGAAGAGCCGAGGGAAAGACAGGGAACATGGGTGAAATAAAGTGAGTGTATTGTTACATTGTTTCCACCAATAAAATTTTGTATGCTTTTCTGAGAAACACATTATGTCTTACTACTCTGAGATAAATTCATTTCACTGGGACTTTGGAATATTTCCAGGTATTCTTCTGTCTTGTCCGCTGCACTTGTAATCTTGCAGCTGATGAATAAATTGCAAAGGGTTTAAGCTCTAAGCTAAGCTAAGAGAGCCTTCCTAATGCCCGACATAATAATGTAAATATTGAGAGGAAGATCAGGCAATGAAAAGAGCACAGAGAATGACAAGAGAGAGGAGAATTTAAATGAGGAAGAATGAGGGGTGGCAGGGGGAAAAAGGTGAGAGAGAGGGGCAATGGAAAAAAATGGATGATAGTGGAGTCCTTAAAAGGTGGAAAGTTCAGAGCTGATATGAAACAAAACAAAGTCACTCTCCATTGAAGCTTACAGGAAGTTGTCCTATCAGCTAATCTTACCTTGAGGTGAAAGTAGTTTAGTGTTTTTGTGTGTTTTGAAGCTTGTAAGCACGTGTACTTTGTACCAAGTTCATGTGAGGACCATCGCTGTGCACATCAGCGCTTAGCAACCGCCTCTGAACGTGCTTTAAGAGTAGTTCAATTACTTAAAAAATACAAACAAATCACAGTTAAATCAAAAAGTACAGACAAAATTTGTTTTTAAGACAGACATTCTTACTGCTCTACTCTTGCTTTAGTTCCCCTTCCAAGTGGAATGAAGAACCAGATCTAGATTTTATGTTCAACTATGTTACAAGAAGCTTCAAACTTTTTAGCATCCTCCCATTTATCTTATTAAGTGGAAGAGCGTTCCTTCTACAAAAGGGGGCGTGGCCTTGGAGATTGGTACTCAATGGCATAATGCTGGTTTGGTCCATGGATACTATGTTAGCTAAAAGAAATGGAGAACCAGCTGGAACAGTTGAGCTAAAACTAGTGGATACATGTTGAAATAATATCCTTAAAGTCATAGATTTAGTGTTTGAAATCAACAGATTTGATGAATTGGTACTTGAGCTCATCTGACAGGGATGGGGGGGCTGCGTCAGATAAATAACTCTGAGAACCACTGCCTTAAACTTAGTTTTTAATGCACAATTTGTGAGCCAACATACTAAAAGGCTCAAGAAGGCAGAAGATTTAGTATATCTGATTTTGAGGCAGCCTTGTCCACCCAGAGATGTGATATGTGAGTGTGTGTGTGTGTGTGCTGGTGGGAGCTGTCAGATAAACTTTGCCCCTAACTGTTTGTGCTTATTAGCTGGCTGCATAACACTGACTGCATAACAGGGTGTGGAGGAGGCAATCAAGTGGGGAAGGGGTGATTTATTCACATTTAAAAGAGGAACTCCCAGAAGAAAAATGATTTGAGATCTCTGTACAGAGGTGGTAGAACTTAAGGTTGAGGAAAAAAAAAAAAGATTGCGTAATTTGGCATTTTGCGCATGTTGTAAATCGAGCATGTAAAAAAAAAAAATACAAGACAATGTGTTCTCCCCTCGATGTGACTCGGCATGTATGATGACTAACGCTGAGTTTATTTTCTGGTTTCAGTGGAACTCTGCTGAGTCTGTCCAAATCACTCATGTATCGTCAGGAATCTGACACACCACTTCCTCCACCCCAGAGCTCCTCAGGCTTCAAACTATGTGACCACGAGTTGAGATAATTTCCTAATTTACCCCGAGGCAAAGAGCAACTGGCACTAAATTCTTCTGGTTCAAAGGAAAATCACTGGAAACGTGAGCCAAGGCTTTACTGTTACCACACAGTTTGACTGTAATCCATGTTTCTTAAAAGGAACGAAAAAGAGAAAAAACAGTTTACTTGCAAAAATCTTTTTATTCACAATTCATCAGAAAACTGTTTAGTGTAAACATAAGAAATATGAGTAAAGATTCCCTTTTTATTGGTGGAAATTTTGTCACTTTTCAACATGAGATGTAAATCATTTCTGGCATTTAGTCTCACGGGGTGCCAATATTCAGGTGCTGTGGAAAGGATTATGAACACATGCTGCACGTAAGATTTTTTTTACTTACAGTAACAGCTAAGTCATAATTGAGAGCACCTGTGGGTTATTGTAAAAAGATCTGGTGTGTGTTTTTCCTTGCGTAGGAAGGCTGAGTTACGTCAGCCTTTTTTTTTTTACATTTTTCATACGGCCCTACAGTCATCTTTAATTTTATGGTATTTAAAACATTTGTTGACTGATTTTGTAATGCAAAAAATAAAGTTGCTATTACTTTTAAACACTCTGCTGTTTCCCCCTCATGTATTAACTTCATCATACTCCGTACTGAGACTTTTTAAATACCAAATGTAAAACAGTGTATCAAAATGAAACCCCAACAGCTGGAATTAACTACCAGGACAGATTCATAGTTACAATTTTATCTCTAATTAGCTAATTCCTGGTTTTATATGAGCTTATGTAACTTCAGCTGAAATAGTTTACAGGAAGTGACAATTACAGACTTTTGGTAAATGCTAACACATTGTGAAACAACAACAAATTCGGAGAACAACAGTACACAAGTCTGCAAACTGGCTCCGTCACAACTAGGACAGAAGATAATTTTTGTTAACATGGGCCATTGCGAGCTGAAGGCTACATTAGACCAAGTTAGTTGTAGCAGCAGAACCCCTGAGTGTGTGGAATTTAGCAAGAGTGTGTTTAATTGCTTATAACTTCAACTTTTTTATTCATATGAGTTAGAATTTGTAATTTCATCTAAGAAATAATCTTAATCTTAAAGATTTAGCTAATTTTAGACTATTTTATTTAGTCAAAGTTCTTGTAGGGTTCCTCTTGTTTAGACAATATTGAACACTTGAGATCTTTTGCTGAAGAAATTATATATATATATATAAAATTTTCTCATCGGAAGATTTTATACAGACCATGTTTTATTTCCTCCTAGTCTTAATATACATAAAAATTTTGCTGTTCTAGATCGTTTAAGTAGTCAGAGTGTTTGTACTGTTGCTTTTATCTACACAATGTTTAACATTTATAAACTTTGGCTGAGCGTTTTCTAAAAAATGTATTTCTCAAAGTAAGTTATGGTTTTGCACTGTATATAAACAAAGCATTTTATCAGCACTGATATCAAAACCTTGTATATGATACCGAGCCCGTACATACAACAGTCATCAATAAGGCATTTCACAAATAGTGTAGACATGTTCATGATGCACATTACTGTTGTCATAAAGCTTGAAAATCTCTCCAGCCCATCTACTTTTCATCATGAACACTAACATGTCTATTTGGTTTTGGTATGAAGTAACAATCAGTTCACTAAATGTCAGGATGGGGTTGTAATTTAAAATTTTTCAAGGGTCAGTGTCACTGAGTTATTCAGCTGCAAAAATTCTGTTAATCTGTGAAAAAATCAGTTTTCATGCAGAGCAGCAACTGACTGGCCATATCAAGCCTTTTGAAGCTTTTTGTCAGCATTTAATCAAGTTGATGGAGCGCAGCGGCACTACAGGAAGCACAGGAGGAGAAACAAGAGTGTTTGATTTACAGTATAAATACTGTTTGCAGTTTTTGACATCAGCATTCATAAATTGTATGAGAGAAAGCGAAGACTTTGTGGAGCGAACTGTTGCTGTTTCACCTTTTAGAAAAAGCTGCCTGCAGCCATTGATTTCCAATAAATTGTTGTATTGTGTAAAATAAGGTGCCGCCCTTCATAAAAAAAAAAGTTGAAAACAGGGTGTCATTTTTTTCATCCACTCCTCCTGCCTTCTGCTCCATCTTTACTTTTTAGGTGTCTTCATCTATCTATTCCTCTGTCCCATCCTAATCTATCATCGAACAGTTGTTTATGAGCCCTTTTGCCTTTCAATATCTCCATTCATTTTTTACTTTCACCCTCCATCATCCATCCATCTATTCCTTGTCCTCAAGGACCATTCAATGATGACTGTTCTCTCAAACACATTTTCCCCCTCATCTATTTCTCCCTCAATCCATCCATCGCCTGTCTGTCTCCACTCCTCCCGCTCCCATCTTCATCTTTCACATTTCCTCAAAGCCCAGCAGTATCAGTGTCTGCTTCAGAGCCGTCTCCTCCACAAACTTGGCGTCCACGTTTTCCTGCTCCTCGAAAGGGTTCAGAGCTGGCAGACAGGAAGAGGAGTTAGACATGCAGCTTCTTATAGAGAATATAACACAAGCCACAAACACACGCTTCCTTCCTTGCTCCTTTTATGATTGACACTGCTGAGTTCAGACCGAGCACGCAAAAAAAACCACACGTATTCTGTCTTAATCCTCCAAAGGCAGGATACACGAACACACACATACACACCTTGTTCCTCTGTATCAGAGAGTATTTTAGCCAGGTACGTAAGAGGCAGAAACTCTGGTCTGAAGCCCTGCTTGTCTCTGCCGGTGAATGCAAATCCCTGGGGAGGAAGGAAAAGCAAAAACATAACTGTGGATTCTGCAGGTTTTCCGGGATGCACACAGTCAAGACAAATCTGCAGCAAATCCAGATACCACTCACCATGACTTGCTTGTTTCCTCTTATAGATAAAGTTGGCTGCAGTTTAACTTTTTAGAGCAGCCATCCATTCTTATCTGTTTTTGCACTGAATGCCACTGGCGTTCCATGCCAGTCTGCTAGCCAATTAGCTGACAGAGACTGGCCAATAGCATTGTGAAGTGGATAGATGCTGCGTTAGCTGTACAGCTGAGGTCAGTGTTTTTAACCATTAATAAAGAGAAGGCAAAGAAGGACTTTTTCTGCAAGTGTAACATTAAAGAAAATAAAACACCTTCTGGAGTTAATATTTCAAGGGCTACAAGGATTCATTGCCAGAGTACTTAGTTATAGGGACAATAACTCACACTTTTCCATGGGGGGGCACAGCCCATTGTTCCAATGGCTTATTATTGTGGAGCCAAAATAGTCTGAAAAATGTCAGGAAAATGGCCAATTATTCTGAAACAGAAATAGTCTGGAAAATGTCTAAAAAGACATCCCAATGTCACTTCGGTTGACTCATGTTCATTTCTTATTTATTAAATAACGCAGAAAAGGGAATAATGTGCCATCAGCATGGCGTGATAACCCCACGGGGGCGTCTTTAAAAAACTTTTCTTGTTCAACTTAAATGGACTTTTCAAAAGCACCACAGCAAATGGTTGGCATTTTTAGCCAATATATATATAACCAAATAACCTGCAAAACTTCCCATCAGCCTTAGTCTTATACTTCGTATTTTGTGCAAATTACCAAATATTAGCATGCTAGCACACTAAATTAATATAATAGACATGATAGCATTATACCTGCTCAACATTATCATACTAGCATTGTCTTTGTGAGCATGTTAGCATGCAAACATTGGTTATGAGCTTACAGCAACACTGTGGCTAAGTACAGCCTCACTGCTAAACAAAATTATGCTAGCATTGTCCTTATAACTATGTTAGCATGCTGACATTAGCATTTAGCTCAAGTACAGCCCTACAGAGTAATAACTATACCTGTAGAATATTGCCACATAAAGGACTGATCATATTATATTGGATGTAAAAATATCTATTTACTGACTGAAATTAAACACATTACTTCACACTGACGGTCTTCCAAAGGACTGTCAATGATGTCTGGGGGTTTTTAACATGATTTGTTTGCTTGTCTGCAGTGTTTCAGTTGTGTGTGTGCTTGTGTCAGAGTGAAAGTATTTCCTCCATGCAACATGTAGGACTCATTGTTGTATTACCTTGTTTCTGTTGTATTTCTCCAGTAGAGCTCTGACATAGTCTCTGGAGATTGAAGCTGAACTCACTGGATGGTCCCACATATGGTAGATCCGACGCTCCGTAGGCTATACACACACACACACAAAATAGATTTTGTGTTTTAGCCATGTAGCTAATGTTGTCATGAATAAAATTTGTTTGGGAAGCATGTGAACATCTGTTCCTTTCTATTTGCCAACTGGAACTCAAACCATTCTTGAGGAGTTGACTGCTAATGAGGGATTAGAGACAAATCTCATTTTTCAGTGTTGTGAAATGAACACCACATTAATAATAACACTTGAGCAAACAAGGACTATAGGTATGGTAGACCAAAAAAAAAATCAAGCTTTTCCTAAGCTTCTGAATCATGCTGCCAAGTTGTTAAAGAGCAGCTAAATTATTTTAGGGACTATATTTTTAGCACAGGTGAGAAGAAACGTTGAGACAAGCAGTTAAGTTCCTCCTCATTTTGCCCCATTGCTTCCTTTTGAGTTTGCCCTGTAGCAGTTTTATGTTAACACACGCAACGAGAGGTCAAGTAAACATAACTTTTCTCTCATGAGCTGCAAAAAAGAAAGTTAAAAGTCACCTCAGCAACTTTATGATGAGAAAGATAAGCTTAACATTTAAAATACTTTGCAATGTGAATATTATGACCAACTTAGTGACTCAGTGTTTGTTTTACTGAGCTGAAAAACTAAAATAAAAAAGACTTTATCTTCTTTTGCAATAACCAAATGCACTGTGATGGTTCAGAGAGATTTAGTATATTCAAATATTTATCTTCAATCTGCCGCTGGATTAAAATGCAACAGTTCCTCATAAATACATTACTAAGTTTGTGTTTAGGCCTTTTATAAAGTCCAAACCAACCAGGGAATAAAATTACAGTGAACAGTAAAAATGTAAGACATCTTAGTACAGAAGAGAGATAAATACAGTGTCTGGTAAGATATATGGGCCATATTTTAATTGTATCTCATCTTACTTTTTGATTTCTACAGGTCATACATTAGCATGCTAATGCTAATTTTGTCAGTTAATGCAGTTAGCGGCAAACATTTACACTTGGTGGCTATTATTGGAGATAAACAACTCTTATTTATATATGAACTAGTTTTTCTCGTGCAACCTGCTTTAAATGAGTGGTGCCTAAATCTCTGCTATGTGAGCACTGAACTGAGTTATGTCATTTTTAAGTAGGTTGACCTGAATTTCAACCACATCTAAAATGTGTTTCTGTCAATAACACAGCAAATACTAAACTCACACAACTGATAAGCTGAATCCACTCAGAAGGAACAAGAAGAAACTGTTTCTGCTGTCGACTTCTTACTGAATATTCCCATGAGGTGTGAAAACATGGCAAAAAATATGTATGGATCCACGAGTAGATAAAAAAACTTCTCCGTCTCATCATGTTTATTGGCAGGTGGCAAAAAACTAGTTTTGTTTTCTGTTCGTAACCACCAGTTCTTTCACTCTGTAGATGACAACCATGCCTATGAACCCGTACCCGCAACTTCTGATGATTAACTTTGCTTCATGTAGCTTAGTTTTTTAGCTCCAAAGCATTTTCTAGAAAGAGCCCTGATTTGAGGGGGTTCAGGGGTTCGACATCTTCTAAGTTTGCTGCAAATTCACTGAACAGTCAGATAGAAACAAAGCGATGAAAATTATGGGGGAATGCTGGGTTTATTCAAAGTATGAATTACCTCCAGTGGACCAACATCTCCTGTTTCCTAGCTCTCTAGGAATGTGTGTATGTGTGTGTGCTTGCGTGTGTGCGCGTGTTGGTGTGTGTGTGTGTGTTTTGTACCTGATAAATTTCATCTGCCTGCCAAACTCCCCCAACAAAAGTCTGACGGGCAGGAAACAGAACAGAAACACTAAACACTCAACATTCCTCTGATCACAATGCGAACCGAACACACACACACACACACAGCACTACACAAGAAATATACTGTACCCACACGGGAACACGTGGAAGTTACACAAGAGTTAGGGACACACAAACACACACAGAGACTCGGTATCTACAATACCCCTTCCCCAAGACACACACATGCACACACACACACAGCCGGTTACACAAGTGTTTTGTGATTGGCTTGAGGGGGGCTTGAGGGAGATGAGACCTAAAATAACTTCAAACTCTTAATTGGACCAGAACGGGAAGTTTGGGGAGAGAGCCATTTGAGAAAAGATCAAAACTTCCTCCTCACTTATAGATTGGATTATAATAGCCTCATGCATTGTTTCATCCCTTTACCTCAAAATCCACACTGAGAAATTCACCTCAGCCATTGACAAGTACATTTCAACTGTGTCCATCAAGTGTGTACACCCAAAATGTCATCATTTGGATGGCTGATATCATGCAAAGCATTTAATTTTAGAGTTAGTACTATAAAAGGCCAAAGAAGCTGTTTTGAACTACTCTTGGCCCTGCACAAAAACCTCATGTTTGACCACACACGCTCAAACACACGCATAAGTACCTCCGGAAGTCTCTTAAGTATGCTGAACTTCAGTCTCTCATTGGCGTCGCTGTTGTCCAAATCTAAACACGAAGAGAAGGAGAAAGAGAGGAGACATGGTGCTGTTTAGACCAGTTTCACATGGGAGGACAAATAATGCCATGCCACACTTTCTCCCTTTTAGTTCTACATTGAATTTAAATGCTTAAAATCCTTCAAAGGGAAGTATTAAAGAGTTACTATGTTTATTTACTTAAGACATGGCAGGTAAAATAAAATGCAAATTAAATCAACAAAATCCCAGATTGCTACAGCTACTGTAACTACTCTTACCATATGCTGACTTCCCATGATAAACAGGCATTAGAGGGATAATTGATTGTTAAAGAAAACAGACAATGTTTAAGCAAACAAGGCATCAAAGGAGATCAACACAACAAAGATGATTCTTATTCTGGCTGTAAGACATTTCAGGAAGATGTATTATTTTGTGGTGCAGTCAGATCCAACACAATAGAGAAATGAGATAACATCCTTCCACACAGCAGCCTGCTTTTGCTGCTCCTACATGATTCCCATGTGCCTCAAGGGATTCTGGGAGATGTAGTTCATCTAGAATGTGCATGGCAATCAACCGGTCTCAGGTAGTATTGTTATAAACAGCAAAAACCACTTATCCTGACTTTAAAATGTGGGCATCGGTGAACTCAGGAGTTCTTCCCTAATTAATTAACCTTTTATTATAATAAAAAAAAACAACAATAACATCCAAAACATTTCCCTTGAGACATCTGATTCCTCAATTACAATAGCACAATTAATTAGCCATGCTAGCAGCATGGCTCTAATATTACTAAGTTAGTCGGTCTATCATTTGGTTTAAACTAACTATTATTAACAAACTGATGCTTTTTTCTTCCTGTTTTTCCTTTTGTGCCACCAGCAGGTTTAATTTTCTGTGTTTTAGTGTAATGTCTCAACAGCTATTGGATGAACTGCTATGAAATCTATTACACACATTCATGTTCCCCACAGAATAAATATTATATTCACCTTAGTTATTGTGACTTTTAATCCAGCACTCTCATCAGATTCAAATTTTACTCTTTCATGCAACATTCCATACTGAACATCAGAAATATATAGTTTTGGCTGAGAATATTAGCATGCTAAACTTAGCTTCTGGCTAAAAGCATCATTGAATTTCAGCAGACAAAAGTAAATTAAAGGAGGACTGTATTGTCACTTTTGTTTCACTTTATAATTCATGTAGTTTGCTGAAAAAACAGAGATGTGTAGCATTTCAGAAGAATGGAACCAGGCTGAGCAAGATGGGTTAGCTGAGAATTTTTTACCATTATCTCTGTGTCTGTAAATGAGGCAGAAAGTGCACATCTGACCAGAAATGCACTAAGAATAACAACTTTAAATAAACCTGTATATATTTATTCTTATTAGATTAACCCCTGGGGAGAAATGACGCATGATCCCTCACTTGAAAGTCCTGGAACATCCTTTCCATCTTACTTTGAAGTCTGAGACCATTTGGTCTCTGGCCTTTAATCTTTTCATCTTGGAGCATCTTTGTTCTCTTCATGAGAAAAAAAACTATGCAAACTACAACAAGATCAACAATGAGGAGGAGGGCCAGACATTTTGGTTTGTTGATCTCAGAGCCAAGTCATAATGTTTGGCCATTGAACTATGTACTTTCCATGAAACCAAAACATACAAAATATGCACTATGTGTGTCTTTGAGTGGACACTGATAAAAACGATGAGAAAAGAAGTGTTGCTGCTTTTTTCATGTTTCAAACTATTAGAAATTCTCACACAACACAAACCACTGAGGTCACATGACTGCAAAAACCCTCCCATCATGGTTTACCAGTGGACACAGCTGTGTGATGTGACCCACTTTTACAGGCTCACTCTTCAGCAGCTACTGTTAATGCTATTCCACCATATGGCATCTCTGCATGTATTAGTGGCAGCATTTGTTAAACGAATAAATTAGTCATTATTTAACTTTAAAAAACTATTCATTTAATTAAACCCATTATTCTGTCATTTGGGCAGTTATGTTTCAAAATGTCTGTTTTCAAAACTGAGTTCTTTATCATAATGGCATTTTTCCCTATGAGACATTTACTTCCTACTGTTATTTTTCATCACAGTGGAGTTGGAGCAGGCTCACCAACTGTTACCAACATTGAGTTAGCCAGCTCGTTTGCAAGAGAATCAAAAATGCCACTGTCAGTCTGAATCAACTATTAAGAGGTTGTTGCAGTTCAAATCTATAGCGCAATATCCAGTCCTGTCATTTGAAGCTAGCTTGGTTGGCTTTTGAGTTTGGATTGTGACTGAGCATTAAAGTGAAGAGCCTGTGTTAGCAGTAGCAGCTAGCTGGTTAATTCTGAGGCAAAGCAAATCTATATATTTTCTCAAAGAGAGACATAAATTTCGGTGGCTGCTAGGTGGCTTAGGGTACATGTGATTGGTTAAAATATTAGGGAGCGGGTACAGGTGACTCTACTGTCATCAAAAATTACATAAAGAAAGAAAAGAATTGCTGGGAAAAACTTAAAAAGTTGTTTAGTCTCTATAAATATTTTACATTATGTATTGTCATGGATGTAGCTCAATACTAGAGCAGTTCACACCTGTTGAGCACTTTTACTGTCCCGTATGTTTTGGGGGTTTCTAAGGTAGTTCAGAAGGTAGGTCACAGCAGGTGTGGTACAGTATTAATTGTATCTGGGTGAGTGTGGTCAGGCTAAATATATCATGTATAGTATACATTGCGTGATTTCTGTTAAACTTAACCTTCCTCTCAAACACAAACCACTTGAGTGAGGGAATATATAAACCGCTTTCACACAAACTGCAGCCAGAGCAATACAGCCTGAGCTCAACACAAGACAAAGCATTTCTTTTTTTTTAAATTCCTTTCAATTAAATTTAACGACTTAATTTTTCTCTTTTTTTTCCATCCATGATGACAATCAATGGCAGCTCCAACATCTCTTCCTCCATCAAGGATTGCAACATCTCGGGAGTATTTCAAATCTCCTGCCTCAGTCCCTGGCACATTGTTGCTAGTGTAATCACCGCAGTCATTTGCCTGCTTGGTATCCCTGCTAACATCGTGGTGATAGTTAAACTCAGTAAGCATCTGCGTGGCTCCTCAATCTCCCAGCGCCTCTTCTTCAACCTGGCGGTGTCAGATCTCCTCTGCCTGCTCTACCTGCCTGTTGGCATGTTTATTTTCCTCAATGGACTGAATCCGACACGAACAGTTTGTCAACTTGTCTATTACTTCTTTTTTTTTTGCATCACATCTGACCTGAACATTCTGGTGCTGATAAGTATTCAGAGATACTACCAGGTAACTGTCATCATTATTTGTAACTACTGTTTCCAAAGATTTCTTAATTTGTTGAGAAACTAAGAAACAAGTAGCTCTAAGAAACAAGGTCATGGTCATTTTTATCTGATTTTTTTTCTCACTGCTTCAAACTAAATCATGTTATAACGTTAATTAAGTTTCTTAAAGCAACAGATACAAATCTCAGATTCAAAGATGCAAGTAGGACAACTTTAAATCAGACGGATCTTAAGTATTAACATTAGTCACTACTTTTTTCCTGCTTTACAGAACAGCTAATGATTGTTTGCTTTGTAGAGCATCAACGGTTGAAGTCAACAACAAGCAAAGAGGCCAATATGGTATGACAACTAAAATTTTCTCCATCACTTGACAGGTTCTTCATGCCAAAAAGTGGGAAAAAGTGGGCCGAAACTGGCAGCGGTTTTTGCTGTCCTCTGTGTGGATGCTCGGAGCCCTGATGGCTCTTCCAGTTGTGTTTTTACTCGAGATGAAAAACAAAGAAGAGCGAACTTACAGTCTTGCCTGCATGATTGCACATTCGCTCGAAGTCGTCTACATCTCATTCATAGTTTTCAGCTATCTAGTCTTGTTGGCCTTTTACCTGAAGCTTGTAATAGGGGTCAGACGAAAATTTAAATCAAAGTCTGACAAGAAAAAGCTAAGAGTTACAAAGCTTTTCATTCGAATAATCTTTGTCTCCCTGGTTGTTGGGATTTTTCCTGTCATTTTTCGCATGCTATACGTGATTGCTCATTTCACTGCATCAGATAAACTGCTCAATGTTAGTAGGATGCTGACATTTGCAGAATGTTTTTATTTTTTCAATTATTGCCTGAATCCATTCCTTTACTTCTTTGCCTCGAGGCACCATAAGAGTGAGAGCGACAGCAAGAGAAAGAGTTTTCTCATGACCCTTAATGACAACTCCTAATATGGCCCCTGAATGATTTGATATGTTACGCTTCATCATACCAGTGTGGTTTGGTACACATTAAAACAATGTGCCTAATTTGGTTCAGTGATGACTTGGATATGCTAAATACAGTTTATGCCTTTTGCTTTTACTGTGTAATTCATTCTATTGTTCTCGCTACAAATACATATCTTGCAAAATTTTGACAATTTTTTTGGTAGTATTAGTAGAAACCATGATATTTTGCTGTTGATTTTATAAGCTTACATTTAAAATATATACTTTTTTAGTATTTTCCCCTCTGTGCAGGTTTCATATGATGTACAATAAGAAATGCTTCCATATTCACTGACATAAAACATTATAAACAATAACTTTTCTGTTTTATTTTTTTAAGATTTTTTATCCTTTTGATGATTTGACTAAATAAATTACAAAATCAAGTCTGTGGTTCTTTGAGCTAAATGCTAATCACAGCATGCTGACATGCTTTCAATGAGTATACTACCATGTCAATGTTTAGCTGGTATAATATTTACCATGAGACAATAGTATCTTAATTCAGCATGCTAACATTATGCAATTAGCTCTAAATACACATTAGAGCTAAGGCTGATAGGAATAACATTATTTTTGCAGATAATGAAGAAAAGATATAAAAAATGAACCTTGAACATATGATGGCAGGACATAAAAAGTTATTTGACCATTGTTGATACAATTTATGATAAGCAGACACAAACAAGGACCAACTTTAATAGCAATTCATCTTATAGTTGTTGAGACATATCACTAACAAACACAAATGGAGGATCATTAAGAAGAATCCTTTAAGGACGAGTAGTTGTACGTTTCATTGCAATTCGCAAATGCAACATGATTGCATTTATTGTACAGAATGATTTAGCAGTATGTTTGTGTGTTTGAGTTTACCTGTCATGAGCCGAGAAACAAAGGTTTCAGTGAGCTGCACAACGCCGTGGTCGATGTGCTGAAGGAAAATGTGAAGAGGGAGGCAACGCACAGCAAACACTGCTAACAGAGTGTGATAACCTGAGGAAGAGAGACAGATACGGAAAAGTATTAGAGTCTACGGCCATGCTAGCAGCTCTGTGTATGCTGATTGTATATTTAGCATGCTAACTTGCTCAATGCATAATATTTACCCCTTTAACCATATATTTTTAGCATGTTAGCATGCTAATATTTTGTGATTACCACTTTGCAAGAAAATGGGGTAACAGTTGATCTTATTATCATTATTCAAGGGTTTATCATCAACATAGAGCCATGATGCTAGCATAGCAAACATAGGGCATCTACCGTTAACACAGAACATAAAACTAACAGCTAAACTTCTATTGTTAACCTTTTTTGACTTTTATTTTACCAGAAGGAAACAGTATGTCTGCTGTTTTACAGCCTCAGACTCACACTTACACATGCAGTCTCAGTGTTAAAGGTGGGCAGCTTTGCCTCAGGGCATCTCTCACTTCATTTTTCATCCCCAGACAGTTTAAGATTCTACCTCACAAACTTTTACTCATATCTGACTAAAATCATGGGATTGCGTAACAGGAGGTTTATGCTGCAAAATCTGGAAAATGAATTCAAATTCCTGAAAATGTATTCACACTCTGCCTTACCCATGTCTACACTATGCTAATGTTTAACATATTTTTGGTTACATTAGCACTGAAGACAGTGGGTCTGTTGTCCCTCAGTGCAAACAGACATTGTAATTCTGGATGGGACAGAAATAGACTGGATTATAACATCGAAAAGTGTGTGTGCGTGTTGATGGTACCAGGTGGGAGGGGCAGGCAGAGACCCCTTGTGGCTTCCAGGATCCGCAACATGAAGTGAAACACTGACCACTCGGCTGGACTGCCCTGCTGTGTTCTGGAAAACACACACACACACATGCAGAAAAATTTGGATGGGAATGTTATGCAACAGGAGAGCACACGTGAAGAGAGGTCATCCACAATTTGCACATGTGGACACACACACGGTGGGGAGTGAGGGGGTCTGGAGCACACATGCATGAAGATGAACACACACATTCTGTCAGCGCTTTATATTTAATACTACATTAGTTAGAGACAAGACTTTTAAGGAGACAAACTGAGGAGAGAAGGCTACTCACAAGCACAAAGCACGAGGGCTGAGTTTATACTTCAGCCAGGCCGTCTCCAGCATGTGTCTGATGAGCTCCAGCTAAACACACAAACACACAGAGGCGCACAAATGTTAGTGCTCAGGGAAAGAAATGCTTGATTAGATTTAAATGAAATATTTTCCTTGAAATGCAGCTAAAGTTACATGATGATGATAGAGTTTTTTCTTTGTCGAAATACACATTTGCTAAATGACCAGTTTTCTCACTTCCCTCTTTTTTTTTCCATACTTCTCATTTACATTTCCACTGAACAAGAGCAACGCAACAGATCAGGATGTAAGGGCACGTTTCAGCATGTAAGCACTCACACTTGCCCACATTATTTCGCCACAAATCTGTCAGCATCCGGGATCATTCCAATACACCTGACTGGGCCAAAATGTGCCTGCTGCGTGCTGGAACAACCACATACACGCTCCGTCTCTGCACAAATTACCACTCTCTCATCTCCTGTAGACAACAGGAAGACGATCTGCCTCATACACATCCTGAACACCAGTGGGAAACCCTCCACCAGCCAGTGCAAACACCAGCAGCACCGTCCTCCTGTGACCTCCGGGTGGGAATTTCAATTAGCTTCACTTATGTAACGGACAAAGATAAAAGCGGCAAAGACAAATGTAATAATAAGCTCCACTGGGTTTTTTCAATCTTTAAACACACTTTATTAGGTTTATTACAACAGAAAAGTCACAAAAAATTAATTTAATGAGCATATTTTTTTATGTTAATTTATCCACAAGAGAGGGATTTCTAAAAAAATTAAGGCACACTGGTGGTCACTGAAGTTATTTCTAACGCTGTGTGTAACCCTCATGAAATTCATATTTTATTCTTTAACCACCTATTTGGATTACTTAAATGTAAGAGCTTATACCAAAAATACTGTGAGGCCAAAATGCATATTTGATGGTTAATAAATAATTCAATGAATATAGAGAAAAGTTTAAAATTTGAACTTTAAGAGGCTTTGTTAGCTTTTTTGGAAAAGCTTGAGTGGATCACCTGTGATCCAGTGGATGTGAAAAGGTTGAATTTTGTCTTTTTTATGTTAAAGGTTTAATTAAAATGTTTTATACATGTTATTTTCTTTCTTTGTATCTTGTTCCTTTCTGTATGATTGTTTTTGTATTTATTATAATTTTCATATTTATGTTGTTATTATTAATATTACTATTATTTGATTTTATTTTTCTTTTGTTTTATTTTATTGAGTGTCATCTTTAATTTATTCCTTTAAACAGATGTTAGAGCTTTTTTTTCCTTATTATTTTAAGACTTACATATTCTTTTTTCATCATTACTTCTTTTTCTTGTTGGGGATTTTGTATTTACTTGTATCGATTCATTAAAATCCATATGGTTATGCATTTTTTAGCATCCTTTTTCACAACAAAGTGATCAATCATTGATGACAGTTGTAATGAGGGAAGCTGAATGTCACTTTCTAATTCTCAGTGTGTGATTAAAGTGTGATTAAAGTGTGAGCTTACAATATTCAGTTATCTGTGTGTTTGACTGTTTGACCCTGAGGAAAACTGCTGTAATAGGCGATCGATAAATTTTGGTTTGTTCTTAATTACAAAACCAGTCAAGCCTGATCTTTTTTTGGAATCCATTCCATCACTTGTGGATAGCAGATACCTAGTCCTACATCCCAGCCCTTTTCATTATTTGTTGTACTTAATTTGTCATAGGGATTTATATGTTTAGGATTTATTTGCAGGCTCTGTCAACACAGAACCATGTTCGATAAATTTAAAACTTATTTCACAACATCAGACATTCAGTGTTTAATAAAAAAGTGGAAACCTCTTAGCTAAATAAATTATTCAAGTTTAATTTCTTTCTTTTTCAACTAACATTTCTTGTGCTCTTTGCTGATGTAATCCAGGCCCCTGATGATTAGTGAAAAGGATAAAAATATGTAGCCAGGATGTTTTTGTGCCGAAGTGAAATCCACACAAAAGGCAAACAAGTGCTTTTAAAGGCACAGACTTATGCACAGCTGTCCCTGTGTGACTTTTCATTAGTATAAAATTTGGAATCAGCGATTTGTCTTAATGAGCCTCGGCCGACAAAGAGACTGGATTTACTCAGTGTGGCTCCCCTGTTGAGACAAAGTTTAACAACCTTGGGTATAGAATAACTTTTCTGCATGGTTAAAAAAAAAACTAAAAACATTTCAACCTGTTTCGATTCATTGCATTTTTAAAAAAATATGTAATCCTGCTTGCACTCGTTAATATTCAGCTATTAGCAAGTTGTTCTTCGCTCTGACATTGGCTATGTTATAAAATAAGAATGTATCTCGTTTGTGTGTAGCATCAGGGACAGGAAATAAATAACTATGACAATAATGTGCTGCGGAGCTGTAATGTATCATAGCAAAAGTTCCCTGGCTCTTAAAAGCTGTAATCTATTTCATCCCCAACTTCTCCCCTGTGTCAACGCAGCCATTAGTCTCAATAAGCACCGACAAGAGGAGGAGATGTTCTTTATTAGTGGAGGGGAAGTCAGCCCTCTTTGAAACAATACCACCCTGAGTTTTTAAAGCATGAGTCAGCTTGATGTGTAAGCACATCGCCCCGGCTGGCGAGTTAGTCGACCGCGCTTTAAGTGAACCGTCCCTGAGGACTGTTTCCTCTGGGTCCTTACCTGAGAGGGGGTTTTTTTTGTTTTTTTTTTAAAAATCCAGCTCCAAGGATGAGAAACTTTTTCATTTTAACTCAGCTGAGTAGATTCAATAATCAGCACGTCCGTCCGTCGCAGCGGCAATGCCGGAGTGATTATAGACACACCTATTTCCATTACTTTCATTTTTGAGTCTGAAGGTGCGGGTTCACGAGCTCGTGGTACTGAGCCGAGCCATCGAGTGATCCAGCAGTGAGCAGGGAGGATTTATTTAGTCTTTTTCACTCTGTCATTTGCAATTCCATAGAGTCCCAAAAACGCGGTGCATCCTGCTTTCTATTCAATTCCAGCCCTACCCTTGGCCTGATTTAACACTGTTGTGTTGATATATGCTGTATGTCTGCTTTCAGCGGCTCCTTGCTGTGAAGGGATTTACCTCCCAGGAATACTAAAGACTGACTTTACAGAACCAAGTGCCTCTCTAGGGTACTGAGACAGAGAGCTGGTACGTCTTTCCACTTGGTTATGCGCATCCCACCTGCTGCTCTTTGGGCGGATACAAATGGCATTTTGTTTTTAGAAGTCAGGGCACAATGAAGAAACACATTAATAAATCAATCTCAGTCTCAATTTCACTGAGTGGTTGAGGATACATGTCGTAACAAGAGGAGTGGTGTTTGTTTTTTTATTTTTTGGAGGACCGACCCCGCAACCCAGAGGCTTCCCAAGACCCCTCTTAACTGAAGAGTGCACATCCATCTTTAGAGCTCCGTCAACCGTTCAACTAAAGTGGAAAACTCGCTGCCTTCTTTTCACTGAGCAATCCTTTCTGTGAGTGTCAATTAACCTTCCCGAAAAAGAGTAAGGGCAAACATTAGGGAAAAATAACTTGAAGAACGATGTGCCCTCAAAAAACACAAGAATATACAGAGCTCCTGGGGACACACACACACTCACACACACACAAACTCAGTTTACCAACCAGTTTGGATACATAGTTGACAACCAGAGAGTCAATCTTCTTCTTCCCCAGTCGAGGCAGGTGTCTGTTAAGATGCTCTCGAAGCTTGTCAACGGTCTACAAACACAAAAAAACACACACTGATTATTTTCTGTGCATGCATGCATGTGTATGTGTGGCTGGAAGGCAAACTTTGCCCTGTGTGTTTAAAGCATACTTTAGTGTGCACTCAGCAGGGTCAAATTAAGTTCACCTCGACGTTTCCCTCAGCTACAGTGTCCCAAAATTGATTTAACCATGGGGAGGAGATGAGAGAAGAGGAGAAGGAGAAGGAGAGAAGAGACCTGTAGATGTTAGAAGTGAAAAAAGAGGAAGAAGAAGGAGGAGAAGAAGAAGAGTTAAGGTCTGAAATCAGTGTCAAGTTGACAGAATGGCCTGATATCCTTCTGGGAGGAAAAAGGGGGAAAGATGAGGAGAAAGAGGAAAGGAAATGAGCAAAGGAAAAAAGGAGGGAAAGGAAAAAGGAGGAAAAAGAAGAAGTCATAAAATGAAATGATGAAAGAAAGACGGGAGGGATCATTCCAGAGTAGCTGAGAGACTGTTAGCACCTAGCCTGAACTCCATCAAATTGAAGCTATCTGCTCTTTAAAAAACTATGCTGAGCACAGGGAAAACCAGAGGAGATGAAATTGCCCATCAAACAACATAGAGTGAAAAAAAAAAGTAGGACAGGGACCTTAAGATGCCCTTTTTTTAAAGTGTCGACTCATCTGAAGCATAACAGGAGTCTCACCTTAAAAGATGACTATGGAGGCAAATGATCGGCTGTCAGCGTTTCACTATGGATCTTTAATGGTCTATATATCAACCCATGTTATAGGAAGAATCCACCTCCAGGGGCTGTTAAGCTGCTGTACATGTAACAATCTATGCAGCTCAATGCATTTCAGGAGATATTTCAAAATAAAGTGTTTACTATGCAGCCACCCCCCCAACCCCCTTTGCCTCATCTACTTCTACTACAGCATGTCAAAGTGGGTGCTTTATCTCAAAAGCAACAACTTTGACTGATGTTTTTTCATTATGCATTTTTTATTCTGCTTCCGCTCTTTGATTCTGAGTGACAGAATGTTAACTGCTAAGCTTCTGGGAGAAAAATTAAATGGCTTTTTTAGCTTTTTCTGCTTTTGAAATATTTGCATGTTTTGTCATGACTGAATGGATGACTCGTGCTTTAACTGGATGACTCATCTGGCTGAAAGCATTTTACAGGTGATGCAAGTTCAAACTCAAATCCTTCCGAAAAAACTCTTTGGAGTGGCTTTTTTACTTTGAACTAGAGGGAAGTGATGCTACATTATGGTTAAAAAGGATGTGGGCACTTGAACAGTCAAGTACACAACCTCCTGTAAAATATGCTGGGTGAGGTTTTATGGCAATTTTTTAGCATGTTATTGAGTAACAAAACACACACATGGCTACCTCTTGTCAGCCCAAGTTTCTTATTCCAGGAAACTAAACAAACTTGTGTAGTTTAGTGCAGCATCTAACAATATTTTTACTGCTAGTACTGGCTGTTTCTAAGGAATAGATTAATAAACCAAGGTGATATTGATATATTTTTGCACTCAGGGCTACTAGACTGTGGAATGACCTGCCTGAGGCGATCAGGATGGTACCCTCTGTCACTTCTTTTAAATCCCTCTTGAAAATCCACTTTTTTAATAAAGCTTTTCAGTGATTTTATTTGTTTTACCACTTTTAAGTTTTTTATAACCTCGTTTTAGGGTTTAATTTTTGGCTTTTAGCTTGTTTTTATTATTTGTGTTGTGTTTTTAAAGCGCATTGTAACTGTTTCGAAAACTGCTACGTAAGTTTTTCCTTTCAACTATCATTATTATTATTATTATTATTATTGTAGTGACACAACCACTTTGCAGTTACAGGTATGCTTGGAAATCTTTCTTATCGCTACCACCCATCAATGCCACACAAGCCTTGGCTCAAAGTCAGTGTTTCTTCATCCTCAGGGTTTTTGGATGGGATGGAGGTCAGGACTCTGTGCAGTTCATCCAAACAGAACTGAGAAATATGTCTTTATAGACCTGTCATACCTTTGCCTGGCATTAGGATTTCCCCTCCTTATGAACTAAAGGTGTACAGCCCCTGTGAGTTTGTTTGTATGTGTACATGAGTTCCAGCCATTGACTGGTTTCAGTTTCTCTCACTCTCACCAGGCCTATGAGCGCCCTCTGTTGATGGTCCTCCTCCTGGAAAAGGGGCACCAGCTTCTTATCTAGAAGAGACCAGGCAATAGTGAGAACACACACATTAAAGAGGCGTTTGATGAAACCTTTGATGCTGCATCTAGCCGAGAATGAACACCACAGGTAGCCTCAGGTGTGTCCGTGCACTAACATCATTAAACAGGCCATCAGTAGGAATGGAAGAAGCCCAAACTCTGACTTCTTTATGGCTTTAATAAAAAAAAGGACTGAACCTAAGACATTAATGGATTCTTTTGAGGTACGTTTTCTCTTTAAAAATACATTCCAAAGCTTGTGGGGGTTATGAGGCTGCAATCTCAGTGTGAGTGTGTGTGTGTGTGTGTGTATGAGAGAGAGAAGTGTGTATGCATGCAATGTTGTTTGTTTTTTTTGGACCTCCCTTTAGCTTGGCTACTGTAGATGAATTCTTGCACACTTGCATGCACAAACACACACCATCTTTTGATCACTTGTACACACACACACATGCAAAAAGCTGGCTTTTTGATGTTACAGTGTAAAATGTAACAGATCTAAATAGAGCTTGCAGGGCACAGCTTACTGACAGGATGAGCTGCTAGATTCACTGTATGCCTGTTAGCAGTTCAAAGTTATCTGCTTTTTAAGAATTACATATTTTAAACTATTTGCTGATACTCATACTGTGAGCCGGCAGGTATGAACTCAGTGCTTTTTGTGTCTCAGCCTTCACTTTAACACTGATTTACTCTTGACAAAAAAATTAATTAACAATAATTTTGATGTCTTTGTCATTTATCCAAAAAAAGCCAAATATTTGCTGGTTTCTGTCGGTCAGACTCTATTTAATATTATCGATTACAGAATCTCCCTGTTATTTGCAATTAAATGACCTTAACGTACGTTAGCATCATGACTCCAGGGAATACCAGTAAAAATTTTGTACAGACATCAAAGCTTCCCTCTGGATCAGCTACAATGACTTTAGTGGTTCCCAGATTTTGCAATTAACAACATTAAAAAGGGAAATTTTTGATTTTTCCATTGATTAAAATTCTCTGTGTTTAGAGCTAATTGCCAACAGAACCACGTTAGCATGCAATACTAAGATGCTGAACTGTAAACATCAGCACATTTGCATCATTATTGTGAACATGTTGGCATTCTGTCATTGTTGTGCTTTAAAGCAGCCTCACAGAGCCTAAAACATGGCTGTAGTTTGGCTGACATACCTTCATAAAGGCATATTGTTCATATTTTCTAAAATTCTGCACACTGTTCATCACTTACAGTCACTTTTTTTGTAATATTTCCAAATCTACCTGATAAAAACCTGAGGAGTTATAAGGACATGAAGTACCAGTTTTTGATCTGATTAACATCTCCATAAGACTTTTTGGTATTCAAGAACTTTGTAGTAATTTATAGCTGGAATATATGGCAGCCCATTTCTGCCAATGCAATTTAAAACAAAAAAAGATCCTGCAAGTCATTTTAGCGAGGAACTTAGTGGAAATATTGACTCAATGTCTCAAAATAACGAGGAACTTTCTCAATATTTTGACTAAGGCCCACCATCACAAAGTTAAAGTCTCATTATTTTTCTATACGAACTCGTTATTTCAAGAAAGTTCCTCATTATAATGACTTACAGGATCTTTTTTCACAACATTGGTGGAAATGAGCTTCCATAGCAGAGTGAAAATATCATGATCAAAAAGTCCCAGCATGGAATCGAGACAGTGAAGTAAGATTAACAAACTGTATCCAGTGTTTTCAACACAAACATTACAAGCTATTAAAAATGTCCATTGTGTCCATTTTCTGCTAACATAGCTACAAAATCCAACATCTTCCTACAACTACTTGTGTATTAAATGTATTAAAACATAATTTAACAACTACATATATTAGAAAAGGAGTTGAGCAGCTTCTTATAGGAGCGCTATCATCTGTGTTTCAATTTTGGTGCAGTAGAGTGATCAAAAACCAATGTGTGTTTGTTTTACAAGTAATCTGAGGGAGGTTGCAGTGTATGAGATCATCCATGTGAATTAACTGAGGTCAGGGAAGGTCCCGTTTTTGTGCTTGACGTGAAACAGCTGCACACAGAGAGAGAGAGACAGTCAAGTGAAGAAGGAAACAAGGGAGAGGGGAGAAGGAAGTCCCTAACTTTCCACTGTTATATAATTACAGCATTCTTCAACTTTAATTTTTTTTTCCACAATATTTTTCAGCCCCTTTTTCTTTTTTCTCCTCCTTTTTTTTCTTCCCTCCCCTTTCTTCTCAAACTCTCCCACCAAGATAAATTAGCGCGGTGGTTCTGTTTAGCAGAATTCTCCAGTGGGCATGAAGAATGCGACCTCAGAAGAACGCACAAACACACAAACCCAAACCCGCTTTCACAGTTTTGAGCTGCATAAAATAAGCCAAAGTTTTTATTATTTATGGCATTCACATTCCTTGTATTGTGTGTGTCTGTGCACCTGTGTGGTGCATCTATAGATTTATGTCTGGGAGGGCATGTTTGTGTGTGTGTGTGTGTGTGTGCGTGTGTGTGTTCAGTGTGCTTGTGTCGTCTTACCCAGACACCAGGTGTCCACCATTGATAGAACTCTAAAAAATAAGAAGAAAAGCTGTGTGTGAAAACAATCCCTCGAGCCGGCATTATAATAAGAGTCTTACTTTTCATGCTGTAAGCCGAGGCAGAATAAAGCTTCACTGCTGCAGTCGACAGCAAAAAATAAAAATAAAATATAAATATATATATAGCCATAAAAAGACAGAACTTTGTAAGCAGGTGCTGGAGTTTGGCCTGGGGGTAGCTAATTATGAGCCACAAGGCTGTTGGTTTGATGTATGGCACAAATAGGACAAAGCTATACGTAATCCAAAGTGGGATTACTTCAGTCATACAGGTACAAGCCCATTATTAAATCAACTGGTTACAAACAGTTGATTGGCTCGAGTTATTATCGCATTTCTGAGCTATTCAAATTGAAAGTGGATATTTCATCTTTAAAGAGTAACCCGGTAACAGGCTAACACAGGTCATCCATGCGTATAATTAGAGCGAGCTCTGGGTTTTGTGTGCTTTTTAAAGTTTGTGCAGATAGTTAAAAGCCAAAAGAGAAAGTGGTAGGACAGTCCATTTCAAAGAGAGCAAAGCATCGGCACCAGCAGCGTGAGCTCAAGTAACTTTATGGTGAGCAGACAGAGAACAGACGTGTTTTTTTTTTCTTTTTTGTCCTTTGTAGTCTGTGTTTTCAAGAGTGCTTTACACTGACTCTGGTAATGGAAACTTGACGTCTTGCCTTCCATCCCTCGCACATTTATATTCATACCACCGTGCAAAGAATATGTAGAGACATATTCATCAAGGCCCAGAAAAAGAGAGAAACTAAATCACAGAGTACAAAATAACTTTTTCTCTAACTCCTCATATCTTTATTATATTTGATTATGTTTTATACTTCATTTGATGGATTTTGTTTTTTGCAGAACTTATCTGAGCTGAGAATCAACTTAATCATTAAAACACATTTTTCGGGGGTGAAAGCACTCCAGCTTAGCTAAAGGGTAAGGAAGTCGATTTTCTGTTCTTCTGTGGTGTTGAAAAAAAAAAAGTTCATTAATCCTTGGCTGAAAGTTGTCCCCAACAAACACACTTTTTCCTCCTATATGAGTAGAGAAAAAACTGCAGTGCTCAGCTGCTTTGAGAAATAATTAAGGCATTTTTAATAAATATAAATATAAATATGAAACTCATTTTTTAAGATTTAAATCTTCAGTAGGAACCAGTGGGTTTGGAGCTGAGGCTTATCTCAGACTACCTCTGTGGGGAAAATCAATGTTTCTTGCAAGGAGAGCTGAACTTGCATAGCTGTTTTGTGACTGCTGTTGATTTTTAAAGTGTACAAATTAAATACTTTTCCAGAACAAATCCATTTTGAGAACTGATTATAATCCCTCCATCATAAAACTCAGCTAATCAGCTCCTGGACAGCTCCGAAATGGATCTTCTGGTGAAAATGTTTTGCAAAATTAGCTGATGTTAAAAAAAAAAAAAAAAAATTACAGATGTAATAGAGCCAAAACACTTCAAGCATTTATCAATAAAAGGCCAGGTGATGAGATTCTGACCTTTTGTTGCCTCACTGGAGCAAAGAGTGTAATTTTTCAAACGCAGGTGCAGCCTTGCCCTCCCTCCCTCTAGTTTAAGGACTATCTGTCTTAATTAATGTGCTTTTCTTAACAGAGCTCAGGTGGGAGGTTAGACCTACTTCTTTGTGTTCTCCTCCATGTGAGTCATGTGGCTGGACGTTCTCCTCTCAGACCTCTGAAACAAGCAAAATCATCATGGCAGGACTGAAAATACACTCCCATTGTTTGACAAAGGGGATACATTGAAAGATGCACACAACAACTAGCAATTTCAACCAACCGCAATCAATCACTATAGCACCTATTGTGGATATTTTGATTTGGTTGTGGTTTGTGTTCACTGATACACATGGGAGGATTTTGCAGGCACACACACAAACACAAATTCACGCTCACCAGTTTGTTCTGGTCATCTTGTATGTTTGAGGTTCTGTATCTGGGGTTGGGAACAGCATCTAGATGTTTTGTCCTCTCTGTGTTCCACTGCAGCTCTGACCAGAAACCCTGGAGACTTCTAGCCTGCACGCACACACACACACAAAAACAAAAACGCCACAATGAAACAGCAAGGACATTGCTGGAAAACAATTAAGGATAATTGCTACTGAAGCTTGCACGGGCAGATAAAGTATATACAAGATGGAACTGTTTGCATATTATTGTGATTTTAATGTCTGAATGAAGTCAACTACAGTCTTTCATTGTGTCAGTTTAATCACCATCCTAAATGTAAGGCTGATTTGTTTTAACTGGTTTTGGAAACAAAGCTGGAAACAATGGTAGTAAGAGGACTATGTTCTATGATGATGATGAGAAAAACACTCATGCATAACGTTCAGTAATAACATGGAAGCAGTTTAAATGCAATAAATCTCTTAAGAATCAAAAAAAAATGTTACCTTTCCTCTGAACACAGAGTCAATATGCAGATCAGTCGTACACAACACACCAGGAACCTCCAACAGACACGCTGGGATCTCCTAGAACACACAAAGAAGTTCTCATGTGAAACTGATTTTAATAGCTTTCCATGGGCTTCACATTAAGTCCAGAATTCAATTTAAGGTTCCTGTAATAACCTATAAAGCTCCACCTGCTTACATCAGAGATCTACTGCAGCCCTGTGTCACCAGCAGATCCCTAAGGTCCTCAGATCAAGGTCACTGTTTCTCAGTCTAGACTTAAAACTAAAGGACAACATGCCTTTGAGGTTGTGGCTAAAATTTGGAACTTTTTCCAAACAAACTCAAGATCTATGGACACTTTGGATACTTTTAAAAAAGCAGCTTCAGACCCATTTGTTTAGACTTGCTTCTGTGATTTTTCTATTTTCTGTTTATTCCCGCATTTATTGTATTTTATATCAAAATGTATGTTATGCATTATCGCCTTTGCTCTTCAAGGGTGCTATATAAATAAAGTTACTCACTTACTTACCCACGTTTGTGAGTGTGTGAGTGTGTGTGTGTGTGTGTGTATGAACTACTTGAGGCACAAAGAAAGAAAAAGAAACTCCAAGTGTGTCCTCTTTGCATTCATATCCACATATATGGCTCTTGGTTTATTTCCTTTGCCTTTATGCATTTGGAAATGTATTTATAAGTGTGTGTATGTGTGTGTATTGGAGGTAGGTATATATATATATATATGAGTGCGTGTGTTTGTGTGTGTGCGGTTGGTACCTTCATGTCGAATACAGACGAGTAAGGCAGAACTTTATCCAGACTGAGAGACTTCTCATAGCTTATTCTGTACAAAGAGGCTGTTTGTGTGTGAAAGAGAGGGAGAGTGAAGGAAAGAGAGATGGAGAGAGAGTTAGATCTCTTTTTTATTTATATATAACAGTCATGCAAGATTCTTATCTCAAAGTAATTACAAGATAAATGGGGCATTTGAACCGCTGCCCTGCCCTGTCAGGGGGTTTTGATATCAGATTTAATATCATGCAGTGGTCTGTCTGTCTGCAGTCAATCTCTCTATTCTGGTGGCGTTGTGGTGTTCCTGCATCACTGTCTGCCTGGCATCCTTTCAAAGGGGCCCTCCGACCTCCCTTTCAACAATGCTGACGTTTTTTTAATGAACTTGATTTGTCATAAATGAGTAGGTTATAAAAATTGTGGTGGATTTCGGTCAAACCATTCTGATAATTCGAACATGAAGGAGAAGCCAGAAACGTTTCTGTTGTTGTTCTTGCTCTAGTCAAATATTTGACAGCGAGGATGGTATTGTTTGTTACTGGTATTACAGAGTGAAATCTTGTTTATTGATTTCGGATCCAAGGCGTGCGTTCTTCTTGGAACTAAACCGATGTTGATCTTTCTGCAGTTTATTGTGTGGATCACTGCCTCGCACTGGCATCTTGTTTCTGGATGGTCAATTAGTAGGAAAGGCATATACTGCTGGCTCGGTTGCAGTGAGTCGGATGTGGGTGCATTATAAATATTTTGACTCGTCCATTCAACTTGGGCTGCTGCAGCAGCACCTGTGACTGGCAGAAAAATTTGCTCCCCGTCTCTTCAAATCTCATCCTCTGTGCAGAGTTTAACAGTAACTTTTAGATTGATATAATAGGGGGAAAAAATTTAACGCACTGCTGAGTAGCTACAAAGGATCTTGGTCCTATATGATAAGTTAATACTTAGATAAAGTTGGGTATGACATTAGATATAAATACAAAAGTGCTAAGTCATAAATTACATGCTGAATATTTTATAAGGCTATTAAAAATTCCCTGCTAGAATGTGGCACATTAATTAGTGCAATATGTTTTTTAAATCATTGTAAGACACCAAACTGTACAAAATAAGAACAAAGTCCTGACATATACACTATAGGAACATATAATAGTAATACGCAAAAATTATAAACTGTGGACTGTGGGCCAATTTTTTTATTATATAATAGGCATACTAGCTTATATAGCTTTTGACAATATCTATACTGTTCTTAGGAAAGAATAAGGGATATTATCATGCAAAGGATGTGAAAGAGGGTCTACTAATAAACTCTTCAGTCAGAAGGCTTGTCTCACCACTGGTCCACTGATGTTTTATTTATATATCATCTATATAATGTCCAGAAAAGACATCCATGCAACGTGCAGGAGAGACTAATGAAAAAACAACACCTGAGGGGGGGCATAAAAAATTTCATATTTTCTATTTTGCATTTGTGTGCATTGTTTGCATTCACAGCCTGCACGAATATTCTTTTCTGATTAGCTGGATGAGAAATTTTATATTAATGTGCTTTTGGGCTTGTCAGTGTGTTGCTGGTTGCAGCCAAAAAGGCGCTTGTTGAAGATATGTTAGATGTGGTGATGTGTGCAGCTGGCCACAGTCAACACTATTTTTTTTCATTTTGTCATCTCCAGATCACAAAATAATCATTTTATTATCACTGGATAAGGGTTTGTTATCTTGTGATAACACTTTCACATTGTGAAGAAACAGTGTAACCAGTTTAGTAACTTACAGAGAGAAGGAGACATAAAAAAGGCGAGACACTCTAAAAGGAAGAAGAAGTGATACTCAGGAGACTTGTGTCCCCATACTTTTGCTGCCACTGACCTAGAATAAACTCCTGAATCTGATCAAAGGACTCAAAGGCGTTCACGTTGTCACACAGCCATTCAATGATCTAGAGACGAGACAGAAACACACAGGAGACAGATGTCAAAGTGGCGAGAGCTTTACATGACAGCTGTAATTACATGTTCAGCTTGTTATGGCCTAGTAATGAGGATGGCTCACATTGCAAAATTACTGACATCGGTGTATCATCTATCCTTGAAAAGAATAGTTTGACAATTTGATAAACATCTACTGTCTCGCTGAGAGAAATGAAAAGATATCACTCTCATGTCTGAATGCTTAATATGAAATAGCAGCAGGTTAGCTTAGCCTTGCATAGCAGCTAGAAGCAGAGGGAAAAATGGCTCTGTCCAAACAAATACACCTCACAGCACCTTCAAAGCTCACCTATTTAAACATTTTATCATATTTGCTTAAACTTCAAAAAGAGACTGAAGTGTAAAAACCAACAAGCTGCAGTTTTTGAATAGCTGTCATGTAATGTTTTTAGCCGTGCACAGTGACTTCCTGGAGTCTGTGCTTCTTGTCTGGTAACTGTATGGTGGCCATGCAGAATAAACAAACAAAAAAGGAATTAGTAATTAGAGAATGGCAGAGGTGTTAATAAGTGGATTTAGTAACTTCTGAAGAGAGGCAAGCTAGCTGCTTCTTGGCTATCACACTAAGCTAATCCTCTAGATTTACCTTCATAGTGGGAACACACATGGGAACATGGTGTCAATCTTCCCCTCTAACTCCTAGCTAGAGAATGATAATAAGTAATAAGTAATATTATAATCATGTATGTTGAAATTATGTGGAAATAAGGCTTTAAAAACCTCTGTCTTATTTGCGTAGTGCTCAAAGGACGTCCCATTTTAGCAATGCTAACAACATGGCTCCACTCAAGTCTTTTAATCCATTTGTTAGTCATTAGCACCTTCAAATTGTCAGTGTGAGCATGTTAGCATGCTGATGTTAACTGCTAGCATAGCTGTAGACTCTTGGTAAAACCATGTACATTGTATTTTTTAATAAAACTGTTCTAGTTACAGTCACATTACAGATTCATAAAAAATTAATGATGTTCTAAAAGATAGTCTGAAAATCTCACAGCAACAGAGCAGCACAGTGAAAACTTATTTTCTGCTGCCCTTTTCTCTTCTGTTTGAAGAAATATCTCCTTTCCAAAGACAGTTTGAGTCCCCTGTCCAGACAAAGACATACTGTGCAACTATTGTGTGCAGCAGAGGAAATAGAAGCAAAAGAAGAAGTACAGGGACTTCATTTGTACGGTATTCTCAAAATGCTGTGAGCAGCGCAAAAAAACAAAAATGTTAAAAAGCAATCACCTTTATTTAAGCCATTACTTTTTGTGATGCTGACCCCATTAACATGGTCTACAAAGGATACAAAAAGTTATGTGTGGTGTACAATTTCCCAGTGCTAGCTGCACTAATGAAGCTGGTGACTCTTTTAACCTCTGAAAAAAGAATTTATTACAATCTCTCTACGTCTGGATCATCTTAATTTAGGTGTACTACTGACAGAGTCTGAGTCATAGTCAGCACTGTGCCGAAACAAAATACCTGTCCCCTTCTTTCTGTCTTTGTTTGACTATGTTTGATCTTGGCCCACTTGTCCTCTGTCCTCACCGGTTTTAATGCAACATCTTATAATTTCTCATGTTTTCTATCCTCTTCCCTCCATGGGCTCACTTCCAACTCAAGGTTGACACCTGCAGAGTTTATAAAGAAGTGCAGAAATGCTGCCATCCTTACTTTTACCTATTTATTTTTACTTAGCTTTTCATTTTCCTTGAGGGAAATCACTGCAGAGTGACATTACATTTTATCAGTGACCCTATCAGATTTCTTGCATATCAGTTTCATCCTTCCAAATTATCAAGGAGATATAATATTTTTTTTACTTTGTCAGTATAATAGAATTTGAAGTTTTCAATAACTTTGTGTCCTACAAATAATAATCATGCTGTGTCATACATAAAAATGCAATGCTGGAAAGAAGTGTTTGATTGTGTATCATATTACATTTGGGGGGGAGAAATAATGTTAACTGATGTTCACTTAGATACAAAAATTCAGAAAATGTGCTTAAATGTTGACATTTCTGTCCTCCAAAAACTCTTTCCTCCTTTCATTTGTACCTTCAGCTCCAGGTTTGGGTTGTTTCCCATGTAAACCAGCAGGCAGTGGAGGGCGGCCAGGCGCTGAGAGTCAGTCTTGCTGCTGGGACACCTTGGATGGAGGTGACATACAACAAATTTACTTTTATACAACATAAGCATATACAAACAGTGGCAAAGGCAGATGCACAGGCAGGCAGCCAACATTCAGGTACTGTACTACGATGTGCATGCTGTTTAAAAAATGGATTCAATTTTTTAAAAAAAAGATTGAATGCAAGAATGATTGGAACAAGTCACTGTCCAAGAAAAGAATACAGCAAGATTGAATCCAATGTGCTTGCTGGCCAAGATTCAAGTTGAAGTTGTTGTTTAATCCAGAAAATTTCTGCAGGTGCATGCTCACAAAAATAACTTTCCTTCATCACCTGTATGGTTTCTGCCTGTTTCCTGTATGTTATCTAAATCCAAAATCCTTTATTCTAACAAAAACTTATGAATCATTATCACCTGGAAGGAGTGCTTGATTGCAGAGTCTGCAGCAGGTAGTCAGGGCTGAGTTCAGCAGTTTTGATCCTCCCACTGGTCAGGTCCAACAAACTACAGCTAGTCTCTTCCTCTGTATGCAACACTGTCAGGTTAGCTGACTGATATTGCAGGTCCAAGTCCAAATCAAGACCTTAAGGTTGTTTTGACAGACAGATAGAAAATAAGACATCCAAATATACTAAAAACTGGATTAAATATAAAGACCACTTTCTTTACGTTAGGACAGATTCTATGATTAAATATCAGGAAAGTGGGAGCATGTAGTGTAGCTGATAAAAGAGGCAAACCAACTGCTTTACAGCCATCACTCAGCTTAGACACAACTCGTACAAAAAACCCTCATCTTGCCTGAGAGAAAGAGAGAGTGACAGAGCATCTCCTGCTGCCTGGTGTTGATACAGTGGAAGAAATAACCCTGCAGATACACCAGGATGTAGTAACCTATAGAGAAATCACACAGCAGCACTTTCAGGGTATATGTTAGCACGCTAAATATACATTACTTATTCTGAATGATGATGCACGGTCTTATATTTTTGTGTCCGTGTTTCTGCAAGAGTAGGGAACGCATGTTTTGCGGTAAAACTCACGAAACTGGTTAAATTTTTAAAAAATCCTGATGTGTGTGCATGTCTGTGTGTGCAGTGACCTATAGGGATGAAGAGTGGATGGAGCTGCGTTGCTTTCTGCTGCAACTTCTCGCTGTCCAGAGACACTCTGAACGTCTTGCTGCAGTCTGCAGAAAAGCAAAGGAAGAGAGACAGAAATAGAAAGAAATATGGTGCTATACATTTATTCAATGCACAACAGTAGGTAGCATACAAACCTTTTTGAACTAAAACCAGAGTGTAGATCAGTTCCTGTTTGTATTTAAGGGGCTGGCTGTAGCATACGCACATACTTCCTAAAAACAAACCACAAGACAAACAAGTCATTCATCCATGATAATCAATAAGATATTAAATCAGTTTTGATGCATTTTAAAGGCTAATGTATTGAAATATTAATACTGCAAATCAATATGTTATTAAAGTTGTATTAATAGGTAAAAAGGACAGGAATAGAGAGGAATGAGTAAGAGAATTTGAATTCTGAATTCAAGATTCATCAGCAAGATTAACCATTCATTACTAGAATCAATTAATAATTTTAAAAAATGACTCCTATTTTGTTGGAGGTTTGATCTCTAGGTCAATAATTCAACCAATTCTAATTCTGACAACTCAAAGCCCAAATCACAGTACATTAATTTTGGTAAAAAATCATTGTATCATCACAAGAGATTGTGAATTACAAAATGCCCTTAGCTTTGATTTACTGATCTCTTGTGCTCGAAAGCAAAGTTTCTTTCATTTTTTGTGCTTCATTGTGGGTATAACAAAACACCTTGTTGCATTATCATGTACTGCAGATTCTAACACAGCTTCTGACTTTGTCTGGGACTTACCTTCTTTTTCTTACAAAGAGAAATGCAAAGCACACACAAACATATTGAATTAGTTGTGCTTACAGGAAGTCAGTTTCTTTACATCTATTATGTGTGACAGAATAAATGTGCTAGAGCAAGTTATTCTGAAAGGAATTTATCTGTGTGGATGGGTTACCTATTACATTTGTGAACACTTCCATCCTAATAAGCTCCTGCTCTGGTTTCTACGTGTGAAAATGATCAAAACCCAGGTTTACAAACCTATTGCACATACACACACGGACACACAAGTATCAGTTAGACATAGAAAAGCCCAGCAAGCTAATAAGTTGACCAGAGCAGGAAGTGCAAAGGAATTTATTTTACTGTCTTTCCTTGCAAGTAAATGTTAACAGTTGAAGTGAATGCAGGATCTAGAATGAAGTATCTGCTAAGTAAACTTATGCATTTATGCATCTTAACTGCACTAGCAGCTGTTGCCTTACTTGACAGTGCGGAAGGAATTAGCAGGCAACTCTAATGGGAGCTCCAACTGCAAAAGAGTAACATAGAAAACTCTGGTCACATTGTGATTATAACAAAAGACTGATACCTTATTTCCTCAAACAACAGTCAGGTCTGAAAGAGTGGCCGGGGCTGCAATCGACATAAACAAATAAAAGTCTGCCCAAAACAAGGCCAGGCAAAAAAAACAAGGTGTTGTTTTATTGTGTATATGCCAGGTAAGCAAAATATATACTTATATGACTTTTCTCTAATAAATTCAGCAGTAAAAATATGCTATTTGGAATAATTGTTCTCAATTACCAATTTCTAAGTATTATTGCTGCATTTGCAAAACTATGTTTGTTTAGTATTATCAGTATAATGTAGCAGCAAAACTTTAACAAGGTAAAAAATTGACTAAACAAGGAACAAGGAAATATGACTAAATGTGTGTAATCAAATAAAGAGGATCTGAAATAAAGCCTGCCTCTAATACAAACTGGCCTCATATAAAGGCCTTGTGCCCTCTGCAGTCGAGGGGAAAAAAGGTTCTGCTCACTATTTGAGGAAATTGGATAATTTATTAAATTATAAGACACAGAAATTTCTTACCACAGTTTCACAGTTATGGCTGAGGTAAAACTGAATGCATCGCATCAGGAACTTGTCCTGTGAAAGACAATATTTTATTATTTAATGTAACTATTCTACTCTATCTACAGGTATCTTTTTATGACTGTAATGCAGTGCAACTTCCTCACAGGTGTAGCTGTTCATACCTGTGTGTGCGTTACATTACGTGTGAGATAATAGAGTCTTTGTGTGGGTCCATCCCATTGGACCCAGCAGAACTCCTCCACTAGTCTCTCTACTGTTTTGGACAAACGCTCAGGATTTGCCATTACCTAGATCACACAGATACATTCATATTAATGTTGTTGACACACTGAATTCATAATGCAAAGCTCACCAAGAGGACACAAGCCACAGTATATTTAATAGCCTTAGAATGAGGACAAAACAATATGTTCTTTGCACGGGTTATGTGACTACATTCCTTTTGGCTTATTAATAACAAGATATGTGCTGGTAAATTTAGAACACAGAAAGCCAGGGGAGGCTGCCATGCAAATTTTAGTCTTTGTATAAACAGACAACTCCTTCAAAAAGCTGGCAAAATTGAACAGCATGATAAATGTAGAACTTACCACTCTATAACCCTCCTGTCTTGTCAGCAGAACATGGTACAGATCCACATCTGAAATGCACATGGATAACTACACATAACTACATCCATCCATTGTAAAATTAATGGTGCTTTTTCCACTATAAATGTAAAAAGTCAGGCTGTTTGTCTGGAAATGGACTGATTCGTTAATAAATTAAAGACATAAAACCCCCAAAAAATGAGCATAAGGCAAGCATAAGGGCACACAGACTCACATCCGTCCTCAGTCAGCAGCAGCAGGTGGCTCTCCAGTACTGATTTCCTGTCAGTTTCCGAGTGGAGGAACTACGGAAAACGCCAGAACATACGTGTCAGTGTGTGAATGATTAGCTTTAAAAGAGTTACAAGGAGGAAAATCACATTTGCTGGTTTTCACACTTTAATGCAGACTTCAAACATTCTTGGAATATGTTTAAAATTTGTTTGGCAATATTTAAAGCAACCAACAGAAAGGGCTTGAAGCCACAGTGGCTGAACATCAAACACATTGATAATATTTTTCTGTTGATAAAGAGATGTAATGGAAAAAGAGAGAGACATAAATAAAGACAACAGCAGCTACGAGCCAGTGCACTTTCAGCAAGCTTGTGAAATAAATAGTCACGGCACCAGTAGACTGTTGACGCCAGTGCTCCATATAACTGCAACATCAGCTTGTGGTTGCAGCAGAAACTACATCAAAGTAGCAGACAGCATAAACTCTACCTGCACTTTGACCCTGCAGTCTACTGCCTTGAGGACTTTAGTGTTGTTGATGGGATGGATCTCAATCAGGAGAGTGAGACACTTAGACACTAAGAAGTCAGAATGTGAGAAGAAATTAGCCGCAGAATGTGACCAGAGGGATTAAAAATGCATTGCCAGATATTAAATACTCCAGGAAGATGAAATGGTTGATGTCATGGTCTGTAAATGTAATAGAGAGAAAGAGATCTTGGGTGTTACTTGGTTTGAGACGCTCCTCTCCTCTGATGGTTTGTGCCAAGCTGACAGCTGAGAGGGGAAAAAAGCACAGGTGTGGTGTTATGTGACTTAATTTAAATGAATTTCAGTCAATCTTTCTTTAAATTAAGTATGACTTGGCACCCTTAAAGTCAATAATCTGCACCCAGACTATGTCAGTAGCGTCATTCTTATTTCTTATTGCTCCTGGCTTTGCAAAAATCACACCTTTAAAGGGATGAGTTTGGTGGTTCAGATCAAGCTGAACTTCTAACTTAATTGACTGATTCGAGGTCAGGAACAGAGTATTGCCAACAAAATCTGCTGCTGCTGGCAAATTCATTATCAATACATTACAGAGGCTCACCCAACAGCGTCTCCTCCTTGTTCAGGGAACAGCTGCTGACACACACCTGCTTGTCAAACGTGTACAGGAGCTGTTAGAGAGAATGCACAGCCGCATAAGAACAGGTGTGCACAAACACATGCATAAACTAGGCTATGAATGCAGCACTGAAGAGAATATGGTGCCTGCAAACTCAATACCTTGTTCTGCTTGGTATTGGGGTCATATTTTCCAATTCTGGTGGTGCCTGTTGCTCCCTATAAGAACAGAAGACAGCAGAATCCTCTGATTAGTTCATGTTTCTTTCTGTCAATCAAGCTGCATATATGGATAATCCTCAGCCAATTCCCACTGCTGTATCCCACCACATTGATATGTGTGGAACGTCATGCTTGACCTCTTCATTACCTTGGTTGACCTTCCAGATTATCCAGACCTGACCTGCTTCACATCAAACCAGCAAGTCGCCACTTTCTTGGTTCAGAAGATTTGAAATAAAAGGAAGTCTACTCTTGAAACCTGAGGCATAGCCAGGAATAAAAGTGTGAACCTTGCACTAAAAAAGAGATTATTTCGTCTTTGCAGGCTGCACGCTGTCTTTAACCTCCTAAACCCACAGACTCTGTGGAAGGTCTATCATTAAAAATTTATGTTGTGCAAAGAGGCACGCTTCAACACACGGAACATTATTTTAAATTCTAGTAAGGAATCCAAGGTTTCCAAAAATACCAAATATGTCAAGCAGAATTATAGAGAAATCAGTATAAATGACTCTAGAACTTTTATTTGATGACCTCCATGGATGATTAATGGTGGAAACAAAAAATTGCATCTAGGATTTGAATATTTTACTCAAAATAACTTCAGTGAGAAATTGGGATAAGTAGATACAGAATAGTTGGCATGCAAATGTGCTTACATATGGTGATGTTAACACAAAGTGCAAGCTACTCAGGAAAATATAAAGAGAAAAGTTGTAGAACACTGTTAGTTAGAAATTATTAAGGATCAACCAGGTGTTACACAACATATAGTTAGAGGGAGATTATAGAGGTGAAATGACAAACATGGGGATTATTTTGAGTGTTTGACCTTTAACTTTAATATAAATACAGCTTAAACATGTACAAAGTGTATTTGCATAAACATCCATTGCTTAAGTTCAACTAAAAAGACAAGATATGTCACATGACAGTGAAAAGAAGTGAGGCCAAAACAGGTTAAAACGCAACTAAACTGGAGAGAATGCTGAATTAATCAGGATTAGGATAATTAGATTCATTTTATTTGAATATTTGGCATGAGGAACACTTAATATGCAGCGCCGTCACTGAGAACCTACCTTCCAGGAGAAAAGGATGCCTCCATCTCTCTCAATGTTAAGGATGCAAGTGTCCACTGCTCCAGAGTACTCTGCTGACACAGTGTTACAATTTGAAACATACAAATCTGGAGCTCTGCTGAATGATAAGTAAATGTGTTTCTAGTGTAAATTAAGTTGTTATTACATATTTTAAGGGTCAGGATGTATAGATATTTTATAGATATGCCAGAAACCTCTTTATAAGCTGCTTTAGTCTTAAGAGGCATATAGATTAAACATTGATGTGTATAACCTGCATAACCAACATTTTCATGCATTATTTTCAACACATTTTAAACATATGTTCATGTATTCAATGGGAAGTTTAAAAAAGGTGGTTTTATTTCTTATATTGCCACAGTTAATGATTGATTGCCTGGTAACTGCTTGGTATAATAATGTCTTGCTGTGACATGTGAATCCTGCTGCAAAAATAAGATAAACCTTTCTTTTCAGTTTCATATTAATCAATAACTCCTACTAACAGTTTATGTAAGGTAAATACAATTATCTGCATTTCTTTTCATTTATTTTAATTGACGGATGCTATCATGTAACTACAGATATGTTAGTGCATCAGTTCAATCTATTGCATTTTCTGCGGTCTCTTTCTGTATTTTATCCTTTAATTTTAAATTCTTCCCTTTTTAAAACGCTTAATGTATGCCGAATGAATGAAATGCTTTGATTTTACGGTACTTCGTGAGGAAATGTGAAAAGTAAAGAGCGCCATCTACTGTTCAATACGTACTAAACTTACTAAGGACTCATATTTATGTATTTTTAAGCTAAAGCTATAACTTAGGACACTCTTCACTATATTTCTTCAGAGAAAATGACTTTATAAGGACTATTATGCCCAGTAAGTGCTTTTATGACAAATGTATAAACAGTTACATTAACTTTAGATTCTGCAAAGACAGTGAGCACTTTAAAAGCTCACACTTTAGCTAGCAATGTTAGCTTACCATCTGTCAAAGTTATACAATTATGTAGGCTACGCGTACAGTATAGCCTACGTTACATACATTGGCAAAAGTCGCTGACCGTGGACACCTGAACGCCTCACCTTTCACCCTGCAGACCGACGCTTCCTTCCGCAGGATATCACACTCCACATCTTTATGCAGATCAAACTTTGTGTTTAGTTTCAGCATGTGTAACCTATACTTTAAGTCTTCAGTCTTCTTTGCTCACAGCTCAAAATCGCTGCTTTTCAAATGAGTGTTTTGTTTCCTACTGAGGAGTCAGCACCTGGCAGCTGGTGACTGTCATCATGTGACCGAAAGTCGGCATGTTAACTTTGGGCACTTGTTACTTGGATACATATTCACGTGAACTATCTACTTCTTCTTATTGACCGCAGAAAAGTATTTCTATTGACATGCGGAAATGTCATGTTGTGCACACTTGGCTCCTCCCTCCTCAGGGAGCAGACGACGGAAAGATTCGCTGCTATAGGCCGGGGAAAGCATCAGTCCGGCGGTTTGGAATGTCTCACCGCCCCGCTGAATGACTGAGCCTACGACACTGGAGGCTTTTCTGTAAGGCGCCTGTCTCTTTTTAATACATCAAGTACCTGTTGTTTTTTTTAAAATCTTTTATTTAACCTGAAACTTGGCAATAATAGTGTGAGCTATACGATATACAAATGGAGAGTGTAATATTTAAGTTGTAGCCTACTTGTGCTGAGTTAAAGCCAAAAACATTTTTTTTTCCACATTGACTAGTTCTTAAGAATTTTTGTGGTTTCATCCCCATGATTAAAACATTGTAGCCCAAGTCAACATAATCAGAATTGTTATCTAAAAGGATAAAATACTGGATCTCAAGGGGGAAACAAACACGTTTTTAACTCAAACTCTTATTATTAATTGAGTTTTTAAAAAATTCAAAAAGTTGTTTTCTGGTCTCAGAATGTCCATTCTGAGAATCTTACTCTCTGTTTTAGATTATTGTAAGATGAATGGATTTGTATTTTGGGCTCTTAGCGGGAAGATGCATTTTAGGTTGTCACCTTGAGCTGAAAATATTTTTTACCCTTTGCACTTAATGCCAGTCACCTCTGGCAGTCAGACTTGCACCAATTATACTCAATACTCTCTGTGGGGTATATTTGTTGTAAAGATTCCTCTTTTCAATTCAATCAAATTAAATCATTATTACATCCTTTTAAATGCATAATTTATTTGAACAACTTTCATACCGTATCCTAGTTGCAGTAAAAGTACTTCCTCATACAGTTGTAAAGCCAAGAGCCCCTTAATTACAATTCAGTGCCAGAATATTTGAAAAAAGACATATTGGCTAGGCCTTGGCCACCCATATCAGTTTGACACTGGTTCTTGGCCGTCCTTCTGGACTTTTGTACCAAGCCAGTAAAGATCTATATTGAATTTTCCAATCCAAGTTGTGTTGGTTGTTTTGATACGAGATTTACTAATTTCCCCTTTGCAGTTAACATTTTTATTGTTTCCATAAAACACAGCGTGTACTCTGCTTGTCAAGATAACCAACACAGATGCACTCTAAATCCACACAGTGTGTCTTTGTGTTTTCTAATATTGATGCTGTTGAATGCTATTGTATCAGTTTTCATCCAGAGGTAGCTCAGAAAAGACCGTGCATGTAACAACATTTGTATTTCCTCCAAGAAGTAAATGGTAATGAAGGTCTCTTCCTCTCTGCTCATTTTTATGCCACAGCCCACAATAGCTGTGGCTGCAGGCATTTTTAAATTTGGCACCAATGTCCACTTGCACTTCAAAGATAAACTAATCAGATTTTTGGGGTCAAAGGTCACTGTTGTCTAATGTCTGTTCCATCCTCATTAACCCAATATCTTAGAAATGCTTTTAGAGAATTTCATTAAAGCTGGCAGGAACTTCAGATTGGACTTCAGGAGAACTGAACAGACTATGGTGGTCTAAGGTCAATGTGCACTGTAACCTCTTTTTGGCCGTATCCAAAATGCCAAAGGTCAACTTAACTGATACAGCTTAATGTTCTGTTAAAAAACTTTACTGGCCATTATTTACTGCCATAACTCAGGAACAGAAAGTTAGACTGTGACCATATTTTCACATTCGGCAGTATGCTAATTGAGTGACACTTATCTTGGGTGCCCACCTTAAAACTGTACAGATTGTTTGCATTTTTTGTGCTTCCTGGTTGAAATTGTGTTTGAAGCATTCACATTTTAGAAATATTAGCTTCTTTGCAGCAGCATCCATACATAAAGCAATGAAGTGCAGCTCATTGGTTTTGCTGATACTGAACTTCAGGCAATTGTCATTGCACCATGTGATGAAGCTCTCAATCAGTCCTCTGTACTCATCTTAAAATAGTCTCTAAGTGAAGGCAGCATGTTTCTCACTTACTTATGCACACTTAATACCTTTTTATTTAATTTCACCAAGCTTTCGCAGTGTCATTTATATGAGAATGGACCAGTTAACTATGAACTAGATTTACTGTAAAGGCATTTTGTAGAAATACATGTTTTGGGCTGTTTTTTTTTTGTTACTGCAGTTACTAATTAAGGCTTAGCCAAAATACACATTAAACATTATTTAAAAAAGGTTTTGCTAAAGGCATATACAAGATGATACCTTATAATTTATATTTTAGGTGGCAATGTCATGAACTTTGAAGGCCTCAGCAATTCCCAGTGGACTGATGCACCATTAAGAATACAATAATCTCTGTTGGGGGTCTTTGATAAGGTACAACATGAATTCAGTAATACTGTGGGCTTTAAATCTGTTAACTGCTTAAAAAAAAATTTTTTTTAAAGCTGTAAACTTATGTAACAGGCACGTATACCCTTACTAAGCCTTGCTGCAATTTCTAGTTTTTTTATATTGTACTAGTATTTGATAACCAACACTGTCCTCTTCTGCCTAGTTTGAGAACTGCAAATTAAAAGGGCTTATGTTTGTGTATTAATTCAAAATGGACACCAAAGCAAAGAGGTCCCACTCATACTCTACTGACTGACTGCACTAAAAACAAACTGAACATCATTTGTTGGATTTGTGGCTGGTCAAGTAATGGTCAAAGTTGTCTCAGCATTCGTTTATTCAAAATCTTTAACCCTGCTCATTAACTAAGTTTCTTATTTATTCTTTGCACTCAATTTTTTCGAAAAAATCCCATCTGGTTGCACACAACTTGAAAGCTGTGAAAATAACTAATGCCTCAAAAAGGCTGTTATAAGGATTTTGTAAGGTTGTATTTCATTTAGCTGTAATTGCTGGTAATGTGTTTGTTTAGTACAGATATTATTATGTATTTCTTCTTAGATACAAAGCCCAATAGTTTTGATAATCCCACTTACTATAAATTTTGTGGTCAGTAAGACAGTGAGGCTAAGTATATTTCATATACGCATTTAAAAGATGGCATCAACCAAGCCCATTTTTATATTGAAAAGTTAATAATTTAGTTGAGCGTGCAGATTCTGGATGAAATAAAGAAATTTTTAAAAAATCATTTGAACTTCGGTGTCTTGTTTTCATAGCTGAGTAAGTGTTCCTCCTAAATACAGACAATCTTTGGTTAAACTGGGTTGGCTACCGATTGAAGCCGTGTATAGCCGACTGGTGCCGGAATTTTAGTGACGACAGTCCGCCCGCCCCTTCTCCCGCCCGGTTGCTTCGCTTGTCCTTCCCCCTGCCCAGCTACACTACCAGGCTGGAGTCCCCGGCAGCACGGCGCGCAACATAACACACTGACAGCTGCGACTGACTCACAACCAAGTGGGGAAAGATGGAGCGCAGAGACGCCGACTTCAACATAATGCTAGCGACCGACTCATACAAGGTACCGTACCGATGGTGGTTTCGGGTTAGGGGAGACTGGGTAGAGGGGAGCGGCTAATGTATGAAAATTTATAAAGTCAAGGTGGTTTCATCATCAGTCCCAAGGCCATCACACTGCTCTCTGTGGCCGGTATCCGTTGGTTCACAGCAGGCCGAATGGGCAGAGGGAAGAGGAGGAGAGGACTTCCACAGCAGAGACGGGGTACCAAATTCTGAAAGCCAGCATCCCTCTTTGAGCTAGCTAACTTATACCCAAGACAATTATCAAGGAGCCAGTACCCCCCCGGCTTGGCTAGTCAGACTGGTATCCTGCTAGCTGAATTAGCTAGCTTGCTAGCTTACAAGGAGCGCAGAAGAGAGACAGAGGGGATTGATGTGAAAAAAGCTAATATTAGCCACTAGCTAGCGAGTGCTGTGTGGACATCCCGGTGAACTGCACGCGAGCAAAGTCTCATTCACGAGCCCAGCCGAGCATAATGTTAGCCAGCGTGGTGCTAGCTGCTATCAATGGCAATACGTCACTTATGGGAAATCAAAACTGAAAGTTAAAAAGAGGGGTATTTACACGTGACACACGTAACGTTGTAAAGGTTGTAGGAGTCCAAAGTCTTCCTTACAGTTTACACGCGCCGGGCCTTAAAACCGTGTTTAACAGCTAACTGCCTTTTTTTTCGGCGTTGATGTAATAATGGTTTACATGTAAGCACCTTAAGACCGCCTGCTAAATAACAATGTAACCAGAGAACAAATGCGCTCGCAGGAATGTATAATCGCACGTAGCAAGTGGTTGCCGGGACGGTTGCCAGGGCAGTTGCCATGTACATAAGTCATGTGACAGCCTTCAGTGATGGTGATGATGGGACAGTGAGGCAAAAATTATTGAAGGGGTGGAGGGGGGTGGGGTTGTAGGACACCAGCAGAGATTAAAACTGGAAGATGCAGTTCAAGCTGTCATCATATTATAACTGGATATATGAATAATGACCTTTTTGAAAGTAGTCTCTTGCAACAAATTAATAGAGAATGTTTAGCCAAGAAAATGTGTCTTAAATGCAAATAAGTGTGCACTACAGCCAACAATTAATGTTGTTAAAACACCAATAGTGCCAGTTTTCACAAATATATTTTTTATAATTTCCAAATGCTTTAACTCAGTTCGAGGGTAAAATAATTATAGCTTATATATTAAGATTGCTATTAGTTTTAATGCAAACACATATCTGGTGTACACAAACATTAATTGGGTTGCACAAGGTATAAAGTAATTCTTTGTTTCAACAGTAGATCTCTTACAGAGTCTGTGCAAGTATATTTTAATGAACCAGTATCTACTAATGCACTCTTTAATTCTAAGCCAGGCTATGAGAGTGTGTGAATTTTTGGTTAAATGTCTTTTCACATGAGTTATGAGTATATCAGCATACTAGACAGGTGCTTTGTCATGTTTTGGTGCAACAAATGTTGAGGAAATTGCTGTAGCCTTTCCTTAAAATTGTCCTCACAGGGTTTAAGTATAATTTTGCGGTTATTGTTTTCTGTTGTATATAAGAAGTCTTCAGATCAGCATGTTAATATGATTTTAATTTTGTTTGACATTTTGTAATCCATGTAAGGAAATGCATTGTATTTCATTGCCCAGGTACAGTTAGTTTTGGTTTTTATTCCTTTGAAACAACCAGTTCTAGTTTCATTTTCATGCTGTCTGGTATTAATGGAAAGGTTATTTCCATTATAGAGAAAGATATTAAGGTAAAGTTTATTAAGATTTTAAAATGAATTTGTTTCAGTCACTGCACAGTGCACACATAATTGATTTTAATCAGTCAATATTGTGTCAATACTGTGTGATTAGTGTTAAGCAAATGAAAGAGAAAGGAGTTAACAGAGGTGGGAATCTCTGGAAACCTCATGATTCAATTCAACTCTGATTCAGAGGCCTACTATGCAATAAAAAATTACTATGAGTGACTCAAAATAAAGCTTACTCATCCATGTTAACTTGAAAGTCTTCATTGTAGTTAATGACATATGCCTGTAACTACAAGTTTAATATGAGACACCTGACCGTAAATGACAGAGTATTGGCCCTCTTTTATAGTTCTTACCAAACTCACAGATGTCACAATGTCTGTTTACCTTGTGTTTGGGTGTGAATTGTTTCGCTGAAAGCAGTCTGTTTTACAGGAAAAGGCGGAAATAATGAGATGTTTACCGCACATGACTATGTAATAACCTTTGTAAAGACAGAAGGGGTAATGCAAGCAAAGCACTTAACTGACTCACACAACGACCCGAGGCATACACTTTGTTCATAGGACATGAAAACGAGCTGCACCTGAATACCTTTGTGTTCTGTCTGCTTTAAATGAAAAGAGATGTGACACCAAAGCAAGAAATGTCTGTTGTGTCGAAATACACACATGCAAGACTTTATTATGTAATGAGTCTTTGAACATACATACAACATAGTGGGGTTGTACAGCATGTGAGTTGTAAGTTCATTCATTCGTATTTTAAAAACAATGGCCCTAAGACAAGTTTTTTAGCATTTGAGTACATTTCTGTATTTTTTCTGACTCTTAAACCAGCAAGAATTACATTAAGCAAGTACGTAGGCAGCAGCTTTGGGCTTTGTGGGACAATCAACAAGACTTCATGTTGAAAATGAGTTATAACCAGATACATTTTCCATCTTATTACCTGATGGTAATAAGATCACACTACTGTACTGAATAAGGGAATAATATTCTTTGATGATCAAGAGTTTTAGCTCATCTGCTTTGCAAACTAAACTGTAACTGAAACATCTTTTGGTTTCAGAGCAGTGTTTGTGTGTATACATAAGCATGTGAACCAGTAAAAGTGTACACACACGGTCAGGCAGAGTGTCATGTTGTGTGTCTTGACTCTATTTTGAGTCATTGAAAGCCCAGCGGGAAAGGACAGAGTCGGGTCAAAGAAACTGAGTAGTTCATTGACATTTATGATCTCGTCTCCTCTCTTCTTTACAAACTGTGGGCACGGCCTTTTCCTTTCGGCGTTACACATCATGTCTGTCTTTATGGATTGTGGTTAAGCTCTTTTTTGTTTAGAAGTGATCTTCACCTTTTACCCATAAGCCTTTTTCCCCACATGCACTGCTGTGCTCCCGTTATACAGCCCTGATGTGTATGTGTGAATTCAGATGTCCAAATCACTTGGTTCTGACTTTATCCTGCCAGCTTCCTAAGCACTAAGTCCATGTAACGCGCGATTGAGCCAGTGTGTGAATAGAGCAGGTCATTGTCTGGAGAAGTCAACCAACAAGTCGGATGTGTTGATGTTCTCATGCTGCTGCTGGACACAGACCCAAAATGCTCAAGCTTTTTTCTCCAGTGGGATCTAAAGTGCATTGAGGGCAGCTGCTTCATACTTCAATCCCTCTATAGTTATTGCAGATAAGTACCAAATAAATGTATGCCTCATCCGGCATCATTGATTTGCTGTGAGCAAACCTAACCCATCATGAGTCCTGCACATTCTGCACAGGCGTCACCCCCTGGCCTAAACCCAACAGAGTATATCCAGTATGTGAGAATGTCTGACATGGATAATCCCTGGTTATGTGCTACATGTGTGAGAGAGCAACACCACACAATGCCTGGACCTGATTCAGTGAACATTGTTTGGAGTTCTTATACAAACAGGCTCACAGTATTTCACCACTGATATTAAGTGAGTGCAATTTATTACTTGGTTTTGACTCACACGGAACACTTGAAATCTTTAGACTCCTTATAGTAAATTCAATTTCTATTAAATTTTTTAAAATTTATACTTAGTATGGATGTTAAAAGCAGCTTAGTCTAAAAGTAAATGTCAGATTACTAAATGATTAAGTGAGCAGAAGTTTTTACCATTATTGTGTCCACCTTATTTAAGGAGAATTGTTACTCAAATGCCCTAGTGTGCTCCCTAATTGATAGCCAGATGGCTACAACTGGCACTTTTTCTTTGTGTGTGTGTGTGTGCAGGTTTGTGTTAAGCATGCCTGGACATGTCTGAAACAGTTCACTTGGTTGCACAGTTTTGATTTCAACTGTCTGTGTTTCTGGTATCAGTCAGTTGGCAGTAAATAAAAGAGATCACTAGAAGCACACAAAACACTCAAAGTCAACTTTTCTAAACAATAATAATCATAATAATAGAGTGGTAGAATAATAAAGAACGTGTACTCATGGGGAAAAGCCTAAAATGCCTTGCCCTGATTGTGACATTTTACTATTGTATTATTTGACTTACCACAGTAGATATGATGAGTCTCTTGTTAAACTGGAATGTTTGCTAACATCACAGATAAAACACCACTGTGGCAGCGCTTCTCCAAATTTGGACTGTGACCCTGAATAGATATCCTAACTTGAATAGACATTCAAACTTGAAATCTCTCACTCATTTATTTCCGAGCCAGAGAATGTGTTTTTCTGCTTGAAAATGTTATATTGTTGGCTTTGCTTTGTTAATGCTTTTCCATTTTTGTCAAGCATTTTCAAAAGTAGATTTGCTATCCTGTTACAAGGAGTGATTGATAAGACAGTGGGTTAAGGTCTCAGGAGATGAGTTATACAGCTACCATTACATGCATGTGCAATATGCAACTTTGAGTAACTATGCAGAAAGTTTTAAGGGAAAGACTTTTGTGATAACTCTGTTTTCAGGTCACTGAAAATTGCAAATAAGTGTAAAACCTTTGACTTAAAGCACAACACAGTGTAATGAATACACAATTCTTTCTTTATGCCTTTGTAGACATATTTTTTTATTCTTTTATCACTTAAACAATGTCAGGCGTGGCACATAATTGTCTTGCAATGTGTCAAGTATCACTAAATTGCTGTATCATGGTGATATGGTCAGACGAATATTTTTGTGCATATTTGAGACTGTATAACCTCTTGATGTTGTGGTGATACACAGTTTTGCTGAGTTTTACACCACTGATGACATTACACATGGCAGTCACATGAGTTTTAGAGGATTCAGTTGTTGGCTTTTTTCTCTGAAATTGACATTTTACAATGCAGGTGTTTTGGAAACTGTACATTGTCTCTCATTCTTTCTGCAACTCTGATGCATATATGTTGATACAGCCTGACCTGCACTCCCTGTTAGTCACCTAGATGCCCCTGCATCTGCACTCCTCTCGTTTTGAATGTGTTTCGACATTTATGCAAAAGGTTTCATCAGTTCCTGCAAAAAGAGGTGCTATTCAGTATTTTACGTTATGCTCTGATGCCTTAAGACGACATAGAGCTTTTATTTGCACCTGTTAAGCAACACCAAGATTTCACAAGACCCAGATGAGACAAAACTGTAGCCAAAGCTGAATACTTATGAGTTTCTTAAAAAACCCCTTTTCAGAAAGTCAGTAGACTTCATCTTGAACATGTGCATGCGCGTATGAAAAGGCGGGTGTTAAATAAGAAAGGAGTGCTTCAGTTTACAGTGTGTGTGTCTTATGTTCACTTTGTATGGTGGAGTAATGAATTAAGCATGCACTTTAAAGTCCCCTGATCAGCTAATGAATCAGGTTCATGGTAAACAATGAGAGACAATTTCCTTTTCCCCTGAAGTGAAAGGCAGCCCAGTGAGAGCAAACAGTAATTAAGCCATGTGTTTATTTGCAATATATTAATGCTTTATTATTAGTATTACTCTGACGCAGTTAATCTATTGTAAATTACCGTGCAAATGTGTCTAATCTCCTTGATGTGTGCTTTTCTCTGCAGGTAACACATTACAAACAGTACCCCCCCAACACGAGTAAAGTGTACTCCTACTTCGAGTGTCGTGAGAAGAGGACAGACCCCAGTAAAAGCAGAAAAGTCAAATATGACAAAACTGTCTTCTACGGCCTACAGTACATCCTCCACAAATACCTTAAAGGTAATTCTGACTTCTATTATTTGAATGATGCTGCTAGAAAGGAGCTGTATTATGCACTGTGTAGTCAACTGGATAAAACGGCCCTAAAAAGCATGACAGTGAAGTCTCTGCCTCTAACTCATTTAGAGCTTCTCCGTGGCTGCTAGATTAAATGACTTTGCAGTTTTTCAGGTGTGACCTTATGAAGCCACCACCTCTATAAATGATTTTCCAGGATGTTTGTATAACTACAAATGTGTTTCCAGTCAACTTATGTTAAATAGGGGTAACGTTTCAGGGTTACATTAAGACACAGGAAATCAAGAATGTTCAGGGAAGAAGGCTGAAAGGAGGAGTGCAGATTATTAGATTTGAGATATCCATATTTGAAGGATTATATTCCAACAAAAGTTCATTGGTTTCGCTGATACTGATATTTAGGTGATTGTTGTTGCACCATTCGATAAAATTCTCCATCAGTCCTTTGTACTCCTTTGTTAAGATTGGCTCATATTGAAGACAGCATGTTTCCAGCTGGAAATCAGTATATTCCTGACTTCCATTTCACCAAAAAATTGACTATATACCATTTATGCAATTACTTTAAGGAAATAAACTGCAACTTGACTGCAAAAGCATGCCAACAAAAGGTTGTTATTCTGGTTTTATATAACTTCGCATCAACATGTTTTGAATATTTTGTGTACTTCCAGGTGAGGAAGCTGTTTGCTTTTTATTAGAGTACTTGTGACATCTCAAATAAGGATCTGAATTAGAACTGAACATTTTAGCCCACTTTGTCGAAAATACTGATATATGTATGTGTCTTCATTCAGCCTAACAGTGGGATATGATTTTTGATCCATATGTTCCAGTCCTACTGCGAAGGCACAATTAGTGCTGTTATGAAAATACAAGGTTTTAGAGCAGCATATGCAAATGAGATGACGTCTTTTTTAGGGACACGCTTAGTTATTTCAGTATGACCATGTGAGGCCACTTTCTGTACAGCATGGCTTTGTAGTAAAGAGTGCAGGCACTAGACCAGCCTGCCTGCTGTCCAGACCAATGTCCCATGTGTGGCACAAATACTTTGGACTGAAGAGCAACTGAGGTCGTATATCAAGCAAAAACGGGAAAGAATTCCACTGGTACAAGTTGTACATAACCCAGGCATAAACCTATTTTCACTTTCATTTACTGAAGTCAGCAGTACATGTTGTGTTTTCACTCTAACTGTGTGAGAGCTGTACACTACACTGTTCTACTGTTGTCCAGTTAACAATCAGGGCACATACCACAAGCCTTTTGGAAAGCGTTATTGGTCCCTGTGGGAGCATTTTATCTCTAGCCGCCCTCTCCAGGACAAGGTCAGAGTAGGTTTGGGTCAGCTGCAGAACAGCACGCCTGAAGCAACTCAGGATTCAGTGCTTTGCTCAAGGACACTTCAGCAGGGCAGGTGCTTGCAGCAACAGCCCATTTTACTCACTCAAAAAGCAACAAGGATTCAGCATGTTTCATGTTGATTAGACGAACACAAAGCCAGCAGGTTTAGAATAAAAAGGAAGCGAGTAAAGACTGAAACGAGGCAAAGTGCACGTAATATATTCTCCACTCTTAATTAACTCAAGTTTGTGGATTTTTAAGTTAGTGCGATCCTGAAGGGCATGAGAGAGAGCAAGGGGGACCGAAAGAGAAGGAGTCCAATGAAAGAAAGAATGAATCTCCCTCCTGTCCCTTAAGAGGATTTCATGGTTGCTGTAGCAGAGGTGCGAGGGGAGACAAAGAGCAGAGGAGAGCAGAGAAAGAGAGAGAAGACAAAGGCACAGCTGCTCTTTCACCGTCTGCAGGAGAAAGGCCAGCTGTCTGCGCAGAGCGTCACTCAGAGCTCAGTGATTAGGTCGACCATTGGAGCTGCAACCATGAGCCTTTAACCAAAAGTGTACATCATGCTTCTTCTAGAATCAGTCTCAGAGTGGATCTTAATCCTCTCTATCTTAAATTTTTTTCTAGGGATTGGCTCAGCAAACAGCTGTAAAAATGAAAGCAAAACCACCATAAGAGGAACATCGCTATCACGAGATTTAACTCAGGGAAAACACTTCATAGTTTTCTATTTCATTCTTGTAAAAAATATTTCATTAAAAACAAAGAACTAGTTCAGCCCTGAGACTACTGCCTTTTAGTGAGAAATGTTTATATTGTAGAACAGGATGTAATAACTTTGCCACCAAAGAAGACAAATTAAGTCAAAGGAGTAGTTTGACATTATGGGAAATAGACTCACTTGCTTTCTTGGCATTTTGAGGAAGAAATAAAAGGTTGAAGAGAAGAAAGAAAAATGAGAAGAACAGGAGTTCACACTCAGAACTGTCTGGTACAGAATTATCATTTAACATTGAAGTCATGTGTCTCTAATTCATGCAGCACAGAACATGAGTGGGTATAAGATGCTCATTCTGCATCACACAAGGCTCAAACTCTCAACTTTAAACAACTCATTCAGGTCTGCCATTGAAGCAGATTTCAAACTAGTGTAAGAAATTCAGTTATCAAAACACAATTCTATAATTGTTTGTGTACCTAAAATAGACAGAACAGATGTCTGAATTTGATAAGTTGACTAGTTTATACAGAGATTAGTTGCTTTCTAAATAAAAAAATGATGTTTGAAGAAGGTCTATTCACCATTGATTGCAATCTTTTATATGAGGTTGGATTCAAAATTCTGCCTTTTAGATACAGTCCTTTAAATCATCACACTACTTGGACAGTGTCATTCGAATTGTATCATTTTTGTCATGAACATTGGAGGTGTATTTAAGGAGAATTTGCAGTTTGTTGTTTTGCTGTCTACAGTCACTTTGGCATTTGATAGCCAACCAGCAGAAAGTCCAAGAAGTTACTACACTAAGAAATAGTATTTGGACAGACCAGGCTAGTTGTTTCTCCTTGATTTCAGTCTTTATGCTAAGCTAAGCCAACTGGCAGCTGACTGTAGTTGATTCTTTGCCTCACAGACATGATATGGGAGTGATTTAAAAGAGATAAACATATTTTCTGAAGTGTCAAAGTATCCTTTTTGCATTTGTACATCTGGCCGTGTTGCCAGTACTGTAGAAACTATAGTACTGCCAGAAACTGTACAACAGTTTCTATAGACTAAATCTGAATCAAGAAGTGGTTGGTGTGTGGTTGGACAAAGACTCCCTGTCAGCATGCCTGAATACTTCTAATTTGATTACGAAAGTGGACAGAAGAGCCACATTCCTATGCTTTTCTTTATAGGTGTGGGCTTGTGTGGCATCTCTTTCAAAGCCGTCTTCTACTTCTGCTTTTCTCTCTTCAGGAAAGGTGGTGACTCCAGAGAAGATCCAGGAGGCAAAGGAGGTATACAGAGAACACTTCCAGGATGATGTCTTCAATGAGAAGGGGTGGACTTACATTTTGGAGGTAAGAGACTGCCGAAAGTGTCCAGAAATACATTTTAAGGTGATACTTTCTAGTTCTACAAAGCTATTTTACTGCATATTATTGAGTAGATTCCAAGAGTGTTTGAGAAACTTTTTAAGAAATAGGTTTAATAAGATAAAAACTGGAAGTTGGGACAAGGTATGGAGGTGTACATGTATACAGAAGCCAGTACACTTAAATGTTCGCGCATGAAACATTCTGTGGGGGATGTCTGGATTATCAGAGACATCTTCACATGCAAGCCACATCTGCATCTTATAAAAATTTTTCTCTTATGTGTAACAAAAAAATCTGAATCACATTTGGCGCTGCGGTCTTCTGTGAGGAAAAGAAAGGATTGAATAGTCATCTTCTTGAGGTACAGGACATGTTCAGCATTTATAAACCAATCACTCAGTTTGAGTACCCAAGAAAATGAGCAACCAGTGTTTCTGGTTATTGAGAGGTACTGTTTCAGCACCTTGGAGAGAGCAAAGGGCTCTGTACCATTTTCTTGAGTCAGGAAAAGTGTTGATAAACCTTTATTTAAACTCATTATTCCCTTTGTTACCTCTTACCGCATTGCTCAATCAGCTCTCAATCTGGCTGCAATTGGTTTATTACAACAAACTCTGTATTTTAACTCTGTATTTTAATGCTTATAATTTAAAAGACAGTGCACATCAAGCATGCAAATGTAAATCAGTTTTGGCAGGATAAGTTAATTGTACATGCAGTTTCTCTTATCGGATGTACGCTTTTTTTTAGTGCCAAATGCAACTCAAAATAGGGAAACTTTGCTTCAGACAAGATTTCAAATGCATAAAGTCTGTCTGTGTATATTTTGCACTGCCTTTCCACATTGCACCCAAGTCAAAGCACCTGTTGAATCTCACCAGAAACTGTTTTGCCCGCAAATGTATTTCACTTTTGTCCTCCTATTCAGGTCATCTCACTAAAGCAAAATGTGTTTCATAGAGGAAACAACCGCAGTGTAAACCTGACTCTGAGTGGGATATTTATTGTGTCTTTGTGTTTACAGAAACACAATGGACACCTGCCTATTGAAATCAAGGCAGTACCTGAGGGGAGTGTCATTCCTCGAGGCAACGTTTTATTCACAGTGGAGAGCACAGACCCTGAATGCTACTGGCTCACCAACTGGGTGGAGGTAGGTTTGTTTTGTTTATCATCTGGCCCAGAATGGATAGTGGGGTCAATTTCTGTGTGTTCCCACATGACACAAGTGTATTGCTCAATCAGAGCGTGTCAGACAGGGAGGATCAAACTGAAGATGCTGTGAAAGCATTGCGGTAAATGTAGGATCCTCACTAGGGACTTAACATCAGCATATCTGGTGTCTTTTGAGTCATCTGACATGGAAGTGCAATAACAAATCACAGTTTCCAAGTCTGAATTAGCAAGTTAAAAGCCATTTGAAATATCTCACCCCTGTGGCCTCATATAACAGCTTTAAACGGTTATGTTTTACCCTTATTGCTATGAAAACTACATCACTAGGCATATCAGTAAGATTTAATGGTTGCCTTTATTAGATTATTGATTAAAGAAGACATGTATTGGCAACATTTATGCCCTTTTAATTGCAGCAGAGAGTTAACAGTTTAATAAAAGCCATAAACTATTTGGCTTGGCAGCATGCCCAACGACACGTCTTATCTCCCCTTAAACCTCACTGAATTATAGTTGTGTCATGGCTTATTGCTTAATCACTGCTTAGAGATGTGCTGTAAGTGCAGCAAAGTCATTCAGAGGTTGCTAAAAAGTATAGAGCAGAAAGGTGAAGTGGGAAATCCCAGAGTAAGTCACAAGATACAATGATATTACGACATGATGATCAGACAACATGAGGGTTTGGGAATCAGGAGCAGTGATTGGTAATGGTTAGGGTAGGATTATAACTGTAGGCCAATTAGAGGCACAGTAGGGTGGGTCACACCTTTGGCACTGTAGGATTTGTGTATTTGGCTGCCAGAAAACAACAAAATGAGGATCTATTATATGATTTTAGTGCAAGAAATTGGTGAGTTAGAATGTCCTTATAGAGCGCCTTCATGTTTCATTTTGAATCATTAGCATTTGCAAAAATATCAATGAGGAACTATATCAATATTTTGTCCCAACTGTAGCAGAGTCAGATGCTAGAAAAAGCCTTTTCCAGTGTTTACTGCTGTGATTTTTGACCTGTATCAACTCCTTGCCTTAAAAAATGTTCTGTTCTGTCAAATCATGTCTTTGGACTTACTCTGAGCAGTGTAAAGAATGTTTGTCAACCTTATTCACTTTGCATCTTGACTCAGCTTGAACATGTGTGTATGAATATTTTGCAAAACAGATATTTTACTCTTCTGCAAAGGCAGAGTTTGTGGGCGAGGCAGGGGGCCTGTGATTGATTAATGCAGCATTTTTTAATGAGGGAGAACGAGTAGATGTGTTTCCATCCCCTTTGTTGTGATAATCATAGCATAAAACCTTGTCTTTAGTGTAACTTGAAGAAATAGTGAGATATTTTTGAAATATTCTTATTTGCTCTGTTACAGAGAGATGAATAAGAAAAATGATACCATGTGAGTCTGTCTGCTGAATAGAGTTTTACTTAGTTTAACATAAAAACTGTAAAATGGGGAAATTTACTAGCTGGGTTCTGTCAAAAATTCACAAAATGCACCTTGTTTAATCCATAAAAAACATAAAACATCAATTATCCTTTGTAGAGGACTTACTAGTCAAACTCTTCTAGCCCGGGAGAACTAACTTTTCTGCTGGTTGCCTTGCAACAGATCCTTAAAATATGTCATTTTGCTTGTTTTTACAGTTGTCATGTTCACTGCACACACATAAGTAGTAATTCTTTCAATCCAACTTCCTGCAAGGAAGCAAATAAGCATATTTTCCAAAATGAGATCCATTCCTTCAATCATCATTTTCATTTTGCAGTTTAAGGTGTAAAATCAGGTACTGTCAGTGAAAGTGAGCACACAAACACGACTTACGAAATATAAGAGGTAAACAGATTTTGTCATCTGAAGCAGGAAGTTCGATGCTTAATGCAGCGTCCTCTGTGCCACATTTATTACATTGAGCGAACGCACCCTGGGATTCCGCCCTGAGATGATCTCATGAACTTAATGCTGCGTGAACAGACTGTTCACAATGACTCGGCAGAACTAAATTCATTTACCCAGAGCAAGATCTTCGCTCTTATCTGTCTCCTACAGATTCTTCCTTTCTCTAACTGCACTCTTTGACTCAGGCTCCTCTCTGCCTCTCTATCTCCATGTCGGCCCCATTTATAAATTATCAGGCAGTGACGTTTTAGAACATGATTAAAGAGAAACAATGTGCCTTCTATCCATGACCGCCTCGTTTTTAAGTTACAACAAATGTGTCTTTGATAGGGTACAAGTTCCACTTTCCAAAGTATTTTATCACATTTGTTTGGTATTTCCAAAATGTTGACTTCATTTTGATCTGTATCATTATATAGAAACACACATCATTAATGACAGTGCGCCTTTTACAGGAAGGAGTACTTGGACATAGGTCACCCACAGCCAAGAGCACAGTCACAACACACACACACACACACACACACAATCACAATCCTGATAAATATGGAGATACCACACCCACAAACACACACTGGGTCTCTACAGCTGATATAAATACATGCATGAAAACACACACTCTCACACACACAGCCATTCTTCATGGCTGATGTAAAATTAGCCACAGTGTTCACCCCTGCGTCCTTGGGCTTGTTCTCTGTTTCCCTTTCACTCCTGCTGTCCTTTTTGCTTTTCCTGTCTGTCATTTTCTGCTCTCTGTCACATCATGTTCTTTTTTTTTTCTTTTTTTCATCTTTCTTGCTCTTTGGTCTCTCTGTTCCCACCGACCTTCCTTATTCTAACCACCTTCTCTTGTTCCTTTTCTCCCTCCATTTTGTTCCGGGACGTTGACCGAGGAGTTATGCTGGCACGTGTTTGCGTGTTTGTGTGAGCAAGCATTCCTCCCGAGTGTTGTTTTTACCGCACTGCTGCCCCATTAGAGACATTATCCTTGACAAACTGTCACACAATGATTACATGCTGCGCTTTGCTCACTGTAAACGTCACAATTATCTTAATTTCAGGTCATGAAAAGTAAACAGACCTGTGGAGAACCACAATTAATTACGTTGGTGTTTATCTGAATTTAATCATTTTATAGCGTTATATTTTTTTAATGTCACATTCAGGTTCCTCATTGGAACATCAACATGCAGATAAGGCAAAGGTTTACATCCCCTGTGTGTGCGTGTGCACTCGCACATGTGGACAGACGTTAGCCTTGTCACATGAGGCCATGTTATGGTTTAGATTATGATTAGTCTGAAGAGGCATGTGACTCTGTGCTGAGGCTTACAAGGTGAGAAGACACACAGTGTGGTATTTGTTGGCAAAGTCGGTTGACATGTCAGAACTTGAAGTTCACAGAGATCAGATTTGTGTCCTCAAATCGCTGTGTGGGAGGGAAGATAGCTTTACATCCTGTTTTACTATTTTTTTTATCATGGTTGCTCTCTTTATCTGCGGCTAAGGAGATTTGACACACTTACTCTTGCTGTCATTTCTACACACCCAGCTCGTATGTTGTGAAATGTTGCAACACAGTGTGTGTGTGTGTGTGTGTGTGTGTGTGTGTTATTACGTAGTACCATAAGCTTCCTGTGGTAGTGTCACCCAGTGGTCACCATATTAGATTAATTTCACTTTCAAGGGATGGAAGTTAATGGTTTAGTTATGATTTGATGGTTTTGAACTTAATCTGTAATCCACCATATTTTTTGACTGATTATTGGATCAAACAATATTTTGACTCTACTTTGACATGAATTTGACTGTACCATTGACTGGATAGAAAATGTGCCTTCACCTTCACCAAATGTCCAAAAATAAAGTCAAAACATTTCTGATATGGCTTCCTCTTTTTTGCCCTGGTGTTGTCAGAGGAGCCAGAGTGTTTACAGTAATGATAAGCTGATAAAATCTTATTGTGAAGGCCCCACCCATGCAACCACTCAACTCAACTGTTGACAGTCTTGTGTCCCCCTCCCCCCAGCAACCCTGGCATTAAATTACTAATCAAAATCAAACTTATTAGAAATTTTAACAACTGGATATACACCAGCCTGATTAAAAACTACATAAATTAAGTCATGTTCTATCTTTTAACATTAAAAGGGCTGGATTTATGTCTTATGTTGCAGTCAGACACCAGGGCTCAAGCAGCATGTTTTGGCCTCTCATTAGAGGAGCTGTCACATCTTCATTTTTTTACGGTCAATAGGCTGTATTTTGACACTTTGACATTAACTATCTAAATGTCATAACTACTAATTTTAAAGACGTACAGCATCATAGAAAGAAACATACACACACGGTTATGATGACAGAAAGTATGTTTTGATAAAATTTCCCAGGTGGTGGTGAGTACAGATAAGCCACTTGTTTTCATATTGAACTACGTGACTCTGGTCCAGAGTTGACAGGAGGCATTGAGGAATGTATTTTTCCCAGAGTTTGTCTTGTGTGAATAAGCAGCCTTCTTTGATCCCCCTGAGCCTGTTAGTTTGGGGCTTTACAACCAGTTGAATACTGGGAAAACAGGATGATTGGACCACTGGACCATTCACTGATCCGTTAAGTGCTGGAAAAAAATAAACTTTTGCAGCAGCTTTGCCTAAAAGGAAGTTTTTGTTTTTGTTTTTATCTAAGAATTGAAGGATGTTTTTAATCATAAGTTCAAGTGGAAAATTATAAGAAGTTAACAATGAAAGTGCAAAGCTCCGACACCCTGAAATGAAAATAAATAGCAAGTCAACTGCCCTAAACTGAACTGTCTTTCATTTCTCCATCAGACCATTCTGGTTCAGATCTGGTACCCAATCACTGTGGCAACCAACTCCAGAGAGCAGAAGAAGATCCTCGCCAAGTACCTCATGGAGACTTCTGGGAACTTGGAGGGGCTAGAGTACAAACTGCATGACTTTGGCTACAGAGGTGTCTCCTCACAGGAGGTACTGAAGACCAAACTCTGCTTATATACCAAACTATACAATCAGTTCTAACTCCAGGTCCACTTACTGGCTTTTTCCTGAGCTTTCACAAGTGTCAAAGAGTCTTTCTGACAAATGAGGAAGCCCAGTCTGCTGATTGACGTTGATCCACTGACTTAAGAGCTCAATATCTGTACAGATTTCATCTATTAAACTTTAGGATTAAGAAAATTGGTTATTATTGAGTCTGTAATGAGTATCTTAAGGCTGAAATAATAATATTGGCATCCAAATCAACTTCAGCATACGATCATGATGTTTACAGCAACTTTAGCTTCATATACCTTCATAGAGCAGCTCCAGTCTGCACATGCAATCAGTGGCAAAGTAGCCTTTAGTGTTAATAGGCTCTTACTCGTGACACGCTGTTGGCAGCCAGCCCAGAGAATAAGACCACAAAGTGGTGAGACAGGCAGCTGTTTAATAGCTTTATATACATACGTACAAGTAAGATATGTACCAGTTGTTATATTTATTTATGTTAATGAAACTGACAACTTATATTTATTTAAGAAAGTTGATTTAATAAATACAAAGAAATTATTGTTCAAATTGAAGTAATTTTTTGGTTTGTTTTGTTTTGTTTTTTGACGTGTAGTTTGTTTTAAGTTCATAAAACATGACAACAAATTTTCAAAGTGTTATTCAAAAATATCTATAGAAGCTTTAGATTTTAAATGTATGTATTAAAATAAGGTATTCAGTACAGCCTTAGTACCGGACATAATCCTGACCCATGGCCCAATTACAAAACTTTCCTTGCACCATTTCGCTTTGTGTGTTGTGAAATCTTTGGAAAATGCCAGCAAGTAGACTGTAATTTCTGATTGTTTTGAGTTTTGTTTAAAACAAACCATGGTCAGTCTTTTTATTAGGCTAAAAAATAGGATGCTAGGTAACAAAAAGCTGACCCAAAAAACAGTGAATTACAAAAAAAAATCAAGATTTACTCTATGATGAGATGTCACTGTCACTTATCATAACCCATCTCCCTCCTCTTTGCAGACTGCAGGCATTGGGGCCTCTGCCCATCTGGTCAATTTCAAGGGCACAGATACGGTCGCTGGCATCGGAGTCATTAAAAAGTTCTACGGCACCAAGGATCCTGTGCCAGGCTTCTCAGTGCCTGCTGCAGAGCACAGGTAGACACACTCATGCACACTGTTTTACATTCACCGTCACTCATTGATGCTTTGTGAAACACTTCATCTCTCTGTGTAACATACATCTCCTAGCTATAGAGTGTTTCTAGGCTTTTCCACAAAGTTTTGTTGCACCATTTCTGTTATAATGTTTGGCAATTGTTCACCACCTACTTGAATTATCATGCCAGTAATATCAGACATCCACATTAAGATGAGTTTCCAGTGTGGTGAAAATGCATTTTAAGGATGACATTTAGCCCCTGGGAGCTGCAAAACTCCTGTGGACAATGTTAATTATGAGCATAAGCCATGTATTCATATATTCCTAGAAAGGGGCGCAGGGGGCACGTCTCTATTCATCTCCAGTGCTGCCTCTGGTGAGATAGTCCATGCTTTGGCCATGAGCCATGCCTGGAAGCAAACTATTTCACCCACAAATCAAATTGATTTCCAAATAAGAAAACTTATTTTTCAAAATAACAGTTGGTTATCTGCCAAAGTTGCTAATGGTTGTAAATTTATCAGCCAGACTGAAAAGTTACACATCAATTGACTGAGTTTGGTGTTTATTTGCTTCCCTGGTGAGAGTCTGGTCACTCTCTCACTAATTATCTGGTTCATCTCTCTTAGTTCGGGAACGGGGGTTGTGATTGGCTCAGAGGTGAAGGTTTTGATTGGCTGCTGCCCTGACGCAAATGTCCTCCACATATCTTTGGTGTTGTTTTAAGGCACTGATCCATTTATCCTGCACACACACACACACACTTTCTTTTTCTCTTTTGCTCTTAGAGTCACTTCACCCTCACCACCAGGGCAGTTACTGCTGCTCCAGCGCACCCTTCTTCCTCGCACCAGTGCATTGTGGGATGGTGGCACTAGTTGTCATAGTAACCATTATGTAATGGCCCCCTCCTGTTTGGTTTCTGACTCAGAGGGAGGAGTCACAGTGAAATTCCATTTGGATTTTGATGTCGGAGGAAAGGGATGGGTGGGTGGTTCAGAGCAGAGGTGTCACCTTCATGACCTTACAGGCAAAACTTTGAGCGCCTTTTCCTGTTTATTGCACACTTTAAGTGTGACAGAAATGAGTTCTGAAGAAAAATAAATCTACCATTTCCTCCTCATCCTTATAGAGTGCTAAGTAGCTTAGATTTACTCTGATTATACTAAAGGGTTTCACAATTCTGTTATTAATAGAAGTTCCAGAGGCACCAGGAACCGAACTCCAGCTGCTTTCAATGCATTTGGCTGGTGGCACAAATCTGCTTTATTTCAAAGCCTAAGCACATAAAACGGCAAAATATTCATAGCCAGATTTGACTGGGGAAAAGTGAAAGAATTATATTCTTTTTATTGCAGTTTGAGTTATAATGTAGATGGCAAAAGCTGTGCCTGTGGAGGATCTACATTTCCCCATCCACAGGTCTTCTCACAATCATCTTCCTTTGAACTAATGAACAAACTTAGAGAAAAGTTGTTAAAAAAAAGACATGTCCTTGACTTTTAACAGTAATAAATGTGCTGTCTCAGGTGGCTGCAACAGACCTATTTTAACCCTAAAAAGTGCAGTTTGGGCAGGTCTGGTTGCATCTAAGATTAAAAAACTGGTCTGCACTGCCCTCTTCTGGATAGGCTGTGGCACTAACATTTGATCAAAGTCTTGTGACTGGTTCTCTCTTTGTCATTTCTGCTCTGTTGCTCCTATTGACTTTCTGCCAAACAAATAACTATCTTATCATGTTACCTTTTCCACCCTATATTTATAACTTCACTATTGTGTTGTCATCCTGTTTTTATATCTACCTGTGCAATTTCCCTCTGTAAATATAGTGGGAAGGTCATGAAAGAGCAGTTTAACAGAGTGGTTAGAAGTTCTCTCCTGTGGTTTATGAGTTTATTTGTTCGTGTTAAGCTGCCACACTCAAACCACAGTACATATCCTCATTATTTTACAGTTTTGACCAGCCACTTTGAAAGAGAAATTACTACAGGACAGAAACAGATATTTCTCTGCTGTTGTCTCTACAGTACCATCACAGCGTGGGGGAAGGACCATGAAAAAGATGCTTTCGAGCACATCATCAAACAGTTCCCCAGCGTGCCCGTGTCCATAGTCAGCGACAGCTATGACATCTACAATGCCTGTGAGAAGATCTGGGGAGAAGATCTACGGAGTCTGATAGAGACACGTAGTGCGGATGCTCCACTTGTCGTCCGACCAGACTCCGGAAACCCTCTTGATACAGTCCTGAAGGTATCTGGTCACGTGGAAAGCTTTCCTCTCACATTGAGACGCACCAAGACACTGACTTTTACCTTTATTTACCACTTTCTTCTGTTCCTGCCTTCGTCAGGTTTTGGAGATCCTTGGAAAGAAGTTTATCCCAGAGGAGAACTCTAAAGGTTTTAAGGTGCTCCCTCCTTACATCAGAGTCATACAAGGAGATGGAGTTGATATCAACACACTGCAAGAGGTACAAACTCATGCATTTATTGATAAACTGCACTACGAGAGACATTAGCATAACAGCAGGTTGCATCTCCCGTCATCCATCAGCTTGGAATAAGAATCTCTGCTGTCCTGTAAAAACAATGCATCTCCAAAACATCCCCTCTTAAATAGTCAATGAAAACACAACTCCTAAAGGATTAAAATAAAGAGGAAAAATATAAATCACTAGATTTGTGGATGCATTGTTTTCAGTTTGCATCAGAAATTACATTGTTGCACTGTTGGAAGGTTTTCTGACTGTGTGTGTTTTTCCACAGATTGTGGAGGGAATGAAGGAGCACAGGTGGTCCATTGAGAACATTGCCTTCGGGTCCGGAGGGGCTCTGCTGCAGAAACTGACCAGAGATCTGCTCAACTGCTCCTTCAAATGCAGCTATGTAGTCACTAATGGACTTGGGGTGAGTACTGGCTCAGGGTTATGCATTTAAATTTTGTTTTGGATATGAGTCCATTTATTTATATTAACATACATTACTAAAATTAGCTCAGACTTTTTTGTCTGAATTTTCCTTATTCTTGGCTGCACGGCGCTGCTTAAAAATTCAGCTGATTTAAAATGCCCTTTTCCCTGATTGTGACATTGTTTTTCTGCGTGTTTGGAAAAGGTGAACGTGTTCAAGGACCCGGTGGCGGATCCCAACAAGAGGTCAAAGAAAGGCCGCCTGTCTCTGCACCGGACGCAGAGTGGAGATTTTGTCACCCTGGAGGAGGGCAAGGGCGACCTGGAAGAGTATGGCGTGGTGAGTTCAATGCCCACAATAGCACCAGTCACTTTTGTACACAGAAATGCAAAGGGGTTATTTTCACCAGCACTGACATGCCTCTTATTTCACCTTCACATTTTCCACCCTTTTCTTCCCCTGTTGCTCTGCCCCTCCTTCCCTCCCTTGTCACCTGTCCTTCTTTTTTATTTTAACCTCCCTTCCTCCTGTTTTTCTAATCACCCCCAGGACCTGCTGCACACAGTCTTTCAGAACGGAAAGATTGTGAAGACATACACATTTGATGAAGTCAGAGACAATGCAAAGCTCAAAGAGAGTGAGCTAAACGAGCTGCTGCACTGAACGCAGCACTGTTGAGCCCCCTACTCTCTCTGTCCTAACCCCCAAAACAGCCCCTCCTCACCTGAATCCTTCACCTTTTGGCCTCTGACGTCACCACAGAAAGTGGGGGTTGCGTTCACTCCTAATAGACCCCACCCCAAAAGCCTGAGAAACCCACAAAATCTTCCTAAAAACCTGAAAGCTCCCTTAAAAATCACAGAAATAACCCCTGAAATATATTACAAAACGTTGCCGTTGGTTCTGGGGCGACATGAAGAATTTGCAAACTTCCACACCTCTGATGAACAGCGAACACCACACAAGTTTAAAGGGGGAAGGGGAGAAAAGAAAACAAGCAAGAGCGACAGTCATCAACAAGAGACAGAGAACGTGAGGAGATGCAATTATGACGACAAAGCGTGCGTTCACTACCACGTGTTGCTGCCCTAAATTAAACCTCAGCATGTTGCACTGATAAGCTAGACAAACTGCAACGTAAGAATGTGATTGATAACTGATGGGCTTTGCGTCTGCACACATTTTCACGCAGACACAAAAGCAAATCAGGTGATTGTAGGTGTTACGACTAGCTCTTGGCTGAGTGAATGCCGCAGTGAGTCAAGTGAGAAAGAAGATGACAGAGAGAGAGACAGACAGAGAATTATAAAGCCACACCCACACCAATGACCATGCCCCATGTATTGTGTACAGAACTGTTAAGAAAAAATTAATGTCTGAATCTACTTAGCTTTGTCTTTTACGTGAAGGAAGAAAATGATGGTGGAACTCAAGGATGCACCAATGACATTGATTTATAACAGCTAATCTGCGCTTCTATCTGGAAACCAAGAAAACCATGTTCATTAAACTGAAATCATGAGGATGAGTTTATGTAATTATAGTAATGATTATAATAACTCAGACGCATTGTTCTTGCTTTGAATCAGTAGTTATGGCCCAAATAAATTCTACAAGGCCAACATATAGTACTGCTTGAATATTTTGTATTCTTTCTCTGCCATATCAAATGTTATTGGTGCATCTGTAAAGGTATATAAATGATCATGTACTCGCCATTGTGTTGCTCTCAGAGTATTCATATAATGAAGGCTCAGTCCACTCTCTGATCTACAAAATCACAAACTCTGGTTAAAGTTTAAAAGTGATGTTTAAATCTTTCTTCTATTATTATTCCATAAAAATACAATAAATGAGAAAATCATGTAAAGCTCTCATCAACAATTTAAGTGTCAGAGTCCTTGAAGACGCCCAAATCTTTACAAACCTTGATTAAGGACCGAGATTAAATGTAAGTAAAAACCTTTTGGATTGGGTCTTCATACGTGTGAATGCTATTGAATCCAAGCTTTGCTGTAAAAGACCAAGAGTTGATGTAAAAAAAAAAATACATCACAGAAATTGTCTTTACTGGAATGAAGATAATCTGATTATGTGTTTAAGAAATGAAACAGACATGAAAGATTACATCTGTCTCCTGGGCAGAGATGTTGGTGTATGTTAAATGTCGGTTCTGATGTGTGTGTGCTTGGATCTGTGTGTATGGTTTTGTGTGTGTGTGTGTGTGTGTGTGTTAGCACTGACGTTTTCTTCCTCTAAAAGATTGTGTAGTATTACTTTATGCAAACTTATTTGTCGATTGGGGGATCAGAGAACACTCTTCCTGTTACTTTCCCAGCCTTTAATTCTGAAAGGACATGCAGCCTTGTGACAAACAGATATTGTTAAAGTAGTGACAGTGCGTTTGTCTTTTCGGCAATGAAAAGTAACCAAGAGGCAGAAATAAATTTTTTGGCAGCAGTGCCCCGGCAAGGCTTTGGCAGTTTGTGGTGCACAGTGGCAAAAAAGCAAAACGTTGCCCTTGGCATTACTGCCTTTACTCAGAAAAAAACAGGGAAACATCAACATCAGTGTTTCCAGAAAAATGTGGTTGTGTCCCATGTTGGCACATTGTATCCTTGTTTGGATCCTTTGCCAAGGTTTAAATGGAATCTTGCTGATAATGCCTTTTGGAGTTAATTATCTTCCCATTCGAAGCATCTCAGTGGATTTTCACTCCTGTTTGCAGGTGTGTTTAGTCACATTGCTGAGTTGGCCCTTTCAGACTGAGGAGACTTTTCTGTTGCAGAACTAGGAGGCTATTTGAGGGGAGCTAGGAGCTGGTGACATCACAGGAAGCATTTTTTAAGGCCGAGTCAAAATATTTTGGTAGAAATTTTCAGACTATATGCCCCATGTTGGTCCCACCTAAACAGAGATGCAACACCTAGTCGATTAACTAATAAGTTGAGTGGAAAAATACGTGAATAATTGGTAAAGCCTAATGCAAGCTTAATGCAAGAATTTTAAAAATTTGCTGACTGTAGCTTTCCAAATGTAAGCCTTTCTGCTTTTCTTAGCCATTAATGAGGATTATCCTTGGGTTTCGGACAAAGAAATGTTCATCTCTATTATCAGATCTAAATTTAATAAGTATAATACTCAGACTCATTGTCCAAATACCTTAAGAGCTAATGACACTCCCGTTAGCCTCAGCTTTATTTTGTTTTTGGTGCTAATCAGCAATTGTTAGCATGCTAACATGCTAAACTAAGATGGTAAACATGCTAAATATTCTACTTGCAAAACGTCAGCATATTATCATTATCATTGTGAGCTTTTTAGCATGCTGACTCTAACATTTAGCTTAAAGCACACCCTTTCAGAGCTGGTAGCAAGGCCTTAGACCATCATTTTGAGACAACAGCAGGTCATGCTTCATTCTCTGCCTCCACACAGGCATTTAGCCACTTTACATCCATAGCTTTACGCACTCCCTCCTGGGAACTGCCAACTGCCACCACAACCTGCGATGTCACTGACTCCCATCTCCCACTTTTAGCTCCGACCAATCTGGTCAAACACAGACAAGCTGGTAAACAAGACTGCTAGTCACATGCTGTAACAATGTCACACTATACTCTTTATTTTCCTTCTGTTTTCTGCATCTGTCACTGTTCACTGTCAAATCATTTGTTTTCCAATCGTTCTGGTGTAATGACACGGTTGTCCTTTTCTTTCTCCGATTATGGGGTGCATTTTAGTAAAACTTTGATTTTACTATTTTGATACTGTCTCGGTTCTTACCTCAGAGAAATATTATTTTGTATGACAAAGGAGAAAAATGCCAGAAATATTGCAGTAAATATCCTTATTTACAAACAATGCGGCCATACTGCCTTCCTTCTCTCTTGTACATACAACTAGTTTGACTGAAAGCAGCGAGGGCAGGTTCAGGAGACAACCATGAGAAATAATACTGTTATTATTTTTGTCAGAACGACTGATTTTGTACCAACAGATGAATATCCAAAACAGCTTGACTTAACTGGCAGTGCGACTGTCTGTTGTGACTGTCAAGCTTTGAGCTTATGTGTGTGTGTGTGTGTGAGTGTGTGTGTGTATGAATGAATGCCTTATGTAATGGATGAAAAAAAGTGTTTGTGAATACTTTTTTTTCTTTATGTTGTTGTTGTTTTACTTGTATGTATATGTTGGTTGTCCCAAATTCTCTCCCGACACAACTGATATTTTGACTAACATAACTTGCTATATTGTCAACAATACATTGATTAAAGATGCCACCTTGTCAGTTTGAAATTGTCCATTTATTTTGTCTACTTATGCATATTTATAATTGCACCTGATCAACTTGACTTCCTGAGTTCAAATGCCTTATATGTCAACAGCTTAAAATATTTTAGGCAGTTAAATATCTCTCTGGGCCCATCTTTTAAGAACATAGAGACTAGTCATAGTACAAAAATGGAAGAAATTGAAATAAAAGGTAAAGAAAAAGTGACATTTAAATAACTCTTTTTTTACTGGACTATAGGCTAATATCATTATAATTTTTGTTTTCTAAAAAATTATTTTTTAGCAAGTTTCCTTGAAAAAGTTATGTAATTTGGTAAAGAAATATTGAGATAACCAGTAATATTTCTTTAAAATTGTTAAAGTTAGTTACTCAATAGTTAACTAGTGTTTGTATTACTTGTTAGTAATGGTTCACAGCCATTAATTTATTTTATCTGATTGTTGATGAATGATGGTTTAATGGCAATGAAAACTTTTGTTAGTGTTCCGATAGAGAGACCCCTAGCGGTAGATGTTACATACTGTATATTTCAACCCCAGGTAAGTATTAATTTATTATTTTTTTATTACTGAAAACTGAATTTTCACATTTGTTGAACAGTAACTGGAGACGCCTAAAGACACCCGTAAAGTTACTTCGGTGTTGATTTATAATGAAGAATAATCAAAAAATTCATACCTGACTTCAAGTCAATCTCTCTGTGTTACTTTATAGGTACTTTTATTTACCCTCCTCGCTTATAAAACTACTTTTAAACTGATACAAGCTTTCTGTCAACATTTTTAAAGTTAATGGAGATAACCTTATTTACATATAATCATTAAATTTTTCGACTTTGATCAGCTTCTCCAGAGGTACAAAGGACATTATACAACTATTTTACAGGTCAAGTAGAGCTTGACCGATATCGACCGATCCAAACTATATTATCTTACTGCCGATTACTTGTAATAATGTGTTTTTATTCGATGAATAATAAGATGTCAGGACAGGAATACCAGAGATGTGCCTCCGTTACATGTTGTCCACCAGAGAGCACCAGCTGTTCATGTAATCTCATATAAGACACATCTTGTGTCTTATGAAATGACCCTTTACTAATTTGTCAAACTCGGTATCGTTGAAAGTGTTCTCTGAGATTATCTAATTTTTTTTCTTTGTAGAAAGAATTTAGAGAATTTGTGGTTTGAGATCTGAGGGTCATATGACCGCAGTTAGCACGAGAGAGGCGTTACACACTTTACTGCATACTCAGCAAGGAGGAGGCATCCTGCGTACTGAAGCGAATGGATCCGGTGGAAACCTTAGTGGGACGCGTCTGATGCTTTCTGGTACTCGAACGGTAACTGGTGTTGCATGGATTTCCTGAGGTAATTCATCTGCATGTAATTTAAGCTATCTATGTTATATTTCATAATGTGATTATATGGTATTTGTAGTCTTTTTCCTTCCAGCGCTGTTGAGAACCAACAAAACTTTCTTGCAACAGTGCGCCACCGCACAAGATACGCCTTTCTTCAGTTAGCGTCCATCTCCTGTAATTAAGCAAAAGTGACGCTTTCTCGTGAGAGGAACGCGTAATTTGGCACACTTTACGCCTCGTATCCGCTACATCGCCTGCGTATTTTGCGCATCACCAAGTGGAGCTCCATGAACTCGTCTTTCAAGCTACGCTGTAAAAAATATTCATTATACCTAATAATTTTCTTATTGATGTTCTTGTAAAAAGCTCCTGAAACGCGTAAAACTGCATTTTGAGTGAGTAAAATGATCTCACCTCCATTGGAAAAAATCTAAGAAAGCTGTTTTACTCCAACTTTGATTTGTACAGTTCTTTTTAAATAACTCATGCTGGTCATTTTTTGCAGCGTTCTCAGGAAAACCACGTCATTCTGTCAAACAACTCCCCTTTTTTCGTCCCCATTGGACCACCATCCACAGTTTAGGAACAACTGGATAAAGATTTGGGCTCAGAAGCGCAATCATGATGACCGGATTTCGGCTGAACTTGTCGCCGCTGAAGGAGCCTTTGGGCTTCGTTAAACTGGTGGAGTGGGTAAGTTACGTGCATGTGCGTATATGTGAGTTTATGTGTGTGTTTGTGTGCCATGCCCAGAGGACAGGGAGGCTCAGTCCTTTTTTTGCGCCTTGGATTTTCCCCTTTTCCCGGCGATTTTAATTCTTGGGAAGAATCCCTAGAGTCATCTGATTTCGGAGGAAGTCGTTAAAAAGCAGATGGAAAAAAGTTTATGGACTTTTTAAATATGCATGACTTTTTTCACATTGATATAAAGAATTTATCAACTTTTTACATCTTTCTTATTCCTGCAGCTTTGATGAGTCATGTAATTCAGTTAATAAAGATCCATTTGTGAACAATTATTTTCACATAATACTCCTATTATTGCAGTATTTCAGGTTTTCTTGAAAGTATTTTCACTTTAACTCACTGTCCTACTTTCATATCATTAAGACTTAGTTATCAAACTGTGTTTACTGTATCTGGATCCATTCTGCTGGTTACACAGTTATAGATTACTGCATCTCTCGCCAATAATTTACCTTCCAAGTAACTGTGCAGAAGGTTGAAACACTTTGTTGCGCAAAGTCTTTAAATCAGTCCTGCTCTACATAACTGGGTCAAAGGAATCCAGTGTGGGGTGACGCAGCTCAGCCACAGTTTCTCTTAGCTGTCATTTTATCATAATACACACATAAACAGACCATTACAGAGCCAAGAGTAGCAGTAACACCTAGTCATCTGACTCAGAAGGAGGCTGTGTGAGTGAGTGTGTGTGTCTACGATCCACCATATTTGGCTATTAACAAGGATATGCATGATTAATTGTAATCATATTGACTAAGAATATGCAGGGAATGCCTTACTGAATAGTACAAAGGTCCCATTCCAACCAGTAGTGTGTAGAAAGGTCTTTATAAAACGTCATCACAGTTAAGGAAACAATGTCAAAGTTGTTTGGATACTGAGCCTTTGTTGAACAAATGCTACTTGAATTATATGGCCACAATATATCACTGTCAAAGCATAAAATATTCCAAGAAAATTAGCCAATTATTTGACAGGCCTATTAAAAACACCATTATTTAGTAAATTATTATCAAAATATATTCCATTTCATAGTAGCGAGCTCCATGCAGAAGCTTAACAGGTTAACACATAGTATTCACAAAGTAACTGCACTGATATGGATATGTAAAAGTGAAAATGTATCTTTTCCAGGTTTAAAGGAGGATGTTTGTTCTTCACCAGGTTTCCTGCTTTTTTGAGACAAATTATACGTTAATGAATCCTGAAACATAATCTGCAGCTGTTTATAATACCATGCTAAACATTACCTTGTTTTTGACCCATAAGTTGAGGGGAAAGGGGTTTTCCTTGTCTTCTGTGGCTAAATTGATGTTTTTGGAGCCCTAAAACAAACCAAAAAACCCCCGATGCATTTAAAGACAGGGTAGATGTTTGTATACCACCATTAGTCTGATGTTTTAGAGATAAAACAATTAGTCAATGAATCAGTAAAAGAATCAGCAGATGAATTAATAATAAAAATAAAAGTTAGTTTCTTTGTAATAAATATCTGTTGAAATATGGTTAACAGACAAATGTCTATCACTAAGGGGCCTATTTTACTGATGCAAACCCGCCCAATAATAAATAACATAACTGTTAAAATAATATAACTAGAACAGCACATATATTGCTTTCAGGCAGCAGCAGTGAATGTGTGTAGATTTTTGGATGTAAAATTATTATAGCAGTTGAGTGGGAACAGCAAGTTGATGATGTGATTATGGAGTTGTGACAGATGGTTCATCACAAGTGTATTTGTATGGTATCCAGCAGGTTGTCTTGTGTAGAATCCAGCATTTTTGGCCAGAATCCCATCCCCTTGTAAACCTCTGAGTGATTGAAATGAAAAAACAGTTTACTTAGCATATGAGTTGTTTGGCCTTAGCGCTCATACCTCCCTAGATAAAATCTCCCACACAGTAGTAAACAGGAAGGAGGGTTCAAAGAAATGAATGCTAGCTATTTCTTTCATTTTGGACTTGTGACAGTGCCAGACCTTTCTGCCAGACAAGCGAGAGCCAGGTTGCTCCAGCTTTTGAAGGAACCCCAGTGATAAAATTGGCGCACACTCCAACCCCTTTGGGTGTTTTCTGGTCAGACTGACCTGGACTCAGTGATCTTTGTGTAAGAACTGAAGGGATCATCGCTGATTAGAAGATATCTCATTGATGACTGCTCAATCACACGGTCTTTGGCCAGTCACGTTCTCACCATGTGGAGAGGGGGACACCGAAAGCCTCAAATGGAACTAAGAGGTGATATTAGAAACATGACAAAACAAAAAACTGGCAGACAATTTGGGCAAGTTTAGTATTTTCTCTGTTTAAAAAATCTTAACACAGACAAAGCATTAAAATGGTAATGTGTGTGTGTGTGTGTGTGTCTGTCTGTCTGTCTGGTCCACCCAGGCGGTCACGGTTGTTCATACTATTTTAGCTTTTAGACCTCCTGATGGGAGAGTGGCAGAGTCAGTGAAACGAGAATGTGAGAGAAGTAGCTTTCTTTGCTGTGGTGTGAGGCCAGAAAAACAGGAAGTGGCAGCGAGTGACATCTGGAGACACATCTGGCGGAATGCCTTGAGGTGTGTGGGTGTGTGTGAGAGAGTGTGTGGATGTACAGTGCCATGTTTGTGTGTGTGAGTGTGGGGAGGGGGCTCTTGTGGTGAGAAGCTGGAGGCTAAAAGTCAAGGTGGCCCGTTGTAAGCATTTTTAAGGGGTGTTGTATGTGTGATACAGTTGAGCTGATGAAACAGAATTCAAGAGAACCGTTAAAAGCATTTATTTTTAAATGTAGCCAGGTTATTAGCTTGTGGTGTGTGGTGTACATCTCATAAAACTGCCTGTCACATGTTTCAATCTACTTCCTGCCCACATTTTGTTTTGAACTACAACAAAAATGCCTTAAAACTTCATTTAGGTAATTCACTTATTTATTTCTGCATCATTGAAATGTTTGTCTCCCAATGCAGGTGATCTGTCTGATTTGCTATGGGCCGTATCTTAATCAACAAAGTTGTAGTACAAAGAGGACATGATCATCTTAACCTCAGAACTTCTGTAGTTAATAAATTGTATTTAATGGTTGTTTAATTTGAAAGGGGTTGAACCAGCAGAGAGCCATTACTCAATTCTGCAGTTCCCTTCAGCTCTGCATTGCATTTAAGCCTCTTACAGGTTATTCTTTTGTTATTTTAAGCCCTCAACTTTATGGTTTTGGTTCATTCTCACTGCTTTCATAAGTGTTTTATGTGAAAAAGCTGTACAACTGACTTTACACCTCCTGTTGAGTGCCAAACAGCAGACAGACAAAGTTAGCATCCGGCTGGTTAACATGTTGGAGCATTTAGCAGCAAAGGAGCCGGACATTTTTCACAAGAGTTGGTTCAAACCAAAACGGAGCTAAAATCAGAGTGAATGTTTGATGTACATTCATCAGGTGGAAAGAAATAGAACTCAAAATTACAAATAATGCTTATTTATGTCTGCAAGATGTTCTAATAAGCCACTGTTGGCTAGCATGCTAACATGTTTTTTCACTGTTGCTAACCTGCTAAACTTTAAAGAGGTGATATTAAGTTAGTGCTACGTTTACAGCTCATAACAATGCCTCCAACTGGCCAAAAAAAATTTTCCAGTATTTGTTAAAGCAAGACAAACAGCAGCTGAGCTAAAAGCCAGTGTGTTTGTTCGCCCACAAAGGTTCAAAATCCCTGCTCTATGAAACCACACACTTCTTCTGAGGTTTGTTGCTAATCTTTGAATTAGTTTTGTACTGGGCTACAGCTGTCTGTTGCACTGGAAGGTTCATTCGGGATGTGTGATGTTGTGCAGGGGCACAAAGTTATGCATGTCAAGAATGTGTGAACTCTGTAAACAACACATTTCTAATAGAGCAAAATGGTCTTCTGCGGTATGTTGAGATTTATAGTGTGTATACTTGTGCCAGCTCTTCATTACCCATGAGCTTTGAGTAAATTGATATCAGCGAGAGTCTGAATGAGCTCAATACTCAGGAATTACATGATTATCGTTTCGCCTCCTGCAGTTTGAGGGTTAAGCTCAGTGGCAGCCACCCTGACTAAAAGAATTTAGTATGTGTTGGTTTTAAGGAGAGTATTAGTGTCACATGGCCTACACGCTGAGTCAGATGCTTTCTGCCGCTGCAAGAAAGAATTTAAGAACTGAATGGAAGCATTAGTGAAGCCATGTAAGCCACATTTCATTGTCTGTAAGATAGGAGCTTTGTGAGAGGAAGGTCTAGGAAATCATCTTTCAAACCCTACATGTCGGAAAATGCAGTGAACACAATGAAAAATTGGATTTAGGTTGGGTAGTGCCTTTTGGGAAGCAAGGACTCAAGGACTGAAGAAATTATTCTTTCAAAAACTGTTGACTGTTCATCGGTTTGTAAGACTAAAATGCAGGCCATCTGTTCATCCCTCTGCTTTTCACTGCTGACGTTATGTTTCATTCTGCCAGCTTTCTTCTGGGTGTAAAGTTCTGGTGACACTACATGCTCCAGCCTGCTTCCAAGGTGTATTGTGCACATATGTAACTTGATATAATCCCCTTCGTCTTTAGCAAATTTCCAGTAACTTTCTGAAGTTTGAGAGCGCTTCCCCAAAGCCTTGCAGGATTTTTTTCTCACATCTGACATCTCACATCTCACATCATCTCTCTCTTGTCTGTCCAAACAGCTCACGGCCATATTTGCTTTTGGAAGCTGTGGCGGATACTCAGGAAGGAATATCATATCTATCTTCTGTGGCGATGGCAGAAATGAAACTCTCAACGCCAACTTTCACTATCCATTTAGGTGAGAATCACAGCACATTCTCACTGTCAGGCACAGGTTTAAAATTTCACTTATCATTGGTTTCACTATTATTCTTTGAAAGACCACCAGCATGGATGATTGTAGGTTCATTGCAGAACAGCATTTAAAGGAATGACCATCTAAAGGCAGGAATGATGATGATTTGAACCTTGCATGTTGTTTTGTGGTCAGGTTAAGCCAGGTCCCACTCGTCGAGGGAAACACCACTATTTGTAACCAGTCTGTCTCGACCACACACATGATGGGAGACTCTGCCTCCTCAGCAGAGTTCTTTGTGGGCATCGCCATCATCTGCTTCCTGTACAGCATGGCGGCACTGTTGGTGTATTTAGGCTACATGCACGTCTACAAGGACTCTGACTTTGGACCCATTTTTGTGAGTATTGATTTTGTTGATCAGCGTTTCAGAAGAGCTCTGTTAGATAAGCTTAAATCAAAGGTGTGGAAATTTTGAAAATTCACACCAGGATTCATGGATCATTTAAAAATGCAGACTTGTCACATCTGTCTGAAGACCTGATGTGTTAATCCTTGTTTTTAGGACTTTGTGATCACAGCGATCCTGGTCTTCCTATGGCTGGTGTGTTCCTCGGCTTGGGCAAAGGGCCTGCAGAATGTAAAGTATGCCACAGACACTGAAGGCATCAGCAACACTCTGGCACTCTGCAAGGGAGGCAACGTCACCTGTGAGGTCACAGAGTACGCCAACGTGCGCAGCCTCAACATCTCTGTGGTGAGTAGAAATATCAAGTGAAAGGAAATATGAATCTTGAAAACAAGCTTTTAGTTACACTTTCACCAATCCCTGTGTTCACCTGTCATTTATTTTCATGATTAAAATGGTGAATATGATCTGTTTTCCAAGTATCAATTCTCCTCAAGCTCTTTTCTTTCACTTTGACCTATGAAAGTCAAATCATTAGCCTGTAGAAAAACATCTGAGCTAGAAGCAGCAACAGCAAGCAATAAATCAAATGCTCTTCAATTTATTGATGTTTTTTATATGTGGACATGTTGCTACAGTGTTTGCAGAGGCAGAAAACAGAGTAATGTGTTGTAATCAACTGGTTTTGCTAAAAATTGCTAACCTGGCAAGAGCAAAATACACTTCCACTTCACACACCCTGGGAAGTCTTGTATTATCCTTACCATCTTGTTGCACCAAAACACAGTCATCTTCAGTGTAACATTATTTCCAGCTCCTCCCTTCCAAGATAAATGAATTATTGCATAAGTCCATCTAATCATTTCATTTGGCCAAACTGAAATAGCTCAAAGCCTAACTGGAGTCTTCCTAAAGGCTAAACAGACATATTGCCAAAGTTATAGCAAGCAAAGTCACACAAGAAAGGCAGAGAAGGTGCTGCTAAAATTTACCTATGCTAAAATGCTAGCTTATTAACAAAATTCATGTTTGTTGTTTACTTAAATTATGATAATGTTTGTTATTTTCTACATGTGGATGCAGCTCACTCCTGGACTCATCCTCCAGCAGTAGCCAGTCAGAGCTTCTTTTTTTTATGTGTTTGTGTTTTTTTTAAAAAGAAGGCCTGAAGGGAGAGGACAGTACTTTTTTTGGGTTGGATAAGTTTAACATCCAGCTCACTCTCACTGGTGTCTCCAGTGTTACCAAACCCAGCTTTGAGCACAAACATTACAGCCTGACAGAGTCATGAGACTCTGAGCAATAAGACTTTTATTTTACTCAGACAATGTGGTCTGCTCAATATTTTCTGTGTCACAAGTCCTAAGTAAATTTGTTGGAATGAAAAATACTTAAACTGTACTTTTATAAGACAGACCTCCTTTTTTCTAAGTGTTTTCCAGCCCTATTAATCTCTTCTCTCCTGCCTGCATTCCTTCAGGTGTTTGGCTTCCTCAATATGTTTGTGTGGGCCGGGAACGCCTGGTTTGTGTACAAGGAGACACGTTGGCACTCCCAGAAATTCTCCTCTCAACCTGGACCTGGAAGGCAACAGGTCCCTGCACCCATCTAACTCCCAGCAACACAAACACACGGTCACATACAGAGAAATGCACATGTTGACACCACACATTAGAAAGACAAAAAGAGTCACAATTTGAGCGCTTGTGCATACATATCATATGCATGACGACATTATTATGCATTTATACAAAAAAAAACAACACTCCGTGAAGATGATGAAGACAGACAGAATGAAGGATAAACAGACTGATGGTCAGTTTAAATGGATTCAGAGCTTATTAATGCAGTAGCAGCTGTGTAGGTGGAACACAGAGCCAAAATTGGCATTTTGCTAGCCAAAAAAACTTTATGTGGTACCATTCCTCGCACATTCATGCTATACTTGAGCTGAGGACAGTTCTAAAAGAGATGTACATTTCCCCCAAAAAATTTTCCTTAAAGGTCTAAGAAAATGTCATGTGAAGTTAGCCTTGGTTATAATTTTTTTTTTAATAGTTTCACACACAATGGCAAAACCAATGCAAACTTAAAAAAAACCTTCTCTTATGCCTAAGTAAGCAGTTACATGCACGGACAATGACCAAATACGCTTTTTAAACCTGAACTTTATCGCAATTTTTTTTTTTTTACTTCGCTGGTCCAATTTTAGGATACATACTGAATTTATTATGTTTTATTATATGCAGTACTGATGAATGTAGGGTACTTTAAACTTTTGTCATGTCTAGCCCATTTGCCTTCCAGTGGTGGTTGCAGGTATTGCAATGTCAAGACAAAGCTAAACTAGGATTACTAATTAACTAAACTGGTGTAGAGATGTCCTGTTTTCATGAAGTACACTTAGAGGTGAAACTATTTTGAAGTCTTAGATCCATGCAAGACAAAACTTATTTAACCTTAACACACTTTGAACACAGACTGTTTAAAAATTGCCTTAAGACCAAATATCAGGAAGTTATTTGTACATTCTGTGTATAATATTCTTATCAAAACTTGCACATTGCATTCATGTGGTGCTTAATATGCTGCCCTTTAAGCACTGTGAATGTAAAATCATAAAATATACTTCAATGAGAGTTGGCTATTTAATCCGTTCAAGAAGATCATGTGTGAGTGCAGCTAAAGTGAGTTTGTCAGAGACTGAAGGCCTTGATGTACTAAGTCTCAACTGAGGTACCAGCTGAAATCAGTTAAAATCCATCCATGATTGTGCCTTTTTTTAATTGCTTGTTGTTTTATATTGAATGTAGTAGTAACTTCCTCCTCATTAAATTTTCATTCATTGCTTTTTTGCATCGTTGTTACATAGAAGCAACTCTGCCAAAGCACAATTTTTTTTCTGCTCCTTTCAGTTTTTTTCACTCCTTCATGTGATGTTAAATTGATCATTTTGTGTCCCTCCTGTCTTGTTTTCTTGATTGTCTATTTTTTTTAAATCCTTTAATGAGACACTTAACAGTAAGGAAGTGTTTTGTTTTTATAAACTGTCACTATTTTTGTTCTTCATTTTTTTGCATTTGTAGATGATAATTTGAAGGAATTTCTAGTTTTCTTTCTCATGTGTTGCTTTTTGATATAGGAAAAATGCAACTGGGATGATGTAAAGTGCAACAGTTTGAAAGAACAATGTCTTTGGTATACTGGATATGCCTCTGCACTCTTGTAATCATCATCCAAACGGCTTTAGCTTTGTCAATAATTTCCTATGCATTTAACTTGCAAGACTTTCTTATTCAAGGAGACATACATTCATTCTGTGACTTGCACAGTTTCATGTACCATTGTTGTTTTTCGTTTCAATAAAAATGAATGATTTTTTTTCATTAATCTCATCAGTGAGCGTCCACCGCATTTGCAGATTTCTGTGTGGTTATATTTCTGTACCTGTAAGTGCAGCCTTAAACATCTGAAAATCTTAAAAAAAAGATAAAAAAGGATCAAGAGGATCAAGTGAAAGAGTGAAAATATTCGAAAAACGTCAAGGAATCTGTGACCCAAAACAGGAACACAGTCCATTGTGTTTCCTGGTCGTTCCTGTGACCTCCAGATTGGTCCTGTGACCTCAATGATCATTGTGAGCGGAAACAAACACAACATTGTGATGCAGTCATGCTTTATATGTTTGTTTGTGTGAATGAGAGAAAGAGGATGGGGAAACAGAAAAATAAAAGAGAAGTGAGCTAATGCTGGTGAGAGAAAGGCAAGGCAAGTTTAATAAGTAACTGTACTGAATGTAATAAATCATATGCTCTGCTTTTAACTAGTCATAATTTGATATTAATAGTTCGGGTGAGCACAGTGTAATGAGGCTGTCATATGACTGTCTTGAAAATACAATAAGAGCACCTTAAAATTAAACTATACTACAGTTATTTACTCATGTATCACAAGTTGTCCTGATGTCTTTTAACTTCACAAATGTCACAGTATCTCTCTTAGTTATACTTTACAGGGTGGGGAAATCCTGACACCTTGTGTGCAGATGAAACTATTGCAGCTTGCTCGGTCACCTGAGTGTGTGTGTACGTCTGTATGAAAAATAATGGACCTGTGATGAGGCTCCCCAACGCCATCAGCCAGAATCTGCGTCCAGTTGGGAATACTGTAAGTTACACACATGAATGTATACACCCAGACAAGTGAATGCAACCACTGAGCTACTATTTGAATCATCACACACGCTCTTTCTGCTGTCTAATGTGTCTGTTTTTAACCATTCAGGAACAGAGGGATGTTTTCCAAGACACCAGGAGATATTTTTTGTCCTACTGTATTTGCTGTTCCTCATATTAGCAACACCTCCAAGTCAAAGTAAGTTGGTTTATGACAGTTTTGTTAAAATTAACTTCTTTTTTTTAGTGAACTCACCAACCAAAACCAAGCTGGACTCTTTATCGGATCACAGTCATCTTATATTACAGCCCTTGTTACCTGATATGATGGGATATTGAAAAAAGAGCCTTTTTAGAAGCACTGCTGCAAAGAGCCACCTTTTACCCCATTTTTTTACCCCTGTCTACCCTTTCACCTGATGGAGGTAGGTTGACAAGCTACCCTTCAAATAAAGTTTGCAAGTGTGAGTTTTATGAGTAACAGAGTAGCCTATGCTATTTCAAAACTTAGGTATTGTCACATTTAATAGCTAGAAAAAGATCAAAGTACTTTCATTATTACAAAGTTATTAAAAGAGGAAACACGAATATCTGAACCACATAATCTGGGCCTAAAGACATTTCACTAAAACAAAAATTAATCTCATGGTGGTGCTAGAAAACTCAGGGGATCACTGATGTCACGTTGCATTCTCTGAGGATCAATGAATACAAGTTAGAAATTTTGTAGTAGTTCATCCAGTAGTAACTGAGATGTTTCAAAAAAAACACCAACAACCTCATGGTGGTGCTAGCAGAAAGGTCATCGACCCCTCTCTAAGAGAAGGAGAGATGTTAGGCACTATGTATGCCCTATGTACCATATTTAGTTAGGGTGGAGGTGGTTAATTTTGTTATTTAATTTAAACAAAAAAAATATAAACTGCCTTGCATGACATTCATCTCTTCCTATGCAGCTACCCTGCCCGCTAGATGTCCCTGTGTGCTCTGTAGAAGCGGTGTTGGTGTAGGCAAATGAAGGAACCCCGAGGCATTTTGCGTGGCAGATGCAAAAACTGCAAATGTGATGAGCAGGAGGTAGGAGCCGGAGGAAATCTATGTGGATATTATAACTGTGCGCCTGAGGAAGCCGACATTACGGAAGCCGAGAGGTTGTTACTATCTTTTATTTTCATTCTGTTATCTCCAGATCATGAAATAATCATCTCCTTATCACGGGGTAGCGGGTTTTTTATCTCGTGATAACGCAATAAATAAATGCAATACACGTTTTCAAATCATATGACAAAATCAATTTTCAAAATAAAAGGTTGTTCCCTCTTTAATAATAATTAAGCTGCACATATTGCCACTTTTAGCAAGCGCCTCTTTGGCTGCAACCAGCAGCGCACCTATAATCACAACAAGAGCATGAAATTAAACAGCCCCGTTCAGCCGATCGGAAAGGAGTGTTCAAGCAGGCCATGTCATGCAACAAATCTAGACAATGACAAGAAATGCAAAACAGAATAAAAAACTTCGTACGCTAAAGAAAAAGATACTTTTTTGTAATATATCCTAAGTTACCACAAAGAAGGCCGACCCAACTTTGCACTGGAAATGCAGGTTCTGTTTTCAGCCACAAGAGGTCAATGCAGAGCTGTAAGCTTGACCTGCTGAGCCACTACGAGAAACTAAACATCCTGTGTTGATATATTGCCTTTATGATGTAGATTATTCAAATGAACTATAAACATTAATGCAATGTATGATGTGGGTAAAACCTCCTCCAGACTTTAAGCTTCCAAAATCCCTGCTTTTAACCCTTTTTACCGCATCCAATTTAAAGTTGTCTAATGGTATTGAAAATTGAATTTAACTGATTGTGATATGCAATATAACTCAAAGTATGAACGGCGGGGAAATCTTTTGCCTATTCAAAAGACCTAAGCATCCCCACTTTGGGAACTATGGGTCAAGTTATGTGTATGTGTTGTTTGCAATGGTGTTTAACATCTGACCTTATCTGCACAAAAGGCTGCCAAATCAATCAGACCTTTTATAAGGCACCCAGTGAAGCCAAACAATCAAAATAAATGTTTTACCATGCACAGAAATCATAAAATCATAGTAATGTTGCAGCTGTAACCTTACAATATAATCAGCTACCAATGCCATAATGTTGGATAGTGTTGAGGTTTTAGCATTATTTATAGTTCTGACTTCCTCTCTCCAAAATCCATTATAAACATTACTTTGCAAACTTCCTGGAAGGCCCTCACAGCCAGCCTACTCTGATTTCTGTCAATGAAGCAGAGAGGAGATTTAAATCTAGCGCTGGTGCATTTTAATGTTTGAAAAAGGTCCTAACTTTTCTATTTTCAGCCTCGAGGAAAATGAGCACAGCCCTGCTTATTCCTGCCAGGATTAATATTAAGTTTTGATATTACAAAATGCTCTGTTTCCACCATTCTTCAGTATAATGTTGTATTTCCTGGTATGCTATGTCATTAGCACCAGGCCAAAAAAGCTATCAGATATGGTTATCTTCACAGGATAGGGAGGGTAATGTCTCCAGATTTGCTTTAAAAAATAATATGTAATTGTTCATGGCTATTATCTCCCTAAAACTGTTTCACAAGTCTGGCAAAGTATCGTTGTATTGACATCTCCTCATTGTGTTACTATCCTTAACAGGATTTTCCTAATTTTAAAAGAATTTATATGACAGACAGATAATAATATTCTAATAATAAATCTCCTTACAGTCCTCCTTACTTTACAATAACTGACAGCCCTGCTCGTTTTCAATTATCTGAGATGATTTCCAGGGTTCTCTAATGCATCTTAATGAATCCATGTAATCATCATACATGAATAATGTTAGTGGGCTGTAGGATGTACCTACACACTGAACTTTTGAACTCGTGAACAGCTCCCTGTCTGTCGCTGAGCCTCTCAACGCCCCGACGGTTGCCGAACCAAACCGAGCCTCGCCGAGCACGACGTCAGCATATCTCGTTCTTTCGTTTTTCGACTGCTGCGTGCGAAGGAGAGAGAGGAAAAAACGGCTCTCAGCAAAGCAACAAGAAGGAAGAGCAATGGCGACACTGGATCGCCAAATACCAAGTCTGGATACCTTCCTTTGCGAGCCTTGGTCTTCCTTCGTCAGTGCGGCTAAATTACGTTTTGTTGACAGTAAGTTCGCACGTCGGTAGCGTTGTTGTTTTTGCGGACAAACTGTCGGGAAGTGCGTGGTCCAACTGTCTGTGATTGAGTTGAGTAAGCACCTCCACCATGCAGGGTCTGTCAAAGCGCAGCAAAGTAACTGTCAAAAATAATACTACGAAATGCAATATTAATCGGTTGTTTTGACAGTCGTGCACAGGCGCGCGAGCAACGCTAACCGTACAGTGCAGAGTTTGTGCCGCTGGCGCGTGCAGTAATGCTATCCTCAACTGTCCAGCTGTAAGTTTGTTAGCTTTGACAGCTTCACTTGCTGTAGGAAGCCAGCCCAGGCAGCTAGCAAGCTAATGCTAACCCGATAGCCAGCCGCGCACCAGCATGGCTCCACGCATGGCCCTAAAGTTTGTTTTGAACGCTCCTGCGTGTTTGTAAGTGGCTTTGTTGTGTTTGTTCAGACGCAGACTCGTCCTTGGATAACAGCGACAGAGGGCTTTACTGCCTCGGTGAAGCCGTGAAGCTCAGCAAAGAAGGTAAGGAAGTTACACCGAGAGGTGCTTAAAATGTTGTCACGTACAAACTGATGGTTTGTTGTGGTTTGTTTTCACCTCACATATTGTTTATCACGAAGGATGCTAGAATAGTTCTGTTTCTAATCACTTCTTACAAAAAATAACATTACTGGGCATTATTCATATTATATTTGTGGTACACTATTGAGTAAGTAAATGAGCTATCGAAGAAAAAGAGCATTAACTGCTGTGTTTGTATTACAAATCTGTATTACACTAATCCTAAAATGATAGCTAATGATTATGTATTTAGTTTATTTATTAATATTTTGTCATTAAATGTCAGTCATTTTTAAAAACTAGTCGTGATAATTTTCCAGAGCCTCAGATGATGTATTAGGAATTTAAAATAGATTTCAAAAATTGCTGCTGTGTGCAAAGTGGCTATCATTATTTTGGTTAGGAAGAATATGTATAAAATCTATTAAGTCATAATAACACAAGTTAAATCACACAACACAGGTTTATATATGCTATTTTTCTGTTTAAAATAAATAAATCAAGCTGTTACTGAGGGTTTCCAAAAGTATTTTCAATATTATCTAAAGATAAACTGTAGCTCAGTAAATAGTGGTCACCTGTCACCTGTTTAATAGGTTGACCTTATCAGCATCAGTCCTCCGTAAGTGCCTGTAAAAACAGTTGTGTTTTTGATCTATTTGTTTGTACGATCTACAGTGTATGTTTGATATACCAAAGTGTCCTTAATGGAATCACCTTTTATTTGGCGGAAGGCCTTTTATTTTTTTGCGTTGCATCTAGACTTTTCTGCAAGAATATAGCTATAGAGCATGTGTAAGTGTATATGGGGGAGGTTGTGGGGTGTCCCAAAGCACCAACCCCCAGCAGGGACAGCCAGAGGAGTTCCTCCACACCTCACCATGTCTAAATACCCACAAGAGCACGCGCTGCACACTCACACACTTGAGTCATCCCTAAAAGTTGGAGCGAGCTGCAGCCCTCGTACGAACACTGACGCACACATGCAGCCGGGGAAACTCTTCTCACTCTCACTTGTCAAATACCAACTGCCCCTTCTCCCACTCCCCCCCACACACACACTTACATGCCTCATCTTCCTCTCTCAGAGCCAAACGGGAGCGGTGTTCCCAGAATTGCTGATCTGTTGGCAACATGACACTAAGGCCTGCTGAGAGTGATATACACACACAAACGCACACAGACACCCACAAATCTCAAAAACACGCAGGGAAACATCTTAAATGCTTGAATTGTACATTTGTATCCAGCAGAAAGTGTGATTCAGTGTAGATCTTTATATTACATGTTTACCTACTTGACACTTCAGTGTATGCACATATTTGTAAATGGTGAGACCAGGTTGGCAGTAATTGGTGTGTGGTACAGGACATGATTGGTATCTCTGTCTCTCTCACACTCTTTACTCTCACACATACACACAGTGGAGATGATGACAGCCAACAGCAACTTAGTGGGGCTAGACTGGCAGCCACTGTCATCATCTTACTAGAAATAGACAGAAGTGTAATGCTGCTATCTGTATGTTTACCCATGTCTTTAGAAGGGATGAGAATGTCAGGGACATAACGTTATTAACTGATAGATACAGTATGTTACTAATATGACGCAGACATCTCTGAAAGCATGCTTTGAGAGTTTTCCCATACAAATATTTATATAACTGCCTCTAAAACAGGGGAACATACCACATTGTGCATGCTGTGGCAGGACATGAGCTGTTTCTTCTGGTGTTAGCAACCTCTGGGGATTTAACAAAGTCACTGTTATTTAGCAGACAACTCGAAATTAGTCATTTAGTAATGGGGCACTATTGTCTGCATTCAAATGATTTTAGCTTAACATGAGTCATATTACCCTGTCAATTGTTGAATACATTCAAGCAGAGTGAAGCACACGTTTCTTGCACTGAAGTAGAATCAAGATACATGACAAGATGTCTAATGACTGAGGGGAAAAAAATGTCTGAGGAAAAAATGCAGAAAAACACCAAAGAACTTGGGGGCTGAAACAATTGTCAAAAATTAATTGTAAACTATTTTGAAAAATTATATTAAGCTGGTAATTTTTTTTTAACAAAATACCATATTTAGTATATAATGCGTCTACAACTATAGACTAAAAAGTCAATTACTAAAGGAAAAAAAATCTACAGATTCATAAATAATAAAAAGAATTGTAAGATATTGACCCTTTTTTTTGGTTATTTATTAATCTGTAGATTTATTCCTGTGCCTAAGTACCTTATGTATTAATATATTTAGCTGCAGTGTTAAATCATAACCCGAGTTTTACTGTGTGATCTTTCAGTGAAACCTATAAAGATTGTATAGTTTGATCATAAATTGCTTCATGTAATGGTTTTTCAGGCAGAAGTTTATATTTCAGCCTGACATTAAACCCATGATCATATGATTTTGACCTTATAAACAGATGGAAGAGTGGATTTCATTTTTTTAAAATTGATTCCTCATCAAAACACAGCACAATTGTTCAGTTTTGTCATGTGACATGCTGTCTCTGCAGCTTTATTGTGATCAGAAACAGATTTACTTTGAAAAAAAAAAGTCTGCCACCTTATTTTGGTCGCCAACTAAATGTGTAACTTCCTCATAAAGAAAAAAAAAATCTTGGATCTGTTTTCATACAAGATCTTAGAACCACCATGAGCTCTCCAAGTCAGATCAAGAACTGTGTTTGGGACTTTTTGCTGAAGTGGAGAGCTGTTTGAGTTTGTAGCCTAGTATCTGCCACATTAGCTCTGAGCCTACCACTGGAAAGCCTGTTTACTTTGTCAGACATTTTGGTGCAGTACCAATAATTATCTGTTTTGCTGGTTCAGAAAACAACCTGGCTCGAAGCTGGAGCCTGTGTCCTCTGTAACTGTTGCAACTGTTGTAACACAGTAATTACTAAAAAGTGTCTCCTATCCTCCAGATTTTCCCCATGAAAGATCTTTGAACGCTATTTACGCTACGAAATATATGCTGCTATGTGTTTGTTAATGTTGCATTATTATTATAGTATTAGTCAGCAAAGTCTCTGTGTTTCATAGCAGGATATAGTAACTTCTTTTTTCTTGTTTACTTTCATATTTATAATCATTGCATTTTAAACGTTTCTAAGTGAGATCATTAAAGCTGTTCCCAAACCTCAACACACCAATAGGAAGTTGATTAGCTTACCCTAAATGTTATCAGTGTCTATTAACACATTGTGTTAGTAGCTCAGTAAATGTCTATTTACCAGTGAGTGATGTTTTTGTAGTTCCTTTTCTTGCCTGTCAGTCATTTGGCAGCCAGCAGCTGCTTGAGAGCCACACACAGTTCAGGCTGCAGAAACAGACTATGCTCTTAGTTTGTACTTAACTTGGCAGATGCTGAGGAAATTGCATTCTTGCTTTTTTCTCAGTACTCTAACTACCTGAAGTAATTTTCTGTTTCTGCAAACCTTGAAATGTGCCATATGTAAAAAAACAAAAATTTCCCGTCGTTTATTTTCTTATTTTTAGCTTGGCTTTACTAATAGTTTGTCAACAAGAAAATGTGTTTTTCCCCCTGAAAATGTAACCTGATGCACCAGATGGTTTTTTACACAGAACCATCTGGGTAGTCGTCCTTGGAAACTGTTTCAAAAAGTGGCGGCACTTTAGAAAAATATTTGGCAGATGATTTGACAAATCATCTGTCTATGAGAGTTTATCGCGGGCTTTCTTCAACCAATCTGATCAACGAACCATATAATATAGTAGGTAAACTGTACAAGCAGAGCAAGTTGATAAATAAACTATTAATGCCTACAGACAAAGAGTGACTTTTTTCAAGACAAGCCTTCTTTGTTGTTCTTTCTCTTTTTCAATCAAGGAATACTTGCCAGTTCTGATTTCACTGATGCTATAGCAGAATCTATGCTAACCTCTTTAGTAGCTGCCATTGCTGTTGCTCTTGTTAGTCCTCACACTTAAACCATGCCTGTACCCGCGTGTAGTTCCTAATAAGACGCCGTTTAGTCCAAACCGCAGTGGCATTTACACCAGTGCATACCTTGAAGTTTGACAAAGTGGATCATATAATCACCTGACACCTGTCACAATTCCAGCCTCATTGCAAGGTAACTGAAAATGATCACAGGAAGGACACAAGCTCTAACAGTACTTACAAAACTTTTTGAACAGAAACCAATTGGCACCTGCTGCAGTATTTCCAGTCTCTCTGTTTAGCCACTCCGTTTTAAAATAATAATGAATCCTCACCACTCTGTTTATTATAATGAACTCACATAAATGTTCACACCTTTTTATTTGTTTACATAATGGCTTGGTTCACGCCATTTTCAATTAAGTCAAACCCAAACACTAATATTTATTTCCTTGTTAGGGAAATCAGTTTTTGTTCAGCAACATATGAACTGGAGAATTTGCATTGTGGCTCTATTCCAGGAGCATGCTTAGAAATCATGCGCCATGGAAAATAAGTGAGAAATAATCTCCTCCTCTGTATTGACAAGGTGAACTTGGTCAAAGCATCTGCTAACTGCTTCAGTGCAGCTGCTCAGCATTCATCTGTAGGTCTCTTACAAAAGCCTCTTTCCCCAGCTGCTAATATCTTCTTTTACTGCGTTGTCAGTAATGTTTGGCCCTTAATTTGAATCAGTGTCAGTAATCTTGAGAATTTATTTAACAGCAGCCTTCAAACAGTATCATCATAACCCAAAGTGATGATATATTCTTGACAGTGATTATAACAACCTTCTGTAAGTGAGTGTGTGTCCTTGAACATTTCTTGTGTGTGCATTAAAGCCATCTGACCTAAATTTTATGTGCATGCACACACACAAACACCTGCTCACATTGTATACACATATGTATAATATGACTTTGACCTTGATTGACCCAGTGGATCATTTTTCCCTGCACACACATTGGCACACAAACACACAAACACACAGACGCCCACTCTGATAGGCACTTAGCATAACTGCTGGTCTCTCTGAATTCCCTGATGACACAAAACTCACCAGAAATGTAAGGTTATGATGACATGCACCCATACACAGTCAGACACCCACACATTCTCCAGTTTTTCCTTTCACAAACAAACACATCCATACACACCCCACCTCCCCTCAGCGAGTCTGGCTTAAGCCCCATGCTAATACAGTATGTGCTGTGATTTCTGTCAGCAGAGCTTGTCTGGATACAGAGAGATTAGGTTCTCAAAGCTTAGCCAAAAGAGATAATAGCTATTTCTATTGCACATGTTTGTTTTTCTCAATATTTCTATTAATCTTCATTATTCTTTTTGAGTGGGAAGAATATGAGTTGTGACTCCAGGTGCAATGTTATGCTAGCTTGAACACTGTATGCTGGTGGTATTTGCCTGTATATGCCTGACTGTTCAGTGATGACACACAGTTATCATTCATGTGTCTATGGTGAGTTATTTGTCATGATTTTTCTTGTTGGTGATAATTGTGCTTGCAGTTTCATTTAAAAAAGTGTGATAATTCCACTGACATAATGAGTTTACTCAGGGTCTTCTTGACTAAGAATTTGAATTATCAGTTTTGGGTGAAACCTTGTTATATACACTATATGTTGCACTTTTATTGACTTTTCCATTCATTTATTTTGTTCAGTGCTATCTCTGTATAATATCTAATATTTGAATTTTATTTTTTAAGTTCATTGAATGATAATGTTTTGGAAAGTACTTTGTTGAGCAATTTGTTCAAGGTTTTTTTGTTTCATATCAATCTGAGTTTATTATCTGTGATGCTCTTCACTGAAACATGACCTAAAAAATTGGATTTGGTAAATATTGCACAAGTTTCCGACATTTTATAGATGAAATGATTTATCTAAAAAATCACCAGATGGAGACAGAAAGTAATTATTAGTTGCGACACCATTACTGGCTGTATAAATTAAAATAAAGGCTCTTTTTGACTGCTTGCATGGAAAGTGAATGCTCTTAAAATTAGTGCACTGGATAATCACAGTTGAAGACTGAAATGAACGTTAAAATATGCTCAGACCAGATGCCAACTTAAGTTACTCTGATTGGTCAATGATGTATTGCTATAAAGATATGCCTCTCCTTTGGATAAACCTGCTAATTGTGTGGTAAAGTGAAACAAAATGGAGCTCTGCTGTTCACAGTTAAAGTGACCCATGAGACCGTTTGGCAAACAACCTGCTGTATTTTCACTCTGATTGTTCTTTTTCTAAAATGTGGCCACCACTCTTTGTGCCTTTTTCAGAAATGCTTGTCTACAGCCAGTTTCCAGCACTGGAGGATTTTTGTCTTGTTGTCTGCCATGTCTGCAATCAGGTGGTCACTCCTCAGGGCATCCTCGCACACTATGGTAAGACCCTTCAGGGCGTAGTCCCACACAAAATCTCAGGACATAATCACACACACTGCACTCAGGTAAACACCTCGTAGTATCTCCAGCTGTCATCGAAGGTTGCAGAACAAAACATGCTCATGCAGGTCCACAGAGAGCCATTCTCATCACAGTTTACTTTTTTATTTATTTTTAGCTTCTTCAAGAAAATTAGACCCCAAATTGTCACTGCAATTCTGCTCAAATGTGTTTAAACTAGAAGAAGCCTCACTCCCACACTCATCTTAAATCTTTATTTTAAATCAGCGGCTGCTTTCTTAAAAATTGGCTGATAATTTGCTCTAATACATGCTTTTATGCGGTCAAAATTAATAAGGAAATAAAACAGGTGTTTGGCTCTGTAAGGGTTTACTGAAGAAAATGTGTCAGCCAGCAGCTTGGCATTACAAATTGACCCAGAGTTTAACTCATCTCTTTCTCTGGATCTCTTAAACCCAGAGTTTCCCTAATCTCAACATGAACAAACTCAGAGTTTTCACTAAACCTGCTCTCTGAGTTTAACCCCTTGATGCTTACCATCATTTTATAAAATGTAATCTTTGTTGCCATGGAGACTGCAGTCTTCAGTAACAAACCATACTGATGTAGTTAAGATGTTGCTCAGCCTCTATCAGTTGTTATCCTTACTTTAAACATCAAAAAAGTATTCAAATCTTTATTTAAGTGTGCATTTTTAAAAATTTTTTACAAAATACGAGTAAAGGAGGCAGTAGTACTTGTTGATCCTGGCTCTCATTGGCTCTTCGCTCCGTCTTTCAACCTCTTGTTTGCTTTTGATTGTGGCTACACTGTGTGTGTTCACATCTGCCCGCGAGCTGCTGCTTCCTTCTGTTGGTGGCACGTGCACCAGCCTGGGCCGTCTGTTTGAGTGTGCAAGGCGGAGGGAGGGCACATGGTCATGCTTAATGAAAACACACACACACACACAAACACACACACACACACACACACACACATGCACACAATCACATGCACTCATCCCTGAAAGAGAGAAAGAGGCCTGGTAGAGTTGTAGAGTTGCATGCACACACATTTTTACTTTCTGTTTCTCGGCAAAAACGGGTCAGTTATATTGTTAGACACACACACTCACACACACTCCTGGCATGAGCTGTTGTTTTGTCCCTGCTCCTGCCCCCTGCAGCCCTCAAGCCCCCACCCTTCTTGTTGGCAGAGTTCCTACTTGCTAACGTGCACACAGTCGAGTAACAACAGGTCTAAAATCCTCATATGCACACACACATTCAAAAGTAGTAGAACTTCCCATAAAACAAACCTATCTCTGGGTCACAATGTCATAACAAGTGGATGCAGTGGACCAGCACAACAAGTCACATGCTGACTAGTAGAAAAATTGAGTGCTGACTCATTTTAATTTCATTTTTTGATGTACTTTTATTTTGTTAAGAATTATAGCTAGCATGCAATGACCTTTAACCCATCTGTCGATCCATTTGAGTTGATATATTGACTCCATTCTTTCATTTAAAGATTTGTACACACAATTACTTTGTGTTATGTCATAAAAAAATCATCCTCCTGACCTCTGTTAAGTGGATTGCCTTTAGGAACTGGCCCCGTCAGGAGATTCTTATGATGTTTTATGCATTTCCTCTCATTGTTCCACATTGCCATCATATTGTTGTTATATCAAAACAAGTACAGAGCCATTGCTTCTGACTGGGAATTCTACTTTCAGTGTCGTAACCCTAAGAAGTATTTTTATTATTGCAGTAGCATTGTATTTGTCTTTATGTGGGCATCCATTGTGAGATCCGCTTTCATGCTTGACCTGTGTGTTGAATCAGCACTGAGGCCCTACGTATACAGAAATGCATGCAAAAGGAGAAGGGGGTTGGCTGCCTCAGGGGTCAGTGGCACTAAGTTATACACGCCCAGTTTGCTGCTCAAGCCTAGCTGTGTGTTAGAAAAACAGTGGTCACAACTTAAGCTGGGACCTGGATAGATCATCTTATGTTAATATATACTGTGTCATACATCAGAGACATGCTCCATTTAGTGGATTTGTTTATTTAAATCTCCTTAGAGTAAGGCAAGCATGTATATTCTTAGCATAAGTGGCCCCAGTGGGATATCAAATAAATCCCTCACACTGGCAGTGTTCGTACCATGACGTCTCCAGTGATCCAGTGAAGGAACAGTAAAAAAACGTGCAAGGAAATCATTTTTAACGCTTGTGAGTGAATGAACCCCAAACATTTTAATGGACAGATGAAGAGGTTTTAAGACATTTTCCAAATTAAAGTAGAAAATTTTTCCACTCTTTTTTGCCATATGTGAAAATTAAAAAAAAAAATCATTTATTTTTTTATTGTTTTACAAGTGCTGGCACTATTAGTTCGAGTTCATTTCAAAGACAATTACACATATTTGTGCTTGTGTGCCCTGAACACTGAAAAACTAGAGAATTTAAGATCCACAGTTGATGATTTGCTTGTGTGTGTCTGTGTGTCTTTGTCTGCCTCTGTGTGCGCAAAACTATGCTTTTGAAGCTGTGTGGTTTCGGAAAAATCACCACTTCATGCCGTGTTCAGATATTTCAGTATATTCCAATTCTTTCATCTACTACGATTTCTTCTCTCTTCTCTCAGTCCGTCTCCCCTGCTGGTGGCCTGCTGCGTGTGCGTAAGTGGAGTGCATGATGAAAGGTTCATCATGTTGTTGCTGTTTGTGGGAGGGCTGGTTTCTCTATACTGTTCTTCAAACTTCTCTCTGTAGTGGTGGATTAATTGAGCTCTGAGGCAGGTCAAAGAAGAAAACAAAACATCAGTTTCCTTTCAGTTTCATTCCACTCTTAACAAGTGTTAGGAGTTGCAGAGTGTACTAGACTGTTTTGTAAAAGTGTGTGTGTGTGTCTAGGTTGTGGAGTAGTCATTTATCTCACATGATGTTTGTCTGTTGCTGGAAAGTTTTGCCCTTGTCCACAGAAGCTTTTTGCTCAGTATCTTTTAACAGTGAAGTATTGTGGCTGTGCTGTGTGTGAACCAATGGCTCAGACTCAGGCCAATTAAAATGCTACCTGCTACTGTACAGCAGATGTTGTTTTTGCTTTTAGTTTGTGCACAAAAGTTTGTTTAATGTTTGGAATAGCAAAGCCTATGGCATGAAAATATAATGTACATATGTAGCTGATGCCTTGAGCTGCCCTTAAGTTGTCCTTAAGAACTATGCTTAGTCCCTATGTTTTATTGTTCGACTCCATATAATTAACTGAAAATCTTCATGTATGCTTTTCTTAATTACCTCATATGTATTTCTCTTTCACTCTCTCCCCTGTTCCTCTCTCTATAATGTAAACAAACCCAGCTGAGCTGAGAGAGCTTCTGCTTCCTTACCATACAGTGGCTCCACCCACAGGATAAGTCAGCAGCCAATCAACAACCAGCTTTGCTCTCAACATTGCCATAACGACAGGCAGGCAGGCAGGAGAGCGTAGTAGTGAGGGTGCCCTTGTGGTCGAGTGGCTTAGTGACCTTGCCTGGGCAGCCTTCCATGTAAATCAGTATGGTTAGCTCCCAACCAGCTCCTCACTCACAGGATGAGTCCTGTAAAAAAATACAACAAATCTGTGTCTGTTATGGAGAGAAAATAAAGGTTAAGTACTTTTTATTTGTCAACATTTAGGATGCCCATAATTGTTGCAAAATATGTAACAGAGCTTGAATAGTAGATTAGTTTTGACCTAGAAAGTGAGAAGTACTGGCTGTATGTTGTTTTGCCAAAAACCACAAAGGCACTTTTGTTATTTTATTTCTTCAGATCAATAGTTTACCTTACCTGAAAACATAAGAAAGTGCCAAAATCAGGAAAAAAAAAATCAAAAAATCATACACACATGAACAGAATATATACAGAAATTCACACTTTTCTTCAGGCCATTTCTACAGTGCAACCTTAATGACATGTATTGTTGCATTGAAATACACACTTCTGAAATGGTGCATTTAATGTGTAAAACTCTGTGAATTAATGTGGGATTTACTGTGTGACATTGCTACTGTTGAAGCTGCATACCTGCAAATGGGGCTCTGGACTTTGATCCTGCTACTCGAATGCAGCTGCCTCTGCTTCCACTGGCCTATTTACACACCTGCCACACACACACATACACAGAGACACACATTCTCACTGTAAAAAAGATTGTCCCTCTCATACATACTGCACACAGAGACAGAAACTTTACAAAAAACTGATTAAACCTAGCTTGGGCAAAAACACGCATACAGTATATCAGCTGTTGTCATACCTATACACCTGTTACTCTTTAGCATGCAATTACTAGTGTCTTATATACACACAGACACACTTTGCACGCACAGTGTACACACACTCTCGGTCACCTGCAGCACCCTTTCATGTGCACTCATGCAGTCTGAACAAACACACAGGGTCAGTCAATCTGTCTGCTCTACCCTTTTGTTCAAGCACAATGCTGTTAATAGACTACTACTACACTGGCTAACCAGGTTTTACTACATTAAAACACACACGCACAGACACCAAGAATCCCTCATGCTGCCTGCTTAATGAAGCCTAACATCACCACCATTTGGTCAAGAGTTTGTTTTACACTAGTTGGTCAACTAGCTTATTTGGATGAGGGTGTGACAGGTGTTCTGAACTGAGGAGCTGCCTTCAGGTCTAGGGATAGCTCTCAATTGTGTGGTGTGATTTGCACAGGTAAAGAGGGTGTGGCTTGGGTTTTCCTGCGATTGACAAGGAGAATAGATAGACATACTCTGGTTACATTCTGGTTACTTTCTTGTCAGGTTGTGGGACTCCAGACCTTGCCTCTTAACTTCTTTTTTCGCCCAATCAGCAGTTGGGTCTGAGTTGCTTCATGCACGGGTTTGAGCCCAGCTGAGATTACATCGTGTCTCTAATGGCCCTCGCATCAGCAATACCTCCTTTGCCATTAGGTTGTTTAGTACAGAATGTGTTTTAATAAATTCTGGTTTGATGGCGGACGGCGGTAGATGTTTGTGATGTCCTAGCCATGTGGCTTTCAGTGGCACAAAGCAGAGCCTGGACAGT